>OY744611.1:4754235-5416735 GCA_963556255.1 Allolobophora icterica | reverse complement strand
TGCATCACTGATTGACTGACTGACTGACTGACTGACTGACTGACTGACTGACTGACTGACTGACTGACTGACTGACTGACTGACTGACTGACTGACTGACTGACTGACTGACTGACTGACTGACTGACTGACTGACTGACTGACTGACTGACTGACTGACTGATTGACACAGTTAGTATAACTAGATCCAACCGGATGACAATTTCTAACGCTCTATGTATTGCATATCTGTGTTTCTTGACATCACAAAATACGTTTGACAATCTATCAACAAACGACAAAACCTGTCTTATCGATTTAACTGTAATCGGCGTTCAGAATCATTTAACAACACACTGTAATTGTGTTTCGGCATTTATGTGGAGCCTTTGTAATGGAAGGCTGCTCATTTCATTACATTTTACGCCATCGGTCGATGCCTTGTGCATTAGACAAGAGCGCAATAGAAGTTACTATTTAGTAATAATAGATTATATAATATTGGATTATATTTGGCTCTGATGTGGTTTAACATTTTTTAAACACCTAATGAAGCAGCATAGTGCTGTAAAATCAAACTTTATCGTACACTCATCATCATCATCATCATCATCATCATCATCATCATCATCATCATCATCATCATCATCATCATCATCATCATCGTCATCAGTTCCTGACGCCAGATATTTGTAGCTTGTGAAGTGCGTCTTTTATGTCTTTTATGTCTTTTTCGTTGCTGTATTAGTTTAGATTCACGATACATGATTAAAGGTGTCATATATATATATATATATATATATATATATATATATATATATATATATATATATATAATATATATATATTTGTTTATTCAAAAGCCAAATGACAGACCGCATTAGGGTACATATAAAAGTCAAGTAACAACAATGTCAAAGAATAATAAAGTTAACAATCAAACAAGATACAAGAAATAAAATTTCTATTATCTTTAGTAGGAAATGAAAAGTTGTGTGGTCTAGGCCTAAGATCATATGGTATTGCAGTTTTGGGGGAGGGATAGTGAAAATAGAACTTGAAAAGGGTTGAGTTTAATGCAGCGAAATAGTCATTGATCAGCTTGCTTAACAAGAATGTCAATCGATGGAAAATCTTGGTCTAGGAAACCCAACCGCTTCATTTTACGCATTAGGCGATCAATCTTAGCTCGATCAGCAGACGAGGCGAACTCCCACCCACCCGGGGCGGCATACAAAAGTCTAGCAACAGTAGTAGCTCTAGCAACTTCATGTAATGAAGCATTAGATAAGCCATGAATATTGGTTTAGGTTGCATTCCTAGGGAGAACAATGGTCTATATGTGGCAGCTCCATCGATTAAAGGATTTGTGTATGTGGTGCAATCTGGGTTGCGAAACTACTTGCTGCTCTTGTTGTCAAAATATTGTTCTCGTTGTTTATACCACACGGAAACGATAATATGAAACCTTAACAGCACATTACACGCGTCCAACATTTATTATGCTCCCAAATTGAAAGACAGATTTGAACTACCTACTGTTCGCTGGTCTTTACACCCTAACGACTTCACCAAAGCGAACTTAATTAATTAATATAAATTGATGGAATTCACCGTAGGTTTCGAAACACTAAGATTATTCCAGCCTAAACCAAATTACAATTGAAGTCTTCATTGTAACAATTCTTATTCCAACACCTGTAAGATAAACGTGAATGCCTGCTTATTGCGCGCATATCTCCCCAGAATCTATCGTAGACTTTGACTGAATATGCGCCTGTAGTTGTTTTCAGTCGATTCCTGAATCTGTCCTATCCACTAAACATTGTACAGCATTCAGGATGTAACAATAAGCTTATATAAAACTTTGGAACCGTGACCCTGCATTTCTGTAGTTCTTCAATAAGAGACTCTGCGTTACAATACAAGATATTGGCCTACATTGCATACTGCGACATTATATTTCGAATTGATACTAGGCTTATATGGAAACACAAAATGGAAGCAATATGGCACTAAAAATCCAGCACGCATTACTTTTAACTAAGCTCTAACTGCGTGAGGCACCACTAGCGTTTAACACTTTAATGACAAGAGTGTACCAAGAGCACTGGGAAACCAAGGCAACTCGTCGTTAAACTGTTAAAGGTGTCTGTATATAGGCTATGTGGTGTCCCTTGCGAGTATTTACTTAGAAGGTCGCTGCCAGAAAAGTGCACGTTGCATGTTGTAAATTCAAGGACCACCCTACTAAAATATGGGCGAAGGGACAATCACTGTGAATGTACCACTTCTAGTTGTGAAAATACGGGACGAAGGAATTACCTTTTAACCTTTGCTGGAGACCGAAAAGATATGCGCCAAATAAACGTAACAATGAAATGTATGTCTGGCACAGGATGGAGGGCAATCAGTTACGTCTCAGCTTGGACTGCTCTTGAGTATTGTGGTGATGATGATGATAATGATGACGACAACAGCGACGATGGTGAGTCACGTACAAATGCGCTAAAATGAGCAAGGTCTTTCTCAGAAACTACTTCTCGATAGACATCCAGTTGCTTCTCCAGTTATCGGCTCCTTATAAAAGACGCTCATACAGTCCAGCACAAAGACTTCACACGACTACTGGACTGGCTCAAACCAATCGGCTAACGTGCCCCAGTGTGTCAGTTACTCGTTTTTATAGTACACCTGCCAGAGACTTGAATCTCGGGCTTGGACATTGCCAGACTTGTTGTCCTCGAGACCAAGGTCTTGGTCTCGAGTGCACTCGAGTTCGTTTTTAAAATTCTTGAGCCAAAAGTCTTGGCCTTGGTCTTGGTCTTGAGGTTCAAAGTCATGGTCTTGGTCTTGGTCTTGAGGTTCAAAGTCTTGGTCTTGGTCTCGCAAGACCAAGACCAAGACCAAGACCGGCTGTTAATATGAACAGTCATTTAATAAAACTCAACAAATTAAAAAAGCCTGTTTGCATCATAGCCGACGACAAGTATCTACGGACGGATGCAAGTTTTGTTGGTCAGGAAAACCCATCGGCAGCAGCAACTAAGTTATGCTGTGTCTGGAAGCCCTGCCGAAACTGTTTTCTGAAGCCAGACGGTCTATTAAACCATGGGAGCATTTCAAAAAGGCTCACGAGTTGTACTGTGTGTGCCAGCGACTTCAGCACCTCTGGAACGTATTTTTCAGATGGCAGAATTTTTTTGAGGCCCCATAGGTCACGTCTTGGTCAGAAAATTCTGAGCGAATTGTTTTTTTTAAGAAAATACAAAAGGCATTTTGAATAACATTTTGCGTGAAGGACTTTTGTAAATACGAAATCGGAATTCTCTGCAGTCTGCATTTAAAGTTAATTTGCCTGAATAAAATAAAAGACTTAAGTTTTTATTAAAATAACGATTAGTCAGACTTTTTTAAGGAAAAGAAGTCTTGGGCTGAATGTAATTTTTTGGGTCTTGGTCTCGGTCTTGGTCTCGAGATTCAAAGTCTTGGTCTTGGTCTTGGTCTCGAGGTTCAAAGTCTTGGTCTTGGTCTCGAGGTTCAAAGTCTTGGTCTTGGTCTCGAGGTTCGAAGTCTTGGTCTTGGTCTTGATCTTGAGGTTTAAGGTCTTGACAACAAGACTGGACATTGTCTACTGCTAGAAAGGTTAACTACATTGGCTAAAGAATACGTCAAGCGACCTCTCTGCCTAGGTGTGCGGTATGACTGACAGAGTTTTTAGTCTCCGGCTGGCACGGTGGCTGAAACTGGCAAGGTTAACTACATGCACATTGGCTAAAGAATAATGTCCATTGACCTTTCTGCGAAGTTATGTCGGTTCTCATGGCGATCGTGAATATGTCGTAAAGATTTGTCCGTCACTTTAAACAGTCAGTCATGCGTAGGCTATACAGGTGTGCATTGTAACTCTTAGGTCCAATGCATATCTAGGGCGAATGATGACACATACAATACGCAGCGTATTATGTTGCATGAAAGACATGGAGATCGTTTCAATGTTGCCTCTGTTAACTCATTTGGATTAATATTTCTATCGTGCGCCTTAGTGGAACAAACCAGAACGGTGCTTGATTTTTCTCCTTTTAAACGCTCAGAATTGCACACACAAGCATGGAGCTCAGTGAAGAAAGTTCAAGATTTTACACAATGACCGCCTGATTGGAGGATCGAACCCGTACTCTCCGTGTTACGGGCCGAGCACTTTAACCTATCGACTACAGTAAGCAAGTGTGTTATTCATTCAATTTTTTTAATATAACTGGAAATTAAATTACAATTTACAAGTCATCGAAGGTGAAGAGTCGAATTTACTTGTTTATAAAAATATACATTTGCAAACTGGGACAACAACTTGTGAAACCGTTTGATTACCAGGAAGCATATTATGTGACCTACTTTAACAGTTTTCCTTGTATGAGTTCAAAGTTAGCAGCAGCATATCATTGAGTTTTATATTTTAATATCATCCCTAATGGTCGCTGGTGATCACCATGGTACACCCTTCTACAAGAATACACACGGAAACACAAGAGGTGAAACTCAGCTGTGCTTCTGGTAGGCCAATAGGAATGCACAATAAAATACTGTATGCATGCATGTATGTATGTAGGATTATGTATGTATGCATGTATGTATGCATGTATGTATGCATGTATGCAGGTATTAATATGTGTTTATGGTTTGATAGGAGATGTTAGCGATGGCATTCGCATGCGCGTGATTTAGACATTATGTATGGGTTGGGTTAGATACATGTTGAAACTGATCATTTTCCATTAGAAATGATCTTCCGAATGAGCGCCTGTTTGTTTTCAGTCGATTCCTGAGCCTTTATTCTCCGCTCAACGTTACACAGCATTAAGAATCTAACAGTGTACAATACTCTGGAAACGTGACCCTGTCTTTCTGTAGTGCTTGCAATAAGAGATTGCGTATTACATTCCAATGGCCTATATTGGACAACATAATGTGACATTATAATATTTCGATCTTATTTGGTGAAATATGGAAACACAAAATGGAAGCAACATGGCACTAGAAATCAAATTAGGTTCTAACTTCATGGTTCTGACTCCAAATAAAGTAACACTGAAATGTATAGATGTCTGGCACAGAATGGAGGACAATCAGTACTGCAGTGGTGGTGGTGGTGGTGGTGGTGATGATAAGGATGCCGACAACAGCGACGATGACAATGATGAGTCACGTACAAATGCATTAAAATGAGCAAGGTCTTTCTCAGAAACTACTTCTCGATAGATATCCAACTGCTTCTCCAGTTATCGGATCCTTATAAAAGACGCTCATACAGTCCAGCACAAGGATTTCACCCGACTACTGGATTGGCTCAACCAATCGGCTAACGTGCCCTAGGATACCTTTTATCTTTTTTATAATATAACTGGCAGAGACTTTAAACTCGGGCTGGCACGATGACTAACACTGGCAAGGTTAACTACATTGGCTAAAGAGTACGTCAATTCTCCTCTCTCCTTAGATGTGTCGTTTCTCATAGAGATCGTGACTAAGTCGTGAAGATTAATTTGCCTGTCACCTCAGAGTCAGTCATGCGCATACAGGTGTGCGTTGAAACTTACAGGTCCAATGCATATCTAGGGCGAATGACGACGCATACAACACGCAGCGTATACGTACTTTGCATTAGAGACACGGAGAACGTTTCAATGTGCCTCTCTGTTAACTCATTTGGGTTAATATTTCTATTCTGCACTTTAGTGGAACAAACTACAACGGTACTTGATTTTTGATCCACCTTTTAAAAGTTCAGAATTGCAAACACAATCAAAGACAGAGCATCGATGGAGCTGAGCAATCGTGGGTGAAGAACTTGTTCAAGATCCTTACAAAATGGCCGCCTGATTGGAGGATCGAACCCGTACTCTCCGTGTTACGGACCGGGCACTCTAACCTGTTGACTACAGTAAGCAAGTTTGTTCTTCATTGATTTTTTATACTATAACTGGAGATTAAATTACAACTCATCGAAGGTAAAGAGTCGAATAATTTACTTGTTTATAAAAATATACATTTGCAAACTGGGACAACAACTTGTGAAACCGTTTGATTACCAGGAAGCATATTATGTGACCTACTTTAACAGTTTTCCTTGTAGAAGTACAAAGTTAGCAGCAGCATATAATTGATTTTTATATTTTAATATTATCCCTAATGGTCGCTGGTGATCACCATGGTACACCCTTCTACAAGAATACACACGGAAACACAAGAGGTGAAACTCAGCTGTGCTTCTGGTAGGCCAATAGGAATGCACAATAAAATACTGTATGCATGCATGTATGTATGTAGGATTATGTATGCATGTATGCATGTATTAATATGTGTTTATGGTTTGATAGGAGATGTTAGCGATAGCATTCGCATGCGCGTGCTTTAGACATTATAATGTATGGGTTGGGTTAGATAAATGTCGAAACTTATCATTTGCCCTTAGAAATGATCTTCCGAATGCCGCTACTGGCCATTCCTTAACCCATTTGCCGCCAACGTTGCGAAAACGCAACGCACTGTTTGGAAATTTGAAAAAAAAATCAAGACTCGAGAAATTCACGTAAATTCTTTTTGTCTTACTTCCTGGGTGTTCACTACGTCTGCTGGTATCAAAAACATATGCTTTGCTGTTGTCTGCAATTTTTTTTGAGTTGCGCAAAATTCGTGGTTTTTGACGTCTAACTAGTGGTTTTGTTCAAGAATTTTCTTCTGCCATAAGACGTTATATTTCTCAGAAGCGATCCTGTCTCTTTTGAAGTACTTAGGTGAGTATTTAATATTATTTGTTTATTAATAGTATGTCTCATTATATGCCGATACCCCACTGTCCGAAATTTTGATGTTGCGTTTTCGCAACTTCGGCGGAATGCGATATATACACATTGTTGCGTTTTCGCAACTTCGGCGGAAAACGATATGCACACATTGCACAGTGTGACACCTAGTAATTCAGATAAACTTATGTCGGTTTACGATTACTTACAACAATTTCAGTTTCGTGATTCATAAATGATGGCGTGCTCAGTACTGCCACTCTTCATTGGGCATACTTTTGAAAGATGCACATTGAATTTTTCAGAGGAGGCTGAGGAAGAAGTTCTATTGCTTGAGGGAGGCTGTCCCAATGATATTTGAAGAAGATGATATCGCCACCCCCATCCTAAGTTGATTAGCAAAGCGATAGCGAACATTTTGACGAAAATTAGCTCATGACTACCAATGTGATGCCAGAAGACGTTGCTGGGCAGGTGGAAGTCCATTACACTGATGCATCAATGTCAAACCATCGGTCACCGCCCACTAGGAAAACTCAATCGAAGTCAAGAAGAAAGCCACGGGTGTCAGCAAGGTACAAGTCTTCCAGGCAGCAGCATGCGGAAAGGTCAGACGAACCACTGCAGCATGCTTATTCGAAGGATACAGCTCCAGAATATCTTCAAAGTCTTCCAAGCGGCAGGCTGATCTCGTGTCCGATACTCATACGCCGAAGCAACGACTACCTTCAAAGCCGCCTAAGTCTTCTAAGCCAACGAAAGAGGATTGGCAATGCCAAGAACCAAAATTTACATTGAGCCCTGTCAACAAGGAGAAGATAAAGATGTGGCAGTTGATCACACAGGCGATAAGCAAGAGCGAGTCTTTTAAGAATTTTGGGATGACGAGGTGTTTAGCCTGATAACACAGAGTACACTGTAGGCCTATGCACAGCACTGGCGTACACTTGTCCAAAATAGGGGGGATTTGGTTCGTCATTCTACACTTGTTGCATTGAATGTACAGTCCACCCCAATTTTTGGGGGGCACATGTCCCGGCTCCCCTCCCAGAGTCTACGCCTATGATGCACAGCATTGCACATCATGGTCAAAAACGAAGATGGTCGTCGACTGCGTTGTCGGTTGTGCCACAGCACCACGTACTACACGTGTATCGCATGCACGCCAAGTGCCTTCCTCAATACCATGGAAACAAGTGACATTGAACTTGAATCAGTTTACAGCATGCACAAACATTTTTATTGAAATGACCGCGAACACAATCGATAACTAATAGAACATCATTATAGTAAACAAATACATCTTTCCCGCCGATGTTGCGAAAACGCAACGTCCTATAACTAGGACACTACATATAGTTCCAATAAAAATGCACTGTCAGAAGTTTATTGGCATCATATTGATGACCTAGTATCAGTTATAGCTTAATCCGGTGGCTATTTCTAATAGCGGCGGTAAATGGGTTAACGATTTCCAAAATGCGTCTTCGGGGCAGGCTTTTCCCTTGGAGGTGAGCTGCATTCCAGTACGTAGGATGTACATATGGTATGGTATCTAGGAATTTATAAAGCGCCTCTCACAGTGCGAACTATTCAGAGGCGCTCTCAGCGTGTGAGCCTCGCGGAAACAGAAAAGACTTTAAACGATGAACAAGAGACAAAGAACGTAAGGGTCGATGAGAAGAAGCAGAGAGAGGTTTGCACATCAGATCATAGAGGTAAGCTGGAGCTAGGGACAAGAGTTATGATCTTGAAGTGGATACGAGCGCAGACAGGAAGCCAATGCAAGATATCAGACATGTGAGTAGCGATTGAGGAGAACCGATAACGATGAGCAATAGGGCTAGCAGCTGCATTAAGTACCGACCGTACCAAACCAACTGAGTCGGGTTTTAGAGGTTCAACCGATTAGAGAACATCGAAGAGAGAAGATCTTGAGAAAGAGAGTAAATGGAGCGAAAAAGAAGTTGGTCAGCTGGGGGACCATGAACATAAGTTTGCACATCATCAGCATAGAGTTGGCCTGATGCAAGTATATGCTCAGAAAAGATAGAGTGAATGCCTGAGGGAAAAGGGATGCAAAGGATAGAACCAAGAATAGAACCCTCGGGGACACCAATGAACTGTCTTTCTACGGAACCATTAAATTAACGTCCAATAAGAATTGTCCAGCAGACTAGAGACGAGGTATTAGAAGTTCAAGCATTTGAGGAAATCGCCAGTACTAATGAAAGAGAGTTTCTTTCGGCAACCGATGATGCAAAGCGTCGTCTTGGCAGAATACCAGGAGTTTCTGCCTGATTACTGTGTTTCTCTTGCTTTGGTCGTTCAACTGACTATAATATCCTGTGCTAGTAAACGATTACAAGAACCGAGACACAATAAGAACGTTTCTGTTTGTTTAGCCGCTTCTGTCAGATTAACACTTCAGCTATAAGATCCTTTGGCGTTGGTCTTTCCGTCGACTGATTCATAAACATCGTGTCACTGCATCAGGCAATCTCTTGCAATTTCTTGCCTTAAACTCTACTCGAATGGCCAACCGAGGAATTAAATAATTCCTTGTCCTCATAGGCATTCGAATTGGTCTGCCAAACTTTAGAGACAACTGTGTGCAAATGGTTGTTACTAATCGAACAAAGGATCAATCGTTGTAAACCAAAGTAGCTTTAAAACGATGTGTTACTCCATGTATCGCTAATCGAGTCAAAAGTTAAGACTTCCTTTTGCCTCTGATTCATTGGACTAACTTTCTTGGTGTTGACCTGGTGGATTGATTTTGATGCGTATTCGTTTGAGGCCTCGTGCATTAGACACAAGCTCTATAGAAATTCTGATAACAATTACAATACATTCATAACTGACTCTGTGAAATATTATACGTACGGTTGAGTGAGACACAATTTGAATATCGCTCGGCGAAAGGCATATTCTGTACTTTAGCGACTTCCAATAATTATAGTTGTAAATAACGAACACTAAGAATGAATATCACCGAATGTTGTAGTTATACTCTACAGCAAAAGTATCTGAATGCTGTATGTGGTGGAAAAGTAAGTCTCGAATGATAGCCAAGTACACGCCGCCGCTGTTTATATTTGTTTTCAATTAGCTGCATCCATTGACTACGGCACACATAGTCAGTGATTGAGTGACGCGTAAGTTGTTACCTACAGAATTCCGTTCAATGGCGATTGACTCGGTGTTGGCATAAATAGTAGAAGCACGAGCGAGAGACGCTACTTATATGATCAGATTAAGAGAGAACAAAGTTTACGACGAATCCAAGATCACGTACAGAAGAGGAGAAGTGAATTTGGGAAACCTGCGGCGGAGGGAGTCAGCATCAATCCTGGCAAACTGGACACGATTGACCAATTTCGTGCTTCGTCTGCTGATGCTTCTCCACCGTCCTTCACATCTACATATTATACCGTCTTCGATAGCTTCCATCCTATCTCGGAATCCGACCTTTGTTTAGCTCTAACGTCTGCTAATCTTAAATCATGTGAAATGGACCCGCTGCCTCCTTTTGTTATCAGCGACATTTATAAAATTAGCTTCCTTTTTTGCTTATCTTTTAAATAGATCACTTGCTGAAGACTGTATCCCTCCCTCCAGAAGCGCGTTTTGGTTTTCCCTTCACTAAAAAACGCCTAATCCTGACACTAACCTCTGCCAAAATTGACGTCCAATTTCAAACCTATCCTTCTTATCCAAGAATACTGAGCGCCTTGTCTCTCTCCAGCTCCTCCCCTATCTTCAACAAATTTGGTCTTCTTCCCCGAACCAGCTAGTCCTTAGGGCTCATCACTCTACGAGGACTGATCTTCTCTCTGAAATATATTCTGCTGTTGACAGGGTTGAACTGACCCTCCTGGCTCTTTATGGTGTTTATGCAGCCTTTGATGTGATGGATCACAATATTCTTCTTCAGCGCCTTGAGACTTCGTATGGTTACAGGGCCACTCTTCGTTGATTTCGATCATATTTGTCCGAACGTACCCACATAATTATATCGTTTGATTCTAGAACTAAATGCATCAGCATGAACTTGGTGTTCCTGAAGGCTCTACTCTTGGTCCTTTGCTCTTTATTCTATATACGGCTGACATTCCGTCTCTTTTCTTACTCTCTGTCTGAGAGTCTCAGGTAGGCCTACTGCTGACCAAAGATCTCTGTGTGGATAATGTTCGAGCATTCGTAGGCTACATGCGCCATTGTAAGTTACTTCAAAATGCGCTACTTTAAGTGTCCTTATACATACATACATTCGTACATATATTTTTATGCAGTTGTGTATTTATAAACCTTTCAAATGATTTTAATAGATCGAAAGAGTACTTGTCGCCGCCTAAGAAGGGCCAAAGCTGACAATAGGCCTAAAATGTTTCTTGAGCTGCTTATCACAATTAAAGTTCGAGTAATCGGTGCATAATTATTTCAGGAAAACAGGTCAAACGAACATCATCATCTTCACCATGACCACCCCGTCATCATGATCATCATGATCATTATCACTGTCATGATCATGATCATCTTCATCATCATCTTCATCATCATCTTTTGCGGCATGCCCCCGAATGCAGACCAGCCGTTTGAACAACAATAGTCGTCTCTATTCTGGGTGCGTGTATAGGTCATGTGGAGTTAGTTTATCAATCCGTAGTCTATATCTATTCATTTGATGTCCTGTGGACTACAACTTAAAATCCTTCACGGTGAAGTCTACTTAATTCAACGATATTCATGCCAACTATTTGCAACTCAGTTATAAAAATGCAACTACATGTAAGGACATGTGAACACTGATGTCGAATATTGTCACTGAATCTCTAGGAACCATCTTTCATTAGAAATTTGCACAGTTCCATCACATGAGCTTAAAACTCATTTTAGTCAACACGCTTAGATTCGCACCTTTTGTGTAAATCCAATAGTCAGGATCAACACCGGTGTACGGTTCTTCAAAGATGCTACGTACATGCTAACAGAATTATGAAGTTTCTAGATGAACATGCGAATTGATTCAAATTTGTTTGCCTTTGGCACATGTTTCGTTGTCTGAGTCAGTTCCGTATACACAGATAGACAGCCCATCTGAACATTTTGGGTTCTTGTTCGTCTGAACGGTGAGAAAGTTCTGCTGTCATCTACGAGTCAAATGTCATTTTCCTTCACTTAAAATCCTCTGCCCTTGGACAGTTTCGAGCGTCAAATGGCACCACTCTTCTCCTTCAGTTTACCGTATGCATCCATTCTTCCCTCCATGATAGTTCTCATCACGGAACTCCCCCTCAGGATGCGATCGATCCACTGTCCCTGTCTTTCTCTTACATTATCCATAAAAGATCATGTCTCTTCCACCTTTTTTATGCAGCATCTCCTCGGTTCCAGCCTGCACCATGCCACATCTCAAAGGCCTCCAATCTTCTGATATCGTCTTTTCTGATGGTACGTGTTTCTGATCCGTACGATACCGTTGTTTAACCATGCTTCTCTTTAGGTTCTTATTCGGTCCTCCTCTCATTAACTCTGTTTATTTCATAAGCGTCTTTTCCCGCCGTTATTCTTTCATTTTCATTGTGGCATTTTGTAATCACGCTCCCCAAATTAGCATAAATTAATTCTTAACTTTCTCTACCTTCTCGACATTACTTATTTTCCGTACAGTTGTTTCTTGTTTCCTGCTTAGCTTTTGACATTTATTTTCATATGGTATTCTATCAAAATAAAAGTTGAGACGGCTCATCATTCTTTGTAGACCTTCCTGGCTTTTTTTTCAAATCGTCTGGTCGTTTTCAACTCTTGAATCATTCAACAGCCTGCCTCCTACATTTATTCCCACCTTCAGGTTTCTCCAATGCTTATAGCATAAGTTCCTGGTGTCGTGCAGTGGAAGCGTAAGTGCTGTCATATTACGCAGTCGTTTGTTGACTTACGTTGCCAATCAAATACCTGTGTACATTCAAACTCTCATGTTCTGACTTATACACACCAATCAGAGAATTGTAGTCATCTTGGAAAAGACTCTTTCAAGTTAATGATTTACATTAAAACTCAACTTTAAGACATTCCTCTGCAGCCCAGAGGAATTGAAAATGACGTCGCTGCTCTATGTGGTCTTAATTACATACTTTCAATATTGCAAAATCGCTTATAATATTATGGGCGACACTTTATCTTTCTTTGCTAGGGCGCTGGGATCTCGACTGCTCCTTCCTAGGTAAAATTCACCCTTATCAAACTCAACCTATAGGCAAAACTGAAGCTTTACCGTCAGTAGATCACAATAACAGAGCTTCGCCGTATGAGATATCTTTCCTGTTTTCGAGCCTGCTACAGAAGCAGAAATCACTGCTCTCATTCAGTCTTCACAGCAAGCAATGCAAACTTGGCACAATCTCAACTTTTTTACTAAAGGACTGTGCAACCCTTCTCGACCCTACTATAACCAAGATCACCAACCGTAAAACGACCAGGCGCTTTTCTGACTCTGCTGTCGGTGAAACTCTGGGGTGTCGTTCTAAAGTGAACACAGGCTGCGTTTATGAAATACATCTATTCCTCTATTAGTTAATTATTGTGCCAATGTATCATTTCCGAACTAAATAGACGATTCGCTGACCATTAGCTTACTGCTATAATTTGTATGCAATCATTGATTGCATACAATCTTGGTGCCAGAGGTTCAATAATAAACAGATGATTATTATTGAACCTCTGGCCAAAAATGAAATAGTCATTAGTTGTGGGGCGTGGTGGCTCAGTGGTAAGTTCGGCGCCTTGTGACCAGAGGCAGGTTCGAATCCCACTCTAGCCGCTGCGTACGGACCTTGGGCAAGTCCTTCACTCGCAATAATATTGCTTGTGGCGCTTCGGCGTGAAAATTCCGGCACAGTATCAATGCTGTAGTCGGGAGCGCCTCTGAGTAGTAGCCTAGTTGACTTTGAGAGGCGCTATAGAAATATCCGGAATAAAACAAATAAATTGACGCCAAAACATGTCTTTCGAATTGGTGGAGATATTTTGAAAGTTCTTTCCGAAGAATTGGTGCAGCGTAGATTCTCCTCTGTCGTCTGCAGCTGTCGAACTGAGTTTATCTGCATCAAAGCCTCGCGTGAAAAGCTCTAGTCTTAAAGAGTACAAGATTTTTAAAGCGTATGCCTTCACACGTGCGACCAAGATTCTGATATATATATATATATATATATATATATATATATATATATATATATATATATCAGATATAACAAAACATGTTATGTTATGTTGCCATAACATGTTATGTTATGTTGTATATGTTTGCACCTAGCTAATCGTTGGGAAGGCGATAGGCCATTGGCCGACCTTGCATATAATTATAATTAGTTGCTTGCTCAGGTGTTATGAGGCTCACTTGTTGGCGCGCGAAAGATTTGCTGATGGAGTTGGTTTTGTGTTTTTTTAAGAGTGCTGACGGTACATTATTACAGAAAGTAGTCGTAACAAGATTTTGTGTGAATTGCAAGAAATATCAATTGCTAAAGTATTCGGATTGTGTTCTCGTCAATTATTGACAGCAACACTACACTACTAATTGAGCTATTTATACTAGGGCATATTTTGAGATGAAAACTTGTGGGGAAATTCCCCACCAGCCCGCTCAAATTTCCCAACAGTCCCTGCCCTTTTCCCCATCAATGAAGTTTGCTCTTTTTAGTCCCATATGGTTTACTATCATTGGGGCGAAAATCAAAAGGGCGAAATCAAAAGGGCGCAATCAAAAGGGCGAAAATCAATAAAGCGAATGATAAATAAGGCGCATGTTCAAAAGGGCGAAAAGCAAAAGGGCGCATGTTTAAAAGGGCGAATGTAAATAAAGACCGTGTTTACGACGATAAATGCGAAATGTAAGAAAGGGCACCTCATAGGCCATAGACTTATTGGAAATGTGCAGAGTATCGCATTGTGAAATGCTTGGCTTGATGCCATACTGAAGGCGATGTCTTGACAAAGTTGCCATGTGAGCATAACCATTAACCATGCACCAAGTTTTGCTCAGCTAAGTGCAAGAAGAGTTGTAGCTGATATGAAGCAACGGGAAACAAACACTACGGAAACAACACACAGTATCGTTGCAACTGTAGCAACTGGTGTTGGATCATCAGCAGTCACTGGTAAGCTCCCAACTACCGGTAACTTAAAGCAATAAAGAATAAGACGTGTTAGACATAAATATCAAACACCTTTGCCAAACCCACTAAACTTGACGGATCTGTAATAAGCCGAGAGTAAACTATAAGCAACATCGACAGTCTTTATAATATGACACTGGCTCGTAATTTTTTTATACCTTGTTTGCTGTGGAATAGGAGATGTTTGCATTTTCCTTGTTTCACTCTTTTCAACATTATTCGTCTTTATAAGCGCTTATAAGCTTCTGTAAACACGCTCTTTACATACATTTGCCCTTTTAAACATGCGCCCTTTTCACCCTTTTGAACATGCGCTTTATTGATCATTCGCTTTATTGATTTTCGCCCCGTTTGATTTCGCCCTTTTCATTTTCGCCCCTTTGATAGAATACCGAATGTCTTTCTAATGTCTTTCTTACGGTCTGCGGCTCGCCTTGTTGGCTCCATTCCTCGCTATGGTAGCGTATCCTCCTACATGTATCATACTCTACACTGGCTCCCTCTCCGGCAGCGTATCCTGTATCGGCTCTGCTCTCTTGTCTGGCAAAGCGTCTTGGGCACAGCTCCTCGCTACTTATGCTCCATCTTTACTCTCTCTTCCTCTTTTACGGGTCGCTCAGCTCTTCGTTCCTCTACTCGGGGTGACTTTCTGGTTCCATTTGCCCGCACTGCTACAATGCAGCGTCGAGCATTTTCTGTCGTTGGTCCAACAGTGTGGAATGACTTGCCATCTTTCCTTCGCCTATCTCCTCGTACACACTCGTCTTCCTTCTACACCCTATTGAAGACTTTTCTCTATGATCAGGCCTGGCTCGGGAGCGCCTCTGAGTAGAACTCTTGAAGAGGCGCTATATAAATTTTATGATTGATTGATTGATTGATAATGACGAACCGAGAAATTAAACAATGAAAATTCGCTGGCACAAGTCAGTCACTGTTTGCTGACAAACTACATCTGATCAGTTCTTCTTGCACTAAAGAACATTATGCAGTTATGCACTTATTGGCCGCGTATATAGGCCTATGTGCGTGTCGTTTATGATCAATTAGTTGGTCACATTTGTATAGGCTACTGGTCTAAAATTTAGTTCGCTCTAATATATTACCTGACCTAATAATTATTCACTTTGGTTTATATAGTGTTTTCGATGTTTTTCATCTCTTTATTATTGAACCTTTGGCGCCAATTAGTCGACTCTGCTATACCTGTAAATGTAGGGCCTAAATGTTAATGTACACGTTTTTCTATAGCGATCACATTGTCTCGATCCTGCTTATTTTTCATTGAAATGATCGGGTGAGATCCTTCACCACCGCTGTCCGTTTGAATGGGTACGTTGAAAAGGCTTATGTTACTGGACAGTTTAATTTCAGAAACTTGCGTCGGTAACCCTCGTTTATTGTGCACTTAACTACTGTTGTAGGCATTTAGTATTGAAAAACTTCTGGTTCAGCGATTCGGCTTGCAGCCGCGTTTGCTCTTGGTGGGTTTCTAATCTTTCATTCGTGTCGAAGTATAGCTGAATAAATTTTACAGATGTATTTGCGTAAGTTTAATTTCAATAAAAATCGTAAAACACTACAGCTGCGATATTCTGGTTGTTGTAAAACTGCATCTGACCAGTTCTTCTTGCAGTAAATAGGAGTTTACACTTATTGGTCGCATGTTCGTTCATCGTTTCGTTTCTGATCAATTGGTTGGTAGCATTTGAATTATATTCTAAAATTTCTCGGACTTAACCCTTAAGTGCCGAAGGTGGGTCCTCTGACACCAACCGTACGTTCTGGCTTTGTTAATATTTAACCTATTTCTAAAAGTGCAAAAGTTCTGCTATTTTGTTATTATACCTTGTTAGTGGACTTATTGACAAAAATCGAAATTTATTTCATGAATATCATGATCATCATCAGTTCCTGACGTCAGCCATTTGGCGGCGATGGGTACGACTACGAATAAATGACCTCCATTGTCCTCGGTCGTTTGTCAAGTCTATTGCCCCCCTGATATTAGTCCAAGTGATGTTTTGTCCTCAGTTATATTATCTATCCATCGTAGCCTTGGTCTGCCTTTGTGTCTCTTTCATTCGAATCTTGTATACGTAGTGCACTGTGTGTGATTCTGTCAACTGGCATTCTCTCCACATGTCCAAACCATCGGAGTCTTCGTTGAACGACGTTGTCTAGCAGAGTTGTTTTGATGCCTAATGATTGTACGAAGACGAGTTAGTGAGAAACATGCAGATCAACGATCAACAAAGTATAGAAGTTATGTGGTCAAACATACAGAAAGGAATATAAACAGCAGCCAACAACATAATCGAATCTAATCAATCTAACAACATAAAACAACATCTACATCACCAAGATTTTCAAGCGGCGCTAAGTTCACTTATGTAATTCAATTAGAATATGGGCTCATTGGAAAGAGCGCTATACATACGCAAAGCCTCGACTGAAATACTGTAGGCCTATATTTGTATTGTATTGTATATATGCATTTATAAAGCGCCTCTCGCAGTACAACCTAATCATTGCGCAGAGCTCCGTGAGAAAAGAAAAGTCTTATGACATCGAGAATTAGCAGAAATTCCCCCACTTAGAATCTGAGAACGAGTCATAAGAGGAAGATCATTCCAAAGGGACGGGTCAGCAGCTGCGTAGGCACGGTGTTGAGCCATAGAAGTCCGGGTCCGAGGGACAAAGAGGTCATCTAAATATTAATACACGGTCTAAAGAACGGAGAGGACGGCCAGAGGCAACTGACAGAGGTCGACAGATAAGATCACAGAGATAACGAGGAGCTTTGCCCTGGAACGCTCGAGAGGTAAGAAAAAGAAGTTTAAACTGGATACGCGCGGTGAGCGGAAGCCAATGCAATTGCTCAGATACAAAAGTCGAGCTATGAGAGTAGCGTGGAAGGCGGGCAATCAGGTATGATTTTAGACCAAAATCAGGCATTTCATTGCAATTGCTTCAATTAGAAAGAAAACGAGCAAAAAATACACAAATTGGTCAGTTTATTGCTCAAACTAAAAAAAGTGACGAACTGGTCTCAGGCATGTACAATGTACATTACTGTTATTTTGGCACAGTTACAATTTACAAATGAAAAATGAAGTGTTCGATTGACTTGACACAGACAACAGGTTACATTGACATCACTCGCACCGTGGCTGATTCTGATACTGTCAAACCGTCACGAATTGCTGAAACAGCAGCTTTGTCTTAGTGAGTGAGCCTTTTATAATAAAGTGAGTGATAAGCAGAAAGGTAGGGGCCTAAATTATGTAATCTAATTAAGCAATATAGAGTAGTGTCGAAACGTATATTATTTTCATTTTCTACACAACGCAAGAACGCCTTGTTGCCTCTGACAAACATATGAAATGTTTGGCAATCCATATCGAAGTTCATTTTCACCAGAAGTGCTGCTTTAATAAGCTCAGTTAAGTATCAGTTTCTTGTATCGGATCAGAATGATTCCATCAAACTAAACATTCATTCAACTGCAGCATTTGAAGCAGGCATACTTACTCATGATGAATACGACTATCTTCAAATGATTTGGTAAATTGTCAGTTCCTGCTTTTTTAGAACAGGCCCCTATAGGTGCCCATATCGACATCTACTGCAGAATGTAAAACTATAGTTTGCCATACTCTTAAGATTACTTTGTGCCGTGGATTTGTAAATTTTGTGCGGCGCTACGTATTTCCTGATGTTATTTCCTTTTTTGAAACTAATTATCGGAAAATTAATATAGCAAATTCTACGTATTAAATAATAGAAAAATTCATTCCGGGACGTTCTATTGTCCCGGAAAGGACGTGTCCGAAACACGAGATATTTTTTCAAAATCCGGGACTGTCCCGGACAATCCGGACGTGTGGTCACCCTATGTGGACTAACCACATTGGAGAGAAGGAGGCGCGGAGGATATCTAATTCAAGCTTATAATCACAGGAAAGGAACCAATATAGTGGGAGAGGTTCTTTGAATTAGCACCAAACAAGGCAACTCGGGAACAGGGCCGGATTAACCAGTATGCCATTTATGCCATGTGGGGTCCCCGTCGTCAGAATGTTTTAATGTGTATCTTCACATTTATTCAGCTTTTCTTTTCAAGGGCAGTGAAATTTACGTCAGAAGTTAGTTGTGATCGAATTCGTCATTGATTCTTATGATGGCGATCAATGCCCTTTATCTATGCCAGGTAGGCCTATAATTATTATGACTTCATTGGTGTTCCGTGTTTCTAAATATTAATACTCTGAACTCTCCTATGACGTCATGACTCATGGTTATTGATAACTTCCACTTCGTCTAAAAATATAAACACCCGTTACAACCGTGCTGGATATTATATAATTATATTCACGAAAAGTGAACAATGCCAAATAATCAAATATTACAACTTTCCGATGCTCAAAAGAGGCGAGTACCTAAAGAACGTAGGCCCACTGACAAAAAAATAAATAGCAATGCCTCTGTTCCGAAACTGGAGATTTTTCGTACACTCCAAAGAGTCAGTCACCTCAGATGAGCCAGACGAAGGGCAAGATTGAAATGTTGGTTGTAGCTATGCACCTTGCATAGCATCAGTGTCTGAAATTTGTGAGTGTGGTACTGCATCTTGCACTGCTTTAATGGTTACAACACACATTTCTGTATGGACCCGTCAGTGACAGATGTACGGAGTATGATGACAGCAAACGCCTAACTGCACTGGAACTTCTCAGTGTCGAGAGTGATCTCTTAGAATCTGATATTGTTTCTTTCGATGACATTCTTTACTGGTTTGCCAATGCCAAGAGTAGAAAAATATGAAGATCATAACATTTGAAGGCGTTAGACTGAACAATATCTACTGTATTGACTTAGCTGTAGGACGTCACTTTGTAGTCTGTTAGAGTTAAATTTATTGTATGAATCATTGAAATTAGATGACAGCTAACTTTCATTCACTATTACTCTTTGTTTCGCACCGTGACTGATTCTGATACTGACAAACTGTCACGAATTGCTGAAAACAGCAGCTTTGTCTTAGAAAGTGAGCTTCTAATAAAGTGTTATTTCAACAAGTTTTTTGGTATTTTATTAAGCAACACATTATCAAGTGTGTTATATAGTCAATAAGAGACAAGCATTAACATTTTCGAAGGGAAGATGGGGTATATGGCGAGGTAAGGGTTGGGGATTAAGAGCCCCCGGAGAATTTGGCGGTCCCTCGAGGGCTTAACCCGGGCCTGCTCGGAAATATTATTTACGAAGCCGAAACGAACATTAGGGCAGAAAGTCTGAGTGCAGAAGTTGTAGACCTGTGGATTTGTTTGGATGATCATAGTACTGTGTCAGTGGACACTAGCACAGCTTTTAAGCAAGGAAATTGGTCCATTAAGAGTTCCAGGTTCATTTGCAGTAGTTCTAACACACAGTCTTCTGAACCACGAAAACCCTCTGTTATGTTATGTTTTGTTTACCACCCGTAGCCGGACTTCTGGTTTCTCTTACTTCTCAGATCTCGAACTGGTTTCTCTTGTGGATTGTGAATTTCACTCCGGTTTCAATTGAAATAACAATTGATTTCACTGCCCTGTGCATTATTATAATAGCGCTATAGAAGGAATTATATTAGAGCATAATTGTAATAGTAAATATCAAATTGCTTAAACCTTTATTTTACCAACGTTCCATTTTTGGAACATAAATTGTAGTGCTATAAAAATATATATTGCCTTTGTAAATTTATTATCTTTGGTCTGCAAATGAAAGAACTAGGAACGGACAATATAAAACAGCGTCTGTTTTCTGATTAACTTAAATCATTTTTGTGCTAGCGTTGCGTAATTTTGACGAATTTTGAGATTTATTAGCCAAAAAATTTATGAAGTTAAAAAAAATATTTGCGTAATCATTTAACAGGTGAGACATATTGTATTTGTTTAATTGATATCTATAATCAGTTATGACAATAGCAATTACCTAATATTGGGCCCAACTCTAGAAGATAAAATCCAGTTTCAAAGCATGTTCCATTTTTGGAACGTTGGTGCATTCTCATTAGTATTACCATATATATGGTAATACTAATGAGAATGCACCAACGTTCCAAAATTGGAACATGCTTTGAAACTGATTGTGTTTCCTTGTTTGCCACTGGATATTGTTTGATTTTTGCATGCATCATTATTTCTTCACATTCTCTTTCATTCATTCATTTTTGACATTATTATATTATATTATAAATTGAAATATTTAAATTGGAAATTTAGACAACGACGCGACTACACATCAGCAAGCAGTGGGAAAAGGTGACGGAACATAGTTGCTACGAAGATGAGGCCGATATTTGCATCCTTCCACCAGTTGATGGCAACGAAATTGAGTGTCAACAAATAGAGGAAAATGATCTGGCATAAGTAGAGCCTGTGGATGTTTGTGGTGAATTAGATGTATTCTGTGGCAGAAGCGATGATGAGCAACCAGTAGCTGCCATGGCAACAGAAACCAAAATCTTATATGGGAGAACAGACACAGAAAGCGAGAGGCCTGGAAATAATCCCATATGAATGGTTTTCCAAAAGATACACCAACAACACTACTGGAGGCACACCAAGATAATCGATCAAATCCAAAGAGAACAGGAGATCACACCAGCAGGAACCGCCGGCTTTCCACAACTAAGTTTCATCCTCTGAAATTGAAGGCGATGGTACTTCTTATTAAAAGAAGAAAACTTGGAACAACAGCTGTAACAGTTCAAGATGTACAAAGCTGGAGAAACAAAGAAAGGTTCATATTCTGGAATCTAGCTGACAACAGATCTCTTGGTGATTCTAGAGTGGCAAAATTTGCTCCACTATATATGATCAGCTAAACAAATCATGATGCAGTGTGGAATTTTTCATGAAAAACTTAGCATTGATCAGTCCGTGGTGCCTTAATATGGACACCATGGGACAAAGATGTTCACAAGTGGAAAACCAATCAGATCCAGTTATAAGATCTGGATGTTTTGTTCATCGGATGGTTATCCAAATCGAGCAACAATTTATTGTGGCAGAAGTAGTTGACCCGCAGAAACCCCCTTGGTGAACACGTCGTCATGGATTTTGCCGAACTCACCTGCGATACTGTGAAATCTTTTTACTAGTTAGTAACTAGTAGGGACAACCTTCTGTCTAAGCTGAGTGACATAGGGATAAGGGCAACAGGTACTGTCCGTGATGGTCGAACTGGAGCAGCACTTGTTACAGATAAGAAAATGTTTGCAAAGGAAGAAAGAGGTGCTTTTGAGTACACTTGTGATGGCAGAATTTGTGTTGTTAGGTAGTCAGACAACAATGTAGTGACACGTCCCAGTAACTTTGATAGGGTAAATCCTTTGGAATAAATGGTCAGTATCTGGGGTTGCAAGGACAAAGAATTGGTATCTCAGCAACTCATGATAAACAACTATGCAGCAGAATGGGGAGTGTTGATCTGATGGATCGGCTTCTGTCTGCGCATCGTCCAAGAATCAAGGGAAACAAGTGGTAGTTGACCTTTTTCGGCAATGCCATCAACATGGTGGTAGTTGCTGCATAGCGACTACACTATCGTGTCTCGGAAGCTCAACAGCTACGACTTATTTGGAGGGCTTGGTCTAAAGTTCATGGTGTTGTCGTTTATGGAGACCCACTGCTCCAGTGCAGTCATGCCTATGCTATGACGGCATTACATTCGTCTTGCAAGTCAGGGTCGTTGCATTTTATGCAGAAAAAACACTACCAAATAATGTGCCAAATGTCTCAAGAACTGTGAACTGTTTTGAATGTGTTCATACCTTAAAATAAATTGTTTTTCAATAGCTTTTGTGTCGTTTAGTCATGTTCCGCTGCCATTGTAAGGAATGCTAGTGGGAATGACCCAACGTTCCATTTTTGGAACACCCTCAAAAATGACCTTAAACTTGAAATATGAATAAAAGCTTCTCATTTATGTTTAAATACCATTAATATTTAACACATATTTAAGTGGCATCCGAAAATTCCACCTAAAAAGCATAGTGGTAAAATAAAGGTTAAATTTAGAGTAGCGCATTAGAATTTCAAGGTTACGTTTACGCTTACGAACGAAAAATCTTTGCACACTCCATCGACAGGTATTGACGCCTTAAAGACGCCTTCTATGTCATGTTAACATAAGCTCCATCTGAAGTAGCAACGCCACACAGAACGGCCTATTGGTATCTTAAAAAGATACGCATTCTGGAATGGATGTGCCGTTGAGAAGCAGTCCACAAGCACCTTTTCGACTCACAGAAACTGAGCGGGAGACGCACACTCGGTCGTAATCGCAATCGTAAATTTCAAATTGAAAGCTTGGCGTAGGTCGTCAGCTTATTCACGAGCGCTGCGTCTACTCAGATGGATTGTCAAAAGGGTAGGCCTAGTCAAAAAGAGGTCCGATTGCGGTTGCCAAGGTCCAGATTAGGAGAGGAGGCCAGTGGCGTAACGAAGGGTTTTGGCGCCGAAGGGCAAGAATTAAAGGCTGCGCCGCTTTTTTTAACTTTCTAGTTGACTTTTAATTGTTCTTGTAGTAGTACTGTGTACGTAACTATGTAACAGTATACTAATTTAATACAGTTAGAAAAATGACATGGCTTTAAGGTTACTGGCTACAAGCTAATTTTGTAGCTTTTTTGTAGGCCTACGTCTCCAGGTTCTCCACCAATATTTGTGTCTCTAGATTCAAAATTAGAAGCTTTTTCAATATTTTCATAGACGATTATTCCCAAGTTAATTGAATTGTTTGATGTCAATCCATCTTAATTTACCGTGCTAAGCGTGCTTTCTGCCAAAGTTTCGGAGTCGTTCCTATATCGCGCTGTGTTATTAGAAACGCTCGCAAACACTTCCTACATTGTTTCAGATTTACAGCAAAAAGCTGCTCGTCGTTTTCGCCCTCGAGCGCAGCTTTCTTTTTTTTACAGTGACATATTTGGTCCAATCTGAAGTTAACAATTATGCAGAAAAAGTTGATTTTTACTAGAAACGTGAAATGTGTTTCCAGCTGTGCAAAGCTTTTTACAATACGCCAGTGACGCCACCAAACGAGTAATTTATTTACGAAACATGCGAGAACCTTTTCTTTCCTTTTTCCTAACTGTCACGCAAATAGCCTGGAATTAGCGGATTCTTTGTTTTCACTATTCTGGCCACATTTTAAACTGAAAAACAAGTTGTACGTATTTCCAAGTATTTATAACTTTAATATATTGAAATATTGAATTTCACAATACAGTTTCTGTCGTTAATTTTGCGCCCTTTGTGCTGCGCCCGAGAGCGGATGTCCCCTTCTGCCCCCTTCGTTATGCCACTGGAGGGGGCAGAGCAGCTGGTGTCGTTTAGATCGAGAATAATATTGGAAGGCTGTCAACAGCATCACTCGGAACCAGCGCACATGCTCTTTATCCGGTGCGCCACAGCACAATACACACAAGCAGACTTTCAATATGGAAGACAGATTTATGCACACCAAACAAACCCGGCGTATTGATCCCATGCATCACATATAACGCCTACTGGCTCTGGTGTGGAATATACACACGTGACGACCAGTGGATTCTACTGAAACAGATTTTTAGAAACAGACACCAGTTTCGTAGTAGTTGTCTAAAGTTTCTAAACTAATCCAGGGTACGCTACTAACCCTATACATCACACGGAACGCCTACTTTTCAGTACGGCTTTTTATGTAGGCTTATACAGGATGCAATTATACATAGAATTGATAGAAACAGTCGGTTTTATGCTGGATCATCACAAATGCTGGCCATCTAAAAAGAAATATGAGTTATGAGCAGTGTTTTTTTTCTAGTAAAGAGGTTCCGAAACTGAACAATTATGGTAAGGCTAAATCGAGGGTGAAGCCGGAAAAAAACGGGGATGGGGTTTGGGGGTGGTTCTGGGTGAGATCTCCCCAAGAAATTTTTGACGTCACATTAAATTAAAATAACTATATTATTTTTTAATAGCTGAAAAATGTGCCAGAACGCCTTTCCGGAACGTTCCGGCAGAAAAAAGCACCGGTTATAAATTCAGTTTATTTCATCTAAGAAATACATAGGCCCTATTATCTAATTCTAAAGGGCATGGATTAAAAGTATTGACGCCTTAAAGACACGGTTCATGCTACAGCGCCACAAGAACCAGTCTATATGTATACATGTTAATAGAAACTCCTTCTGAAATAGCAGCGCCACCCAGAACCGTCCTATACGCATATTAAAAAGAGACACATTCTGGAATAGAAATGTTATTGAGAACCAGTCCACATGCACCTTTCCAACCGACAGAAACTGGATACGACGATCGGATTGCGCATACACGGTCGTTATCGTAAACTCAAAACTGAAAGCTCAGCGCAGTTCATCAGCTTATTCACGAGCGCTGCGTCGACTCACATGGGTTGCAAAAAGGTAGTCAAAAGGAGATCCCATTCCAGTTGCCAGAGATACGGATCAGAAAAGGGGGCAGAGCAGTTGCTAAGGCGGGTGTCATTTAGGTGGAGAATAATCATAGGACCCGACTTTTGCTTTAGTCTCTGGGTGCCAGTCAGGGGCGGATCCAGAAGGTTTATCAGGGGGGCCAAAAAATAACTAGTAACGTTTTAAAGGACCAAGGAAACTTTTCTTAGGAAATCATCTCCCAAAAAAACTGATGACTTTTTTTAGTCATCCGGAAATTTTTTCACTTATCTACGTTCTACACGCGCCGCCACGTCAAATGGGGGCCATTATACGTTATTTCGTTATTTTCATCGTCTACTGTGTGTGTGGCCCCCTGTATCCGCCTCTGGTGCCAGCCCATATTTTAAGATAATTCTCTCCTAAAATTTTGACGAATTTTTAGGAATTCATCTCCCAAAAAATGTGACGACCTTTTTAGGAATACCCAAACAAATTTAATTTAAAGTCCGAATTCTTCTGGGTGCCAGGCCCCCACTGAACTTTTTCTCTGGGTGCATTGGCACCCAAGGCCCCAAGAAGTCGGCGCCTATGAGAATAATAATTATTGGAAGGCGGCCAACAGCACAGGAATACAGGGTTATTGTAGCGTAACTACCCGGGGCAAGGCTACTGACCAGGATGGCCCTTCCCAGGTATCAGCGCATCAATTCCTATGTCCGTGGTTCGGCTTCACTTAGTCAAGCTGAAGGCTTCAGACTCTGGTTCAGTTCAATCGTTTTATTCATGTAAAACAAACCGACTACCCGTCGGGTGAATCAAATGACAGTTACAAATCGTCAATGTACAATAAACCGCAAGTTCTACCGAAGAAGATTGTCCGCCACTACAATTCGCAGATGAAACCGTTCGCTACTCACGCTTGACAATCCGTGTATCGCAACGCTTGACAGTCTGTATATCACAACGCTTTACCGTCCGTGTATCGCAACGCTTGCGACGCCAAGTTCGCCAGGCGACGACGTGGATCCCGGTCCAGCTCGCAATCGCTTCCGAAGCGCCACGCAATTGTCACCGCCGACGACGACTAACTTCGCTACTCGACGACTAAGTTCGCCCGTCCGCTCGAGTGTCCTTTCCAGTCGAGCGCCGACTGTTTCTTCTCCTCCGACGAAGTGACTCCGACGACTCCTTCCTCCGACCGTGTCCGCGTGTAAGTGAGCCCCGACTGTCTTTGTCTTCTCCTTATATAGTGTATCGATACAGGGTATCGTGTATCGAGTATCGTGTATCGATACCTGCGGGTATCGTGTATCGTGTATCGTGTATCGTGTATCGAGTATCGATACCTGCGGGTATCGTGTATAGAGTATCGTGTATCGTGTATCGTGTATCGTGTATCGATACCTGCGGGTATCGTGTATCGTGTATCGATACAGGGTATCGTGTATCGAGTATCGTGTATCGTGTATCGATACCTGCGGGTATCGTGTATCGTGTATCGTGGCTGGCTGGCATGCATCGACATAGGCAGGCACCGAGGCTGGCTGGCAGGTATCAACACAGGCCGGCAGGCATGCATCGTAGTCGGACGGCCGAGTCCAAAATGAAAGAAAGGGGATGGAAGGGCCAAGACTTCCACATTATGCAGACTAAACTAACCCGGAATATTGACCCTAAACATCATGTGCAGCGCCTACTGACACTAGTGTGGAATATACACATATAAGAACAAAAACAGACATCACTTTTAGTCTAAAGTCTAAACTATATCGGCCCTATACGGCACATTGAAAGCCTAATTACTCCAGCACGGCTTATCTATACAGGATGCAATTATACTAGCAAGAGCCATAGGATGCATACAAGTGATAATCACATACGTTTAAGCTAACTCGGTTGTATCCTGGATCATTACAAATGCTGGCCATCGAATAAGAAATTAGAGTTATGAGTTCATACAAGAAACTAGGGCTGTACCGAATATTCGCTTCGTATTCGCTTCGGGGCCGAATAGTGGGCCAAATAGCTATTCGGTATTCGGCCGAATAGTAGCGGTCGGACCGAATACGAATAGTGGCCACGTGACATCTGTTTCTGCATATGCAGCTGCTATAGCGAGTAGAGTGAACGCTAAGTAAGTCACGATTTCTAGGGTTAGTTCGATTCCCAGTTTACACAGACTGGGAGAAGGATGCAAAAATTACATGTAGTTAACTGTTTACGTTTAGTTTATGTATTAAATTCACTGAACTGAAACTGTTGCTTACATTTGAAATTTTTAATGTTGTCGGTAGACCTATTTTGTACACTATTCGTATTCGTATTCGGCCGAATAGTTGGTCCAATTATTCGTATTCGGCCGAATAGTTGGTCCAATTATTCGTATTCGGCCGAATAGTGATAATCACCTATTGGGTACAGCCCTACAAGAAACATGTTTTTAACTTTCAAAGACATAACTATATTCTAATCATAAATTGCACGGATTAAAGGTTATTGGGACCCAAGGTAATGTGGGTCATCTCCTTCCTCACCCTCAAAGAAACACGATCATTTAACAACAGCACACCGAGAGAGACAGACAGACAGACAGACAGAGACAGAGAGCAATGCTGGTCATTATGCGCAAAGAGCAAGTACATTATTATACTACAATTAACTGGACTCTCAGTCTTTCAGTGTCTCCACCAGAGCTTCTGAATTTACAACGCAGTTCTGAGTGTTTTCTCAATTCTTTAATTCTCTAAACTTTGGACCAATTCGTTTCAACGCTATTAGCAACCCTACAACGATTTCTGGATTGCCTGATTTTTCGGATTTCGACCAAACTTCTTCAGCAGATCAGAATTATTGACTACGATTTCATTTGAAACGTTCATCGATCGAGGCTTTGTGTATTGTGATAATAGCGCTATAGAAAACATTAGAATAGAATTATAACCTGTCTGTTTCATATCGCCTTTCCCTGTTTATGCTGTTCTAGACTTCAATGGATTGACCTCGAATAATAGTTTGTCTCTGGGTTTCACTTTCCCGCGACCATTGAACGAAACAAAATGTATTATTATCTCATTGGTGCTGTAAAAAAAATTAATTAGATTTTGCTGAAATAATATTGTATTCCAACAATGAAAGTTAGCTTTTGCAGGCGTAATATCTTATCTTATCTTACATGATTATTTATAAAGCGCCTCTCACAGCATAGACTATTCAGAGGCGCTCCCAGCGTGTCAGCCCCTAGGGAAAAGAAAGGTCTTTAGGCAGCGGAGAGAAGAGGGCGAGATCCCAAGCAATATCTTGCTACAGAGAGACTGGGCAGGTCATTCCATAGGGAAGGGCCAAGGATGCAAAAGCACGATGCTGAGCCATAGAAGCCCTTGCGCGAGGGACAAGTAGATCAAGGCGGTCAGCAGACCGAAGAGGGCGGGAAGAGAGAGCAGATAGAGGTTTACGCATTAGGTCACAGAGGTATTTAGGAGCTTTTCCCAGTTGAGTCCTAGAGACCAGGAGAAGGACCTTGAATTGGATGCGAGAAGCAACAGGAAGCCAGTGAAGTACATCAGTCATAAAGATAGTTATGAGAGAGAAGCGAGGAAAACGGGCAATGAGCCTGGCAGCCGCATTCAGAACAGACTGCAGAGATGAAAGGCGCGCTTTAGGAAGCCCAGCAAACAATGAATTGCAATAGTCAATGCGACAGCAAATGAAGGCATGGACCATAGTAGTAAAAACTGAAGGGGAAACTGATCTTCTTACAGCCCTCAAACGCCTCAGATGATAGAAACAGGAACGTGTCAGATGGGAGAGGTGATTAGAAAACGAGAGGGTACTATCAAGGGTGACATCCAAATCCCGAACACTGGATGAAAATGAAAAGTCAGGGAGTATTGACGACAGAAGTGGGATATCAAGTTTAGAAAGTTGTTGCTTAGTGCCAAACCAGATCAACTGGGTCTTAGAAGAGTTAAGGTTAAGTCGATTTGATGACATCCAAGAGTGGAGATCATGTGACAGGGAATCAATGGATCCAACAAGGGAGATCTGCTGAGAGGATGAGCCTTGGACAAAGGTCTGAACGTCATCTGCATAGAGGTGACCAGAGGTAAGGTGTTTAGTAAATAAAGAAGGAATGTCAGCTGTGTAGAGTAAGTACAGAATGGGGCCAAGGACAGAACCCTGTGGGACACCATACTCAACTCTAACCCAGGCAGTTCTGGAGTCACCAAGGACAATCCTCTGAGTACGGTCAGAGAGGTAAGATTTGAACCAAAGAAGAGGGAGACCACTGAGACCACAAGACAGTTCAAGACGCCGAAGTAGGATTTCATGGTCAACCATGTCGAAGGCCGAGGAAACATCAAAGAGTGCTAGAAGCGTCAAATGAGACCTGTCAATGGCAGTATAAATGTCCGAGAGAAGGGACAGGAGGGCAGTTTCCGTAGAATGGTGACCTCTAAACCCTGATTGACTAGAAGGGAGGAGTCCAGACTGTTCAAGATAAGGCAGAATTTGAAGTGAGACAAGTCTCTCAAGAGTTTTAGAGAGAAAAGAAAGGTTAGAAATAGGACGATAGTTAGAACATACTTGTGAGTCAAGATTAGGTTTTTTAAGGGTAGGGAAGACAATAGCTCGCTTCTGAGATGGAGGGAGATTGCCCTCTGCTAAAGACCTATTGAACAAATATTTCAAAAATGGGACAATATCATCCAAAACATTAGTAATAATAAACGGAGGAAGCGGGTCTAGTTCACAAGATTTCTGGTTTGAAGAGCTGAGCACACGTCGGAGATCAGCCTCAAGGATGGGACGAACGTCATCAAACTTGAAGTCCGTGCGTGTGAATTGAGGTGGAGGCGAGTCAACGGTTGAAGCACGTAAGCCCTCAATCTTCTCAGTCATCATTCTGAGGAATTCATCGGCCGAAAACGCTGGAGAGGAAGACGAACGGGAGTCTTGGCCCAGGAGTCCCGAGATGGAAGACCATAGACGTTTTGGGTTCTTTTCATCTCGAGCGACGAGTCTATCCCAAAACTCAGCCTCCTTGCGGTGAAAAAGACGATGGAGCGATCGGAGTTGAGTCACCCACGTCAGGTGGTCAGCCGGATCTTTTGAGCGACGATAGCGTCTTTCAAGACGCTATGAAAACTTGCACAGTAATTTTAGAACTGAATTTAGAATAGAATACAATAGAATCTGTACAGATGCTGCACTGCCATTCATTTGACATAGATGCGTCTTCTACAGTACTGGAGATGATGTCCATGTACATAATTCCAAATTTGAGGCCATTGTGTGTAATGAAGGAGAAGGTTCTACGATAAACTAACCGACTGGCGACAAATACCTCTCCTTCACAGACTATGTGGAACCAGGAATATCTTCTACGATAATATTGGGTGAGGTTATCTTATGCTGGGGATTTAATCGTCAGTCGTCGTTCCTCATTCTCGACGAAGAGAAAATCTGTGTTAGTCGTTCTATCCGATTGACTGATAACTAACTGACTGGCCGACTAATTCAATCATTCAGTCATCTATTCATTCATTTATCTGTTCATTCGTTCATGCTCCGGTTTATTGAACAAATTTAATCATCCTCATCGCAGGGAAAACCTGAACAGGAAGTTAACTGTCTGCTGGTTGACTAATTGGCTCATTCATTCCTTGATTCAGCCATTTATTCATCATCGTCATAAGCAAGAGTATCTTCATCGTCATTTAATCTTTCGTCCAAAGAAACCATGACGGTTGTGGTGGTGGTGATAATTGAGGTGATGATGACAATGACGACGGTGACAACGACGACCACAATGATGATGATGAGTAGAAATACGTTAGCTTCTCTACGTATCAAATCCATATAAAAAGACACCGAACTTTTTGGAATTTCCTTCAAACATTTTAGTTGCAAATCGCCTTCGAAATTCAATTCCTACAAGCATCATTCATTCCCCAACACATTCATAATTCAAATCGAACTTCAGTGGAAACCTTATCACAAAATGCTGCCACTTTCAAATCTGAAGTAAAACAAATACTGAGATAATGTATAGGTTAAATGCAAATGTGCATACTTATGAAACTTTCGAAGAATATCTCAACAGTGGCGGCGCCAGACAATTTTTGTAACCAGGGCAAAGACAGGGAGTCATACAAGTAACCAGCGCAGCGGGCGCTTAATGTCCGGAACAAATTTCTGGGAATGGCAAAAATTCTGGCAGGGCAACGACCGGGGCAAAGGTTTTTTACCTGGGCATTTGCCCTGGCTCGCCCTGACGTAGGGCCGCCTCTGGATCTCAAATTACCTATCTATAGATCAGTTCGAAAATGATGGTGCTTAGTTGGCTTAAGTTTTTCATGGTGCCAGATTATGTTATAAGCATATATGTGAATGTGCATGGGTTATTTTGAACTTTCAATATATCTGACTTACGTTTCTCACAATTAAACTTCAAGTGTTTACTGAATGGTTATTTAAAGATTTCCGGTCACAATAATGCATCACCATCATTATTATGATCACCATCAGTGGTGTGCCTCTGTATTGAACGTTGCCATTTCCGCAAAAACTATCTGGTCTCGTGTCCAGGCCGAAAATGATGCATGTCTACAATGTTAAATGCATGAATCCATTTGCAGTAAAAGCAGGTTTATTAATTAGTTACCTCAGCCCATTAATTAAACACTTCGCCTATGTCCTTGTGCAGTCATTTTAAAAATATCCTGTGGACTAAGGGCAAATAATTATCATCCACGATAAAGTTGTCTGCAATTTAGCCAACACGAGATGCGACAGTTTTATTAACTGTTTGCTATTCAATTATAAAGACACATAAACAATACGTGAACATTTGACCTAAAATTGTCAGTTTAACATCGACAGAATAAATTGTACAGGATTTAACCCAAGTTCTGAAAATTCATCTTCATTACTTCTGACTGACTAACGACTAAGTCCATTCATTCATTCGTCCATTAAATCAGTCAGTCAGTCAGTCAGTCACTCACTTATTCATTCGTTGATATTCTGGTTATTGAATATATAAAATATTAGAATTCACACAATCACCTTAGAAATTGAATTCCTACAACGTCACAGGCAAATTCAACAGCAACATGTAGGCCGAGGCACTGAATGTAGACTAGCTGCCAGGGGCCCTTCTGACCGCCGGGGGCCCTTGTGCATTGCACAACCTGCACTACCGATTGCTACGCCACTGTATTCGTACTATACATTCGCACATGAGCTCATCGCCTTACTGGAGCAGTTCGCCGTCTACAATGCACAACTGATCCTCACTGGAGACCTTAATCTGCATCTACCTGTAGAAGATCCTACTCGTCCGGAATCCTCGGATTACGCGACGATCATGGAATAATTTGGTCTCACTCAGCATGTTGCTGAGCCTACCCAAAGCTTAGGTGGGTGGATTGACGTCATAGTCACAAGAGATGACTGCCAAGTGACGGACGTTAATGTTCATCTCTCCACTTTGTCTGACCATGGTCTTGTGATTGCCTCTATACCCTTCATCTGTGAGCCTACGCTACTCATCACTAGAAGGTTTCGTAAATGGAAAAAGCTGGATCGTGCTGCCTTCCAATCCGCCCTTCAAGCTCAAACTCTATTCAGTGATCTAGAAGCATCCTCATCTTTGACTGCTACGGCACTCTTCTCTGATATGAAGTAGTGATGTTGAAGCTTCTGAATTCCTTTCTTCCACTGCGTACACCTCAGACCCGGCACCGTCCGCTTTCACCGTGGTTCAATGCGGAGTGCAGGGCATTGGTCGGCAGGCTCGGCGCATCGAGCGTATCTACGGAAGAACGCGATTGCCCTCAGACCAGACGACTTAGGTTAAATTCGTCAGAAAAATGCACTCTGCTTATCGAGACAGAGAACGAGACTATTGGAAAGCCATTATCACTAGCCAGTCAAAGGATCCCAAGAAGCTCTGGACCACGTTCAATGGTACACTTGGACACAGCTCTACAAATCGCCAGCCGCAGCCTCCTTCGCCTTTCACTGCTGAGGCTTTCCTTGAGCGTCTAACTGTTAAGATTGCCATAATTCGTTCTGCTACATCCGCTGCTCCTCCGCCAGCGTTCTCAACTACTGATGCCCGTTTGTCTGTCCTCAGGGAGATAACTAGTCTGGATCTACGACATCTAATCCTAGAAGCCCACCTGCCAACCTCCCAGAAGAGGCCTATTCTGCTCCCGGCTTTGAAGAAGGGTGGACTGGATAATAAATGATCCAGCAAATTACCGACCTATTGCTAACGTTACATTCCTCTCTAAACTTTTAGAGCGCATAGTTGCAAATCAGTTGACTGCTTCACTCCCTCCCCTGCAGTCAGGTTTTTGGAAGAACCATTCTACCGAGACCCTACTGGTTCGCCTCCTGTCTGATTTTAATGACGCTATGGATAGTGGTCAGGCTACTCTTTTGGCCCTTTTGACGTTAGCTCTGCATTTGACTCAATTGACCACACCATCCTTCTCCAGCGCCTTTAAGTCTCATTTGGAGTGGCTGCCAAACCTTTAGACTGGCTCTGCTATTTTCTTACAGGGCGCCCTAACTGTGTCGTGACTTCCTTTTCCAGGTCCTCCTGGGTTCCTGCTCCGTTTGGTGTTCCCCAGGGATCTGTCCTTGGCCCATTGCTCTACATTCTGTTCGCTTCTGATATCAGTTATTTGTTGCGGTCTTGTGGACTACTGCATCACCTCTATGCTGATGACATAGAAAGCATACATCCATTGCCGTCCTACAGAGGCAGCTGCTTCTATTGGCCTGATGTGCCATGCCATTGACACCCTTTTGGATGGATGGCTTCTAATCGGTTACTGCTGAACCCATCTAAAACTCAGTTCATTTGGCCTGGTGGTCGCAAACAGCTGGCGAGGGTTGACCTGCACTTGTTAGCAGAGGCCTACCCCCATGTCTCCTTTTCGCTCACTATCCGGGAGCTGGGGGTGACGATTGACCAGCATGTTAACTTGGTCACCCGGAGTTGCTACTACCAGCTCCGGCAGTTGCGTGTTGCGGTCCATTTCTTATGACGCGGCGGTAATCCTTGTTCACGTTTTATCTCCAGTAGAGTTGACTATTGCTGCTCTGTTCTCAATGGACATCCATTGGCTCTAATTGTGCGGCTTGACCGGGTCCTTCGCTATGCTGCTCGGCTCATTGCCCATATCCCAAAATATGCACCAGTTTCAGCTTATATGCGTGATGTCCTGCAGTGGCTTCCTGCCTCGCAGCGCATCTCCTACAGGATTGCTTCTCTTGTTCGGCTGTCTCGCTCTGGTGAAGTTCCGTCTTACATATCAGATCTCTGCTGTCCGCTCTCTGGCCTAAATGTCCCGTCGAGTTCTGCGTTCTGCAACTGGGAGTGAGCTGTTGGTCCCTATTTCCCGCTCCTCAGTTAAGTTATGGAGCTAGCTCATGTTTCGTGTGCACTTCAATGTACCCTCAGTTTGACTTCACAGGGTCATTATAAGTCATCAAAGTGTGTCAAAACAATTGGTCACATGACCCGCTTATTGATCGCTTAGCCGCCATATTGGATTCAAGATGGCGGAAAAAATGACTTTTTAAATCGCTTGTATCACGGCTATTTCTTATCCGATTTCGACGTTTTCTTTTTTCGATTGTAGATCTTGATTAGTGCTATCATTTTGGTCCTTGTGAAATTTTTACTAATTATAGCCGTTTTTAAGAAAATTAGCAAAAACAATTTTTTATTAAAAGAAATTTTCTATTTTTTACGTTTTGCCACTTAAGAAGTTGAAAATGGGAAAATATTACTCTGATTAAAGATAATCAGCATTTAATAAGCTTTAAAATGGTACTATTGAAAGTAGTATTATGTTGTGCCATTTGCTTCTGAGATTCAAAATTGAAATCCAGTGCAGTGTCATATGAGTAGCCAAGGGTACCTTTCATATGCCTGTTTCACAGATGTTCTCCATACGATTTTGACGTTTTCTTCTTTGAATTGTAGGTCTTAATTATAGCTATCTTTTTGGTCTGGCATAGTTTTTGCTAATTATAGCCGTTTTTGAGAAATTAAAAAAAAAATATTTTAAAGCAAATTTTCTGTATTAAAACACCAATTTTTAAATCTTTTTTACGTTAAGGTTCTTATAAGTATCCAGGGGCCCTAATGGAGAGGATACATTTAAACAATGCTATGAAGAAGAAACATGACATCTCATGTGTTATCTGTCAAAAGAAGGGGCTACAAGCTTTCTGCAAACAGTGAGAATAATGGCAGGAAGATGGTATGGACTTTTGATGACCTATAATGACCCTGTGAGGTCAAACTGAGGGTACATTGAAGTGCACACGAAACATGAGCTTGCTCCTTGACTATAAACAGCGTCTTGCCTTCTCAGTGGCTGGCCCCTTTACTTGGAATGGGCTCCCACCTTCTTGGCGCTTATTTCCGGGAGGCAGTTCACCTGCTTTCTACCGCCTCCTTAAGTCTTCTCTTTTTAACCATGGCTGGACTAGGAGCACCGCTGAGTAGGTTTCTTGAAGAGGCGCTATATAGATTACCAAAATGAATGAATGAGTAGTTTAAAGTCAATAAATAGGCCTAATGCAATATTTATAAATAAACACAATGAAAACCCTAATTCCCACACAGAGCGCAAAAAAGAGTTCCTTAGGTCTGTAGAGATCGACGTCTCTGAGGAGACTTAATTGTTAGTTGTTACCAGACCAACTAAGTACACGTGCCTCATCAGAGACGCAGCTGGACTTCCATCAACCCTAACTCTTCTTTTACCACAAACTGTTCAGACATTTTAAACAAATAGAACTTCATTTATCAAACGCACAGGCGTAGTAATACACTATTAACCTTTTTTGACCCAACGTTCCCAAAGTGGAACAGATTATTAAAACCTCTCGGGAGACAGTGAAACAGACTATAAGTCATCTCATAAATATTCATTGGCCTGGCCAACGTCGGATGAGTGTTTATTTACTTTGATTTCGAGTCTGTTTTGGTAAATATTAATTATAATTTTGGTGCAAATCGAACAAAAATTGACATTTATTCTTCTAAATATTGAAAATAACTGTATATTAAAAGTGCGTGACAATTAATTGTTTTTATTGTACATTTTGAATGAACTGTGTTTATTTTGCCTGTGTATGGTCAAATTTTTCAGTGGTTGCGCTTTATGCCTGAGCAACGTAGCTGATTTCGAATGTGTTCCACTTTGGGAACGTTGGGTCACTGTCCTTACACGTACCACTATAGCCTATTGCTTTACTACTGAAAATTGCCTTTTGTAACTGCACAATTCCACTGATTGTAGTTCTGATTGTTGTTGTTGTTGTTGTTGTTGTTGTTATTATTATTATTATTATTATTATTATTATTATTATTATTATTATTATTATTATTATTATTATTATTATTATTATTATTATTATTTTATAATTATTATTGTAATAAAATCTGTGTTATGGTATCATCACGAGCTATAGTTAAGTCCATGTTGGATGGGTCAGCCGGTCCGCAATCCCGGGCAGCTCCGACATGGTGCCCTGGTATGCGACTGCATTGAAACGATGAAATGTTATCGACATACTCTGGAAGAGGAAGTCTGTCTCGCGGGTTCTTGTCAACCGACGGCCGATTTCGGAAACGAAGGCGAGACCTACTCCATTGGTGAGGCCCAGAATTTCAACGGCGATCGGCACGAAGTTGTATCTCATCTGGAGTTTTGAATATTTCGTGTGCTTCCTTGTGGCCGCCCTTTCCACTGCTCCCCCGGCCGCACCCGCAGTTCGGGGAGATATGATGCGGCCACCAAATCCAACACTGTCGCGTCTCATATCAGAGGACGTCCGTCACTCCAAAGGATTAGAGTCTGGCCGTACGGTCTCTTCCCGTCGGATCTGGTCAGGCCCGACGGTTCCTTGATCGCCAGGGTACCCGCTCCATTTAGACTGTGGTGGATAAGATCATTGATGGCACTGTGTCTGGCCTGTCAACAGAAGCCCAGCGAATATGAGATGCAGTACGAGCCCTCTGTTTCCACGCGATGTAGTTTGCGATCTGCAGAAGGATGTGCCACGTCAACGACTGGGCGGTCCGACAGCACCAGTGCTTGTGCTGCTCCAATATGATGGACTAAACCATTTCATTGAGTCCACAACACAAGGTGGATGCGCCTACTGCCGCAGCAACACTAGGGAGAAGTGCGAAAATGCGACAAGCGGCTCCACGAACTGTGCTTTGAAACGTACCATACCACGGAACACAATCGTGGGGCGTGGTGGCTCAGTGGTAAGTTCGGCGCCTTGTGACCGGAGGGTTGCAGGTTCGAATCCCACTCTAGCCGCTGCGTACGGATCTTGAGCAAGTCCTTCACTCGCAATTGCTCGTGGCGCTTCGGCGTGAAAATTCCGGCACAGTATCAAATGCTGTAGTCGGGAGCGCCTCTGAGTAGCAGTAGACTTCGAGAGGCGCTATAGAAATATCCGAAATAAATAAATAAATAAATCGACTTTGCAGTGTCTAATTCTACTGAAACCGTTTTAGCTAAATGAAATATTAACAATTTGTAAATCACAACTTTTGGACATTGCAAAACTGCATTTTTTGAAGAAGTTACATTTTTACTAACGCATGGTGCTTATGATAGGCAAAGTGACCCAACGTTCCACTTTGGGAACATATGCAAAATTCTGATATGAACTGAAAATAAATTAATTTTACTTATGATTGCCTCTATATAGGTTGCAAACTGCATCATAGCTAAATTCAGAAGTGATTGCATAAAAATTTCAGTATCTGGGATGATAAAGGTTAATGTTCGTTGTTGCGATGACCTAATTTTGTTGCATATAGGCCTAATCAATTGATATCCAGGTTATGAGCGCACACGAAGATAGCCATGTCTACGTTTCATGTAACTGTTTTAGCCACTTCTCGTATGCAGAAAATTCTAAGGTTAACGTTTCAATTGTATCAAATTTAAGGAACTCCACAAACTGAATTCTGTATTCGAGCACTATGGGCGCCTGTGCAGGAAAACTTAAGCGAAACGATAACGAAAGCAGGCCTAATCGTGAAGGCCAGACACATGGCTGGCGATTTTCTTCAGTTCGCAAAAGAGGTAGGCCTATTCGAAAAGAAAAAACTTTATCACTTAGGCCTACATACACTCACACACAAACATATTGAAAATGCAAAACTTGCTACAGCTGACTACCTGACTAATGCATTTTGCATTTTAGATATAATCAATGAAATGGACTTGACTTCCGTTGTAGACGACGGTGTGGTGTTTTGTACTTTTCTTATTCAAAATGAATATGCTAGATGAAGCTCGGCCGAGGCAAATGTCAGAGGCGATTTTCGGCTGACCACTAATAAATGCATATTAATATATTATAATATTTCCATTTTCCAATATTTAACTATTTTCAATGGTTTATTTCTTTCAAAAGCAGCAGATGAACGGAACAAAGCTCTGCTGATTCCAACAGATGAACGGCATAAAGCTCCATCTAACACAACGGTAAGACAATGGACTAATTTCTTTCGTCCAAATAATGTAGCAACATGTTTTACTGATGCCTTGTGCATTGTGAAAACGACGCTGTTGAACTGATTAGATTAGATTATGTGTAGCCTGTGCCACAGTGTAAAATGAACTTAAACTACTTAAGACGATCTAATAGAAAAAATTATCGCTCAAATAAAATTTCTAATTAACCTTTTTATCAATTACTTGGAATTGAACTGACTTTTTTCTAAAGGTATAAGGGACGGTTCAAACGTCAATAACTAAGTCGACGTTTTATGACTTAATATTGCATATATATATAGCCTATGTATCTGGCTATTTACGAACCTCACAAGGAAACTATTCATAGGCGCTCCCAGCCCAACCCAGGCGAAAGAGAACAGTTTAGTTCAGTGATATTTTCGTTAACGAAAACTAAAATTAGAAGTAAAAATAAATGATTTCGTTAACGAAAACTAGAAGTAAAATTAGGAATTATTTCAGTAGCAAAAACGAAATTAAGAATTGAATTAGGAATTATTTGCCGAACTAAAATTATGAACGAAATTAGGAATTATTTTCAGAACTAAAATCATTTTACTTCTTGTGGCGCTTAAGTTGAGAAAATTGTGAGTAAAATTGCACGCAATCTAAACACATGATCTAGTGGAAAACTTCGGTGGAGATGAAGACGCTGGGCATACCATTCTCGATGTATAGGCTACAGTTAGCCGTACTCTATCTTGGGTTTTCGTTGTCTAATCATTGTCCCACTTAATTGCATACCAACGACCTCAATTTCATACACCATTTTATTTCGGGTTTGATCATTAAATTGTAAAATTAAATTAGGCCTATGAGTTTATCGAGAATGTTGGCCGGAAGGAAGCGAGATAGCCCGATTTTGGGTTTTTCATTTTGACGAAGCTACAGGCAGATCTATATGCCAAATAGGCCTACTAAATGGGGAAAATGATGGAATTTGTGGAACATCACTTGCTAGAGAAATACAAGCAATACAAGTCTTGGGAGGGGATAGATGAATGGTAATATGCTGGCATAAGAGCATTAATCACTATACATTGTTAGACTAACGTTCACCCCTTGTTTTACTTCAAATAGTTTTTTATTTATTGAGACAAGTTTGGTGTGCTTCTCTATGGAAGCGTTGCATAGGCCTACTTTTACAGCGCGGAAATTAATAATTATTTGGAAAACTAAAATAAGAAGTAAAATTATTTGAGAACTAAAATAGGAATGAGAAGTAAAATTATTTGAGAAGTAAAATTAGAATTAGAAGTAAAATTCAAGAGCTCAGAACTGAATTAGAACTGAATTAGGAATTATTTTCAGAAGTGAAATATCACTGGTTTAGTTATAGTTTACTTATACGCTATCATGGTCTGAATATTTAGTCGCGAAACTCATTAACGCAAAGTCATGGGACCATTGGATTTCAGTGTGATGGGTCGCGTAGACATCAAAAAGAGCGCAACACCTTAAGTACAATAATCCTGCAGAAGTAATATTGTGGCTATAAACACTCTCTCCAATTGACACTCTCAATATATTCTGTCTCTACTTCGCCTACTTAACTGTTCGCTGATTTCTCTAAATCTACGTATATGTAGCTCAATTAAAAGTATTGCGTAGCCATCACTTAACGAAAACACAATCCGAACAGTTTTCATAGTATTCCCTTTGCAATTCACACACGATATTTGAAACGAATATCATAATATAATGTACAGTCAGCACTCTAAAAAACTCAAAATAATCTCTGTCAGCAAATCTTTCGCGTGCTATTGGCCTCCTTACACCTCAACGCAACCAATAATATCGGCAACCCAGCGACTTCAGTGACAGCCAACACGTTTAACCCATTAGTGCCCAAATGATGGTCACATAACTCACACATGTGAAATTGTATTTTCTGGGTGTTCTGAGTGAGACGAAGTCAGAAATACACTCGGATCGTCATTTGGATATATGGCCGCCAGATGGCGCTTTGTTCCCAAATGGGAACATTGGGCCAAGATGGAGTCTGTTCCCAAATGGGAACATAGCTTGATTAAGCATGTTCCCAAATGGGAACATAGCTTAAGAAGAACTCTGATTTCATCAACAGATATTGTGGCACATTTACAAGATCATTTGTATTGTTTTACAGTAAAAATCTATGTGTAAACAAACAGAACAGGTTGTAGTACTTAAAACTAAAGCATTTACAGCTACACAGACTCAAAAGACAACAGTCCGAAAACAATGTGTTACGCAAAGTTTTTTCGTATGAATTACTGAGCAATATACATAACACTTTGTGCACTTTAGTCTACGGTATTTCATACAGAATGTGCATTTGGCCTATAAGATGGTGACTGTTCCATCCATACGAACCTCCTCCATGGGATGAGGACCTGTAACAGCTGTGTTGGACTTTACAGTGTGCATCAAACTGCAGACAATGTAGCGACGAAATGACAGCCATTCAAATGTTCCTCCTACTTCCACATGGATTCGCAAAGCTGCCATGACAAGCGTCTTGATTCCGAAATTTCAGTCGGTAACTGGCCATGAATGACTCCATAATATCTACACCTCCCACGTGGCATTTATAATTATTTACCACAATCGGTTGTGGAACCTCAACTACTGCCCTCTTTGTCCTACTTCAAAGTTTCGTTTAACCGATAGCATAAACCATGTCGTAATTTGTAGCAACATTGACACAGTGATTGTCGTTCCATTTCACAAGTCCCACAATACCATAACACTTGCTGTCATACGTAACATGCGCTGTCTTTTTCATCACTTTTGTGTATTGAAGCGGGGTCTGTCTAAGCCTGTTTTCTCGAACTGCTTCTGCAGCTTTGATGCCCAGAGTTTTGAGGTGGTCAAGTAGATCATGCGACGTGAAGAAATTGTCGAAGAACACTTCACGACACAGTGGTTTGGTGACCACTGACAACAGTGAAGTGGCCATCCGGTCACCAAGACCCTGTTCATCGACTGTTTCTTCATCAGACACTGCACCTATTGCTGATTGAGGGAAAATGACAATATCGACTCGTCTATTATCAGACGCAGCTATTTCGGCAGCTTCTGGCAACGTAGTGCACTCCACATCACTATCATCACAGTTTTCCGGTTCGACATCCAGATCTTCCAACACGTCTTTCAGTAGGGCCTACATCTGCTCGTGAATAACTCCTCTTCAAAGCCTATAACAAGACACAATAACCATGCGCATAAATACATGGCAAGAAACGCCGCATTAGCATGTGTTCCCTTTTGGGAACAGACATCGTTTGTGCCCAATGTTCCCAAAAGGGAACACTCGCAAACTTCAAGTTACTGCATAGCACTAACAGCTCAGATCAGTATTTTAAGAAAGAAATTGGTGAAATGTAGCATTAAGTTAACTATTTCAGGCAAAAGTTGTAGAAAATAATCATAGTACCTCTTGTGGTGAAATTATTCATTATTTTGATGTCAGTACACAAAATTCGCCACGTTGGTCGACGAAACTACAGACCGGAAGTAGAATTCTCGCTGAAAAAACTTAGACTAATTAGAAGTTAAATAAGTAAACATGTGTTTCCATGCATTTTAAATTAAAAGTTTGTCAATAATGAAATAGATTTGGGCAGATGAACTGTTGTTCCCAAATGGGATCATTGGGCACTAATGGGTTAAGCGTTATATATACACGATACTTTGCAAAGCGAATTAATCAACAATTAAGTATCTCATTCTTCATTGGTAATTCAACCGCTGAACCAAAATCTTCATCTTCTTCAACGATCAGACCAACACTCAAAGATCGAGTGACATACTTTCTTATCTTTTTGGCGTGAATTATCGGCTACGTATGAATACTTCGATCTCCGATGTATGATTGTAGGCCTACACGGAGTTTGTTCGTTGACGTTGGATATAACACGACGACTTTCTCACCAGTTTCAAATTCTTTATGCTTCACTCTCTTGTGCCTTGTAATTGTTTCTCTCGAGTGTAGGCCTATCATTTTGCAAACAATAATGCTTTCTCCATATTTTATTTTAGTTCTTTTCTGATTTAACTCCAACATGAGGTGGTAGCAGCATAAGTAGACGCATCTCTTTGCCAGCGGATGTTAATGAACAGTTGGTGGATATGTTAAAATCAAGCAAAAGTTCTCATTGCAACTGAGTGAATCAACTGACAAACATCAACCCACTTATTTCTGACCAGAATGCAAGCCCAGCCATCACATTAATTGAAATCCGTACCACAAATGAAAGTGATAGCGACACAATGCAAATGTGATGTGAATGTAAAAGCGAATCTGATGACGATAGCGCAGAGTCAGAGAAAATGTAGATGTTGAAGAGAAGAGTGAAACTGAAATTTCAAGTGATGAGGAAAACGAACGTGATGAGCAACAAAGCGAACCGCAAGATGGTGTAACATCAAAGATGAGCGATTATTCCTTCTCTTTGCTTCTCGTTCTTCTCTAATCTGAGTTTCTATTAAAAGCCAATTTTTGATTGTTCCATTTTTAGACGTTCTAGTTCTTTCTGTTTCTGCCTTTCCTACTTTCTCCTGAAGTTTGAGTTCTTCTTGTCTAATCTGTTCTGCGCGTTCCAATTCTAAAATTCGCCCCTTTTCTTTTTCTTTTTCACGTATTCTCTTCACTTCAATCTTTTACTGACGTATATCTTCATCACTTTTCCTCGCTCTTTCAAATTCGATTGTGTGCTTCTGTCTTCTTCTTTCAGCATCTTCCCAATCTCTTCTCAACTGTTCTAACTGAATTTCGAATTGTTGCCTTTGCAACTCAAGTTCTACCCTACGAACTTGTTTTCCTATCTCTTCTGTCATTCTCTGAAGACGAAATTCTTCCTGCTTTAGAAGTTCTGCTCTCTCTTCATTCTCTCTTAAGACGTAATTCCTCCTGTCTCACAAGTTCTGCTCTCTCTTCTTTGAACGGTACCTTTTCCTCGGCTTCTTCTTTTATCCACACTTCGGCGAGAGCTTGATGCATGACCCCACGTGAAATATCTTCCAATAATTGTTTCTCTTTAAAACCACCCTTGAACAAGAGCTGTTTTATCCTTTCCGTAGCCATCTTATTTATTTCTGCTTGTTTTTCAGCACCTAGTTTTTCCATCTCACTTGTTTACTTCGGTGATTTCCTTTTCAAAGAAGTCACAGGTTTTCTTTGTGTGTGGATTGATAAACAAACGAGATTTCTTTTGTATCTGTTTGTGGGAAACAACGAAATTTTATGCCGTTTATATCGTGTCCCACCGTCGTTGGTATTGTAGATTCGTAATGCACCTTCGCTGGTATCGTATTCATGTATCTAACCGTCGCTGATATCTTAAGTTCGTACTCGACCATCGGCGATTTTGTAGATTTGTATCCCACGGCTGCTACCACTAGATGTCAACACTTTCTGCTGTCGACACTGTCACTGTCTTCTTTCTCTACTACACCGAATTAGCTGTTCACTGATTTCACTAAATCTACGTATTACAGATATCTCAATGAAACAACTACAACGTGGCCTTCACTTCACGGAAACACAGTCCGAACAGTTTTCACAATATTTCTCTTTGTAAACACACGAATTCAAATGTATATCATAATGTATTCGTACACTCAGCACTTTCACAGAAGACTTTAAATAGCTCTGTCTGCATATCTTTCGCGCGCTATCGCACGTAAGTCTCCTAGCACCTGAGCGGGCAACTAATTACGTCTGCACAGATGTCAGCTTCCCAGCGCATCGCTAAGTAAACACATTCAGTCGTTATATATTTATATATGTATTGTACACGATACAATCTCACAGTGAACTATATCTGTTTTCAAAAACGCCCTGAAAAGTATGGCAATTGTTGGTTGATTTAAATCGATTGATTTCTGCTTCTAGCTAAGTCAATCTTTTTCTTTTGATTGGACGTGTTTTCATTAAATAAATAATCCTATGACTTGTTAAGTCAATGGTTTCGGATTTACAGAGCGTATGCCGTGAAAACTCACTGGTTATGTTTAGGATAAGTTGCGGTCAACATTCTTTTGCAAAGTGGGAGCAGCTTGTGATGGCCGCATAAACTAATGCCGTTTGGAGCGGAGTATTTGTCTCATGCAGCAACCTATAGGCTAGTCGAAAGACGTATTCCGCAACCTGGTGGTAATTTCCATAGTGCGACCATACGTTAACTCCAGGAATAACGTACGCGTACTGTACGTACGTTATCGAAAAAAAGAACGTACGCGTACCGTACGCGTACGTTAAAAATGCCACAAATTTATCTGATCATTCACAATGAATCTCAATATAACTAGTATTATAAGTTACGCGTTCCGTACGCGTACGACAAAAATGATCAGCTTAGCTCTGCAGTATTGGTCTCCCCGTACGCAGGCCTAGTTATTTAAGAACGGCACCGAAATTTAGTATTACCAATGGCACAGACCATCCTATAAGGTATGCCGTAAAATCTTAATATTCTTCACACTATTAAGTACACAGAGTATTAACAATTTGGAATTTAAAAGTTTGAAAGTAGAGATCATTGAAGCCACAGATGACTGATGTAATGGTTAAAATTGTTTACGACCGTCAATCACCAACTATTATTGACTTTCCGTGTGCGTAATGATATATATTTTATTTTCGTCATGAACAGATGTGAACGTACGGTAACGTACGGCATAATAACGTACGCGTACCGTACGTACGTTATCGAAAAAAATAAGTCCTGGTGATTTGGGGTGGCTGCAAACGATCGAAGGAGGCTGGGAAGTGAAGTGAACAACACTTGCCAAAGCTTCTGGACAGAACTGCTCAGATGATGCTGCAGGAAGGGCTGTAGGGATAGTACAAATGTGTGAAAGCTGCTCGACCGCTAACTGGTCTCTGTCTGTGTGGAGAAGCCTATGTGACCTTGAATAGCATTGACGATGTTATATAACTCTGTGGGCAGTACTTTGTCTGGACACTGGTTCCGATGCATTAGCTGTAATATCGTTTAATGTACATTTACGAGGACATTAATAACATGCTGAATTGTTGATATTTCATAAATTCTACATGAACATGAACACAACAACAAGTTTCAGAAATGGTTAGTCCCCTTGCAATAATTGCCCAAAATACTGTACGCTTAACCACCAAAATTATAATCATAATTTTAATTTAACATGACGAGGAAGTAACCCAAAATGGGAAAATTAGATTTCAAGGTCACCTTAACTTCAAGATGGCTACCATAATTAGCTTTTTCTTGTAGGTAAGTAATTGCAATTAGTTCTATTGAAATCTTTGCCCCTAAATATGTATGTTTAGACACCAAGATCACGATTCTAAGTGAACTAGAAGCTGCAATATTGAAAACTCTGTATTTTCGGTCGGCCATTTTGGAAAATGGCTGCCATTGGGGCCATGAGGCAAATTTTAAGGTCAGCTTAACTTCAAGATGGCTACCAGGTAAGTAATTGCAATTAGTTCTAATGGAATCTTTGCCCCTAAATATGTATGTTTAGACACCAAGATCACGATTCTAAGTGAACTAGAAGCTGAGATATTGAAAAATCTTTATTTTCGGTCGGCCATTTTGGAAAATGGCTGCCATTGAGGCCAGGGGCAAATCTGCGATGGCCTTATAGCTAAAAATTCCCTTAGGTCACGTTCATACTATGTACCAAATTTTATGCTTCTGTCAGTCAATAAGCAATTGATTCGTATTTTGCACTGGACTGCCCTTTTGGGTCACCTTAACTTCCAGATGGCTACCATAAGTAGCTTATCTCTTGTAGGTAAGTAATTGCAATTAGTTCTGTTGGAATCTCTGTCCCTAAATATGTATGTTTAGACACCAAGATCACGATTCTAAGAGAACTAGAAACTGAGATATTGAAAAATCTCTATTTTCGGTCGGCCATTTTGGAAAATGGCTGCCATTGGAGCCAGGGGCCATATCTGCGATGGCCCTATAGCCAAAAATTTTCTTAATCGTATGTTGTTACCATGTGCCAAATTTCATGATTCTGTCTTTAAGTGAGCAATTTTACACCAAGCTGCCTGACTAAGTGAGGGACGTAACGTCACGTTTACTGTAAGAAATAACTGCCAAATTGTGTTTGAAATTTGTTTTTGAAATTCCTCTCTCCAGCAATTCACAATTTGACACCGGTATCATCCGTCTAAGAACAGTATTTAAGAGAAACCCTCGATCCAATGCAATTTCAACTATGACGTCGAAGTTCATGTCACACGGCGTCACGCAAGAGTAACTTAATGAAAGCAAAACCGTTTTGAAGGGAAACATATTCAGGAAAATTCGTCAAAAGAATTTTGAATTTCCTTTCCTTTCAAAAGTTGTGCTTTAAAAACAGCTCTGGAAGGGTAACTTTACCCCCAGGTTGCGACATGAGGGTTAACATATTATTCTGTAGGTGTAAAATACGAATAAGTCAACTAGGACATTTTAATGATAAGGTTGACTTCAGTGATCCTGGTAGTCACTGTATTCTAGATACGTAGGTTGATCAAAGTCAGAGGATAAACCTTAGATAAATATTAGATCAATATCATCAGATTTCTTTTTAAACTATTGTACATTGTGCGACTTTGAGGCAAATTTTGGATTATTAAGTAACTAAACTGTGCCTTCTAGTGATATTTTTAACCTGAAAGAGAACACATCACTTTTAACCTGAAAGAGAACATATCACTTAACTCTCTTTCCGCAACCTTGGGAAATGTTACCCGAAGCGAGATATTTGTTTTACTTGAGATTTAACGGTGACGCTGTGTGACATGAGGTCAAACTTTGACACAGTTAACATTGCATTTGGTCAATGGCTTCTCTGAAGATATTTTGCTTAGATGGGATGATATGTGGTCCATCTAGGCTGCGTTTTTATCGTTGTTGTTGCTACAGAAGGGTTTATGGCCGCCTGCTCGTTTTGTTTTGATGTTGCTGTTCTTTCTGTGGTTCTTTTTGTTGTTACTGTTGTTGTTGTGCTGTTGTTCTTCTTCGTTTTGTTATTATGAGCCAGTATATACTGCAGTAGTCTACGAGATATTAAGAGAACATTACACTAATCCAACAATTTTGCATCGGAATTGAAAGATTAGTTTGAACTACATACTCTTCGCCTATTGCCTAGCACACTAACTACTTCAACACAGCGAATCCCGTTTGGTTAACGTTTAAGGCATTTAATAATTAGTAAAAAAGTTTTCACACCTTGCAACTTAACGTTTATGGGCATCAATTCAAAACTTTACACGATGTGCGGCGATGTTAAAAGTCGTATATATTAGGGTGATCCAGTTATCTGACCAATGACCCAGTTTTCTTAGCAATGTAAAATACAATTATGAATACGTGTCAGTCTTTTGGAAGACTACGTTCAAAATGACAAATCTGCTCAGGGCATAATTTCTATGGCCTTTAAGGTTTCTTGCACTCTTGTTGCAATTGTGAAGGTTTGAAAGAGTTAAGACGCCCCTGGACACCACTACTCCACATAGGGCGTCTGCGAGGCCCTGCCACACTCCAGTGGTACACGGCTCAGGAACGACAGCGACTTTGCGGCCACATCGGCCACAGCGCCTCTGCCAGAGCACCGATTATGGATAACTTTCTGGCACCGATCTCAAAACGAGATGCCTATACTGTGTTCTACTTGAGTGTAGGACATTATCCCCGCACATTATCCCCCATGGACATTATCCCCCGGACATTATCCCCCCGGACAGAATCCCCCTGGGTAGGACATAATCCCCCAGGCTAGGAAATAATAACCTATATCTTTACACCTGAATGACACTAACAAGTCTTTAGTCTATACCTTTATAGCATTAACAAGCTGACACTAGGCCAACAGGGCTATTACGGTTTATCAATCAAATGTAGAAATAGGCTTATTACACAGAGGGGGGTTTGTCCGGGGGATAATGTCCTAGCTAAAATCGGGGGATTCTGTCCGGGGGGATAATGTCCGGGGGGATAATGTCCGGGGGATGATGTCCGTTCCCCTAAATGAACACTGCCTTCGTGTCCTGGTCCACTCACTTGTCATGTCCAGGATTGACTATTGTAATTCTGTGCTTTCTGGGCTACCTAAAGCCACCCTTGCACCGCTTACCTCTGTTATCCACACTGCAGCTCGTCTTGTTAAAAATCTCTGTCCTAGAGATCACATCATCCATTCTCTACAACAGCTTCATTGGTAACCTATCCAGGCTCGTATATCTTTCAAAATGTGTCTACTGATGTTCAAGATCATGTCAGGTTCAGCTCCACCGTACTTGTCAACTCTAGTTACACCATGTCTTGCCCTTGAACCAAGGCGAGGTTTACGTTCAGCGTCAAAAGGAGACTGTTGTCAAAGATCAAATCTTCAATTTGGAAATAGGATGTTTGAAGTGGCTGGTCCAGCTGAATGGAACTCTCTACCAGAAACAGTTCTAAGATCCACTTCCAAAAATACTTTTAAAACCAAACGGAAAACTCATTTATTCACTAAGTAATATAATTAACTATTAGTAGGCCTACTGTGTTGTAACGCGTCCTTTGAGTAAGACTGTTTATTAAGGCGCGGTATAAATATAAGTTTTATTGTATTGTAACATATCTCCGTTGTTTTCTTTCACTGCGAAAAGTAAAAATGGCTGTTTTTCGTGTAATAGATGATGTGTTTTATTTGGCGTCTTTCAAAGAACCCTCTGACTTGATGCAGCGCTCATTAATTACATTTTGTCCTGCACTTATCTTATAGGCTATGTAGCGCTTTAGTATCTTTGAGTTAACGAATACGATACATTATTATAAATACAACAGTCGCGCCATCTTTTGATCATTTTATAAATCCATCTTCTGTGTACACTATTCAAACGCGACAGGATTACACAGTCATATACAGCAATCGCGATTAAATCAGATCTCAGATTAGTTAATAAATGTTTCTGTAAAGCATACTTTGTCCCGAAGCTGTCGTACAAATTTTAAGTCTTTTAAAAATCTTCTCAGAGTATTTTCGTTTCATTTTACGGAGAATGTAGGCCTAACTATGATCGTTTAATTAAAACAAAAGTTTCCATTTATTGCGAAGGTTTTTTTGCAAGTAGAAAGTCATCTTTCTATTTATTTCGTAATAACGCCAGCGATATTTCTGTATTATAAGCGCACAATGGGAATGTTTAGTCGATGATATGATATGAATGTATGTATTTGGACTTTTATAGAAGCGCATTTTAGGTTGTGCAGGTAATCTGAACACGTGGGTCTTAGTATAGCTAGAAGAGTAATTTGAACAGAGTTTAAAGGGACATATCGAATGTAGCTGGAAGGTTCTTCCAAAGGGATGGACGAACGTACGAGAATGCAGGGCGCACTGTGTTGACGTACGGCAGCCAGGAACCATAATATGTCAAAGTTGTATAAACTATGGAGAGATCCATGTCTAATACATTTATCCGCTATGGTGTCAGCATGAGTGTCCAGGTCACATTGTGGCAGAGTGGCATGACTTTGAGGAGGTGGGGTCAGGGCCGGATTAACCAGTAGGCCTATGCTCAATATGCTTTAGCATGGGGCCCCCCGCTTACAGGGGCCCCCCGGCCGAAGTCGGAATGCTGTAGGACAAACATGGAATTTATGACACCAGATAGGCCTAATTATTTGGTTTATAAATATTAGCCATTAGTTTTAGTTTAAGCGAGAATTTGCACTAAGCCAATTGCAAATTTGAAATGTCAGCCATGTAACCAACTGCTGTGTACATGCATTTCTTTTGACTCGACTTCTTTCTCTCAATACCTATACCGCCGTTACTTTTGTTTTTATTCGATACGATTGGTTCCCTGAATTTAAGTTTTAGATTTAATGTTCTTAAACATACACGATGCTTGGATGTATTTCTTGCACAAGCCAAAGTTAAAAGGCAGCGATAAATATAGCACAATCAATGGATTTGCCTGATATTATTGGGACGAAGTCGACGTATAGGGAATTAGGGGTGAACCTCTCCCATTGATAACTGCATTGATAACTGCGAGCTGTCACTAGGCCTACATGCATGACACTGTACATCAATCAATCAATCAATCAATCAATCAATCAATCAATCAATCAATCAATCAATCAATCAATCAATCAATCAATCAATCAATCAATCAATCAATCAATCAATCAATCAATCAATCAATCAATCAATCAATCAATCAATCAATCAATCAATCAATCAATCAATCAATCAATCAATCAATCATAGAATTTACATAGCGCCTCTTCAAGGGCTCTACTCAGAGGCGCTCCCGAGCCAGGCCTGATCATAGAGAAAAGTACATGGTGGTCATGTTCATGCAGACGAGACTCACAAATTCACAATACTGAACTTACTGAAACAACTGTTATACATCAGTGGCGACGCCGCCTATGTTTTTGGTGCGGCTTTTGCCGTACCACTTTTTATGTTGCATGGCAACAACATACTATTGCCGTACCACTTTTTTGTCTGTTTAAAGCTTCAACCCTCTAATTTGCCGTAGGCTTACTACTTTTCAAATCGTGGCGCCGCCACTGTTACACATCCGTCTGAAAACGAATCGTCAAAGTTAACAAAACCTTCTCACTATGAATGGTTGCCAGTTACAGCGGCTACTATTGAGTATTGGCTCGAAAAGGGATCAGAAACCTGCAGAAACACGTCCGAGTCCAATGATTACCCATTTTGTGCAAGGGACAAAATCGCCACTTCAACAACACTGGACAACAAATTTTAAAAAAAATTTTGCTTCCTGAAAATTTTTTGGTGCTGATGATAGACCCCTTCAAAGTGAACAGAAATATCATTTTAGATTGTCTGTATCACGTAGGAATTTTGAGAAACACGAAATTAAAGTTTGTTGACAAATGCAATTATGACCTGTTTAGTTGCACAATGTATATGAGATACAGCATAAGTTCCAAAGACCTAAAAATGTTTTGATGTTGATTTTCGTTTGTAATCACTGTCCGCTGCATCCCGTTGCAGTGTCCAAACAATAGTCAGCCAACATTGATGGATTCCACGTTGCTCTGATACCGTTGTTCCACAGTGGCAATGTCCTGGTAAAACCTTTCTCCGTGTTTGTCACTGACTGCACTTAGCTTTGCGGGGAATGCAGGGAGTGAATCTTAAGTGACATGTTGCATTTCATGTCTTTCTGTGCTGTAAGAAGTTTATCAACCAGGTGAATGCAGTTTAGTGCTCTGTAGTTGCCAAGAAAATTCTCCACGACACCGTTGAATGCTTTCCAGGCGATTTTCTCTGGTCATGATGCATAACATAAAGATGTTCAAACTCCTTGTCACTGATGACGTGTCTGATCTGTGGACTCACAAAAATGCCTTCCTTGATCTTGGCATTACTTATTCTTGGGGACATCCTTCTTAACTTACGAAAACCATCACCATTCTTGTTCGTGGCAGCAGGTATTGAAGGATGGACATTGTGTAAAAAACAGCTTTCAGGCTTAACACTGATGAATCAATAAAGAGACGCCATTCTTATGGGTCATGCTCACAACTCAAAGCTGTGAACAACCTGTCAATGTCAATACAGAAAATTAGGTTGTCAACCTTTTCAAAAACCTTTGCTGAATCATCTTGCCGACCGGTGTCTAAATACAGAAATCTTAGCACTTGGAGACAGCAAACATCATTATTGCAGTCTTGAACCCAGTTGTTCTGCTTTTGCTTTCGACAAACCTAAGTTCCTGAATAGGCCATTTAATTCTGACTGTGAGTCCAGACATGCCTGGTTCAAAATCCGGATCACTGTCAGTTGCTGTAGACGTGCCCGGCTCATCCTTGCAGCATCTTCATCTTCTTCGTCTAAGCTCCGTTTCTCCGGTGGCTTATGTACCGGAAGACTTTCATCGTGTGGCACTGGTCTCATGACTGAAGGTAGATTCGTGTATTCAGTTGCTTTCTTATTCTTACCAGAGAAACCAGAAACATTAGTGAGACAAAAGTACTAGTCCATCATGTGATTCTTCTGTTCTCGCCAGACCATCGGGACAGCAAGTGGCATTGTCTTCAGAGTACCCCTGAGCCAAGCTGTAAGATCGACAGCACATCTTGCACAGCAAATGTGAGAAGTCCATTCCTTGTCTTGTCTTGATAATTTTAGATTGACTTTATCTTGATGGCTTCTACCAAAGAACAGCTCACATGACTTCCTAAGAAGTCCAGTCATGGCACTCTCTGAGGCCTAGTCGTGTACTCTCCACAAATATGGCAGAACGTACATATCACGGCTGTTGCGGCACTGGCGAGACATTTCTGCCGTCAACTACTATCTTAAAATATATTATATTTAAATGTAAATCTATTATGACACTGGCTCACTTGTTATGTAGCGTACATAGACAAAGCTATACCTTGAAAAAGTGACATAAAAATACATAGAACGATCTCAGCTGCCTGAGTAGCAAATGTGTATGCGAGTGGCTTCTATAGCGCCATATAGTTTGCCGGCAGCTTCCATCCAGCATTCGCATGCTCATGCATGCCCAAGCTGTACTAATTATCACAAATGTTACTCAATCTGCACTAAATGCTTGCCTGGACATACCTCTGTTACCCAGAGCATATTATAACGTTAGGAAAGATCATATCTGAAAAATATGAAAATAACTTTAAAAAAATGAAGATTTCTCAAAAACGGTACGTAGTAGGACAATTTCAAGGTGATTTTCGTGATCAGCAGCAAAAAGTGCATTAGAAACACCCAATAGTGTTCAGGAAGCAAAATCACTGTTGTGCAGTGTAATAAGCTGTTTTATTTTCAGCCCATTTCAATGTCTGCTAATGAGTAGGTAGCTTAATTTAAATTAAAAAGATCGATTTTCACTGCTGTTTTACTAACTTAAGAGTCATAGGCCCCTATACTTAAATTTATTTCATTTGATGAACATTACTGCACAGTTTGCAGCTGCTAAAAGTCGCAAGTGTTTCTGAACTGTTAAAAACATAGTTGTTAAAAACGACAGAAACTAAATAAAAAACGGAAAAAAACGTCGTTTTTTTCGAAAAAATAAAAAACGGAAAAAAACAGGAAAAAAACGACAAAAGAAAATAATTTGACTTTCTTGCATCTTGTAGGCCCTACTGCAATTTAAAATTAAAAACCTTGCTTACAGAATTTAATCAGCAAATAACACAACTTTATTAGTAAACACTAAATAACATCATCCTACAACAATTATTTTATTTCTTATAGGTTTGGTCTAATAAGAAATTGAGAAATTAAAAATATTGAAATTTTTTCAAATTTGAATTGTAGACATATGTCCATTGTCCACATAAGTTCATGCTAACTAAACTAACACAATTAAAAACTAAACTTTGTAGGTATTGATTACATAGTGTAAACTTTCTCACAGTAAATGCATTTCAATTTAGCCAATGCTGAGTTTTTGTCTTTCTCGTGTATTAAAGTAACGTGAATCCAATCCGCACTCTTTTCTTTTGGTATTTTAGATAACTTAGAAATAACTTTATAAAATTGTATTTCTGGTACTGTGCTCTTTCATAAAGTATTTATTTCTCAAAGTGATGACGTAAATAGTGAGGTAAATTAGCTGAATCCTTGAAACTACGGAGATAACGTAAGGGACATCAGACAAAAAATTAAACAGAAACTGAAAAACATTAACAGACAGTAAATAAATCAATGGTCCGCAAAGGTTCACCAGTCACTCTGGTACAGAGTAAAGCAGGGAGGCGACCTGACCGACGACTCTGATGAGCGTAGACTCGGATCCGACCTGGGCTGGTGAACCAAAGTCCTCCGTGCCCACCTTCTCGTGGTGCGGACCGTTAGTACCCTTCCTAGGAAGTACTCTTCCTAGGAGGGGGAACGAACGGGCACGGCAGGCAAAACCAGGGGAAGGCAATGGCAAACCACCCCTGTTAATCATGCCAAGAAAATCGTCATGCCACACACCAAACCACGCCGATGGTCGCGGATGGAGGGACTCCCAGGCCGGAGCGCTGAGGTGGGACTCCCAGGCCAAAGCGCGACTCAAGGGCTACTGGGAGAAGTAGCAAGACGGCAACGGAGACTGTGTGGCATGACGATCGCTAGGGCTCCTAGAGCCGACGGCACAAAGAGAAATAAATCAATAAATAAAGTAACATAAAAAACGGAAAAAACGACAAGAAAAATAGAAAACGAAAAAAAACGACGTGTTTTGGAAAATAATAAAACACGAAAAAAACGGTTTTAACATCAATGGTTAAAAATGGTTAGAACAGTTTCGAATTTTGATTACAATTTTGCGCTAACTGTATTTGTTGGCAACATACTGTAAAACCGTGTGAAACAACCTTAGGCATAGTCGCAAAATGCAGTGTTGTATGCATAGGCTACTAATTTGAGCAGAACGGCACAACGACCCTGTTTTTCTACAAGTTGACTGTCATGCTCCTGAGTAGATAATTTTGAAGAGGCGCTATATAAAACCTCTGTAATAATAATGTCTTTACGGCGTTCCCATAATTCCATGCTCAGCACGACAAGGGCCCCCGTGCATAATTAGCATAGGGCCCCCGAGTGGTTAATCCGGCCCTGGGTGGGGTCTCATCACCACCAATAAATTCCTTAACCCATCAAAGCCTTATTTTCTGCCACTGGGCACTTCACAGCAACTTAACACTTTTATTTGGCTTAATCTTTGAACTGGGTGACTCAGTTGTTGAGCTGACATGCAGTGTTTAATCTAGACACCTTTTGTGGAAGGCGAAATTTCCCCCAGAGAATAGGAAAATCAATTCTTTTACAGAAGAAATCAATCTCCCAGAAAAAGTCATCAGATTTTTTTTTTGAAGAAGTTTCCTTTAAAAAGGTCGTCAGATTTTCCCAAAAAAGGTCATAAGGTCATCAGATTTTCCCCAAAAATATCATAAAAGTTTTCGTATTTAAGTCTGGCTATGCTCCTGTCCCCACCCCCCACAAACCTTGGTTCCCCCCAGAAGAGGGGGCTAGACTAAACACTGGCTTGTCACTTAGGCGCTATTTGCAATTCTGGCATGTCTGTTACTAACCATGTAAATGGTATTTGGAAGTCATCATATATGTACTGGTACTCTCGTTACATACACAGAATTAGGCCTATGTCTTCAAGGATGTCTGGCAGACATATTCTTGTCCTGTCGCGTAGAATACTATAGTTCACTTTTACAGTAATAATAAGTCAAACAGGATGCTGCAGCTGAGATTTCAGAACTCTTTGGACAGAGCCATGACTAATACATCAAAATATTATGAACATTTAACCTCTGTGCTTAAATCTTTGCTTTTGACTAGTGTTCAGCAGAGGATTGGTTTCAAATTGTAACTCATACTTTATAAAACTTTGAACAATGGAGTATGTAGACATGGTCCAGAGGAGCTGAGATTTGGCAGAGTTTGACATGTTGATTTAATGCCATCTGTGCACTGGTAAATCACTTGTTAAATGTCTTGGAACTCATGTCGCCAAAGATGCACATAACATTTAGTAGGCAGTAGGTGTCCAATACGGGCTTGGGCGCAGTAATTAATTAGCCAATCAATTAGCCAATCAATTAGTCAATCAATCATCAATCAACCGAAATAGTCATTCAATCAGTCAATGAGTCAAATGAAAATCTACACATCTCTTTAAGATATCTACTCAGAAACTCTGTATTTCCTCCGGTCCTATGCAGCGGTTTAAACGCATTTTCAATCAATTTATCAATCAATTAGTCAATCAATCATCAATCGACCATAATAGTCACACATTCAATCAATCAGCCAATCGAATTCTACACAACAATATACTCAGAAGCTCTGCGTATTTCCTCTGGCACCATGTCAGGTTTTTAAAACAGTCAATCAATTAGTCAATCGAAATTTCAATAGCACCCCGCCTCTGGTAGGGACAAAAAATAGGATCATGATTGTTGGCCTTAACACACCAAACCGCAAAAGTGTCGTTTGCTGCCGGCCGAGAACCTCCCACGAGGCCGGCCCAAACCATTGGAGTGTAATAGTAAAAATTAATGATCGCTAATCGTACGGTGGTGGTGCGCTAGGAATAACGGACTCACTACTCCAACCACCAAGGATGAAAATTTTTATATCGTGGTTCGCGGAGAAGACCCAGCGCTGGTTAGTTTCTTGATTAGTTCTGCCACCATCTGGTCTTTGCTTTGACTCGGCAACTCTTTTTTTCCATTCTTGCTTTGTATATCACGTTTCATCGTTCTATATTTCTCCTCCTCTCCCAGAATAAGCTTATACTCTTCATCGCTAATAGCAGTGTCTTCCAAAGCCTTAGAAATATGGTCATGAACTGTGTTTAGCTTACTTTCCGCCAAAATACAAATTTCATCGTGTTTTGAAGCTTTAGCAACAAAACTTCTACTAACAACATTTCCAATAATATCCAGAAAACTCGTAGCTATGGCTAAACTCTCCAGAACAATACCAGGAATAAAACCAATACCAGTGGCTAACATAGCTGCCCCACCCACCCCAGTTCCAAGACTAACTATAGCAAGGCCGGCCGACGCCCCATTAGCCACATCTACAACCCTCTTATACTTTTTACACAGTTGTCCCCGACTTATCGCCTCAGACCTCAGGAATGCTTCTATTTCGCCGATCTTCTGCAAGCGAAATGTTTGCGACGTCGTGTCTGACGAAATTGTTGACTCCATCAGCGGTGGGTACAAAGACATACTTTTTTATAGTTGCTCTATCAGTAACGTTATGTTTAACTCGATAGTTGAAGTACTTAAAACGCCTCTCTTTTTTCCTTCAATTCGAAAACTCGTTTGTCCTGGAATGAATATTGCCCTAGATGCATCAAATTGTCCACTTTGAATGTCAACTGTACGATCGATGCTACCCGCGGCTGTAATAATGCGAACTGACGCATCACCGGTACTAACACCAAACATTGTAAGCTTCCAGAACCCGCCCTCTAACGAAACCCCCTGATTGGTGGTTTGCAAACTTATACACGGAAAACGCGCAGCGGTCAATGGAAGAGTTTGCCACGCACTGGTGGTTACCGTTCCGGCCGCCGTATAGATATCGCGGCTGTGGTAATCGTCAGACACGAAGTCGATGTGTTGTTGAGGCACCGCGGTCAATAGCTCTGCGGTGGGCTTCGGGATGTCGTACCCCCAGTGGCCCACATCACCTAGACTGTCTATGCTGTATTTGCACATGTCTATTTCTCCGTGTTGACGGAGATACCCCCGAATCTTGTAGTGCGTGTCAGTCATATTTTTTCTATACTACTGACTATCCCCCGTGTCTAAAATATGTATAGATCTGGAAGTGGGTTATTCCAAAAGTAGGTTGTGGTGGGCTGGTGGCCAAGACCATCAGCCTAAATTTTTTGTATAAACTCTCAGTTGTGAAGGTGAACTCTTGCGCAGAATTAGTCAAAGTGACATTGGAGGTGATGAGCTCATCAAATCTATTTTCATTATCGGGTGTCCCATAAATCTTCCAGGACGTGACACGCGGAGCAGAAGAACTAATTCCCCCAGTCAGACTAACCTTCCATACTCGCATAGGCGTCGGGCATTCAATCTGTAACCAAGTCCCACTAACCTGAGCATCAATATCGGCTCTCGATCTGGACGCCGTCTTCCACTCACCCCTCACACCCGAGTTGAATGCCATATGAGGCGGGTTAGTGGGTAAAGATTCGTTGGCTGAGGCAATAAAACCCGTTTCGGAAACGTTTCTGGATAGGGGCGGAATGTGGCCGCTGTAGTTGAGAATCTTGATGCTCGTCGCGTATCGCCTTTCATTAGCTATCTCACTGTCTACATACCGCTTGTTGGTCAGGTACCATGGTCCCGAGGGCGGCGTATCATTATTCGTAGTGGCGATGGTGATCAGCCGCGTCACTTGTTTAAAACTCACAGCGTCGCTATCGGATCCTGAAATTTCTGTTGGGAGTCCAGTCACTCTTTTACCACCCATAGCCAGATCACCGGTCATGGTACTGCCGGATTTGAGCACGCATGCGCTCCTAACGATAACATCTTGCTCGTTGGCGTACCTCTTAGCAGCTTCAACTTTCTGGTCCGCATAGAGTCTAACGGAAGCTCCAATCTCAGCGTTTTTCACGTCAACGTATCGTTTATTTGTCACATGCAACGGTTCTGTTGGTACTCTATCACTCTTTGTCATGTTGTCGGCGATCAGCTTCGATACTTGTGCCATACTCGTCGCGTCGCTTTCGGACGTTGCTGCGCCCGTAGGGAGCCCAGTAACTCTTTTACCGCCCATGATTAAATCACCAGTCATTGCATCACCAGCTTTAAGCACGCATGCGCTCCTAACGATAACATCTTGCTCGTTGGCGTACGTCTTAGCAGCTTCAGCTTTCTGGTCCGCATAGAGTCTAACTGAAGCTCCAATCTCAGCGTTTTTCGCGTCCACATACCGTTTGTTAGTCAAGTACTTTGGTCCAGCCGGCGCCGTATCATTATTCTTAGTGGCGTTGCTGATCAGCTGCGTCACCTGTTTCAAACTCGCGGCGTCGCTATCGGATCCTGGAATTTCTGTTGGGAGCCCAGTCACTCTTTTACCACCCATGGTCAAATCACCAGTCATAGAATCGCCGCTTTTGAGCACATGCCCGCCTCTTACGATAGCATGCTTCTCGTCCACATATCTTCTAGCGGTGGTGACCTTCTCATCCACGTACTGTCTGTAAGAAGCGTCGCGGGAATCTACATACCGCTTATTCACCACATGCAAAGACTCCGTGGGTACTCTATCGAGTTTTACTAGAGCGCCAGCGACCGCTGTTGACACTTGTTTCCAACTCGCTGCGTCGCTATCGAATCCTGAAATTTCTGTTGGGAGCCCAGTAACTCGGTGGCCACCCATAACTAAACTTCCAGTCATTACGCCGCCGGATTTGAGCACGCACGCATTCCTGACGATAACATCTTGCTCGTTAACATAACTTTTAACAATAAGGTCCTTGTCATCTGCATACCGCCTAACGGAATCTCTCAGTCCCGCATTCTTCTCGTCCGTGTACTGCCTGGCATCGATAAGCTTCTGGTCTGCATGATTTTCAGCTGCGGTTGCCTTCTGGTCCGCGTATCGTACAACTTGTGCCCAACTCGCAGCGTCGCTTTCAGACACTGCTTCGTCTGTGGGCAGCCCAGTTACTTTGTGACCGCCCATTTTTAGAACACCAGACATCGTTCCACCGGTGATTTGTAGGTTGTCCTGATCTACGATGTCCGCATAAGCCTTTGTTGCAGCGTCCGTTTCCATCGTGGGCGTTCCCACATTTGTCAGCCGAAAACCTCCAGCCGATAGAATTCCCAACATGGTATCACCAGCCTTGTGGACGAGCCCAGCGGCGCTTATCTGCCCCCCTCCAAACCCACCTCCACCGTCTCTTCCAAATTTATCAACCGGCATTTTTTTATATACAAAAATGGTGACGGAAGTCTAACATAGGTCAAGAATGATATCTTCAAAATTCTTTCCAGCAGTGAGCTCTCTTTGCACGGTCAGGCAGAGATGACCACAGACCACATCATCGGGACCCTGCAGCTGGAACGTCTGTGTTCTTATGGAACGGTTTAAATATCGAGAGATTTCGGTAGGCGGATCCAGCCCATAACTATCAAAATAGACTGCTATAGGCCCATCTATCCAATAGGCGACCCAGTGAGTGCCATCGCCGGAACCGGAATCTAAATTAACAACTCCACACTCCTTCTCACGAGCCACGGCGGGCAGACCATCTCGCATGAAAACACCGCGGAAATGCGGCAGCGCCCTGGCAACTTTCTCTATGTCGAAGTTGCTAAGAGGTTTTAGTTTTTTTGCCCGATGTAGAGACCGGATCCCTTGCACATTGGACAACAACCACCACGAGTCTCACGCCCGAGATATAAACCGGACCCCCGCGCCTCGAGTGCGCGATTGTGACGCTCCGCCTCCGCCTGTGCGGCGTCGTTGGCCTGTTTGTTGTGCACGGCCTCTGTCACCCCAGCGGCAATACCACCCGCCGCGGATAACCCACCAAAAAGCAGTGGGAGGAGAGCCAGTAGTGGAAGAAATCCGCCCGATTTTGTCATCTTTTTCAATTGCGTTTTGGTGAATCTCAGCTCCATGCCAACGCCTGAGGTAATCTTCTTTGCGATTCGTGCGGCTTGAACCTTCGTAAGCGCAAGCTTATCGTCTCCACGAAGCTGGCCATGAGTGAGTCGAATCGTGGCACCAGTGCCATCGCGCGCAGCTTTAGCCAATGTTTGCTTTTGCCCTTCGGTCAGTGAAATATATCTAAAAGAGGGCCTTGTATCTAAATGTGAAAAACCGATTTCTAGTAGACGACGTTGAATTTGCTGCCATCCGATTCAAAATTCAGGAGTCGGTCGCTGATCAGGACGGCATATGCTGTCGTATTATTTGGTACCCCTTCGTTAAAGTCCACCTTGATTTGTATGTCCTGTACAGAGGTTTTAAGTCGTTCAGATTGCCTGCGCACGTCCAGAACGAAGATCGGAAACAAATCTACAAATTCGATTGGTGTCGGTTGGCATGACGATTCACGCGCGTCTATGCCGCAATATTCTTCCTTGAAGTCACGTAGGGCCTTGTAAGCGCGAGAGGTTGTCCTCTTGGTGAAGTCGAGATTCATGTCAACCACGGGGTAGCGATCGGTGTTGAGCATAGCGAATATGTTGCGAACCTGTGCATGGTCAAACAGTGCCGGATTCTGGCCTTGATGTGCATACCTTCCAGTCTGAAAAGCAACAAGAATCCAGCGTGGCTTTTCCGTGCCCGACTTAACGCTCAAACGCCAGGAAAAAGTCGTCGCTCGTGGCACCGCAATGTTGTCGCATTGCATGGCGCGGAATGCCACAGGTACCTTAACCTTGGCTTCAATCTGCTTCATAAGCATGCTTTTATACTCCAGAGCGGGTATTATATGCGGCATGAACCAGGAGAGTTTAGTCAGCGCGATCTGGCCATTGGTCGCTGCGGCTTCCTTGAAGATCGCGTCTGCATCTCCCTGCCGGCTCAGCAGTAAGGAGTGTTTAATCCCGTATACGACTTTGTGGTAATCATCGCAAAAGCCGAATAGATGTCTTAAGGGAACGATGAATGAAAACGTTCCAATAGGGACGGGTTTTCCAATGATCATCAGTCGACGGGCCTCGAAGCCGATATTCGCGGTCGCCGCCGCCGCACTCGTGTCCTTCTGCCAACACATGTTTAAACCTTCGCCTTTGGAGAAGTCGTCGCCGTATACCAGCATGCCTTTCATCGTCGTGGCTTGCCCAGGAGACATGACATTCTCTATCTCGGTGTTGTTAGCCAGGTATCGAATCTGAGAGAACATGTACGGGATGGCGTTGTTGATGAATGACACCAACGAGTCTGCGATGTAAGCCGCACCAGTTGATGTAAGCCTGCCCTCCACAAGAAGGTAACTTTTAGAAGGTTGCGTGAAAATGTCTTGGTTCTGGATGTCTATCTGTATGGCCTGACCGTTGTTAATAGCCGCAGGGTTTTGTGATTCATACTCGCGGTATTCAAACGATTCGATGCTATTATCATCGGGTACCGCCGAAGCGATGTCCAACATTTCACTCGGCACGTCAAATGCCGCCATTATTATAGCTAAAAAAGTTCAAGCTTCAATTATTAATCATGTTGCAAATGAATTTCATATGTGGTGGGTTAAACATTTTTTTTTCCGTTTTGTGAATTAGTCGGAATTTTTTTTTTCATTTTGCAAGAAACAGACCCCTACCACCACGACTCGGCTTTATAGTCTTGAAACCGGATCCAGCAATGCGGCTGTTTATGTCGGCCATTGTCGGAACAACGGGTGGCGGACTCACAGCCAGTTGTTTTAAGTATTCGATGCTCTTGTCGCTGAGCGCCTTCTCCAAAGGTGCGGGAACAACAGGCACGGCAGATGAATTTTCATTTCGTAAATGAGCTTCATTTACGGCCGCAGCGCGTCTCGCTTTCACGGCATCAACAATTTGCCTGACGGCAGATGCTGTTGTGGCGCCGGCTTTCGCGACATTACCAACCGCCTTGGCAACGTTTGTGATTGTGCCTCTATTCGCCGAAATGAAGGAGCCTGCACGGCCAAGGAAACCCGCGATTTTGGGTATCCAGTCGAAAAGTCCACCACCCACGACACGACGCCGCTTTTTAATTCCAAGAACAAACATGAGAATATTTAAGTGTGAAAATCTACGCACTGCGGATGTGAAACCTTATAGTTACTGTCTCACCGCGGAGGTTTAATTGTTCACCATTCTGGTCTGTCAGCCACACACGAATGCCCTGTACGTTGCCAGCAGGTGCAACTGGTAGGTACACCAGATTTTTCGGAGACTCGATTACCTTGTAGCCGGGCGACACATCCGGGAAAAAACTGTAGATTACTGGCAGCTGGCTACCATTGCGATACGATCCAGAGATAATGTCACAATTTACCAGGATTGTGTCCACGCGGAGAATATCGACTGGATTTTCTCCCTCTTTATAACCACTACCAAGCCTCTGAGGGTTAAAACCGAGCATTTGCCTGATGGTAGATTGAGCCATATTTACCTTATATAGGGCATTCGTAATTTTTATGAAGGCGCGTAGGGTAGATGCGTTAGCTCCTATGGTAATAGGAGAATTAAAGCCGAGTGGTGCCACACCCGTCGGAGAATTTTGCTTTTCTAACTGCCTACCGATTTCATCATTAATCTGTGCGATCTCGTAGCTTCCGTCGGGCAAAATGATCGTCTTCCACGTCACACCATTGTCGGTGCTGTAGACGAACTTGTTATTTGTACTATCGATGTTGGGAATCGAATTATAAGTTTCAAGATTGACCAAAGCAAGCTCAAAGCGTCTTTTTGGATCCAGGTACAGCGGTGGTGAGAAAGCCGTGGTCCACCCTGTAGTATCTGAGGAAACAACTATACTAAAATTTTCCTTAGGCTGTAAAAGTTCTCTAATTTCTTCGAGCAGTTTCTCCGAGCGTTCCATCTTGTGTGCTTTATTTTATGAGCATGTTTCTATTCAATTCGAGTGCCAGCTCTTTGGAGATCGCACCGGAACGCAGTAACTCGTCGAGAATGGCGGAGATTTCGTTGCCGAGACCAGTGTTTCCCGCGGCCCTAGAGGCCACCAAAAGCTGCAACCTCTCTACCAGAGCGTTTGGGTCGTTGTAGAACTGCACCGCGCCGCCTCGAATCAGCTGGAACTTTTTACTTTTCCGGCCATGAATAGGCAGACCAGACATCTGTACGAGTTTTTTAAAAGTTTCAATTGCTTGAGGCGAGTATTGCTTAGTCTTAACGAAGCGTTTCGTTAACAGGCTGAACAACGACTCATCGGCCGGAGATTCGAGAACGAGGTTACCACCTTTAAACACTCTCAGTCTACCGGCAGACAACGCGACGGGGTCAACGGAGAGCTCACCCAAGGCGTTACCTTGTAATTTAAGAGGAACGGCTGGGACACTGAAACCCTTTCCCTTTTTGATGAGGCTGTGGCCCGCTAGCAGTGTATGGATTCGCTTTTTATATTCCCTTAGGGCTTCGATATCTGCAGTCACCTCATCTACCTTTTCTTCGTCTCCTTGCTTATTGGCTTTCCTTTTCTCTTTGCCCAGGGTGTGGCGATTATAGTGATTTACCTCACCGATTATCTTTTCAGCACCTGCAATGTCGGCTAAATCGAGCTCGCTCGGAGGTCTGAAACCGTGCCTTATGATTGCCGCGACGTTGAGATATTTGTTTGGATCTACTAACAATGCGGGGGGAATTCGGGATGTTGGAAGCGCTGGAAGGGCTGGAGCAGCTGCTGTTCCTGCGGAATCACCGAACAAAGCCGCTATCGGGTTATAGTTAGCAGACTCTGAAATCTGCGCCGGCAAATCCTGTAAAGCGCTGGTGACTTTCTGCAGCTCCTTAGACGTAGCCGCCTGGGATTCAGCCGTGGCTGTGGCTATTGGTTTGAAAAGCTTTGCCGCATCGTACTGAAGGTTTGCCTCTCCGAGCTTCTCATCCACAAAACGCTGTCTCAGTCGATTTCTCCGAGCTAAATAATCCTGAGTCAAGGCGTCTCGCTCCTGTTTAGACGAAACTTTTGTCCACATCGCGTTTGTATGTCAGCTATATGTTGCCTATATTGTGTCTTTAAATACTTGCCTTGGGCTTATAGAAGCGATCGAACCCGCAACGATATTTTCCATCGTACACTTTGGACGTCAAATCTATGACTGCGAATCCATATGGCTGGGCAGCACACTCGCTGAAGAACGTACGGAACTCATCGAAAGACATGTCGCCGCCTACGAACGTATCGTGAATGGCTCGCAAATTTTTGCTGTCTTGGTTGAAGAGGACGATAAGATTAGCATTGTCACGGATCGCTTGCTTCGGAATTCGAAAATAATTCTGCGTTAAGTAGAAGCAGTCCGCGCCACCGTGTCGACCCATAGTGAAATACCTTTCGATGGGCGACTGTTTTTCAAGCATAACGTCATCGAACACTAGAAGGCTTCTGGCATTCTTATTTAATGATTCAACTGGAACTATTTCATCTGAGCAAGAGTGAAAGGAAGCCACTTCCTTCCCGGCAACTTTTTCCAACTCTGTAACCCAGTCCCGGAGGAACTGATATTTTTCCTGTCCCAGAGACTTTGAGTATAGATAGAGCCGGTCAAAACGTAGGTACCCCTTCTTCAGAAGGAGGTTGAGTAGTAGGTTTGTTTTTCCACATCCGCTAGGCCCACAGATTATGCATCGTATGCTTGATGGCAACAACCAATGGTGGTGTTTTTTCCCATCGTCGGCTTCGAGGTCAAAATTTGTTATTTCCATATAGAGACAACGAGTTATGATTGTATTCAACGAACACAATGTATTGCCTACGATGTAAGAAACATACTGAGACTTCAAATGAAACAATCGTCGAGTTACGAAACGGTCGGCCAGCCAAGAAGGGAACCTGTGCCGTCTGCGGTGCAAAGAAGAGCCAAATTTTGCCTTCTAAAGTGCGAAAGACTGGAGGTTCTCTACTGAATAGGGCCCTCAACGCTCTTCCTCTGCCTGAGATGCATATGAGTCTTCCATCCGGTATGTCTTCGGAAGATAATCCGGGAGGTTCTTTTCAGAATACGGGAAAGTACTCTTACTGTGGACCATTCACAAAACTCGATAAACGGCTGTCACAGCGCTATCACGGTGTTAATCAGCTCGACCGTGCGTGCCTCCACCACGATGTGGCTTACGCAGTTCATAAAGATACTCCAGGGCGTAACCACGCAGATGACATCCTCGCTGCAGCCGCGTCGAAGATCGCACTCACCGATGAAACTCCGGATTATGAGAAGAAGGATGCCCGGCTCGTATCGGCCATTATGTCAGCGAAGTCGAGGCTAGGGATGGGTGTCAGAACGAAGGGCCATAAATGAGTTTCATTTATGAAAATCATTTGTGTATGTGTTTACCTGTTTGTAATATATAGTATTACTGAAATGTCTAAGCACCTTTCAGCCGTCTATTACAGCCCTAGAGGTTACTGGCGAGGTAAGGCTGCGGTGAAGAAACTAGCCTCAGCCGCCAAAGTTTCCGAGGCGGAGGCTCGCGATTGGCTGAAGAAACAAGCTGTGTGGCAGATTTATCTTCCCGTTCCACGCCGCATACCGCATCCAAAGTTTGAGGAAAATCGACCAAACGCCGTACACCAAGCCGATCTCTTGTTTTTACCTCACGATAAAGTAGGTCGAAAGACTTATAAATACGCTCTCACTGTTGTTGATGTTGCCTCACGATACAAAGAAGCTGAACCGTTGATAAACAAAAGTGCGACCGAAGTCGCCGCCGCTTTAAGCCGGATCTATAAGAGGGGTCCATTGACTTGGCCTCGACTTCTTCAGGTCGACCCTGGCCGCGAATTTATGGGTGATTTTACACCGTTGCTGGCGAAGCACGACGTTCTTGTAAGACGCGGACAGGCCGCAAATCATCGCCAACAGGGCATCGTTGAACGCTTTAACCGTACTCTAGCTGAGCGACTCTTCGGTGCTCAATACGCTCAGGAATTGCTCCTGGATGCAAGGGGGTCATCCGAACGGTCAGTGGAATGGGTTCGACGATTGCCCGAAGTTGTAGCTGCACTAAACGATGAGCCGACGCGCTTGCTCGACATGAAGCCGGTTGAGGCGATGAAAGCTGCTAAAGTGACACAGAAGCCCTCTCATTCACAAATGAAAACTCGTTTGTGGGGCTTGGATGAGCCTGTTCTCGGGCACGACGTTCTCGTCCGATATTTGTACGCTCCCGGCGAGCTCGAAGGTGGAAGCAAACGTGCCACCGATCCTAACTGGTCGCTCACCATCCACGCTATTTTGGATGTTGTTCGGCAGGCTGAGCAACCGGCTTTATACCATCTAGTTGATGGGCCTGGCCGCGGTTTTGTACGTGAGGAGCTGCTTCTGGTGCCTATGGGCACTGAGTTACCCCCCGATAGAATACTCAACCGTCGTTGATTTTGTAGTGACCGTATGCCAGCGTTGTTATCCCATCGGCCTCGATCCACTTTTTTGTGTCTAATGGAGAGAGGCTGATCTTATTCTGCTCGTACACTCCGATCTGGTGGTCGTGGCTTCGAATCACGACTTGTGTGTGCCGCATTTCCTCTCGTTCGAACAGGCATTTCTTGTATAGCTCGTGGTGCAGATCCTTCTTCACAACTGCTCTCTGAACGCCTTTTGCTTTCCTGATCTCTGAACCGCCTGATTTTAAGATCGAGTACATCTTCGGACGCAGTCCCACGAATTCGGCGATGGCCAATCCGTTACATTCATCCTTGAACTTGCCCACGACTTTCTTGTTCTCGACGTCGTAGTATGGGCTGTCTCTAGAAAACTCACTAAAGTCGTATAGGTGTTTTTTGTTCCACATATCGGCATAGGCGTTCGGAGTTTCCACCTGAAATAACAGGCTGTCAGTGTCTGTGTATAAGAGTTGGGCATTGTTGCCGTACTCGTTTTTCACATCGTTGTACCAGAAGTCGTACATCAGATGCTTGCTGAGGTCGAGGACAGCCTGGCCGACATATACAGGTCTGTTTAACTTGAGCTTGTTCTTCAAACTGTGAATCGCGGCGAGTTGGTCGTTGAAGATTTTGTGTGATATGTAGGCCGGGTCAGCAATTAGTTTACGAAGTTTGTCAACTTTTGAGGTCGGTACCAGGTTAACTCTGATTCTTTTTCTAAGATTTTCCATGGTCTTTCCAAAGACCGCATTATTAGCCAGTTTGAAGAAATCCTTCTCAAACTCCGACGTTGCCTTCGCTCTCAATTTCGTATTCATCTCGATGTATGGAGCCATCCATGCCTCCTGTCTAAACTTAATGACACGATGAATTTTAGAAACTCGTAGCCCTAACGAGTGGTAGAGTTTGAGATTTCTATAATGGACCACATACCGCTCCTTAGGTCGTAGGCTTGGTACTAACTTCACATGCTTTGTGAACTTGCCTCCCAACTCGTTCATAAGCACATTCTGATAGTCACTCAACCACTCCTCTTGGACTGTCAGGGTCTCCGGTGCTAAGGGATAGTCGCTATGTGATTCGTGGAGGTGCTCCGGGTACCCGAGATCGACTTCAAGTAGGAAGCCTTCAGGCGCGTCATCTGGAGTTTCCAACACTTCATCGAGAGTTGGACTTTCCCAGCTAAATCCTCCAACTGGCAGTGGCTGTTGCATCGCCCAGCCGTAAAGATTATTCGCGTCGAGATACATGATCCAGTTGTCTGGCTTCGTGGTATCGTAGTCGGGGCATTGTGGGTTGTTGGCTTTTGCGAAGCGCTTAGATACCATCGAGATTCCACCTCGGAGACCTTTCTCTACGAACAAATGCATGTCTATATCGGTTAAAAGTTCGAGTTCGATTTTCGTCTTTTTCAACAAAGCATCCTAGGCCATTCCTGGCAGGCTGAAGTAGTTAGCCGGGTCGAGACTGTAGTGTTTCATCGATGTGGATCTGAAGGTCTCGAAGACATCGGCTAGTAGAAGTACATCCGTGCGGAGATACAGGTCGTGATAGTCGCCCAGAGTTTTACAGTCGAATTCGTTCCATAGTCTTTGGGCGTGTTGATAATCCTCATCAGAAATGTTCTCTCGGGAGAGCCTGCTGTAGAACGCTTCTTTGGGTGGAAGTCGGTCTTCTTCGAAGCGGTGGTAATCGTCAATGTGCTCGTAACAATATACGCCCTTTCGCCTCAAAAGATCTAGTTTTGTCCTATCATTGTGAACGAAATTTTCCTTTATATATGCCGTTGTGACTTTCAGATCGTGGAGGGACAGATTTCCTGATAATTTATCCAACGAGCTGTTTAGAAACTGGAGACTATCAATGAACTGTAGTTGTCCAATGTTAAATGTCATGTATTTCTCCATATTGTTTGGGATGCAGTTAATTTCAGTTTTTTCATCCTGTGCGGCCTCACAGCTACCTATCGCTTGCATGATGAGGTGACTGTCATAACCTCTTAGATTGTGGAAGACCACTGGTACCTTACACTTATCGGGATATATTCTAAGTTTTAAGTTACACTCGCTGTGAGCGGCACCTCGGTACTTACCGGTAATGTGGCAGTGGTCGCGAACTCTATCCGCTTCGAGCGCTTCTCCGCAGATGTGACATTCAATAGCCTCGCGGAATAATTGGCGATCGGCCGCTGACATAACTATCTTAGCTGGGGTGGCCAGCCTTTGTTTGATAGAAGCCAGCTCGCCTTGTAGTCGTTTTAGGAACTCTGGCACGGCGTTCTCTCCGCGATATAGCACCGGCTTCTTGGTGCGGCCATCGTATCGAACCACTATATAACAAAAACTACACGGTTTCTGCTCAGCTATCTGTCTGGTGTTGCTCTCGTTGGGGTTCATGACTGCACCTTCGATTGGCATGTTTAGAGCCTCGAAGTCGGCATAAATAATATACGGAGTGCGCATCTGTTTGTGATGGTTCTGGAATTTGAGGATATTTTCATCCTCTTTTGGCATCTCAATCCGCTGAGGCTTCTCACTGATGCCCTGGCAATCTTTGATATGAGCATCCAGCAAGTCTTGTCTACAGAATATGTGTAGGCAGCGGCGACATGGGTGTTTTTTGTTTTTGTCTTTGCTGTTTTGATTAAGAATTCGACCAAGGTCTTTAATCCAGACGTAGTGGTAATTCTCACCACTGACTAATAGTAGAAGATCGATATTATAGTCTCTATTGTTCTGCTTTGAAACACAAATTGGATACAAAGCTTTATCCCACCCGAAGACTGAGACGCTTATATTAGGGTTCTGACGTTCGAACTTACCAATATCGGTGACCTTCACTGGAAATTCCATACCGTCGAAGTTTAGCTCCTGGAGGTGTGCACGATACTTAGTAGGGCGTTGAGGGTCCTTTTCTACTGGATACATTGCGCTTAGTATGGCCCACTCGAAGCATCGGTTATCTTTATTCTTTACATTAATAACCGTACGAGGGGGTATATACTTTGGTGTGGGAAAGTAGCTCTTACCTCGGAAAGGCTTATATCTTGCAAGACTGAGGTCTAGCGCCACGACCCGTCTCACCCTCCACCCCGATCCCTCATTGGTATACTCCTCGAGGAGTTTTAGTACTTCGGCCTTGGCCTTCCGAACAGCCCCTTGGATTTTACCCGCATTGGTAATTGGTTCTGCTGTGCTTCGAAAGTAGGCGGTATTAGTAATGATGCCCGGGGGCGCGTTGCCACCATACACATTATCAACGGTCGGTGCCAACTTTTCCAACTCAACTGCCAACACTTGAGAGTATTTCAAACCGCCATATTTCAAGAGCTCTTCGTTTAGCTGCGACTCAATGTTGTGCTCCATTGCACTCAAGAAAGTCAACGCATCTCCTTCCAGCCTGTGGTTTAGAGGTACTTCTGCGCGGAAGTCTCTCAGATGCTGATTGGCTAGCTCTTTGTGCACTAGAAAGGGTGGTGGTCCACCTCTATCCTGCTTAATTAGGAGTGGGTCGAATTCTGCCAGAAGGGCCTTGCGTTTTGCCCCTCTATGCTTGCGCACTGGAGGAATTGGCCTTGGAAGCAGTGGCTGTAGTAAGCGCCGCTTGACTGCATCTGGGATAGGTTCGTCTAAGATATTCTGTAGAACAGCCCGAAGTGCTGGGCCACCAGTAAACTCACCCAACAATTGTTCAATTTTTTCATTCGTAGACAATGCCATAATTATAAATTGTTTTATACTACTGTGGCAAACTTTTCCTTAATACAATAATTATATCATTTGTTCAAAATGAAATTTTGTTTACTGATATTCGATTGACGCTTGCTCATCTGTATTACCTCAATACAATAACTATATCATTTGTTCAAATGATAATTTTTTTTATTCTACTGATATATTTGATAGTCGCTTCCATTCTTTATTAAATTCACGGACTAACCCACCTCGTCGAGCTCTCAAATATTTAGCGAAATAACCACATTTCATACACTCACCCACGTGTGTTTTTATACCCCTTCCACATTTGGCACAAGGTCTCGTCCCACAACCGTTTCGCAGTCGTGCCAAATGTTTGAAACAGTACTCCCCAATGCACCTGCGACAGCAGAGGGTTGTTTTCCCTATACCGAGCCAAATGCAAAAGTTTTGCCCCAACATTATTTTTTATGTAGGCCTATACTATAACCTAATCATTTATTTAAATTGAAAAAATTCTGAACGACTTAAGATGCTCCAGCAGGAAGAGGCTCCTAGTTTAGTGTGACACTTGTGACTGATAATATCGAGATTCTGATTACAACTTAACCGTCTGACCCGACTGAAAATTTATTAATATAGGCCTTTGAAGCAAAAAAGAAATAAATCTAATTTTAAAAATTGAACAAACTCCTAGAACACTGTAAAACATAAATGTTTTTTGATAATGAGAAAAAAATTATTAATGTGCTTCAGTCAGAAATGCAGTTCGCCGCCTTTGAGGACAAGTATCGACTGAAAGAGCTGATCTTCGGCCTTGTGGAAAAGTTCTACAACAAACTGTGCAAAACTCCGACGAAGCATGGGCTTACGCGGTTTTACACCACGCCAGAGGCCCCAGTAGGTCAACACAAATACAAAAAATTAACGAGCAATGACAATTGATCCCATCTTGCCATAGGGTAGAATCATCCTCGCCAGCCACAGGTTCCTGTAGAAACATAGTTAAAACCACAAGTTATTATTATATGTTATCATATAGGCTTACATACATAAATACATATACGGCCCTCGCAATTGGCTGTATCCAAACTCCACGCATTACTTACAAACGTACATACAGACGTACGTGTATATGTATGGCCTCCAAGCGTTGTATCTATGTACCGCACATTCGAACCTCACGCGTGAGAATCTGGAATGTTAGGAATGCCGTGTAAGCCAACGCGCTGTGCTTTTCAATGGCACGGCCTCCAAGCGTTGTATCTATGTACCGCACATTCGAACCTCACGCGTGAGAATCTGGAATGTTAGGAATGCCATGTAAGCCAACGCGCTGTACTTTTCAATGGCATACCAAATCCCCATGGCATATCGGTTAATACCAGCGCGCTGCTAGTGAAATACACCAATATACATGTATACGATGATGATCGGTTTACAGCTCGCAGAAAATATATAGTGTGTTACATAATACCAGCACGCTGCTAGTGGAATACACCAATAAGCCCTATACGATGATGATGATGATGATGATACTACGTTTTACAGCTCACAGAAAAATGGCGGCATAGAAGTATAATAGGCCTATAAAACGCCTTTACAAAGTTAACTGGTTCATCCCCCAAAAATCTTACCTTATTTCTTCTATCTTCATCCATTTCTGACAAACTGTAGTGATAAAAACTCGATCTTTCCCTTCGAGATATTGAGATATTGCCGATTCTTTTGACATAAGGTTGACTGCTAGTAGGCCTAATTCTGATATTCTACAAAAGAGAAAACACAGTCAAATGCCAGCAAATGTTGCATCGTCATCATCTAAGCTTCTCTTTCCTTTTTTAAAAAATTATCCGGCGCACTGGACAAGGGTTCTGGCATTTTTAAATGAAACGAGCGAAGGAATGAATGAGCGAACAAAAGAATAAAAGAACGAACGAACGAATGAACGAATGATTGAATGAATAAATGAGCGAATGAAGAAACGAACGAAGGAATGAATGAGCGAACAAACGAATGAAAGAACGAACGAACGAATGAGCGAATGAAGAAATGAACGAAGGAATGAATGAGCGAACAAACGAATGAAAGAACGAACGAATGAATGAACGAACGAACGAATGAACGAATGATTGAATGAATAAATGAGCGAATGAAGAAATGAACGAAGGAAATAGTGAACGAACGAAAGAATGAACGAACATTTTATTAAGAAGCTGCTATGTAGGCATAAATCTTGGTTTTGATCTCACCTTGATTAATATCAGCTCGTCCATCATCAAAACAATCCTTTAACTGATATCCTTTTCCCAATACAACATGGTTGTTCGACGTTGTTCATAGGATCCGTGCAGCGTATAAAATCCTAGACTTGCAGACAATTAGTCATTTAGGTCAACGCCGCGCGTTGTATAAACACGGTCTATGGTAAGCCGCTCGCGTCATTAACGTTGCTAAATCGTGCGTCCTACAGAAAGTTTATAGGCCTACACGCGTTTTAGCTGTTATTAGGTATTGTGCAGGTCAATCACATACAAGTAGGGTGCTATATAAATTTCGATTTACCGATTGATTGACTGTTCCTAAAACACTACACAGGACCAGAGAAAATATGCAGAGCTTCTTAGTAGATAATCTGGGGGGATGTCGTAGAGATTTCAATTGGTCGATTGATCGATTGAATGACTAATTAGCTGATTAATTGATTGCTTGACCAATTGATTGACTGTTTTAAAAACCTGACATGGTGCCAGAGGAAATACGCAGAGCTTCTGAGTATATTGTTGTGTAGAATTCGATTGGCTGATTGATTGAATGTGTGACTATTATGGTCGATTGATGATTGATTGACTAATTGATTGATAAATTGATTGAAAATGCGTTTAAACCGCTGCATAGGACCGGAGGAAATACAGAGTTTCTGAGTAGATAATCTTAAAGAGATGTGTAGATTTTCATTTGACTCATTGACTGATTGAATGACTATTTCGGTTGATTGATGATTGATTGACTAATTGATTGGCTAATTGATTGGCTAATTAATTACTGCGCCCAAGCCCGTATTGGACACCTACTTAGGCCTATCGCATATTCTTGTCCTGTCGCGTAGAATACTATAGTTCAGCGGTTCTCAACCTGTGGTCCGCGGACCACTGGTGGTCCGCGGCCATCTGCCTGGTGGTCCGCGAGCAAGGCCTACAATTTATATATTTTTAAAATTAAAAACATGGAAACAGACAAATTTTGTCAATTTTTAATTTAAAAAAAATTTCAATCGCTAGAATCGGCTAAATGGCACCATTAAACTAATAACACACGGATTTATGGCAAAAATTTCATTTGCTAAAATAAGTGATCATCAAGTGACGAGACCTTGTTGGCTTCCATTGTCTCTTTTCTGTAAATGCTTGAAAACTATTCCATTTGGGTATGGTAGTGTTGTCTGCTTTTGAGCTCTGATGATGAGTCTGTGTGAAGTGGCACTATATGACTTTGTGATTGCATTTATAAATCCATACATATATGATATGTAGTTTTATATATATATATATATATATATATATATATATATATATATATATATATATATATATATATATATATATATAAGGGTGTTTTTATGATGCACATGATTTTTTAACTCGAAGATCTTTTAACGGCCAGGTCGAATTATCATGCCTATTAGCGTATAAACGCCATATCCGAAATTATATCGCGATAGCTGAACATTTAGGACTGGCGCAAGGCGACCGAAATTAGGAACCCGGTGACCTGTCTCGGTTTGGCCAAAATTTTAGACGTTACGATGTCTGTTCTTCGTGTTTTCGATCTTCAACATAATTATAGTAATTAATTTAGCTATTGTGGTTTTCTAGAGGAGACACCTGGTGCTACATCAATAGCATGGTATTTAACCCTCAGGCTACCAAGGTTTTTTTGCGACATCGGCTACCAAGGGGGGTGGTGGTTACCACCCCCCCGGAATTTCGTGTTTGGTTTCAAATATCATACAATGTAATACAGCATTCGATTCAGCATTCATTTCTGATAAGAATGGTATATTTAGTTGTAAAATATATGAATGCATCTCGAAATTATAGACTTTTTAACAAAGGCACCGGTCCATTTAGCGATATCTGATATTATCCCGCACAACTTGTACTTTTTCGATAAAAAATATAAATGATGTGGGTTTTGAAAATGAACTACATGTATGTACCCAAGAATATTCTAAATATAATGAGGCTTAATTTTCAACAATACAAACTATTCCAAAGTCTGTTTTAGTTACAGGCAACATCTAAAGGCATGCAGCTATATCAACATGAAACAAGAAATTATGTAATTGTTCCCAGCAGTCAAATACGTCAGTGGTCCTTGCAGTTATTGCAAGTTACTTCCATTGTTTTGTGCGAATGCTTCCTGCAAACCATTTCTTGAACACTTCACAACACTGCTTTACTTTGTTAGCATTCTGCTTCGACTGTTTATAGCCCTTCCCCATACCCAACCATATCGGTTTACGTTGTGATGTTGCATCAGTGATTTTCACACTGAAAAAGCGTATTATTATTTATTATGATCACTTCCGGTTTTCAAAGACAAATTACTAAGCATGTAAATATAGCCCTACATTCCCTTTTAAGAATGGCATAGTTGTTTCTTTTCCAGAAAGAATAATGAATACCTTTATAGTCGACAAACAGCTAACAGCTTATGAGAAATTCATGATTCCAAGAACGTGGTACCTAGGCTATATCGGGTATAACTTTTTTATGGCGTGGGATATCATCACAACTTTTACATAAAAATGTGTGCAAATGGACCCCCTACAGCTACCTAAAATGTCAAAATTATATTCCATGTGCTAAAAAAAGTTTTGCAGAATAACGTAGGGGGTGGTAACCACCCCCCCCCCTTGGTAGCCCGAGGGTTAACGCGAGAGGCTGTCTCCCTTGGTAAGAGTATGTGTTTGATCCCCGAATGAGTTTGTGCCAATCAGATAATGTCGTGGTTTCCGATCGGAGCAATCTGTCTACAACAATAATTCCCTCGCCTATGACGATATCGTGCAAGCATGGCGGTAGCGACGGAGGTTTCTCTGTTGGCAACCATGGGCGCCGACTCTGCGAGGCCCGTGAGTGCCCAGCACCACCATAAATAGGCCATGCGAGGCCCACCTATTCCTGGGCACCACCAGAAATCAGTCCACAAAGAGCGCTTTTTAAGAGATTATTTTTCTATTGGCATTACTTATCTATAAAGTAAAATAACGTCTTTGTTATATTTTAATCTCAATTAACTTTTTTTATTACTCGTGCGGTATGTTTTATGCTTTCAGCCTTGTCTCAAAAACGATTGACACATGTCTATACTATAGAGTAGCCTATAGACACAGAGAAGAAATTGTTAGAGTACCGCTTGAAAAAATCTGCAGCACTTTGATCTCCTGCAACAGCCTTTGCAAAAAGAAATTTGAAATGTTTAAAATACCAGGGAGCCCGAGAGAGAGAAGCCATTTAGTTGTGAATCATTGTAACATATAAAGACGTTATAATTATAAAACAAATGAATTAATACTGGAGAGAACCATGGGCCATGGCATTTTGTAGCATTATAACATTCCATTGGAATTTTGGTAAGAAGCCATTTCAATAATAATTTAAGTTAGTTTCAAGTTATATCTTTTTGAACTAGTTATGTTTTTTCCATGCTTTCTAGGCCTATCTATCTACAATCTTAAATTTGGCTTATGAAATAATTCAGAGAATATAGTTCTTCTGATGTTTTCTGTGCGAATTTGGCTCTGTTGACCTAATTAGTTGATGGATATGTTAAACTATAATTATTCTAGTGTCCTAGAGTTCTTTATGGAGGTAAAGCCCGGGGGCGGCGATCCCAGGGGCAGACGAGTGGGACAAGTTCCCATCACCTTTAACAGTGAGGGGGCACAGTATGCAGTTGTCCTCCCATTTCTAAAGAAACTTTTTGATTGCTGTTTTTGTTAAATAATTGACGATCTACGAAACTTGACCACTGAGACCAAGCAGCTGACACGTCAACACGTTGCCATCAACAGCTAATAAAAAATAATGAGTTTTATTTCTTATTATTCTGTTTATACTGTTTCGCGCTATGTTACTAACTACTAAAAATCAATTAACTTGAGATTTGAATTAGGAATTAGTCTGCATGTGGTTATACAATCTGATGAAACTATATGTATCTACATTTCGTGACAAAGTGCCTGCCCCTTGCTTTCTTAACGCATTTTTCGTGCACAAAAAAAGAGGTTAAAAAAATTTTCCGCGCTCACGCGCGTATGAATATTGACCCAGTTCAAACGTATTCCCTAACTGTCAAAGTAGATCGTCGCCTCTGTATAGACTGCAGTGCAGATTCTATTGTCAAAGGGATAATTTCAATGTGTGTCCTAATCAAATCCAACGAAGCAAAAATATAGAAAATCCCCAAAAAAGGTAAAGAAAATTAAGAATTGACATTGGACGAGAGAAGCCACGGTATTTGTAATTTGACATTAATGTGCCATCGTAATTATAAAACAAAAGAATTTAGAATTTATATTGGAGAGTACCATGGTATATTGTAGCATTATAACATTGTAACAAAGAAAGGTCCACAAAATTTTCATTCCTTTTACTCTCTTTGGGCACTCACACTTTTTGGGTCAACTCGGCGCTTATGTTGGCAACATCATCTGAGGAAGAGGCGGCATCAGATAGCTCAGAAAGAGAACCAGAACCTTCAACGTCAGCTGGACCACCAAAGCGGCGAAAGGGAACAATCTCTGTAGTTACCCGTGATGTTGCAGCAGCTGTAGATCGTACCAAAACCAGCAGCAGGAATGCCTCTCACATTTTCTCTGCTCTGGCTGCATCCAATCTATATGCAGCACCAGCTGCAGGTGAGCTGATCATCAGTCCTTCTGCTATCCATCGAGCAAGGAAGGATAACCGTGTAGCCCTAGCAGCTGAGATTCGTGAATCTTTCGATCCGAACGTTCCCCTTACTATCCACTGGGACGGCGAGATCATGCCAGATTTTACAGAAACTGGACTAGTGTGCGTTGACCGTCTTCCAATAATGGTATCTGGTAAGGATGTGACCAAACTATTGGCCATCCCCAAACTCCAATCCGGGACTGCTGCCTTCATGGCAGATGCGTGTTTGGCCGAGATCAGAAGTTGGGGATTGGAAGACAGAATCGTGGCCATGTGTTTCGACACAACGGCGATTAACACGGGTTGCAAGGGCGGCGTATGCATCAAGCTGGAAACGGAATTAGGAAAAGACCTCTTGAACCTTGCCTGTCGACATCATGTTTCGGAAATTGTTCTGGAAAAGGTATTTTCACTGCATGATTCTGTAAGGTCTCCAAAATTGGAACTCTTCAGTCATTTCCGTGACTTCTGGCCGCAAATCGATCAGACCAAGTATCGCACAGCAATGGAGGATAAAGACGCAGCACAAAGAGTCAAAGAAATTCGAGAGAATGTCATCACCTTCACACTGCAGCAACTGAATGCTGAATACCACAGAGACGACTACGAAGAGCTACTAGAACTAACAGTCATTTTCCTAGGAGGAATTCCACCGAAAGGAATAAAGTTCAGGCACCCAGAGGGATTTCACCGCGCGCGTTGGATGGCACGTGCGGTTTATGCAATCAAGATGTGGCTTTTCAGAGAGCAGTTCCCATTCAACAACACCAGAGGGCATTTCGACAATCTTACTCTCAAAAGATGTGGAATCATCTACTTCGAGTTTCACTTTCTGTGACCACAACCTACGTGGAGTACTGGTTCACCTGTACATCACCCAATGAAGCCCCAAGGAACGATCTTCAATTCTTGAAGGCAATCCATACTTCTTATCCAGACAAGGAAGTCTTACAGGTCGCCCTAACAGCATTTTCCCGACACCTTTTGTATTTGTCGGAGACCTTGGTTGGCCTCAGCCTTTTTGACGATTCAGTCACCTTCGACGAAAAACAGCGCATGGTCTATAACATGCGCAACAATCAGGGATCCGACGAACCTCCAAAGAGGCTTCCTCCCATACATGATCCATCTACAAAAGCGCTATCCGATTTTTTACCACTTCTACCATCAAACTTTTCCAGCTCCTAAAATTCCATTACGCTTATATATATATATATATATATATATATATATATATATATATATATATATATATATATATATATATATATATATATATATATATATATATATATATATATATATATATATATATATATATATATATACATATATATTAGAGCTGTACCGATGCATCGGGAGCATTCGTAATCGGGCCGATTATTAGAGGAATCGGCATAATCGGTATCGACCAAAAAGTATGGGCGCCGATGCAAATTATTTTTGCAATTTACGTTTTTTGCACAATAATAGCTAAAAAATTAAAATGAGCAAAAAATTTTATATCTTATGTTTTGTTTCTTATTATTGATTTATATCTAAAACTGCACTACTTAGTAGGCACCTAAGAAACCAAAGACCTATTATACAGTTTCGGATCGCCAACACTTTATTCCGCCCCTACACTTTATCGGGCCCACACAAGTCTTTTTACTGGTGTTGCGCTGCTTTCTTACTTACTATTCCGGTCTCGTCTTTTATAATAACTCTACAAATTTTGGGAAACTTGTTAATGCATGTTCCCACTGTTTCACAGTTGCACCCCACTAGTGACAGCCAGAATATAATATATCGAATTTTAAATAAGAAAACTTTTTCATGTTAGTTGATAGTAGAAGTTTAAAATTTGTTATCCGGCCATCTGATTTTTTTTACGCCGAATGTGCAAAACGTTGCCCACCTGTGCTCTAATATTAAACAATCTTTGCACTGGTATAGCACTACGACACCAGCGAAATTCAAAAACGTTTTCGAGGCCTTGTAGTATTTGACAACAACCCACCCGCCATTTTTATCAAGGAGCAAAATATAATGCATTGTAATAGTAGTTATAGTAGGCCTACTAGTAGGTTTATGTTTGGGAACCGAACATTTTCACTAAACAAATAAAGAAATAATCGGCTACGTACGCAGTATCGGCTATTACAATAATCGGCTATACGCGGTATCGGAATAATCGGCAAAAAGCCTTATCGGTACAGCTCTAATATATATATATATCTGAAACGTGGATGTGCGCCGATACACTTGATTGCATTAAGCGTGACATTGCTCCAGAAGGCTTCTCTGCTCTTCATGTTCATCGGAGTTGAACCTCAGGCCGTTCAGTGGCCGGCGGGGGCCTCGCTATTATCTACACGTCCAAGTTATACGTCAGTGTTCACCCTAAGTCAGAAAGGATTCACACTGCCTCATGTGAGGTTCAGCTGGTACGATTGGGCAGAGCATCCTCATCGCTAACCATTGCGAATATCTACCGCCCTCCTGGTCAGATCGGTGACTTCTACGACGACCTGGCCACACTCATGTCATCCATCTGTGTCGAGGCTGGCGAAAGATTCTTGCTCTGTGGTGACCTGAACTGTCCTGGTTCTGGAGGTCGCATTAATGACACGCTGACCGAAACCCACAACACCTACGGTCTCCACCAGTACGTTGAAGTCCCGACTCGAGGAGAAAACATCTTAGATGTCCAAGCGGCCGATGATCGCACAACAGTCTACGATCTACAGGTGAGCGATGCTGGCCTTGTATCCGATCATAAGCTCATACTGTGGAAAATGAAGACTTCCTGCCACCGCCAACCAGTCCGACACGTATTCCGTAACATCAAAGCAATAGACCCTTTAATGTTAAGCGACATGCTCATAGATTCTGATCTGCTTACTGCTCCTGCAAATAGCGCAGACGATTTTGCGGAACAATTGAAAAGAGTAGTGGCACTCACCTTAGACAAAATCGCTCCGATTCAGACCTCCTGTAGGCGACCATCTCAACCCATTACTAGATGGCTCTCATCTGACGCAATAGAGGCAAAGAGGGAACGCCTTCGCTTAGAAAGAAAATGGAAGAGTTCGGGCCTTGATGAGGACGGACACTGTTACCGTCGCCACTGCCGTGTAACAAACAAGCTTATAAACAACTCAAGAAGCTCCTATTTCCTCAGTCAACTTGAATTTGCAGAAAATCCACATGACCGATGGCGCATCGCCCAACGACTTCTACACTCAAAGGACACTGTGAACTGCCAAAGAACAGACCCTGAGAATCAAACCCTGTGTTCTAACGTTGTTGCTTTTTTGTAAACAAAATTCATAATCTTAAATGTAAAATTGCTAGATGTCCTGCAAATTTAGTTTGGAATGACCTGCTGCTTGATTCTGACTTCTCTGGCACTGCTTTTAATAACATACCACCTGTCACCTAATAATATAATAATATTTATTCTTTAATTAAGCGCCTGCAAACGCACTTCGCTGTACATGTACATGTTATGCGATAAACCTTAACTACTAACAGAACAGACAGCCTGCAATACACGGCGCAAATTGCAGCCTACAAAGCATGTCCGCCTATGGGACCCGATCTCTGTACCTCTCGCACTCTACGCCAGATGTTATCCAATGCGCTATCGGCCCCCCAGACACCTACTTTGAAGTCTTTAATCTTCTTAAGGGCATGGTCCCTAAAACATCGCCAATGGACTTCATACCTACATCACTTATTGTCTCATGTTCTGATGTTTTCTCCCACCTTATCGCACACTTGGCTAAACCTGTCTTTTGCCGAAGGTTGTTTTCCGTCCAGCTTCAAATCTGCTTTATTCACGCCTTTACTTAAAAAACCTGACCTGGACACCAGCAATAGGGTGGTTCACAGATGCATGGTAAAAAAATAAAGTTCAAGCTAGAAACCAGGACACCCTCTCAGTTTTTTTAGACCTATCAATAGTATTATTGAGACAAAATTTCAGCTTCTTATTCCAACTGGAAGACGATGCTCACGGACTGTGTTACTTTGCCATATACCGATAAATAGACATTAATTGCAGAAATGAATGTGTCGAGCATACAAATGCATTTTATTTCAAGATAGATCAAATATTACTGTAATTTGACAACATATTTGATACAAGAACAGTTACCCAGATGGAACTGTAAAATTTCAGTAGGTTTAATGAATTGGAAGTGTCCAAAAATGTTAAAAACATCGTCCAATCCATGAATATCGAATGTCGATTGTTCTTGTTTTATAATTTCAACACCCATCACCGTCTTTGACTCTAGAAACTGCAAGCACTGCGTCAACAGCAGACTTCTTTGTTGTGTGAGTGAGAACAGCTTTCCTATTTGCCTCGACCCAGTGGCGTGCAGAGGGGGTGTCGAGGGTGCGACGGCCCCGGGCATCCAGCCAGGGGGGGCATCCAACGGTTGGCGTTGGCCCAGTCACATCTCTTGCGCTTGTATTGACGGACTAATTTCGTATCATACGAATCGTATGCCGTAGTTTAAGTACTAATAATAGTGTCTAATACATTGCGAACCCTTTTACCGTGTTATGAAATCAGCGGTTGACAACGGCAGTGTTATGATTGTATTATCGTTCATAGGTTTTAGGTTTAATTAGGTTAGCGTCGTCTGTTAGAATTTTTCGGCAAGACGCAACAGTAAGTAATTTTATTGTCTATTTTGTAAAATACAAAGTCTACAATTCGGTTTCCGATCGTCAAAATAGGCTAAAAGTACCATACCGCAATGTGCAATTCTCAAAAATTTAGGGGCATCCAATGAAGGGGTTGGCCCCGGGCATCAAAGAACCTCTGCACGCCACTGCCTCGACCACTTGGAGAAGAAACTGATTTTCTTCTTCATCATTGGTGATGAGTCGGTAGAATTCCTCGAACAACTTCACACTCTCTCAGCCGCGTCATTGACCACTCTCAACTGCTGAATTATCTCTCTACCTTCTTGTAATCCTCATTCTGGATCCATTTCTCTGGTGGAAGTGCAACAAAGGAATCACTCATCTTCAGGTAGGACAGTAGTGTCAATGCTCACTGGGTTGTAAAATCACCCGAAACCCCCTCCTTCAGTGCCGTAGCATCAGCTCTCACCTCCTTACACCAGGCTTTGCAGTCGTTCTGTCGACAGTCTTCACTTTATCTGTTATAGGAAGTTGGTCTGAGAACAGTGCCAGACCTACAGCCTCATCTGAAAGGTACCACAAGTGGTTGTCTAGGACCTTCCTGGCAGCAATGCTGATCTCACAGTCAATAGACTCATATTGTCCTAGACCAATCCAAAGTGACAGATCTTGTTCTGGAGCTTCAGCAGCAAAGGACCTTAGTCCACGCCTTTGCGTAAAAAGGGCACCAAACTTCAAAAATCAACGAATCTGTTTCTTCTTGAATACATCAGATTGATCGCAAAAAGGTAGATTTTGATTGCATACAGTAACTTGGCCATCCAATCTGCATGGTGAATTGACCCAGGGGCTCTCCAATGAATTATTAAAGGCTGACTTCCAAGGACAACCACTGTCAGCTCAATGAGCTCATGGTAGTTGTCTCTGATCTATGAATCTGACTTTCTTTCAGCAAACTCCTTGAGAAAACTGACACTGTTTCATCGGGGTCTTCAGTGCCGGATATGACTTCCAGTCCTCAGAAGTTGACACGTGTCACACCTTCCCAGCAGCTTTAAATATCTTGAAGATTGTTATTTATGGCAGCACAAGGTGAATACTTTGGCTAAAATCAATTCCATTACATGATGACGGCAGGCCAACCACAAGAGCTCTCAGTTTATTTGTCTTCCAGCAGAACACACAATCCGTTGAAATGCCCGGTGTTGACAGACATTGTATCAAAGCTCAAGGCTTGAACCTTGTCAACTGTGAGTTTTCACAACTTCAGAAGAATTCATTGTATCCTGTCCCAAAGGCTAATTTGGGCACAAAGAGGAGCTTATCCACACCACCACCACCACCTGAAACCAGCACTGGCAGGCGGTAGACATTTCCTGCTCCAAAGATCTTAGGCAGGCTTTTCCCAACGCAGTGTAGTACCAGTGGCTAATCCGGTACAAATTCAGATCTTACAGCTTCAGCTTCTATCTATCTATCTATCTATCTATCTATCTATCTATCTATCTATCTATCTATCTATCTATCTATCTATCTATCTATCTATCTATCTATCTATCTATCTATCTATCTATCTATCTATCTATCTATCTATCTATCTATCTATCTATCTATCTATCTATCTATCTATCTATCTATCTATCTATCTATCTATCTAATCTATCTATCTATCTATCTATCTATCTATCTATCTATCTATCTATCTATCTATCTATCTATCTATCTATCTATCTATCTATCTATCTATCTATCTATCTATCTATCTATCTATCTATCTATCTATCTATCTTATTCACTCTGTGGATGGTGCAAAGTGGCAGGGCAGAAGGATCACAGCCAAGCGCTGCAGCAATTGTAATGTCAAAATTCACTTCTGAAAACATGTCAGCCAAAAAGACAGGAAGTTGGCACCATGACCTTCAACAAGAACTGTACACTTTTTTGTTCCAAGTAGCAGTAAGTAAGTAAGTAAGTATGATAACACAACATAAACTATTTCAAGCTCATCTCCATGACAAATGTTGACCAAGTTATACGGCATCAAGATTTACAGTAAATACTACTATATGGTAATATTTATATGTCATTGAGCACCATCTTCCAGTTGGAATAGGAAGCTGAAATTTTATCTCAATAATACTATTGACAGGTCTAAAAAACTGAGAGGGTGTCCTGGTTTCTACCTTGAACTTTAGTTTTCTGGACCACCCTAACCAGCAACCTTTCTAATTTCAGACCTATCTCCAACCTGAATAACATTTCCAAGATCCTCGAACGTCTCTTTCTTTTGCGTATCAAGAAACACATCACTTCCTCTCCCAACTTCAGTCCTTATCAGTCAGCATACCGTGAAGCGTACTCCACTGAAACTGCTCTTGCCTCTACACTGGATAACATATTCTCGTCTGTCGACAACGGAAAAGCCTGCCTCTCAGTTTGTCTTGATCTCAGTGCAGCCTTCGACACCGTAGACCACCAACCACTCCTATCAAGAATCTCCAAAAGCTTTGGTGTCTCAGGGACAGCCTTAAACTGGCTAGCTTCTTACCTATGCAATCGGAATCAGCAGGTTGGCATCGGTAGCGCTCGGTGTGAGCCCACTGTTTGTAATGCTGGAGTGCCACAGGGATCTGTCTTTGGCCCTTTATTATTTACTATCTTTATCTCCCCAACCAGTCGTATTGCTAATAACTTCGGAGTCAAATTACAACAGTATGCGGATGATTCTCAGCTCCATATTGCCTTGTCACACACTGACCAGTCTGGCAAACTAAAACTTGAGGAGTGGCTTTCATCTTTGTATGCATGGTTCTGTTTCAATCGTTTGGCCATAAACCCAGACAAGTCTGAGGCTATTTTGTTTGGTTCACACCAACACCTGCGTTCTCTCCCTTCACTTTCTAGCATCGACCTCGCTGGTACTGCTGTGCCACTATCAGACACTGTCAAAACACTTGGGGTAACCCTAGACAGCAAGCTCACATTTCGACCACACTTAACAAACCTTTGTAAATCTTGTTTCTATCATATCAGAGCAATACGTCACATCAGATCGGCTCTGACTAAGAACATGTCGCAAACCATAGCCTGTTCACTTGTCTCCTCTCGCCTTGATTATGCTAATTCTGTTTTTGTTGGTATCTCGGACCATGAACTCAACAGGTTGCAACGCATCCAAAACTCCTTAGCTCGTGTGGTACTGCGTGTTCCACTACGAACAAGCTCCTCGGTCCTACTCCATGAACTGCATTGGCTTCCTGTTGAGTTCAGAATAAAATTCAAGTTGGCCTGTTTGACATATAAAGCCCTCAGCACCGGCACACCTCCCTACCTTCAATCACTACTAACTCCTTACATCCCTCCCCGTTGCTTGCGATCGTCAAGTACGGGCCTTTTAGCTGAGCCAAGATGCAGAACAGTTATGGGCTCGCGTGCATTCCATGTCTCTGCCCCCAAGGAATGAAATCGACTGCCAATCTCTCTTCGTAGCTCAAATTCACTTTCTACCTTCAAAAAGAGACTCAAAACTCACTATTTCTCCTTGGCTTTCAAACACTTGGATATCTAACTGCATCTTCTCCTGGCGACTGACTATCCGCGCCTCAGATTCACATTTCGGTGTGACTATGCGCGCGTTACAAATTTAATTAATAATGATAATAATATATATGGGCAACTATGCATTAGGGTGGTCCACAAAAATCATTTTAGTTGTCCACAAAGCTAGTTTTGTTCTTTATCATGATTATAATAATCATGTAAAATTTTAATGAAAACAAATAACATTTAGAGGTCAACCCATTTGACACTTTTTATGTTATCTCAACAAAAATAGATAAATTGTTCCACAATGGTTAAGCTATAACATGGAGCGCTGTCTTGGATGTAGTTGGGAAATTCCTGCGATGGTTTGCAACCAGTCGTAGAATAAACTGTTTCTGTTCCTCGACAAGAAGACATTTGACGACTTTCATGACGTGATGACGGCATGCAATTCATGCCATTTCAGTTCCCATAGCATTTTCAATTGTAACATATGCGCCTTTATGAACACTGTTTTGCTGACTGTTGTGTCAAATACGAGGCCTTTGATCTGTGAACTCAGATTCCATTTCTTAATCACTTCAACACAGGCCTTGACCTGAGACCCACCTGTATCTCTTTCCATTTTTGGAATTGCCAAAAGTATTTCCTGACCATTTCCAGTGAAAATAACAGCTATGCGGTCCACACTTCCTTTGATCCATCAATGTCGGGCAACATTTTTTCCGTCCCAGTGCAGTAGTAACGGTCCTGCCAGTGAACACTCTTTTTCTTCCATTACAGCTGTCTCTTGTCTTCCTTTTATTCTAGAGCATCTGATTGAACTTCAAGATAATGTGATTTCTAAAATGTCATGGCCAAGCACCTGTGCAACAGCTCCAGCTACAAACACAGCACAACGGTCTGGAAGGCCAACACGATCCAAAGCACCAACAACTACAGAGGGACTTAAAGATGTTCTTGGATCACTTTTTTAATGATGAAGTAGCAGCTGTTGATGTAGACATTGTAGACATACATGACTGAAGCGGATTTGACTCATCATCTCCTTTTGACACCTGACTATATCTCAACGCAGAAAGTTCACCTTCTGTTTCACTAATGCCATTTATCGTGCGTTCTATTATATTTCTCTTTCACCTTTCTCTCCTTTTTCTCTCGTTGTCTCTTCCTCATTTCTTTTGCTGCAGCTGTCTTTAAGTTTACTCCACTCATGCTGCTGGAAAACACGTCTTCTCTTTACATTCGAAGGAATTCCCGAACTTCTTCCTGCTGGATTTCTGTCAAAACTTTCTTTGTGGCAATGTCAAACAATTCTTGAAGATCACTTTTGAACATGACTTCTGTCATCCTGTCACTTTCTCGCTGTCGTGTTCTGTGAACCTTAAGAGCCAGGTGGTTCTGATACAGCTGTGACAGTTTTCGGACACACGAGTCAACCCGCTCTGTTGGTATTCTGGCTCGCATCCAAATACAAATAATTGCGTCACAGGCCATTTTGTAACTTTCCGGAAGGGTTCTTCCTTCAGTGATATGATGAAACTGAAGTAGTTGCAGTACATCCAGGCAACGTGGAAATCTTGCAGTAGATAACAGAGATTGGCTCTCCCAATAGACAATACTCTGGGTCGGATCTCAAACTAGATGAGGCCATATTAGTCTAATAACGCCTGTAAACATGACTAAAAGACACATTAGCACAGAAGTAAAATGTTGAGAATGGGTTGACCTCTAAATGTTGCACAATCAGGCTGAAATTTAACAGGCAAACTATCTACCCCTAGTGGACAAAAAGAAGCCTTGTGGAGAAAAGATTCCACAAACTTAAAATTTTCTCTATGGTCTCTGGACCACGCTACTATGCATACATGTTAGGGTGGTCCACATGCATATGGTAAAATTTGAAAGTGTCCAAAAATTCTCTCCACAAGGCTGCTCTTATTTCACTATGTATACAGAAGAACCATGCCAAAAATTGAATCGATCGGAGTAGTTTTAGTGGTCGCTATGATTTCAACAATTTTCTGGTATACGCATTTCGGATGAAATTTAGGTCGTATTAATGTTTTGAATTTTGTTTTCAAATGACTAGAACAATAAGAACATGTAAATGTTGCATTGTGAAGACACTGTCAGGGATGTCATTGGGTGGCGGGGGGCATTCCCCTTGATTTTTGAAAAAAGGAAAAGGAATGTAACAAGAAAAAAAGGAAGAAGAGAGGGGTAAAAAGGAAAAAATGATACTCAAATTCAGGGACATCATGTAGCCTAAAGGGTGTAGGCCTGCACTGTATGGACTAGCTTATGGGAATATATAGGTACACAGTGCTGGATTTACCATGAGGCAAATGAAGCAGTTCCCCCGTAAAAATACTCAAATGACCTCCCTGCCCCCCGCGAAAAAGCTGAATTCACGTCCCTGGTAACAGTGCCTGCAAACTGTTGCAGTGGCATTTGCTCCATTTATGTCTACTCCAAAGACAAATAATTTCTGGAGGAACATAGTCTCTAGTCCAGAGGTTGCTCGTGCCTCAGACAGGGTCAACTTTCCAGATCGTGGCGCTGTGTGTGTGGTTGCATTGGTCAAAGGGGCTAGTATTTTGTTGCCACTTTGTCCAATACAAGTATCCATAGAGGAGCTTGTGTTATCATTGAAGAAGCAGTGGGTCATGAGCTCGTGATGATTGGTTGTCGCCATCATGTCATGGAGGTCATTCTCAATGCTCAATGTCTTTACAGCTCTGTTTGACGCAACTAGGGAACCCGAGATTGGCCTATTCAAGAGATTCCAAAAGAAATGGCCATACGTACAGCAGGTGAGCTACACAGTACTAGGGTGGAGTGAAAAAAATAAAATTTATAGAAAATGATCGTAATAGTGATGAATAGTTGCCTTTTGGTATAGTTAGTTATCGTGCAAAATATTTTTTATTAATTATTTCGGGAAGATGTGCCCCAACGAGTTTTAAATTTTACATTTTTCACAAATTTGTCAAAATTTGTAACAATTGTATAAAGTTAAAAAAATGTAAAAACGTTAACTGTAATAGTGTTTAAGTATTTAATTATGATGCACTTAATGACCATGCAAAATAAAATTAATAAATGATTGTATGTTAGCAGTATTAGGCCTAAACAAACAATAAACAATAAACAGACTTACTTGTTAATCACTGAAAGGCGAGTCAATACGTAACTCGATTGAAATTCTGCTTTTGTATTAGAACAAGGCATTATTTCCCGAGATTCCTATCTGGAAAGGATAAAACTATGTCTAGATATTTGCCCAACCACAGTAGCAGATGCCACAGTTACAAGTTTTACAGAGCGCTCAACCGATTGTGTTTGGCATGGAATTTCTGGAAAATCCAGTGTTGGCACAAACTCACTGGCGATAAATTCTTCAAGATCAGCTTTGGAAAGGATGGAAATGACCGATGGTTCCGTTACTTTTACGTTTTGCCAATCAATCAAATCGATGTAATCATTTGCAGCAAAATTAAATTCTGGAATAGAAAACTCACATATTCTTTTGCCTGTTGACATTCATTTCTCGATCGCAAGATTCTGCTTCCGAGTGTCAGTTATCATTCCAAGAAGGATGCTTTCTGGATGTTAAAAAAATCCATTTCGTTGTATTACCGGGTCGATAACAGCCTTAAGGACTTCCGGCAGGTAAAGTGATCTGAAGATTGTATGCCAAAGGTGCAAGGTGCATAGAACCATATTTGCACGAGGGTTTCATTTTGATGCAAAACCACATCGGAGCATACACTCTTACAACGTGTGTCGCCAATATTTTCAGATTGTCTGACGGGAATTCACTTGCAACATATATACAGACGCAGGATTCGATTAGCCATGGTTATCCATCTGGAGTGCGACATAGCACCTGGATAACGCCTGGCCAGAGATTGAGAACAATATCCCTTCATTACTTCTTCACAAATGTCAAACAAATACTTTTGATCAGTGCTAAGATCAATTGCGGTGACTTCCAGAAAATCAACTTCAATTTTCTAAAACAAAATAACTGGCAGTTGTTCACAGGTTGCCATGGACTTGCCAATTGGCCCTGTAAATGCCCGTGGGCCTGCAGTAAAGCCATCCATTTCAATCGAGTTACGTATTGACTCACTTTTCAGTGATTAACAAGTATAGTCTGTCGGGATTGTTTATTGTTTATTTAATATTGCTAACATACAATCATTCATTAATCTTATTTTGCATGGTCATTAAATACATCATAATTAAATGCTTAAACACTATTACAGTTAGCTTTTTTTTAAATTTAAGTTTATACAATTGTTACAAATTTTGACAAATTTGTGAAAAATGTCAAATTTTAAAACTCGTTGGGGCACACCTTAGAAGGCAGATTATATAAATTTTCTCTTGCATGGTCATTAAATACGTCATAATTAAATGCCTAAACACTATTACAATTAGCTTGTGAAATATTTTAAATTTTTTAAATTTTCGTAAATTTGAAATTTTTTCAAAAAATGTTAAATTTTCAAACTCGTTGGGGCACATCTTCCCGAAAGAATTTTTAAGAAATATTTTGCACGGTAACTAACTATACCAAAAGGCAACTATTCATCACTATTACGATCATTTTCTAGAAATTTTATTTTTTTCACTCCACCCAATTACACACCCGCAAAAGATGGGCTCTTTGGTGATGAAATCACAGCCTACGAGGGGGAAAATGATATCATTTTACACAACTGCCTTCAACCACCAACAGCCCAGGGAGGATTACATTGACCTTTGATTGTGACTTATCTTCCATGGGGATCTGTGAAGGCCATCAAGTTCCGAGCTGCATGAGCAATACACCATACTCATACTTTTCCAAGACCTACATGTATTGTCGAAGGCGCTCCATACTGGGATCTACACAGACAATTGGAAGCAGTCTTTAGTTTGCGTTACTTACCCTTCGCATAATCACTGTGTTCATGTTTGCTCCTCAGCCTAATTATTCTTGAGTCTCGTATTCTACTCTAATGTATTCTACATATTTGTGCAGCTTCTTATTAAATCTAGGAATGTATTTTAGTGGCCATCTTTAAGATCACTCAACGTGGTCCTGGATTCTGTTGCAAGCAACATTTTTGCATTTAATAGAAAATCTGAGTGATTCTTAGAGAGCGAGTATAAGTGTAACGTGCGAGTTTAAGTTTATTGATTTCAGTGCTGGCGCTCAAGCAATGCCACAGCAATCCAACAACATGGTTTGTTTAGTCTACACTTTACATAGGTGCACTTTGACTTATCTAAAGGGTTGGAGGATTGAGGTAGCAATTTAGATGCAAATTAATGTAGAGTAGACTAAATGTGTATTACATGTGTCTTGAGGTGTTTTTAAAGTGAAAATTTTTATCTTCTGTTGACGGCCATTTCATAATAGATGGTCTAATACAAAATTAAGCACCAGATGCTGTAGTTGCTGTTTGCATGCACTATAGTGACTAGACCGACTCCCCTTTTAAGGGCTGTAGCATTCAAGACATGAACACATATCCATAACTTACTTATTTACTTTAAGCTGCACCAAATATCCGGAACCCCATGCATTGGCATCCTTTTAGCCAGAATCCTTGTTATGTTAGCTACTTCACTGTATGCTGGCCAGATTCATTGCCAAAGCATCAGACCGTCCTCTGTTAACATTGTAAAACTCATCAGATTCTGAACTTATACATATATATGTCGGTATGCGGACGTTTCGTCTCCGGACGATTCGTCACGGACGATTCGTCCCAGGCCGATTCGTCACGAGGACGTTTCGTCCCAGGACGATTAGTCCCAGGACGATTCGTCAGAGGATAAAACTCAACTAAAGTTGAGTTAGTTGAGTTTTATCCTCTGACGATTCGTCCCAGGACGATTCGTCAGAGGATAAAACTCAACTAATGTTAGAACTCAACAAATCTACCAAAGTGACAAACAACAAAAGATCCATTGTCTGATGTTAAAACTCAACAAATCTAACAAAAGATCGATTGTCTAAAAAAGACATTGGTACTTACTAAAATAAGTAAACAGACTAAAGCGGAATAAAACGATACTGTCATCGTCAGTACAAGTTCCTGTACTTAAAAGTTATAATATTGTGAGAGAGATGGGCTATTGCACAGAGATATGTAAGAACATCTGTTCTGTTATAGCCCTGAACCGCACGCCTAACTGTCGCAACCAAATTACTTGAAGTGAGCAGTGACTGGGGGGTCGAGAAAGAGTGAGGTAGGACGATGATCGGGTGGAGCGGGTTGTCTGAATGGTAAAGAGTTCACGAAGGTACTTGGGATGGGAATATTGTAGGGAGTTGTAGGTTAGTGATAGGACTTTGAAGTAGATTCCCTCCGAGATCTTTAACCAATGGAGTGATTTGAGGATGGGAGTGATATGATGATGTTTGGGCGTTCTAGTGACAGCTCTGACTAGTGAGTTTTGGATAAGCTGTAGGCGCTTGATTTGAGTGGATTCAAGGTTGAGGAGAAGAGAATTGCAGTAATCAAGGTTTGAATGAACAATTGAAGTAGCAATGTGGAGGCAGTTTTAAGATCGATCATGAGCCGTATGCGTCGGAGGTCACAAATGTGCATGAAGCAGGAGCGCCAGAGGTTGGAGATGTGTTTAGAGAAGGAGAGGTGTGGATCAAAAGTACAACCAAGATTGCGGACAGGAGAGTGAGAGGTGAAGGTGAGAGACGATGAGTTAGTCGAGAGGTTTATGGAAGGATCAGGGATTTTCTTGATTTGATCAGGGAAGCCTAGGATGATGAATTCAGTTTTGGAAGGGTTAAGGCAGAGGAGATTGGATGACATCCATTGTTAAATAAGGTCAAACACGTTGAGTAGTTGTATGGTGGCGGTGGAAAAAGAGCCTGGAGAGAAGGATAAGAGTTGAATGTTATCTGCATAGAGATGCCGCATGGTTGTCTGTAATTCAACATTATAAAAATTTTGATTTACATGTAGGCTTATGAACTTGTCGTTCGAACTTCTCCGGCCCTCGATTTTAAATTGACTGACGTTACCAGTTTCAGTCGATAAATTGATAACATAATCTGCGTTGTTTTCTTTCACTGTGAACTTAAAATGGCTCTTTTTCGTGGAAGAAAAGAACTTTTTTATTCGGCGTCTTTGAAACCTCTGATTTGACGCAGAGCTCTTAAATTATCTAGTGTCCTGCGCTTAGCTTTACGTAGCGCTTTAGTTTCTATCAGTTAACGAATACGATACAATTTATACATACGACAGATTCGCCATCTATCGGTCGTTTTATACATCCAGCTTCTTATCAACTATTTACATTTTCTTCAGAAGCTGGCGCACATAGGCCTATTATGTCAAGAATTACAAAAGTCTGAAATTCTACTCAGAGTATTAACGTTTCATTTACGCAGAATGTATGGTCGTTTTATTAAAACAAAAGTTTCCAGTTATTGCGAACGTCAGGGTTGGGCGATTTTTGGCTGAAGCGAAGAGCTGAATATTTATTAATTTCTGATCGAACTTTAGAATTTTTGATTCTACGTCCTATCTGTGCCCAACTGGTTTTTCAGCAATGCTTGCGATCAAAAGCAAATACAGAATAATGCTTGAACCCGAACCAGATTTGCATTTTAAATTGACAAATATTATACCAGATTAGGGTGTGTCAATTTTTGAAAGGTCAATATTTAAAAAGGCACTAGGGATAAAATTGTGCAGTTTCATGTGAAAAATCAATATATGGGCATAAAATTTGTTTTAAATTGGATTTAGCTACTTCAATTTACCGTCGAATTTATCGTAGAAAATACGTAAATAAACTGCTTTCATATGGGGCTTGCTGAAATATTAAAAAATGCTCTGATAAGTTTTTTGTGTGTTAGACATTGTGTAATGTATTGTACAATATTGTATATACTATATTAATGTCATTTACTCCTGAATAATCAATTTATCTTACACTGTGTGCAACATAATTATATTAACGTATGTATAATGCAACCACTTTTTAGCATAATATGTGTAGGCCTATTCATTGCCCCTCATCAGATAGCAGATAGGACCAGTTGACCTCCACGAGACTAGAAGACAAGCGTCACAGAAGGAAAGGCAGGCAAAAAGGAAGGATAATGAGAAAAAAATGGAGAACGAAGAGTGAAAAACGAACCACAGAATAGGAAGAGATGACAGAGAGATCTATGTTTGTAGCACACAGAGTTTGTAGAGTACGAGGATATCATGGAAGAATCAGTGAATGACTATTGTAATGATAAAGACAAAAACTGCTTACCTCCTGAAGGTGAGTCTTCTGCTGATTCTGTGAAAGCTACGAAGAGGGCTATACAATACTACGGACATAACCAACATAGCCCTGACCAGTCCAAGACACCACACTGGGCTGAGGGAGACAGCGGAGATTGCTACTGCTGCCTGGAGTAGGGCTCGTTACACTACTTTAATTATTGATCACAACAAGGTGAGGAAAGTTCAGGAGAGAGTCATGAAGAAACTCGATGCATAGTTTGAAGACGAACTTCAGCAGAATGGCATCAGTTGTATTTTCTTTGATGGGCGTCGTGATGAAACCAGGGTCATGTTGAAAGCAGAAGAAAATAGCAAAATATTTCCAGGTTTCAAGCCATTGAAAGTGATTCCTGTAATGTAATCACTGGTTGGGAGGGAGCAGTAATGCATTATGTCGAAGAGAAGCTGCAAAGGAAGCTCGTGTGGATTGTTTGTGATCTGCACACAGGAGAACTGCCACTTAAGCACCTAGTGACTGCTTTAGATTGCAAAACACTAAGCAACAACAAGTGGTCAGGTCCCTTAGGAAAATGCTGGATTCTGTGACTGAGCTAGACACCAAATCCTGATTTTGCAAAAGTCTCTCCCTCAGCTCAGCGACGAAATGATGAAAGACTTAAGCACAGATCAAAGCTATGGCTACAGGATTGGCACTGTAATTAGGACAGGAGTTTTGCCAAAGGATCTGGCTCTGTGGGATATAGGACCTGCACATGTGTCCCACAGCAGATGGCTCACAACAGCTTTGAGGTTCATAAGAATTTGGATCTCAAAGCATAATCTAAAAGGAAAGAATCTGGATTATTTGAGGATGAGTGTAGAGTTCTGTGTTGGGGTGCATATTGTGAACTGGTTCAATATAAAGATAAATAGCAACTGGCACAAGGACACAGGCATCTCAGTTTCCAGCTACAAGTGCTCAAAGAACAGAATGAAGAGGTGAAGACGATTGTTTTGCCTACAGTGAAGAGATCTGCTTAGTATGGTTTTAGCGAGTCTGTGCTGCAAGCAATGTCGTGCAGCGAGGATGAACAGGAGAGAAGGGATGCAGCGGAGAAGATACTGAAGGTCAGAGGTGAACGAGGTGAGATGACACAGCTTGGAGACAGCAGGGTGAGATCAAGGAAAACACCATCCATCTGCAACTGATTGACTGGAGCTCTGGAGTCTCTGAACCCCCCCCCCTTCTACCTGCTCCCTACCAAAGGCAGAGATCAAGGCTTTTGTTGGAACCCAATGGTGGTTCCCGACTAGGCCATCACACACCCAGTCTGTGGAAAGGTGCGTGAAAATTAGAACTGAGGTTGCTGCTCATGTACAGTCATGAGAGGAGGCACCACTGCATCAAAGGTCAACTGGTCAGCCGAGAGCTCATGGGCCGAAACAGAAGCAAGCAGGACATGATGTTTTTGGTTGATTTTGTACAATTCCAGTAATTTGACATCACAAATGACTTTTTCTATGACACTGTGTGGCTACAGATTTTGTTAAGTTCTATTTTACGTTCAAATCAATAGCATGTAATTATAGCTAATTTAAACTGTAGGCCTAATTGAAGTAGCTAGGGCTCCATATAAACTGTTTCTGAAGCTAGATTTGGATTCAGCATGCAAAACTGCACACGAATATTACTAGTCGTTTGTGAAGTTCGATAAAACATCATTTAACCCCTTAAATTGACACACCCTAATACCAGATAGTCTAAATCTGTGCTTGTCGAAACAGGCCCACAGCTCACATCAACACTTTATAGCCTAATAGTGATTTAATTTTACATTTTGTTGATATGATTTCATTCTTAAAATTAGGGGTCTATTTTTAAAAATTTGTCTGCCTATGCCATGGTCCTACGCTAATTGCAAGGACATTTCGCGCTCGCCTGTTGCATCTCATCAGAAGCAACAGGGGTACGCCAACACTCGATTTTTACCTGGAGTCGCCTATTTTAAAAACTAAAGTTTGAGAACTCCTACATTAGCATGTTTCATGTTTATTTATTTAAGAGAGTTTTCTGGAAAAGGTAGATATGTTTTTTACAACAAGGACTTTCGAACAAAACGGGTGTATAGTAGCATATTCAAATGCCAATGTAAACTTATCCATACTGTCAATTTAGTCACCGAGTAAACATATACAAATATATGGTAATTATATTTTGAATCTGTACAGGTCAATATACTAAAACGTCCAATTGAATTATATGCTAAACGCTCAATCAATCAATCAATCAATCAATCAATCAATCAATCAACTAAGCACATATAGTGCCCCTTAAAGGAAAGTATTCAGAGTTGCTCCCATACCAACCCCGGCGAAAGAAAACAGACCTTAGAGCAGATAAAACGAGCTTCGAAGAAGAGACAGCATCTCAGGATGAAGACCTTTCCAAGTTGTCGATCCAACGACGGAGAAAGCGCGCTGCTGCATAGTAGCTGTGCGTGCGAAAGGAACAGAGAGGTCACCACGGGTGGCAGAGCGAAGAGAGCGGTGACCAGATGGAACAAAGCCACAAGAACAGAGCTCACGCAGATAGCAGGGAGCACGGCCAAGCTCACATTGCCAGGCAATGCAGGCAACCAGTTAGACAATGCGTTGCGAGAGTGGTAACCGGCGGAGGACATCTCGCATGTATTCAGACACATGGTCGAATTTACGAATTCGCCCGACCAAGTGCGCAGTGGAACACAGTATGCGTTTAAGGCAGTTCACTCGAGTGAGGGGAAGCCAAATTTAGGCTTAGTAGTCAAGCCGACAATGGACAGCGCTGAAGTTAATTAATATCCAGCAGTTGCCAGGATAGCCTATGTCTAGTCAATTGAATGATTTGTTAAACGCTCAATGGACAGCACTTATGCTCAGTGCTTTTTTTAAATAGGTTCCGGAATGCAATAATTATTGGCGGCTTAAAATCTCTAGAAAAACGGGATTGGGGGTTGGGAGGGTCTCAATAAGCACTGAAAACAGTTCAAAACACTGAAATTCAATTAAAATAACTAAATTATTGTTTTTATTATTAAAATAAATAAATAGTTTGTTAGTACCTGAAAAAAGGTGCAGAAACGCCGTTCCGGCGCGTTCCGGCTGAAAAAAGCACTGCTAATGCTAATTAATATGCAGCAGTTGCCAGGATAGCCTACTTTCTCGAGTCTCTTTAAATCGTCCTGTTGACGTATGTTATTTACCCAAGGACGTAAATTTGGTCAAAAAATGGGGGTACCAATTTCGGGAAACGGACATTATCCCCCCGGACATTATCCCCCCGGACATTATCCCCCCGGACATTATCCCCCCGGACAGAATCCCTCCGATTTTAGCTAGGACATTATCCCCCCGGACAAAATCCCCCTCTGTGTACTAAGCCTATTTCTACATGTATGCATGTATTTATGTATGGATGTATGTACGTATGTATGCATGCACGTATGCATGTATGTATGTATGCATGCATGTATGTATGTATTTATGTATGTATGCATGTATGTATTTATGTATGGATCGATGGTTGTATGTATATTTGTATGTATTGTATGTATATATGTATATACATATATATATATGTATGTATATATTATGTATATATGTATGTATGTGTATATGTATGTATATATGTATATATGCATGTATATATGTATATATGTAGGTATATATGTATATATGTATATTATGCATGTATGTATATATGTTTGTATGGATATATGTATATTATGCAGGTATGTATATATGTTTGTATGTATATATGTATATTATGCATGTATGTATATATGTATGTATGATATATGTGTGAAATATAGGTTATTATTTCCTAGCCTGGGGATTATGTCTACCCCGGGGGATTCTGTCCGGGGGGGATAATGTCCGGGAGAAAATGTCCGGGGGATAATGTCCGGGGGGATAATATCCTACACTCACCAATTTCTTCTCAACCTTTACATCTCCACTTTTGTTTTTCGATTTTCTTATTGGAAGGCACAATAATAAATATTGATTGGCATTGTTTGAACAGTGGGATGTACGGTACCACAATTGGCGTAAACTTGTCCAAAATATTGGGTGGATTTAGTTATTCATTCTAAACTTGTTGCATTGGGTATACAGTCCATCTCAATTATTGGGGGCACGTGCCCCGGCTGCCCCCCAGAGTTTACGCCTATGGGTACTACATTCCAAAATGGGGGTACGTATACCCCTCTTGCCCCCCCCCCGGATCCCCACAATATATGCCTATATATATATATAACTATCTAAACCGAAACACAGTAATTTGCCATCCACCGGGTTTAACATGTATTGAGTGCTACAAGGGTACAGAGGACAGTAAAACAACTATGCAATTGATATCGATACCGATGTAAAACTATAGTACTCTTAATCAGACTCATATCGGAATGACCAGTGAGTTCTTGGTTTTCCGACAGAGATTCCACAAGCAACGAGACGACATTTAAACAATATATAGCCTACACTCTCAAATCTTACAGTAAATCGTCCTGTGACGTAGTTGCATACTAATTCCATCCCATGCATACTAATGCATGACTAGGCCTATATGAAACAATGGCCTGGAGAGTATACGCTCTTCAGTCCTATTGTTAGATTACACACGTCTCTCCTGCCAGTTCGGCAATGCTGGAATTGTGCCTAGGCTTACTGACTGCTCGTACTAATTCGGGAAAACAAATGGTAATGACTCCTTCGTCTATACACATTACCTGGGCTTGTTCGGCGTAGAGCCCTGCGCCGGGCGCGCCGCGCCGCCGCGGCCGACATTTCGTGGGCGCCGCCGCCGCCGCCGATTTTTGTTTGTCGGCGCGCCGCCGCTGCCGCCGACGACAATCTGTCGGCGCGCCGCCGATGCCAGTTTGATATGCTTAATTGTTATTGTTGCATTTTTCATGTTTTCCATGATATTGCAAAGATAAGCAAACTATTCTCAGAAATGGCACTTTGATTGATAGGAACTCGTGTGTTAATGAAGAAGTGAACATAGCTGATTACAATGTTTGTGGTCTTTATCTTGATACCAAGAATGCATTGTCTTCCTGACTAAATTCGGTTTCCTTATACTTTGATGATCTTGTCTTTGTGCTATGATACACACAGTCATTTAAAGCGATATCTTGTTACAAGTAACCATAGTTTTGATACACCTGTTCCTGTTGCCATTTCTTTAATACCTTGACAACAAAAGCAATATGTAATGCATGTCTTAGTATGTGTACTACAGTACTACAGAATTCCCTCATTCGTTACCTTCATGTTGAATAGCTTCTATAACTTATTGATTGTTGTCTTTGATGTCTGTGGTCTTATTACAATGGTGCAAGGTTAGAAGAGTTTATAAGTGCTATTAATATCAAGATATGCCATTTGAGTAATAATCCTGCAGAAGGGAAGGTATATTTCATTAATACTTTTGGCTGTAATCTATTCAGGTAAAAAGTATCAGTTGACACAGGTTTTGACCTAGTACGTATACTATCAAGAATGGTCTTTTCAGTTTAGTCTGATACAAACAATGGTCTATATGTGGAAACCTTAAATTGCGTGGCACCAATTCAAACGGGCAGCAGACCACCTGGTTAATTCATTGAAAAATTAACAGGAGTGAGGCCACTCGGCCAGTGTATTATAGGAAAACGTATATATTTACATATCACTTCATGGCTTCAGCAGCCTCTCTTACTGGGAGGATGCTGTTACCCAGCAGCTGCCATGTGACTTGGTGTGTAGGCCTACACTGTATCAGTGCATATGCAAGTGTATTCATGCAATATGCAAATGCATGTTGTTCGTCTGATTACAATTTGCCAATACCAATACAGATGTGCAGTGTAATTATGGATGTTCATATTTCTTATCTTATCTTATCTTATCTTATCTTATATGATTATTTATGAAGCGCCTCTTACAGCATAGACTATTCAGAGGCGCTCCCAGCGTGTCAGCCCCGAGGGAAAAGAAGGTCTTTAGGCAGCGGAGAGAAGAGGGCGAGATCCCAAGCAATATCTTGCTACGGAGAGAGGGGGCAGATCATTCCATAGGGAAGGGCCAAGGATGGCAAAAGCACGATGCTGAGCCATCGAAGTCCTTGCGCGAGGGACAAGTAGACCAAGGCGGTCAGCAGACCGAAGAGGGCGGGAAGAGAGAGCAGATAGAGGTTTACGCATTAGGTCACATAGGTATTTAGGAGCTTTTCCCAGTTGAGTCCTAGAGACCAGGAGAAGAACCTTGTATTTGTAAGGCAAATGTTTAAAGGTGTCTTCTCTTTCAGTCCCTTTATATGTAGGCCTAGTTGAGCTTCAGTGTGATGGAGTGGCTTTAGAGAACTTGGCCCTTTAACTGGTCACAGGACCAACGACTGTTCAACGCTCATAGTGACTCACATGGGCGTCCAGAGGAGGGGAAGGGGGATTTGCCCCTGGATTTGTCATTTTGACCCCTGGAAAAATTTCCCCCTTAGAAAAATTTTGCCCCCCTCCAGAAAAATTCCTGCATGCCCATGGTGACTCATGTTTCTGACTAGGGCACGCCGCGCCGCGCCGACGCCGACATTTTGTGGGCGCCGCCGCCGATTTTTGTTTGTCGGCGCGCCGCCGCCGCCGACAATATGACGTCGGCGCAGGGCTCTATTCTTACCTGTAAGCTTATGCGACCGAATTCAGACTAAAGTATACATGAATCTATATTTCTGTATACAAATGGCATACAATCATACACATATATTGCACATACATGTTTAAGTGTGCACACAAATAGTTGGTCACATGTACGCAGAGAGATATATATATATATATTATGTGGATATATTTGAACACACGGGTTCTACACGTTGGGTTGTGGGGCGTTGTGGCTTAGTGGTAAGTTCGGCGCCTTGTGACCGTAGGGTTGCAGGTTCAAATCCCACTCTAGCCGGTGCGTACGGACCTTGGGCAAGTCCTTCATTCGCAATTGCTCGTGGCGCTTCGGCGTGAAAATTCCGGCACAGTATCAAATGCTGTAGTCGGGAGCGCCTCTGAGTAGTGGTTGACTTCGAGAGGCGCTATAGAAATATCCAGAATAAATAAATAAATAAATAAACCCAAGTCTCTACTAGATCAAAGGAATTTCTTGGAATAGAGTTTCAAAGAATTCGTGGTGAATAGGGCCCCAGCTTATTCACAAGCGCGGCGTCTTGTCAGAATGGATGTAGCACATTCAACAGAGCGTTCACTTTGTATAGAGAGAGGGTGAGTTCTGACTCGAAGATGTCGCGAAGATCTCTTAAGTATCTTTTGTCAATCCGGCAAAGCTGAAATGTGAATCTGTCACTGACTATCAAAACAATTAATGATACTCATTCATCTATACACGTTACCTGGCTTGTGTATTCAGCGTATTCATATCTATATAAATACATATATAAATATATATTTAAATACAATACAATATATGCGACCGAGTTCTGGAAGACAGGCTAAAGAAGAATACCTTGATATATTATTGTGTATATAAACAGCATAATATTATGCACATCTTGCTCACACACACACTCACACACACACACACACACACACACACACACACACACACACACACACACACACACGCACACGCACACGCACACGCACACACACACACACACACAAACGCGTGTGTAGGTGTGCGTGCGTGTGTGTGCTTAAATTGGCATATGAATAATTAGAATTAGTGTTATTTACGTATAGGTACGTATATAATATATACAATGCATATCATATTTGGATATATTTGCACTCACGCGTAGAACCTCAAACTTCTGCTTGATCAAAGAAATTTCTTGGGATACAGTTTCAAAGTATTCATGGGACACAGGGCGTGATTTGTAAAAGCAATAAACTTCCCCATTCAATTTTTCCTATGAAGAATGAACTCCATAAGTTATTTTGGCCCTGGAAGAATCGAGTGTAGGACATTATCCCCCCGGACATTATCCACCCGGCCATTATCCCCCCGGACATTATCCCCCCCGGACAGAATCCCCCGTGGTAGGACATTATCCCCCCAGGGTAGGAAATAATAACCTATATATCACACATAGATATCATGACGCGTGATGACGGCAAAAAGGACTAAGCCATTGCTAATCACCTCAACATCAGTCGGAATATATTTCAAATTGTTTAATAAGAAGAGTATATTTATAGTTGGTTAATTCTAAGAATGATTACAGACCAACGGAAAGTTTATGAGACTCTATAGTGGTCCCAAGTTTGTCGCTGTTTTAATAAACCTAAAAAAAACTATGGCGAATGTTATGTCCTATTCGGCGATCATGTACAATCGGGGTGCGTGAATTTTAAAATCCAGCTTACACTCGCAGGTACAGTTTCTTTAGTCGCACAAATACATAAACTACACTGACCCTAATCCTAAGCCCTAACCGACCCTCACGACGCTTACCCTGACCCTAACCGACCCTCACGACGCTTAACCTGACCCTAACCGACCCTCACGATGCAAAGACACCCACCCCGATAGTAAATAGACACACCGATTGTACATGTTCACCTCCTAGTCCATATAAGTGACGCTAACGAGGGTGCAGGAGACGGCTTGTAGCTGCTTCTCTCTGTGCCTGACTTGCTTTTTGGGCAACTGACCTCGCGAATCCTGACATTAACAAGCCTTAAGTTAAGAACTAGGCGACTAAAGAGTCTTATTTTAACACCTCAATGACACTAACAAGTCTTTAGTTTATACCTTTACAACATTAACAAGCAGACACTAAGGCAACAGGGCTATTAAGGTTTATCAATTAAATGTAGAAATAGGCTTATTACACAGAGGGGGGATTTTGTCCGGGGGGATAATGTCCTAGCTAAAATTGGGGGGATTCTGTCCGGGGGATAATGTCCGGGGGATAATGTCCGGGGGGTTAATGTCCGGGGGGATAATGTCCGTTCCCCGGAAGAATCAACTCCCTCATTCAACTCGCCAGTTCAATTAGTTCTAGAAAGAATCAACTCCAAAAGTTATTTGGTCCCAGAAAGAATCAACTCCTCCCATTCCATTTGTATAGGAATAAAAAACTCCACCAGTCATAGAAACAATAAACTCCTCCATTAAATTTATCCTAGGAAGAATCAACTTCACATGTCAGTTGGTCCCAGGAAGAGTCATTTCCAGAAGTCATTTGGGCCTATAGGAAGACTTTACTCCACCCATCGTAAAAACAATCAACTCCCCCATTAAATTTGTCCTAGGAAGAATCAACTCCATAAGTAATTTGGTCACAGGAAGAGAATCAACTCCACTGGAGTTTCTAATTATGAGCAGGAGTGTTTCAGTTAACTTCAATTATATGGATTTCAAATACACAGAATTCTCTTCACATCTGGTCACTTTCTACTTTCTGAAGAACTAGGCTGAGAATTTTGCGGACAAGTGATATTGTATTCATGTTCACGTTTAGCACGAGTAAATAAATAGAGACGCTACAACGGAACAATATGCTATATAGTATATACAATAGGTCAGGACACTAACAAGTCATTATGTTTTTCGTGACGCTATGTGTGTAACTGAACACTTACATAACGCGCATTAAGAATCCAACAAAGGAGCTGTAACACGGCTTCTAACACAGAGTTTTTCAAACTGTGGTCCGCGGACCCCTGGGGGTCCGCGAAGGATATGGCGGGGGTCCGCGAGAGCGTTCTGAAAATAATGTGATGCTTAAGTTTTCATAGACCTGACTTTAATTGCCTGAAAGTTAAACCATTGTCAATTAAATGTGCAGGACCAACAGTATGGAATAGTCTTGTCTCTGATCTGACCAAACTACCAGCAGTTAGTCTAGTTCAGAGTTTTTCAAACTGTGGTCCGCGGACTCCTGGGGGTCCGCGAAGGATTTGGCGGGGATCCGCGAGAGCGTTCTGAAAATAATGTGATGCTTAACACTGCATGGTTTTATCATTAGCAGCCTGTGTTATCACATTCATACGCTACTTATAGTATGTCTGTAACTGTATGATCCACAAGGATCCAATTGGGCATTCGATCACACCAGTTTTGTGTTGCTGCTGAGAGTTATTCTTTGCGTACTAGGGCCTACAGTGACGTAAATAAGATGTAGGCTTATGGTCACGTTACATTTCTAGCCTAATAAAACATGTGTTTTAATAAAATTTAATATATAATTTCTGCTAATCGACTGCTAATCATTTCTGCACCCAATGTAAGCGCGATATGTATTTGAAGCCTTCATCAGCAGTAGGCCTACAACTAGATTCTATTTAAAAAGGTTTAATTCGATATTCACAAAACAAACTTTGAAAGTCTGCAAGTGTTTCATTTAGAAAATCAACACTGAATATGAGTCTAGTTGTTTTTTCCAATGAAGAAACACTGAAGCTCTAACTAGGACTCTAATTGTGTTTACATAAACGCTATGTTTTCTTCTCATTGTAACTCTGGACTGACTTGGGTTTTCTGAAAAAAACACACACTTGCTCTATAGTCTGTAGCATTAAGTATTATAATTACAGGACACAGCTAGTTGGCTAAAAAATGTCTAGTGGTTCCTCCAGTGAAGGCTTCATTTGCAATATGCTGGTCTATTTCCTGATTGTGTACTCCATGGACTTGTAGAATTAGAAATTTGTGGAATTCGCCTGATTTTAGCCTTTAAATGAACGTTAATACAGAGATTTGCAAAGCATATCCCTATTTCGTTCACGTTCGCTGTTACATGCTAACTATATAATTTTGCAGTTTGTATTATGGATAACTTTTGAAACGTAAGAAAACAGTGCTTAGGCCTATCCAAAATAGCACCAATTATGGACAGTTTTTGCAAAGCAAGCACATCCCTCTCGCAGACATTGCTGGTTTTTGGCGAAAGCGATGCTATTCATTTCTTTTAAAAATGACTGTGTTCCATAGTTATTGCAGAGAGTTAATAACAATTTATTTAGTGTTACTTTTTATATTATAATAGTCCTTAGCGTCATAAATAAGCAAGCGTGTATTGTGGAAATAGTTTGTCTACCTGTTATTTGTTATTAAATTTTAAGTGATATGGGCCTAAATTTTGCTTTGTAAATACTGGGGTCCGCGAGCTATGCCTAGAAAATAATAGGGGTCCCTGGTCCAAAAAGTTTGAAAACCTCGGTTCTAACAGATCTAAAAAGGCGCATCTTAAGATGAGATGACATTTTTTATGAGCTATTTATGGCGGTAGTTTAAAATTTCCAGACTGTGCCAATAAAATACATAATTAAATGTGAGAACTTCAAAGAATATAAACAGAATTAGATATGAGAACTTAATTCAAGTGATGTATAGGCCTACGGAATATCTAATTGAGAACTTCATTCAAGAAATATAAACAGAGTTATATGTGAGAACTTCATTCAAAAAATATCGGAATGGCCAGTGAGTTCTTGTTTTCCGACAGAGATATAAGCAGAATTAGATGCGAGAATTTAATTCAATAACACCAATGGCGCGTTATTGGGTTTTCAAAGAACTGACTTTTAATGATTTTAAAGAGTGAATAGGCCTACAGTTGCAGCTGGCTGCATTAAAATCACTTTGTCTCTTTATAGCGGGGACTTCCACAGATCCTCTTTGAGCACGAAAACTATATTCATGTAGGCCTATGCTATCATCAAGGGTGCTTTATGCAGCCGTCGTGAAAACTCTGGTGCCCTGCTCTTAGAGTTTAAATAGCATTTTAGGAATTTGAAGCTGATAGTATTTGAATTAACCTGCTGAACAGGTCCATTTATGCGTCAAGTGCATGTCATTGTACTTAAGTCTCATCTATGCGTTCATTACATGTCGGAATGACTACTGCTGCTCCCTCTATATTGGCTTCCCTCACTCGACTAAATTGCCTCGAACGCGTAGGCCCTACGTTGCACGCTTGTCGGGCGCATTCATAGATTCGGCCATATCTCTGAATATATGTGAGATGTCCTTCACTGGTTACCACTCTCGCAACTGGTCTCCTCCATTGTCTAGCAGTGCCAGCTGGCCGTGTTCCCCTCTGTCTACGCGGCTTTTCTTATCTTGCCTCTGCTGCACCTGGTAACAGCGCTCTTCGCTCTACCACCCGTGGTGACATCAATGTTCCTTTCGCACGAACCGCTACTATACAGCAGAGCGCTTTCTCCGTGGTTGGACACACAGTTTGGTATGGGTTTCCTCCTGATTTGCGGTCTTTTCTCGAGTGTAGGACATTATCCCCCCGGACATTATCCCCCCCGGACATTATCCCCCCGGACAGAATCCCCCGGGGTGGGACATAATCCCCCGGCTAGGAAATAATAACCTATATTTCACACATATATATCATACATACATATATGCATATATGCATAATATACATATATACATATATGCCTACATATATACATATATACATGCATATATACATACATATATACATACATACATATATACATACATACATATATACGCACATACATATATACATACTTATATACATATTTACATACATATATACATACATATATACATACATAAATACATACATACGTGAACACATAAATACATACATACACTCATACGTACAAAGAACCATCCATCCATACATAAATACATACATGCATGCATACATACATACAAGCATACATACATGACGCACACGGGATTACAAGGAAATAGGCTTATTACACAGAGGGGGATTTTGTCCGGGGGATAATGTCCTAGCTAAAATCGGGGGATTCTGTCCGCGGGGGATAATGTCCGGGGGGATAATGTCCGGGGGATAATGTCCGGGGGGATAATGTTCGTTCCCCTTTTTCTCGACACTCGTCCACCGCTTTCTTCTTTGATCTAAGGACTGTTCTCTTTCGTCGGGGTTGGGCTGGGAGCGCCTCTAAATAGTTTCTTTGAAGGGGCGCTTGTTGTGTTGTATTGTATTGTATTGTATTATATCTAGTAATTTATAAGGCGCCTCTCGCAGTTTAAACCATTTAGTGCATAAGTCCCGTGGAAACAGAAACGTCTTGAGCAAGCGAGTAGATGCTGGGGAGAGTCCCATCATGAGTTGATTGATTGATAACTCTAAGAGGCAAATGCTGTTGCGTATTTTTTGGATCTACAATTATAATACGCCCCACTTGCGTACAAAATGGCTAATTAATGGACGAGAGCAAAGCTGACATCAGTTAATAGCAGTTTTTTTTAAGAAAAAGTAAGCCTTGGACTCATTTTTGGAGAAACAGAATATAAATAAATCGTTGAAAAACTGCTTGTTTAATTGTATTTGCAAACTCAATTTTCTTGAACGCTAAATTTATTGGATTTACAATATCGTAAATAGATTTTAAAATAGAAATTCAAATTGGCGTTTATAGCTTTATTTCCATTTTATTTTCTTTGGTTAGATAAAGGAAAATATCGACGTAGTGAAGGTCTCGGCTTAAAATTTGTGTTTTAAATATTTTATGCGTTGAACGTTCGAACTGGCTTAAGGTAAGCTTACTTGCTTCAGCTTTGCTCTCGTCTCTAAAATTGGCAGAGAACACAGTTGGGACGCATTACTCGTATAATAGTAAAAATTAGATCAAATTTCAAGCAAAGACGACACTTCCACAATTTTTGGTGCACGAACAATTCAGCGACCGCTATTCAAATTTTGACCAAATGAAAGATACAGTAGGCCTACTTGAATAGACATACAGAATAGATCTGCTTCAGTTGCTTTGATATGGCCTCTCCAAACAACCGCTCCTACTTGACGTAGCGCTCATGATTAAACTGATGTTCTGCGCATTGGTTAAGCCTTCAAATAGCGTTATGGTTTTTCTGAGCTAATGATGCGATAGGATTGATGAAACACGGCGCTGGTGAATAATCTCGGCGCTCCTGAGTAAGCTGTTGCACTGCCCTTGGATTTAGAGTAGCGCTTTAGGATAAACGGACACTTACCCCCTGGACATATTCCCCCGGACATAGTCCCCCGGACAGTTACCCCCCGGACAATTTGCCCCCATACTAGGACATTTCCCCCTCAGTGCAACATACACAAAGCTTTCTGTTTTATTGATCAAAACATACATACATACATACATACATACATACATACGTACATACATAAATGTATACATGTATACATACATGCATACATGCATACATAGTTACATACATACGTACATACATACATACATGTATGCATGTATACATGCATGCATACATATATGCATACATGCATACATACATACATGCATACATACATATGGCATACATAGATGCATATGGCATACATAGATGCATATGGCATACATACATGTATGTATGTATGTATGCATACATGCATGCACACAAGTATGCATACATGCATACATACATGCACACATGCATACATTGATGCATGCATACATTCATACGAAGTCATACATGCATGCTAATATACATACATACATGCAGGCATGCATAAATTCACAGAGGGGGAATTTGTCCGGGGGAAATGACCTTCTGAAATTCGGGGGGGGGAAGTGTCGGGGGAACTGTCCGGGGGAATATGTCCGGGGGGAATATGTCCAGTGGGTAACTGTCCGGCATTCGCGCTTTAAATATTTGCTGTGCTACGATTTATGAATACGACAGCCCTGCTATCTCTTGATGATTTTGATATATCCGGCTTCTTGTAATAGGCCTACGCTTTATTTCACGAGCAGCTTCACACATTTTATAATTATATCAGTTTTGAATGTTTACTAGATGATATATGTTTCATTTATAGCTAATAAATTTTATTATCTTATGATTAAAGTGTGAAGTACCGGTTCTTTTGAATGCCGGACAGTTACCCCCCCCCCCGGACACTTACCCCCAAAGCTGTGAACAAGAAGTGTTAACTTAGAACTGAATATCATTATCAAGCCTTGTTTACAACTATATCACAGTAACAAGTCTTTAGTCTATACCTGTACGACACTAACAACCTGACACTACGAATAAAACCAAGGCACTTGTTCACTGGAGTCTTTGAAGTGAAATAGCGCCTCATTTAACGGCCCATAAATTAAGTAGGCCTACGATAAAGAAGTAGCCATACGATCTTGTGCGTCAGTGAACAGTTATAACCCGAATGAGCTCCATCTGCAAAGGCCTGCATTAGGCACGATTCTCCTCCCTCTCGCCCACGCATGTTTAATACATCCTCCTTGTTGGGTTGAATTTAAAGCTTGCTGGCACAGATCGGTGACTCGAATCATCGTGATAAGGAAGCGGTACATGACTTTGGGTTTTTCTAAAAGCAAGATGTTTGAAAAGAAGATACAGATTTGTTGTCATAATGTGCTCACCTTGTCACCTTGTGCTGTCAACTCCTGGAGCTCTAGCGATCGTCATGATAAACATTCTCCATTGCTTCCTATTAGAAGTCAGGTCCCTTAGTTCTTCCAAATTATTCATGCCAGTTACATCGTGAATCTCATCCATCCATTTCTTCCTTGGTCGACCCCGTCTTTTTTTTCCCTCACCACAAGCCAACATCATTTCCTTTTCTAGCCCATCAGATCGCATAACATGACCAAAGAATCCTAGCTTCAATCTTGTCGCCTTTTGTTTTAATGACTCTTCATTCTCGACACCAATCTCCACTCGTATTGATTCGTTCGTCCTTTTCTCTGTCCATGATATTCTCAACATCTTTCTCCGTATCCACATTTCACATGCGCATAATGTGCTAGTTGTCAATAATCAGAACACAGCAATCCTTCTCACGAGGTCCATTACAATCCTTACCCAGCTCTGAAGCTTCCATTGACGAAGTATCGCCTTCGCGGCATACATGTGCCTCCCATGTATCTAAGTAAATCCAATACACATACGAATCTAAACTTATAACGTAGCTTCTGGTTTATCAATAGAATATCAAGAAGCGAGTTTTGCATTTAGCAGTATAGCTACATATAGCCTAAGTGTTATAGAGAACTGATTAAAAAGTACTGAATTCAGGCAAATGTAGCGTTGAAAAGCGAAATGAGTATATATATATTAGACTGGTCCAAAAAAGTAAAATTTTGAAAATTAATTTGGGTCACATTTGTTCTTGTTCTATTCAGTTTAAGGAATATTTGGACCAATTTTTGTGTCTCTAGAAGAATATTTAGGGGTGGCTCAATTTTGAACGATAAATGTTGTTAGGGCCTACTAAGAAATTTCCTTAGATTTTGTATATTCACATTTTTGAACAAAAAACGTTTCAAAATAAAATAAAAACAAAAATAAAGTCACTGTCTAGTGTTTACTGCTTTGTCAGTTTATAGTTAAATAGTAGTAAGTTTATAGTTAATAAGAACAACATTAAAAATAAGTCTTTTTGAGATATTCTTCAAGAGAGACTTTGATGGCTCTGGAATGGCCTTCCAATGAACGCTGACAACTTGAAGAAGGTATTGTTATTTATTCTTGTCCTTTGTTATAGAAAAGTTGAACATCTAGATCAAAGAAATACCTCTCTCTGCATAGTCATTTACTGCTTTCATCTGCCTGGCTTTTCTGTCAGTTGGAGATAAATTGGACCCAACTGTCAAAAGTCTGGCAGTGTCGAGAGGAAAGTCTGGGACTTTTCTGCCCAACTGTCAATGAGTAGGTCGAAGAGCCAAGATGTTCCGCTTGTTATATAATGATTCTAGTGGATTTCCCAAGTTGAATGCTTTACTGTCAATCCTCTTTGATGGTATCTGCTCTTCAGCACGTTTGAGATTCTTGACCATGGTGGCCCTTGTATTAACATCAACGCGGTGGTCAAGAAAGGCCAGGCCAATTAAATGCTTGGAAAATACCAGAGCCGTCTCCTGAAAGCTGTTATGGCTGCATTTTTTACAATATTGTTGCAGGTATAGACGTCCAACAAGTTCAACAGTTTCAAGTCATTGTATGGAGTTATCTCTGCCAGGCAAACTGCATTCCAAAATCGTCCATAGACAAAAGAGACAAAAAAGCTGACATCAGATTCTGTTAAAGCTTCTCTCCCCTTTGTGTCGAGAGTCATTTGATTCTTGAAAACAAGGATTTTGACAGAATAGATGCCTTTGGCCATCCACCTTACATGGTGCATTATCCCAGCTCGAAATCACACTTCTTCTCTCGAACACCCACCAAGCACCGGCTGCACGCTTGGTTGGCGGTATCTCCAGGTTTGACCACGTCTCTGAATTTATGCGAGACGTTCTCCATTGGCTTCCTGTGCAGCATCGCATTCATTACAGGGTCTCCACCATGGCGTGGCATTGTGTCCTAGGGCGGGCCGCGGCCTACCTCTGCGAGCTCTTTACTTTAACTTCCGCTTGTGCGGGGCGCCGTGCCTTGCGCTCGGCCTCCCGGGGTGATTTTGTTGTCCCCTATGCGCGTACTGCTATGGCGCAGCGTAGGGCATTCTCCGTGGTGGGTCCTACCGTTTGGAATGACCTCCCTCTCTCCCTTCGCTCTCTCCCTAGAGACCTCTCAGGTACTTTCTATGGCCTTCTTAAGACCTTTCTTTTTGACCGGGCCTGGGTCGGGAGCGCCACTGAGTAGATTTCTTGAAGGGGCGCTATAGAAGTTCATTATAGATAGATAGATAGATAGAAGCAAGATGAGACACAATATTATTGCAGAAGCTCGCCATAATCTTCACATTGGTGCTCGTTTTTCACAGCATCTTGGTACCTTGTAACCACCTTATTATGGAGACGCATCGTGGACCAACTGAAGAGTGTTTCGTCAGCAGTGTAATTATTGGTTTTGTCAAACTTTGGTCATTCTTTTTTAAATCGTTTGAATAAGCATACATCTGGTCCACTGGTAGTTCCGAAGACTGTAGAAGCAAAAACGCTGGATAGCATAACTAATTAATATTATTAAAAATTTCATTTTATAAAATTAAATTGTAATTTTTCAAATATCAAACACATAAAAGGAATTGAAAACATAACAGAAGTGAAAACAACTAAAAACCAACCTAAATGAAATGTTAAAATTAAAAAGGTAAGCAAATAATAGATTTTTTCGAAAAAAATTTTTTTTTTCATAATGCCAGTAAAAATATTCAGTTTTGAGCCACCTCTAAATATTATTGAATCCGTTTCATTTTTGGCCTGTAAGTTCCTCTGGTATATAGAAACAAGGGCAACTATGACCCAAGTTGATATTTGAAATTTACTTTTTTTACATGGTAGGTTGGACCACCCTAATATATATATATATATATATCAGTGTAGGACATGGTAAACGGACACTTACCCCCCTGGACATATTCCCCCCCGGACAGTTACCCCCGGACAGTTACCCCCCCGGACAATTTCCCCCCCCATACTAGGACATTTCCCCCCCAGTGCAACATACACAAAGCTGTCTGTTTTAATGATCAAAACATACATACATACATACATACATACATAAATGTATACATGTATACATACATGCATAGATACACACATACATACATACATACATAAATGTATACATGTATACATACATGCATACATACATACATACATACATGCATACATAGTTACATGCATACGTACATACATACATACATGTATACATACATGCATTACATGCATACATACTTATATACATACATACTTACATACATACTTACATACATACTTACATACATACTTACATACATGCATGCATACATACATATATACATACATACTTACATGCATACTTACATAATATACATGCATGCATACATACATATATACATACATACTTACATACATACTTACATGCATGCATACATACATGCATATATACATGCATACATGCATGCATACATACATGCATATATACACATATTCATACATATTTACATACATAAATCCACAGAGGGGGGAATTTGTCCGGGGGGGAAAATGACCTACCTAGATTCGGGGGGAAAGTGTCCGGGGGGTAACTGTCCAGGGGGTAACTGTCCGGCATTCGTAGGACATTATCCCCCGGACATTATCCCCCGGACATTATCCCCCCGGACATTATCCCCCCGGACAGAATCCCCCGGGGTAGGACATTATCCCCCCAGGGTTGGAAATAATAACCTATATATCACACATATATATCATGACGCGTGATGACGGCAAAAAGGACTAAGCCATTGCTAATCTCCTCAACATCAGTCGGAATATATTTTAAATAGTTTAATAAGAAGAATATATTTACAGTTGGTTAATTCTAAGAATGATTACAGACCAACGGAAAAGTTTATGAGACTATATAGGGCGATCATGTACAATCGGGTGTAGGACATTATCCCCCCTGGACATTATCCCCCCCGGACATTATCCCCCCCCGGACAAAAGCCCCCCCGGACAGAATCCCCCCGGGGTAGGACATTATCCCCCCGGCTATGAAATAATAACCTATATTTCACACATATATATCAAACATACATATATACATACACGCATAAAATACATATATACATACAAACATATATACAAACATGCATATATACATACATACATACATACATATATACGCACATACATATATACATTCATATATACAAATATGCATACATATATACACGGTTGTATATGACGACTTCCATTCGTTCAGTTAACTTCCATTCATTCGTTAACAATTCTATACTTTGTACCTGAGCTGACCAAACAACCTGACACTATGGCAACAGGGCTATTAAGTTTTATCAATTACATTTACACATCACAAACTTAAATTCGTTCAGTTAAGTTCCTTTCATTCGTTAACCTATAGTGACGCTAACAAGGGTGCGGGAGACGGCTTGTAGCTGCTTGGCGTTGTGCCTGACCCGCTGTTTGGGCTGCGGACCTCGCGAATCCTGACATTAACAAGCCTTAAGTTAAGAACTAGGCGACTAACAAGTCTTATTTTTACACCTGAATGACACTAACAAGTCTTTAGTCTATACAGTTACAACATTAACAAGCTGACACTAGGGCAACAGGGCTATTAAAGTTTCTCAATTAAATGTAGAAATAGGCTTATCACACAGAGGGGGGATTTTGTCCGGGGGGGATTTTGTCCTAGCTAAAATCGGGGGGATTTTGTCCGGGGGGGCTTTTGTCCGGGGGGATAATGTCCGGGGGGGGATAATGTCCGGGGGGATAATGTCCGTTCCCCTGTACAATCGGGGTGCGTGAATTTTAAAATCCAGCTTACACTCGCATGTGCAGTTTCTTTAGTCGCACAAATACATAGGCTATAGGCTACTGACCCTAATAATAAGCCCTAACCGACCCTCACGACGCTTACCCTGACCCCAACCGACCCTCACGACGCTTACCCTGACCCTAACCGACCCTCACGATGCAAATACACCCACTCCGATAGTAAATCGGAGTGGGTACATGTTCGCCTCCTAGTCCATATAAGTGACGCTAACATGTTCGCCTCCTAGTCCATATAAGTGACGCTAACAAGGGTGCAGGAGACGGCTTGTAGCTGCTTGGCTCTGTGCCTGACTTGCTTTTTGGGCAACTGACCTCGCGAATCCTGACATTAACAAGCCTTAAGTTAAGAACTAGGCGACTAAAGAGTCTTATTTTTACACCTCAATGACACTAACAAGTCTTTAGTTTATACCTTTACAACATTAACAAGCTGACACTAGGGCAACAGGGCTATTAAGGTTGTTCAATTAAATGTAGAAATAGGCTTATTACACAGAAGTGGGATTTTGTCCGGGGGATAATGTCCTAGCTAAAATCGGGGATTCTGTCCGGGGGGGGGGATAATGTCCGGGGGGATAATGTCCGTTCCCCATATATATATATATAAATATATATATATATATATATATATATATATATATATATATATATATTAAAAGCATATATATTATTTAAAGCCTACTTGGCCCAATGAAGTGCCTATTAAACTACTCATAAAGCATCAAGTTACAAATAATAGTATAATTAATAAGCGTACATCAAAGCAATACTGTATTCGTGGAAATTTCTTGTTTATTGTGTTAAGGAATTATGGAATTTGGTCTACTCTCTATTGTATACCTGGTACCGATCGCTTTTCAGCGACAAACTTGGAAAGTCGAGACAAACAATGAGACTGGGGTTGATCAATAGTAAAGCAACAAATAGGTTGAGATTAATTCGGGTTTACTGGAAATTGACGTATAGGAGCTTACTCTACAAGCTTAATTACCCTTTAATTAGCCACTTGTCGAGTTGATTACAACTTGGCTTTGGTGCCCATATCAATGTTTGATTATGTGGACCTTCGATATACATCTTGCTAAGTAAATATTTGTAGTGGGGCCTATGTAGTCATCGATTTGCGTAATTGTGAAAGCCTGCTGGAATATGCAGATTTTATCAATTTTGCTACATAATTGTTCTAGGTTAGCTAGCATATGGAAGCCTGAGTGTTCTCTGTTAGTAAAGTTCGCTTGTTGACGGAATACTAGTGTAAAGTAAACATTTGTAGTGGGGCCTATGTAGTAGGCCTAGTCACAGCTTTGCTCAATTGTGAAAGCCTGCTGGAAAATGCAGATTTTATCAATTTTCCTAAATAATTGTTCTAGGTTAGCTTGCATATGGAAGCTTGAGCGTTCTCTGTTAGTAAAGTTCGCTTGTTGACGGAATACTAGTGTGACATGAGCAATCTTCTGAGTAGGTGTTGTAGTTGATTCTAAAGTTTATGTTCTAAAATTGCAATGGGGTTTGACATTGACTTTGGTAAGTGTATGAAGTCGTATTAGAATCATATCTGTGTTGCCGATGTCAGCAAATTACTAGTTACATTTCCTGTTACTACTGAACACAGATTGATAGCTTCACTGTTGCTTATTACATTGCGCTCGTGAGTAGTATCTTGCCCTGCGCTTGACCTTCGAGTGGCGCTTTAGAAGTTTGGAGATTGCGATTACGATTGCGCATAATAATGAAATTTTAGTATGCCAAACTGAAATTGGGAAACATGCAACAGATTACGTGATGAACTTTTCCCAAGCAGGCTGTTGGTATAGTTATATGTTGGTGTGTGATGCTTTATTCTATAGGGCAGAGGTTTACAGCGTGGTAAAAACTTAGTTAACAAGAAATAAACCATGTTCTTGTTAAGTTTGGGGTTATTGGCATGGGGTTTTTGGACTATTGGGTTATTTTCAGTGGGGATATTGACCGGGAGGAACGAACATTATCCCCCCGGACATTATCCCCCCGGACATTATCCCCCGGACATTATCCCCCCGGACAAAACCCCCCGAATTTAGCTAGGACATTAAACCCCCTCCGTGTAATAAGCCTATTTCCTTGTAATCCCGTGTGCGTCATGTATGTATGCTTGTATGTATGTATGCATGTATGCATGTATGTATTTATGTATGGATATATGTACGTATGTATCCATGTATGTGTATATGTATGCATGTATGTATTTATGTATGTATGTATGCATGCCTTTATGTATTTATGTATGTATGTACGTACGTACGTACGTATGTTTGTATGTATGTATGCATGTATGTATGTATGTATGCACGTATGTATGTATGTGTGTATATATGTATGTATATATGTATATAAGTATGTATATATGTAAGTGTGTATATATATGTATGTATATATGTATGTATATTATGCATGTATATATGGATATGTATATATGTATAATTGTATATTATGCATGTATGTATATATGTATGTATGATATATATGTGTGAAATATAGGTTATTATTTCCTAGCCGGGGATTATGTCCTACCCCGGGGGGATTCTGTCCGGGGGGATAATGTCCGGGGGGATAATGTCCGGGGGATAATGTCCTACATTCATTGACCGGGGGTTATTTTCTTAGGGGAATTTTGCCAAGGGGTTCATGTTTCCATGTTTTGCTATTTCATTTAGACATAATGAAATTTCATTATTTTGCGCAAAATAATAAACAGCATTGAAGGTATGAACCTGTGATCAGTAGTAGCAGTAATTGCAAATATTAATTTTCTAATTTTGCAGTTTTGTCCTATTTGAAAGTCAGACAAATTAAATAAAAAGTGCGTTTTGCCAGGGTATTCCCTGGCAAAACGCAGAAGGCTTTCTATTCTAAGGAATAGAAAGCCTTCTATTCCTTAATAGAAGGCTTTCAGAGAAAGAAAGCCTTTGACGTCAGTTCACGCTCTTTGGCAATCCATGTAAGCTAGATACTAACTCACATGCTTATATTGACTGACTCACACTGAATATCTCATTTTTACTTATTCTCTCACTAACGCTCACTGGCTTACTCACTAATGCAGTTGTTCATTGCGTCGCTCACTGACGCGCTTACTTTAGTAAGACTCGTCGCCCTTAACTACCGTGGTAGCTTAGAGCGTTTCCACCTAATGGCACATTATCATGCGCGCATGCGTGGTGTAGCCCCGCCCCTAAGACCAATAGCGACGAAGGCTTGTTAAACTTGACGACCGTTCTCTTCGAGTACGAGATTAATAACAAACGCAAAAATAATTTAAGTTTCTCTCTATCATTTCTGCAATCTGCGAAACAAAATGAATACATTTAGATAGGTAATATATCAATAAATCATAAGCGAAGCTTCCCGTACATATGATAATTTCTAGTTTTAAAGATATTTAGCAATTAAGAGCGTGAGGACTTTAGGGTGAAAAAGTAAAAGACATATAATAACAGGTCTGATTTCTAACATAAATTTCTTCTAGATAGAAAACACGAATATAAAACTTTCTTGCAAAGTAACTTATTTTAGTGTGTTTTACCAATACCAAACATTACTTTCTCTTGGAGTGGTTGGAGGAAATAGAAATCTGGACTTATTTATAAGCTACCCACGGTTGTGATGATTTAAAATGAATGTGAACTTTCTCGTGGAGGTATGCAAGTAAATGGTTACCTAATACAAGGTAAGGATAATAATGATAATAATAATGATAATAATAATGATAATAATAATAATAATAATAATAATAATAATAATAATAATAATAATAATAATAATAATAATAAATAATGACGTCATCAGCGGACAGTGTAGGTTGGAAAATTTTAAGTCTCGCAAATTTAACAAAAGTTTTGCGGATTAAGCAATCGTTAGCAATGGATTTTCACACCTTCTTATCGACCATCGACTGGTGACTCCGAGGATTTATTAGTTGAGGCTGATCCGCCCAGAACACAACACGTCTGGTTCGATAAACTTTCTTTTCCATCAGCAATGATAATCCGCCTTTCAAAATGTCCGTCTGCCATGCTTAAAGGCCTACGACGTCACAGTCGTTAATGGCAACGTATTGTCTTTTTAAATGGCGTTTAAATGGCGGCGTAACGGTAAACAAACCAAATTGACTTAGAACACGATGAACAACACTATCTCCCATATGAGTCAAAAACCTTGTAAGGGGCAGGGGGTTTGCGGGGTATGTTGGTCGTCCTTTAAGACTCACGCCTCTGACGGAACCATTCACCGGCACGGACCTCGATCCGCCCCGTGTCCCGGCTCTGACCAGCCACCGGCGGACGGCCCTACAAAACCTAGAACCGCAACGCAATCGTTTTCCACCACGAGCGGACAGATCGCATCCTCACCTGGGTTGTCAGCGGACGAAGCGCATCCACCGACCACTTCGCGCCTCTCACACCCCGTTTCAACTGGTCCTCTCATTAAGAGAATCCCAAGAACTGCAAGACCATCTTGTGCTGCTCTCCTGGTGGACCTAATACAAGCTATCGTGCAAGAACCAAACTGTGTTGGCAAGTGGTCTGATCTGCTGGCTTTCGGAGGAACTGTGCTGGCAAAACCAAAAAGAGGAGGACGAAAACACAACGTCACGAAGACGATTCTGTCCCGCATTGCGGATTGGAGACTGAAGGGGCCAAACAATTCTACCAACGATGAGCTGGATTCGACGGTAAAACCCAAAGCAACGAAACACGATCCTGTTAGGCATTTGGCGTCTACAGTTGCCAGCAAGCTTGAAGAAGGCAACTTCAGGGCAGTAATCCGTCTCATCTGCAGTGAGGATAAGCCGGCGCTGGACACACCAGAAACTCTGGCCGCGCTTAAACTTAAGCATCCGCATGCGCCGGTGGACAGGAGAACTCCGTGTGATCCAGACAGCTCGGAGCGCTTCATCGCGGTGCAGGTTTCCAAAGAAGAAGTCGTCAGGGCAATATCCTCTTTCCCATCGGGTTCTGCAGGCGGCCCCGACGGCATCACCCCACAGCATCTTAAGGATCTCGTGGCCTTTGGAGTGGACGACAACATCTGCCAACATCTATCCGACCTTGTCAATCTACTTTTAAAGGGAGGTTTACCTGAAGAGGTGAATGAAATAATCTATGGGGCAAACCTCTTAGCCCTAAGCAAGAAGGACGGAGGCATAAGACCAATCGCGGTGGGCTACACGTTGCGCCGCCTTGCAGCGAAATGCGCTAATTCATACGCGGTGACAAGACTGTCTCAACTGCTCGCCCCCATTCAGCTTGGGGTACTAATTCCAGGAGGCGCTGAGGCAGCTGTTCACGCAACACGCCGTTGGGTGATCACAATTCCTGAAGACAGCGTCCTGGTGAAGCTTGATTTCACTAACGCCTTTTACACTCTGCGCAGAGATTCGCTTCTAGAGGCAGTGGCTAGAGACATCCCAGAACTCTATCGATTCGCTCACGCCGCCTATTCCAACTGTCCACTGTTGCGCTATGGATCAAAAAACATCATACGATCTGAAGAGGGTACCCAGCAAGGCGACCCATTGGGACCTCTGGAGTTCTGCCTTGTACTACAACCGATTTTGATAAAGCTGAGATCGGATCTGCGGATTGGATACTTGGATGACCTGACATTGGGTGGTAGCAAGGAGACAGTGGCCGCCGATGTTAATTTTATCGCGCAAGAATCAAAGAAGCTGGGTTTGCAATTAAACCGCAGCAAATGCGAAATCGCCTGCCACAACATCCAGACGCCGATGGATGAACTGGCGTTTCAAGACTTTACAAACATGGCCTTCGAGCAGATGACCCTGTTGGGTGCACCACTGATACCAGGTCCAGCTGTGGACAAGGTCTTAGAATCGAAAGCCAACGATCTGGAGAGAGCAGTCGCAAGACTCTCCTTACTTTACACACATGATGCTCTTGTTCTTCTGAGAAACAGTTTAAGTGTCCCGAAGCTACTATACAGTATGCGCACAGCCGTCTGCACCGAATGCCCGGGCTTGACTCGGTTTGACCACTTATTGAGAGAAGGGCTATCCAACATCTTGAATGTTGACCTTAACGATGACCGTTGGCTACAGGCTTCTTTGCCGGTGAGAGATGGTAGTCTGGGAGTTCGTTGTGCATCTACGCTGGCACTTTCCGCCTTTCTGGCTTCTGCTGCTAGCACAACCGAACTGCAGGCATGCATCTTACCAACAAAGTTGGCTGAGATACCATACGAACTTGCCAACTCAGCACTCACCACGTGGATGACACTGACAGGTGCAGAACCCCCAACAGGAGCAGCAACTCATTGCCAAAAGGTGTGCGATACCGGATATACAGACATGGCACGGACAGGCCTACTCGAGTCCACCAGCTGTCCACGCGATCGTGCTCGCCTGCTAGCTGCACGAGCACCTCATTCTGGTGACTGGATGCTAGCTCCATCTGTGACTGCTTTGGGCCTCCGCCTCTCAGACGAGGAGATACGGATCGGAGTCGGGGTGAGGCTAGATACGACACTCTGTGAGCCGCACTTGTGCCACCACTGCAGAGAAAATGTCGACGCAAGAGGGCTTCATGGTCTGGTTAGTAGAAAAGGAGGCGGGAAACAACAGCGACACGCTATGCTGAATGACGTAATCTGGAGAGCGATGAGCAGAGCTAAAATCTCTGCTCAGAAAGAGCCTCTCGGCCTCTCAATAGGAAATGTAAAGCGACCAGACGGTGTCACACTGATCCCTTGGTCACGTGGACGATGCCTGACATGGGCTGTGACAGTGCCCGACACTTACGCCAATTCCCATCTTGCCCAAACATCCATTGGAGCTGGCGAAGCCGCTGAACGTGCAGTACAGTCCAAAAGGGCGAAATACTCAAGCATTGCAAACACCCATGCTTTCGTGGCGATCGCCTTGGAGACGGACGGCTCTTGGAGCGGGGAAGGTTTACAGTTCGTTATGTAGTTGGGAAACCGGATGACGGAAGCAACTCACGATCCACTGGAGACATCGTATTTGCTCCAACGGATTTCGGTGACTCTGCAACGTGGGAACGCCATCTGCCTCTCCAGGACATTGCCACCTCTATAAACATGAAAGATGGTCGTGCAAAAGTTCTGCTGTTTTCCTACTCTCGTTCCGGATAATAATAATAATAATAATAATAATAATAATAATAATAATAATAATAATAATAATAATAATAATAATAATAATAATAATAATAATAATAATAATTCAGGGACTCAACACATTCAGGGACTCAACGGAGGACGAGGCCTGATTTCCTGGAAATAACATAACAACTAATTAATATCTAAGTCCCCAAGGGATCGTATGTACCTTGGGGCAAAAAATAATAATAATAATAATAATAATAATAAAGGTACCTTTCCGTCAAACCCTGAAGACGAGGCCTGACCCTCCAGACAATTACCCTGCTCCTAAATAATTTTTTCCAAATCCCGAGGGATCACTGATACCTCGGGTAAAAAAAAATAATAATAATAATAATAATAATAATAATGACAATAATGATAATAATAATAATAATAATAATAATAATAATAATAATAATAATAATAATAATAATAATAATAATAATAATAACGACAATCTTTATTAATTCAAACTGACAAGTACGCAGTAAGATTGCATTGAAACACGACTGTATGCAATCAAAACACACCTTTTGGCAGCCATGCATGGCGCCACCATAGCGGGGAGCTACGGGAATCGAACCGTGAATCTAATGCTCTCCTGGCCATGAGTGTTACCATTGCTCTATTTTTCTCCCATATAGATGCATATAATAATCATACAGTAGATCTATATCAATTCAGTTATGTTATCCGTCCTGCATCATAGTTGTAATAAGTCTTAGCGAGCCACTTGGCTACATTTAATGATTACTGTAACAGTAGGCCTATTTCTGTATTCCCAGACAGAAGTTGAACCCAGTAAACCACTGATTTCAATATTTTCTTATGAATAGAACTGAAAAAGAGTAACGGAAGCTACACAATAACAACAAATTAAACAATCACATTTACTGTAACATTGTCTGTAGCTCACTATTATTCTCGCTTCACACATTGACACACTTAATCATTGTCACTATCAGTAGATGGCATTATGGGCCATGCCATAGTATTTGATTCTGCCATGTCAATGTCACCTGCAGTGGCGTAGCAATGTGTTGTGCAGGTTGTGCAATGCACAAGGGCCCGAGGATCAGAAAGGCCCCTGGCAGCGAGCAGGCACGTAGCCAGAGTCAAAATCAAGACGAGTCAAAAAAGCATCTCCAAAAATGGGCCAAACAATCGACCAAAAAATCGCCCAAAATCGACAAAATTGTCGAATTTCGACCAAAGAATCGACCAAAAATTCGGCCTAAGATTCGACAAAAATCAGCCAAAATCGGCCAAACAATCGAACAAAATCGACCAAAAAATCGACCAAAGAATCAACCACAATTTGCCAAAAATTTGGACAAAGATTCGACCAAAATGGACCAGACTCGGCCAAAGAATCGACCAAAAGATCAGTCAAAATTGGCCAAAAAAATGGACCAAACAATCGACCAAAAAGTCAAACATCGAAATCGACCGATATTTTGGCCGATTTGAGTCTATATTTTTGGTCGATTTTTAGGTCGATTTTGGCCAATTCTTTGGTCAATTCCTTGGCCGATTTTGGTCGATTGTTTGGTCGATTCTTTGGTGGATTTTGGTCGAATCTTTGGCCGAATTTTGGTCTATATTTTTTTCGAGTTTGGTCGATTCTTTGTTTTTTTTTGGCCGATTTTGGTCGTGTTTCGTCGACCCTTTGGTGGATTTTGGTAGAAATCGACCAAATCAACCAAAGAATCGACCAAAGCAGAGTAGTGCCAGAGACGCCAAACCAGGAGAGATAGATAATCGAAGGAGGCTGTAGAGAGTTGAAGAAGGCTGTGATCGATGGTGTCGAATGCGGCGGAGATGTCGAGAAGACAGAGGCAGGAGACTTGTTGATGGCTGACGGCAGAGACCAGTTAATTGTACAGAGACGAAAGTAGAGTTTCTGTGGAGTTTTGTTGGGTTTGGCCTATTGTGTATGTGTCTGGAAGAGGTTGAAATACTCTATTATTCTCTACACGATATCTTAATTCTCATGTCGAAGTAAGACGAGGCAAGAAGACAAGGCATGCTTCGTCTTGCCTCGTCTTGAGAATTACGACGAGGCAGTCTTGCCTCATACTGGCTACAGGCCTGGCAGCGAGTAGAAGCGTTTTAGCCTAAAAGTAAATCTACACATAGAGCAAGTTGGCAACAGCATATATATATATATATACACAGTACTACACTCAAATGACTCAACTCAATAATTGACTTTGCCTGTGACTGTTGCGACATGTGAAGATCATTTTCGAAATTGAAGCTAATCAAAAACCATCTACGAAGTACAATGTCAGAAGAGCGGCTGAGCGACTTGGCAATGTTGTCAATAGAAAATGAACATGCCAGAAAGCTTGACACTTCAAAAGTGGTAGATATTTTCGCGCAAGAACGTTTTAAATTTTCGGATTTTTTTTTAGACTACCGTAGACTAAACACTTGTCAAATTTGTTATACTGTATCGATATTTTTATCAACCAACCTAACTGTTTCACAATTTGACAGAATTTAAGTGTGGATAATGCATATTTTAGCAGTCCCAGCAGATAGAACAATGTTTTTAGATTAATTATCTTTAGCATAGGCGGAGACTTTGAGGGGGCAGCCGGGGCACGTGCTCATCCCCAATAATTGAGATGGACTGTACAACCAATTCAATAAGTGTATAATGAATAACCAAATGCCCCCAATAATTTGGACAAAATTTACGCAAGTGATCTGTATTTTTCATTTTGTATGCTAACCTGGAGAAATCTAAAAAAATGTTTTATAAAAATAAGTTGGAGAAAATTACTGAAATGTAGTTTTTAATTATTATTTAATTGGGGTGCGAAATATGCAATATCGCAAAAGCGCCAAGCGTTTTTTGCACAGCATTTTTTTTTAATCGAAGGGGGTTCATGGGCCCATCATCGAAGCTCTGCACAAAGGGCCCCGAAAAACCTTTCTACGCCACTGGTCACCTGCACCAAAATCGTCATCACTTGAGTCTGAATGAACTGTTTCATGATCACAACTGCCATTGGCATACTTATCAGACTGAAGTGGCTCATCATCACCAAAGTCGGATAGGCTAAAGCGCCGACACTGCTTGAGATTGTAGCCACCTTTGCTGGTGGTTGGGATCACACACCGCTATCCATTATTATTCGACTTGCTCATCTTGTTTAAAATAATTTCCAAAATTGGTGATGTTACGGATGATGTCACGCAGCGTGAGGTATCGGCCGTTATGGTAATTCATATTGCATGAAATTGGAGTGATCAGTCACCAGTAATTAGGTCAGGTCACGGCACGCATTCACCGCTGCCGCAAGTAAGTAAATTAAATTAATCTCAGTTAGGTAAATAAAATAATGGTCTGGCTCCAGGTTCGTCTATCGCCTTGGAGTCAAAATTAAACTCACCGAGCGACGACCGGCTGTCAACGACGGTGAGAAGGCTTCGGCTAGGCGAGCGGTAAATCGCTCGCCGGTAGATTTCCTAGGCGAGCGCCCAAGGAGAGCGATCGATCGTTCGCCTCAAATCAGCTGTTACATTAAATTACTACTAACATTGTAGAATCGGGAATCGTTTTATTTCAAAAATTATTCTGAGAAATTACCATTTAATGAGTACGAGACTTATCACAGTTTTATGCAACTTTACTTGATATAAGATTAAATTATTAAATTATTGTGTTGACTGTTTTTATTATTTTAGACTTTTACATAGTCATTAGCGAGTCTTCTGGAATGCAAAACTATGAAAGTAAACGATGCAATGATTTTCCGACGCTAAAACGATATAATAAATGGCATTATTAGTTTGAAACATCAAATGATAAACGTAGGTCTATCACTAAGCTATTTAATTTTTAGTTGAATCAACTTCCACTGAAGCTGTTGGACACTGTCTTAGAAAATTCTTTTCTGCATTGGATTCTGAACTCATCACCCCACCAGAAAGATGAAAACGTCATAAAAGCTTTGGCATCAGTCGACTTCTGTTGGTTTCAACGAATAACAAGACGAAGATTTAAGAAAAGAATTTGGCAGCGACTCAAAGGTTGATTGCTTTTCTAGTGTTATCTTATCTAAATTATCACATTTGCTGGCCACTCAACGAGAAATATGAATCAATAGTTCAGCTGATCTCATCTAAGAAATATAGCATTTTTCTCATTGACATATATTCCGAATCTCGGGGCTTGATTACGGGTTCCTGGGACCCTAGGTACACGGTAATATGGGTCCTCTAAATGAGTGTAGGACATTATCCCCCCGGACATTATCCCCCCGGACATTATCCCCCCGGACAAAAGCCCCCCGGACAGAATCCCCCCGGGGTAGGACATTATCCCCCCCGGCTAGGAAATAATAACCTATATTTCACACATATATATATAACATACATATATACATACACGCATAAAATACATTATACATAGAAACATATATATACATGCATAATATACATATATACATATATACCTACATATATACATATATACATGCATATATACATACATACATACATACATATATACGCACATACATATATACAAATATACATACATATATACATACATAAATACATACATACACCTCAACGGGAGACGGCTTGTAGCTGCTTGGCGCTGTGCCTGACCCGCTTTTTGGGCAGCGGACCTCGCGAATCCTGACATTAACAAGCCTTAAGTTAAGAACTAGGCGACTAACAAGTCTTATTTTACACCTGAATGACACTAACAAGTCTTTAGTCTATACGTTTACAACATTAACAAGCTGACACGAGGGCAACAGAGCTATTAAAGTTTCTCAATTAAATGTAGAAATAGGTTTATCACACAGAGGGGGGATTTTGTCCGGGGGGGATTTTGTCCTAGCTAAAATCGGGGGGATTCTGTCTGGGGGGCTTTTGTCCGTGGGGGATAATGTCCGGGGGGGATAATGTCCGGGGGGATAATGTCCGTTCCCCCCTCTAAATACCCCGTGATCGATCGAGCAAGTCGATCAAGTTGGTCGAAACTCAGCCAAGTCGAGTCGGTCGAAAAATCTTCGACTCATCGACTTGCAAGTCGAGTCGATCGAATGTTTTGACTAGTCGAGTCGATCGTTGTTTCCTCGACTCGACTCTGAAATATTTTACTTTCTATTTTCGTCGGCTACTCACTCAATGCCCAAACTCATCTTTGTACACGATAATTTTCTTTTGCTCAACAACTAACTGTGCATATTGTTAGTGATTGCACATAACTGCAGAACTTCAAACAGTTGATAGAATTTACAATTATAGGCGTAGATTAGCTGGAGACTAAACTCAGGTTTAATAACAACAAATGCAACCGCATTTTAAATATGCCGATGATTGTTACCTTGCAGTCTCTGCATCAAGCATCACTAACATTAAGATGGAATTCGATCACATAACTGCCTGGATGACCAGGCAGTAATGTTTTAATATTATGAGCAAGATAAAGTTATTTAAGCTCACTTGCCTCTCTCTGCACCCACGGCCCTTTAACCGTGAGTTTCCAAGGTATGATAACTTGTCTCAGAGATGCCTCCTCGCTAGGATGCTATACAAATAACTATGATCTCCCTGGATCTGGCTATACTTTACTGCTCTTCGACCCCTCTACGCCCCACTTGATTCGCAATTACTTCTCTCTTATATAATTGTTTGATTATAACAAGTCTACCATGTTTGATTGTAATATATTTACCATGTGCAGCGCTGTGCGTTTGCTAGTGCTTTTTTAAATAAAGAATATATATATATTTACTTACTTACGGTTACAATTTCGGACAATGAATAATAGTTGTGCTTGTAATAATTGTCATATACTAGGGTAGCTTTGTTTCGCTGTTCTGTTTAACCTTAAAATGCATTACAGACTACTATAGCAACTATCTTGAGTAATCTTGAGCAGTTCAAAGTTTTTTGTCTGGGAGTGTGCAGTATGAATTTTTGAGAGATTAGCTCAAGTCAACCACAAACGATATCATTATAATGCCTGAAGTTTTACTTAACAGTTCAATTACAGTTTGACAGTTTGATGAACAATGTGCAATTGAACTTCAAAAGTAATTTAGGAACTGAAATATAAGAATGAGTAGTGGTCTTATGGGGCTTTTAGATCGGGCGGCATATCAAGTGATTTGATTTAAAGACTGTCTCTACAGAAAAGGGTCCACAGAGGCCTACAGGATCCACTGACCCTTATCAAAGATCGGTTTCCAAGCAGTGTCTGTGGCTATCATGGCTTAGAAGTCTTTTGAATCGTGGTGTTAAGTGAGTCTTTGAAACAGGCTCAATAGAAGCGCTTTGAAACAAAAGACCGTCTCTACGCCACCCCCATCTTCTAATACCCGATCTCCGCCGCCGCTCTTATTTCTCATGAAATAGGAGATTGACATGCATCTCCACTACCAGGCGTTGCTGCTTGGAGCCAGCGCCTAAGCACGATTCTGATATTGATCGAGATGATGCATACACCTCGCAGCAGATATAGACTAGAAGCCACTGCCGATGACACAACAGCCCGTTGCTGCTTGGATCCAGCGTCTGGCGCGAGGTTGTTATTGATTGAGATTTTGCACGCGCCCGGCAGCCTACACTGCCTAGAAGCAGCTGCCAGGCGGGCGTAATCGTTCACAAACCAACTGGAGGCGGCCATTTGTTAGCTGTTGATTGTCTGAGTAGTCGTTTTTTAATTAATTCTCTTTTACGTTCTTTGTTCAATGGCTGAACTCGTACTGGAATTATCGAAGTCTTCCTTAGAAGAGATTCGCGTTGCGATGAAATTCTTTTTCAAAAGCGATGATGATAAAGATAACTTTTGTAAGAGTTTAGAAGGACTCATTAGTCTGACAAGAAAAAACAAGAAAAAAACGACCAAGAAGAAGAAATCACAGCGGCGCTGCACCATTCAAAAGGACGACAACCTGATTTTCAGTGAGCAAGTTCTACCGCAAATATACCAACAAGTCGCCAAATATGAAAACCACCCAGGCGACTTCGAATGGAGACTGGATATGGGTTTCCTAGAAAAGTTTAACATGCAAGAATTAGATACTCTTGAATCTTACAAAGCTGTACACGAAGAGATCATCCAACAGGAAAAAACCGGAGAGAACCTTCAACTCGTTTTAGCATTCAATCGTGTGTTTTTATACTTGAAATCCCGCCACTTTATACCTACAGACGTCAGTTGTAAGGACTGGTTTTATGTCCACTACAATGTGGCTTATTCAACTACTCAGAGATACATATCATTTGCAATGCTTTTACAAAACTACCCGGGTTTGATCCATAGCGCTCTAACCTTCTCACAAATTTCAAAGCATCATAATAGAATTGTTAAGCATCTAACCTCTGACAAAAACCTCGCCAAAAGGCTGAAACCTCCCATCACGATCTCAGTTCAAGGTCAAGAACTTTCCATCATAGCGGTAGAAACACAAATTCCAACTACTAACCTACCAATTCCAACTGTATGAAATTCACAATTCTGAGATAGCTTTGTTAGATGAAATCGATATTCACAGTTTTCCGGTTTCATCTAATACAGAAGAAGAACAGGAAAGGATCTTATTGATGCATGAAGATGTTATCAATGTTCATCTTCATGTGCCTTCACCTACTGCGGAACAAGAAGAGGCTATGTTGGAGGAGGAGGAAGTGGCTGAAAATGGAAAAGGAAAACAAGAAACAGATACACATCAGGTCAGAAAAAATATTGTTTTTTTTCTAGATTTTTATCTACCTGCGCACCTACGCCTCTTTTATGATTAACCTATTTGTTAGCCGCAGCGCGTTTTGCACTTACTTAGTCAACTCAGCTTTAATGAGTGCACTGGCCGTACACTGTTAGTGGTAAGATGAGACAGCGACGGAGAGGACTGGCCATCCACCATCATATACAGAGGCTAAGAAAATTAAGTCGCTAATATTTAATATTCATGGCTTAAGGGACTGCTCTGTTGTCTATATCCGATTTAGGCCTATATATGTTTGCCGAATGAAAAGATGTATTGAAACCGTTTAAATGTTTTTAAAAAAAATAGGTAAAACTGCCTATTAGGGTAACAGATGACATAGTCTTTACAACCAATGTTGTTTTTTTTAAACATCATCGCTTGCTTTTGGTGTTAAAACCGCTGTAGGCCTATACAATAAACGGCTTTCAATACAATATTATTGTTGTTTTTCACTTCAGGCCGCCTGAACTACGCTGGGCTGAAGGCATCGCCTTTAGCAACTGAGACACGCCCAGCTGTGAGCGGATGGATGGATGGACGGATGGATGACTGCAAGTGCTGCGTACTGCCGATGGCTGTGTTTCTACGGCTCAGCGCGAAATGGATAGCCCAGAAATATTGCGTTTTTTCATTTAACGCATTCGCTTTGTTTAACTGCTTTGTTTAACTGAATTTTGCCAGAAGCTTTAAAACAGCAGCAGATATTTTTAGACTACCCTAACGTTTACAAAATCATCTGCTCTGAAGACTGCCTACAGCCTACAACCATTGATTAAGCGTTTTGCTTTGAGTCTGTGTTATTGGGTTTTTTCAGGTTTTCAGGTTTTGGATCAACCCTTTGAACCATAATGGCCTATATAGCGGCCAGACGATATCCGATAATGACCCGAAACGGCCTCTATAGCGGCCTCACGCTACTTTAAAGTATGTATGTATGTATGAATGGATGGATGGATGGATGGATGGATGTATGTATGTATGTATGTATGTATGTAGGTATGTATGCATATGTATTCATTGTATTGTGTATATGTATGTATGTATGCACATAAGTATGTATGTATGTATGTATGTATGTATGTATGTATGTATGTATGTATGTATGTATGTATGTATGTATGTATGTATGTATGTATGTATGTATGTATGTATGTTTTCTGAAAGTCGAAAATTACTCAGGAACCCATGGTCAGAGTTTTTTTACATAAGGAACCCAGGGTTCAAAGGGTTAAGGCTGTTTTTTCAAACGTGTTACTTTTTTAATTTAAGACTGAGTAATGCAAAAGAGACTTTATTTAGCACCAGCGCGAGTCTTGAACCAGACATTCAAGTTTAACTATTGGATAAACTCGAATATGCGACTTCGTGGATCACAGACCATGAAAAATAATTATAGCACAATTACATCATATTTAAAAATAGAACTAGCGTTGCGTGCCAGGCTAACTTCTTGACATTCCATTCTTCCGTCGAAAGAGAGTTCTCCATGCAGCGTAGAACACAGACCATGAAAAATAATTATAGCACAATTACATCATATTTAAAAATAGAACTAGCGTTGCGTACCAGGCTAAATTCTTGACATTCCATTCTCCCGTCAAAAGAGAGTTCTCCATGCAGCGTCGTGGATCACAGACCACGATAATCTCGGAGCTGTTTTCAGAAACGTGTTACCTTTAACCCAAGACTGTTTTTACAGCTGGTCTTTACTAGAGGGAGTTTATATGGCTCTATCAGCTTTCTATAGATAAAAGATACATTGGTCAAGCCGCTCTGTTTAACTTCTATAGCACCAAAAGTGATCGCAAAAACCCCCAGCTTATTCACAGGCGCTTAGTCAAATCAGTCAAATCAGTCATACGGTTAAGTGTAATGGTAATCTTGAGATTTCTATAGCGCACAAAAGGCGAAGTCGTGCAGCCTATTCACAAGCGCTCAGTCAAATCATAATCGATAGGTGGGGATCAAGATCCAAATGCTTCAATCGATCGGGCAGTTTTTAAGGGAAGAGGAAAAATCGAAATCGAGGCATCGTTTTAGCCAATCCATAAATGAAAAAAATCTATGTTTTAAAAATCAAGGCCTGATAGCCAGCTGAGCCGCTGTTGGCCGTTTTTACTACCAACCTAAACCATTTGGATATTGCTATCTATTCCTTTGACTAACTATTTGATAAACCAATTAGAGAAAGTTTTTATATTGGGTATATATAATTATATATGAAAATGAAGGGCAAAAATCTTTGTGCGTGGTTGGTAATTGGGACAAAAGACCTATGTGGTAATAGCTGCCTAGGGGTTTATTGCAAACTTCACTTATTAAGACTGAGAAAGGGTGGTGGCACGAAGCCGTGTGTAGGTTGTGGAAAGGCGGTGAAAAATATAATAGGTCTTTGCCTGGGTTGTGGCTACAAGGCTGCGAGACTGAAAAAGTTGCGAGATGAAAGCATCTTTCAAGACGAATGTAAGCGTCTGACCGTAATTGAATATCAGGTATAAAAATAAATAAATAATTAAAATTCACGATTTTTTTAAAATATTAGTATAAATAACTTCTGATTATAGTAATGGTATAAATAACTTATGACTATAGTATTGTCTACGGTTGAAGACGCCTGGCCATAATTGAATATAGTATAATCTGCGGTTGGAGACGCCTGACCATAATTTAATATCAGGGATAAATAAATAATTAAAATTAACAAATTTTTTAAAAGTATTAGTATAAATAACTTCTGACTTTAGTATTAGTAGTAATAACTTCTGAGGTATACTATTGACAATGGATGAGACTGATATTACTATGGATTAGTATAAAAAAAAAACTTATAAGTATGGCATTGTCTACGAATGAAAAAATTGAACAATTGTTGGGTGAATTTACTGGCCCCCCAGCTCTTCGAGCTGTTCTACAGAATATCTTAGACGAACCGATCCCAGATGCAGTCAAAAGACGCTTACTACAGCCACTGCTTCCAAGGCCAATTACTCCAGCGCGTAAGCACAGAGGGGCAAAGCGTAAAGCCCTTCTAGCAGAATTTGACCCACTCCTAATTAAGAAGGATAGAGGTGGACCACCACCCTTTCTAGTGCACAGAGAGCTAGCCAATCAGCATCTGAGAGACTTCCGCGCGGAAGTGCCTATTAGCCACAGGCTGGAAGGAGATGCGTTGGCTTTCTTGAGTGCAATGGAGCACAACATTGAGGCGCAGCTCAACGAAGAGCTGTTGAAACAGGACGGTCTGAAAAACTCGCAAGTGCTAACGGTTGAGTTGGGAAAGTTGGCACCAATCGTTGATAATGTGTATGATGGCAACGCGCCCCCCGGCATCATTACCAACACGGCCTACTTTCGAAGCAAAGCAGTGCCAATTACCAATGCGGGTCAAATCCAAGGGGCTACACGGAAGGCCAAGGCTGAAGTGCTCGAGCGCCTCGAGGAGTACACCAATGAGGGATCGGGTTGGAGGGTGAGGCGGGTCGTTGCGCTAGACCTCAGTTTTGCAAGATATCAGCCTTTTCGAGGAAAGAGCTACTTTCCCACACCAAAGTATATACCTCCACGCACAGTCATAAACGTGCAAAACAAAGACAACCGCTGCTTCGAGTGGGCCATACTAAGCGCAATGTACCCAGCAGATCAAAATCCGAATCGCCCCTATAAGTATCAGGCCCACCTGCAGGAGCTAAACTTTGACGATATAGAATTTCCAGTGAAGGTCACAGATATCGGTAAGTTCGAACGTCAAAACCCAACTTTAGGCGTTTCAGTTTTCGGGTGGGATAAAGGTTTGTATCCGATTTATGTCTCAACCGAGACTAGGGTTCACAATATTGATCTTCTACTGTTTGCCAGCGATGTAAATGAAAATTTTCCTTTACAGAATTATCACTATGTCTGGATCAAAGACTTGGCCTGAATGCTGTACAAAAACAGCGATCATAAAGAGCGAAAGCACCCATGTCGCCGCTGCCTACACGTATTCTGTAGACAAGACTTGCTGGATGCCCAAATAAAAGATTGTCAGGGTGTCAGTAAGAAGCCTCAGCGGATTGAGATGCCTGTGGAAGATGAAAATATCCTCAAATTCCAGAACCATCGCAAACAGATGCAAACCCGGTATATTATATACGCAGACTTTGAGGCGTTGAACGTGCCAGTCCTAAATGCGGCTATGAACCCCAACGAGAGCAACACCAGACAGATAGCTGAGCAGACCACCGTGCAGCTTCTGTTACATAGTGGTTCGATGCGATGGCCGGACCAAGAAGCCGGTTTTATATCGTGGAGAGAATGCTGTGCAAGAGTTCCTACAACGACTACTAGGCGAGCTAGCCTCTATCAAACAAAGGCTGGCCACCCCAGCTAAAATGGTTATGTCAGCAGTTGATCACCAATCATTCCGCGAGGCTATTGAATGTCACATCTGTGGAGAAGCGCTCGATGCGGATAGAGTTCGCGACCACTGTCACATTACCGGTAAGTATCGAGGTGCCGCTCACAACGCCTGCAACCTCAAACTTCGAATATATCCCGATAAGTGTAAGCTACCGTTGGTCTTCCACAATCTGCGAGGTTACGACAGCCACCTCATAATGCAAGCGATAGGCAGCCGTGAGGCTGCACAGGATGAGGAAACTGAAATTAACTGTATCCCAAACAATATGGAGAAATACATGACATTCAACCTAGGGCAACTACAGTTCATTGATAGTCTCCAGTTTCTAAACAGCTCGTTGGATAAATTATCAGGAAATCTGTCGCTAGAGGATCTGAAAGTCACAGTGGCGTATATAAACGACAACTTTCTTCATAATGAAAAGTTAAAATTAGATCTGTTGAGACGAAAGGGCGTATATTGTTACGAGCACATTGACGATTACCACCGTTTCGAAGAAAAACAACTTCCACCCAAAGAAGCGTTCTACAGCAAGCTCACCCGAGAGAACATCTCAGATGGAGATTATCAACACGCCCTACGAGTATGGAACGAATTCGAATGTAAGACTCGAGGTGACTATCACGACCTATATCTCCGTACGGATGTACTCCTACTAGCCGATGTATTCGAGACCTTCAGATCCGCATCGATGAAGCACTACAGTCTGGACCCGGCTAACTACTTCAGCCTACCAGGAATGGCCTGGGACGCTTTGTTGAAAAAGACGAAGATCGAACTCGAACTTTTAACCGATATAGACATGCACTTGTTCGTAGAGAAAGGTCTCAGAGGCGGAATCTCGATGGTATCTAAGCGCTTCGCAAAAGCCAACAACCCACAATGCCCAGATCATGATACCACGAAGCCAGAAAACTGGATCATGTATCTCGACGCTAATAACCTGTACGGCTGGGCGATGCAACAGCCATTGCCAGTTGGAGGATTTAGCTGGGAAAGTCCAACTCTCGATGAAGTGTTGGAAACTCCAGATGACGCGCCTGAAGGCTTCCTACTTGAAGTAGATCTTGAGTACCCGGAGCACCTCCACGATGCTCATAACGACTATCCCCTAGCACCGGAGACCCTGACAGTCCAAGAGGAATGGTTGAGTGACTATCAGAATGTGCTTATGAACGAGTTGGGAGGCAAGTTCACAAAGCATGTGAAGTTAGTACCAAGCCTACGACCTAAGGAGCGGTATGTGGTCCATTATAGAAATCTGAAACTCTACCACTCGTTGGGCCTACGAGTTTCTAAAATCCATCGTGCTATTAAGTTTAGACAGGAGGCGTGGATGGCTCCATACATCGAGATGAATACGAAACTGAGAGCGAAGGCAACGTCAGACTTTGAGAAGGATTTCTTCAAACTGGCTAATAATGCAGTCTTTGGCAAGACGATGGAAAATCTTAGAAAAAGAATTAGGGTCAACCTGGTACCGACCTCAAAAGTTGACAAACTTCGTAAACTAATTGCCGACCCGGCCTACATATCACATAAAATCTTCAACGACCAACTCGCCGCGATTCACAGTTTGAAGAACAAGCTCAAGTTAAACAGACCTGTATATGCTGGTCAGGATGTCCTCGAGCTCAGCAAGCATCTCATGTACGATTTCTGGTACAACGATGTGAAAAACGAGTACTGCAACAACGCTCAACTCTTGTACACAGACACTGACAGCCTGTTATTCCAGGTGGAAACTCCGAACGCTTACGCCGACATGTGGAATAAAAAACATTTGTTCGACTTTAGTGAGTTTCCTAGAGACAGCCCGTGCTACGACGTCGAGAACAAGAAAGTCGTGGGCAAGTTCAAGGATGAATGTTACGGAGTTGCCATCGCTGAATTCGTAGGATTGCGTCCGAAGATGTACTCGATCTTAAAATCGGGCGGTTCAGAGATCAGGAAAGCAAAAGGCGTTCAGAGAGCAGTTGTGAAGAAGGATCTGCACCACGAGCTATACAAGGAGTGCCTGTTCGAACGAAAAGAGATGCGGCACACACAAGTCGTGATTAGAAGCCACGACCACCAGATCGGAGTGTACGAGCAGAATAAGATCAGCCTCTCTCCCTTAGACACAAAAAGTGGATCGAGGCCGATGGGATAACAACGCTGGCATACGGTCACTATAAAATTAACGACAGTTGAGTATTCTATCGGGGGGTAACTCAGTGCCCAAAGGCACCAGAAGCAGCTCCTCACGCACAAAACCACGGCCAGGCCCATCAACTAGATGGTATAAAGCCGGTTGGCCAGCCTGCCGAACAACATCCAAAATAGCGTGGATGGTGAGCGACCAGTTAGTATCGGTGGCACGTTTGCTGCCGCCCTCGAGCTCGCCGGGAGCGTACAAGTACCGAACGAGAACGTCGTGCCCGAAAACAGGCTCATCCAAGCCCCATGAACGATCTTTAGTTTGTGAATGAGAGGGCTTCTGTGTCAGTTTAGCAGCTTTCATCGCTTCAACCGGCTTCATGTCGAGCAAGCGCGTCGGCTCCTCATTTAGTGCAGCTACAACTTCAGGCAACCAGCGAACCCATTCCACTGACCGTTCGGGCGTATTGAGCACCGAAGAGTCGTTCGGCCAGAGTCCGGTTAAAGCGTTCAACGATGCCCTGTTGGCGATGAGTTCCGGCCTGTCCGCGTCTTACAAGAACATCGTGTTTCGTCAGCAACGGCGTAAAAACACCCATAAATTCCCGTCCAGGATCGACCTGAAAGAGTCGAGGCCAAGTTAGTGGGCCCCGCTTGTAAATCCGGCTTAAAGCGGCGGCGACTTTAGCCGCACTTTTATCAGTTAACGGTTCAGCTTCTTTGTATCGTGAAGCAACATCAACAACAGTCAAGGAGTATTTATAAGTCTTGCGACCTACTTTATCGTGAGGTAAAAACAGGAGATCGGCTTGGTGTACGGCGTTTGGTCGATTTTCCTCGAACTTTGGACGCGGTATGCGGCGGGAACCAGTAGGTAAATCTGCCACACAGCTTGTTTCTTCAGCCAATCGCGAGCCTCGGCCTCGGAAACTTTGGCGGCTGAGGCTAGTTTCTTCACTGCAGCCTTGCCTCGCCAGTAACCTCTAGGGCTGTAATAGATTCTTAGACATTTCAGTAAAACTATATATTTCCAACAGGTAAACAAAAGCATAAATGATTTTCATTTGCGTTTTCGCCAGCCCTTCGTTCCGACGCCCATCCCCAGCCTCGACTTCGCCGACATAATGGCTGATACTAACCGCGCATCTTTCTTTTCATAATCTGGAGTTTCATCGGTGAGTGCGATCTTCGACGCGGCTGCAGCGAGGATGTCATCTGCGTGGTTGCGCCCTGGGGTATCTTTATGAACTGCGTAAGCCACATCATGGTGGAGGCACGCACGGTCGAGCTGATTAACACCGTGATAGCGCTGTGACAGCCGTTTATCGAGTTTTGTGAATGGTCCACAGTAGGAGTACTTTCCTGTGTTCTGAAAAGAACCTCCCGGATTATCTTCCGAAGGCATTCCGGATGGAAGGCTCATATGCATTTCTGGTAGAGGTAGAGCGTTGAGGGCTCTATTCAGTAGAAAACCTCCAGTCTTTCGCGCTTTATAAGGCAAAATTTGGCTCTTCTTTGCACCTCAGACGGCACAGGTTCCCTTCTTGGCTGGTCGCCCGTTTCGTAACTCGACGATTGTTTCATTTGAAGTCTCAGTATGTTTCTTACATCGTAGGCAATACATTGTTTTGGTTGTATACAATCACAACTCGTTGTCTCTATATGGAAATAACAAATTTCGATCTCGAAGCCGACGATGGGAAAAAACACCACCATTGGTTGTTGCCACCCAGCATACGGTGTATCATCTGTGGGCCTAGCGGATGTGGAAAAACAAACTTACTGCTTAACCTTCTGTTGAAGAAGGTGTATCTACATTTTGACCGGCTGTATCTATACTCGAAGTCTCTGGGGCAGGAAAAATATCAGTTCCTCCGAAAAGGTTGCTGGAAAGGAAGTTGCGTCTTTTCACTCTTGCTCAGATGAAATAGTTCCAGTTGAATCATTAAATAAGAATGCCAGAAGCATTCTAGTTTTCGGTGACGTCATGCTTGAAAAACAGTCGCCCATCGAAAGGTATTTCACTATGGGTCGACACGGTGGCGCGGACTGCTTCTACTTAACTCAAAATTACTTCCGCATTCCCAAGCAAGCCATCCCTGACAATGCTAAACTTATCGTCCTCTTCAACCAAGACAGTAAAAATTTGCGAGCCATTCACGATACGTTTGTGGGCGGAGACATGTCTTTCGATGAGTTCCGTACGTTCTTCAGCGAGTGTGCTGCCCAGCCATATGGATTCGCAGTGATAGATTTGACGTCCAAGGTGTACGATGGAAAATATCGTTGCGGGTTCGCTCGCTTCTATAAGCCCAAGGCAAGTATTTAAAGACACAATATAGGCAACATATAGTCGACATACAATCACAATGTGGACAAAAGTTTCGTCTAAACAGGAGCGAGACGCGTTGACTCAGGATTATTTAGCTCGGAGAAATCGATTGAGACAACGTTTCGTGGATGAGAAACTCGGTGAAGCCAACCTTCAGTACGATGCGGCAAAGCTTTTCAAACCAATAGCCACAGCCACAGCTGAATCCCAGGCGCCTACGTCTAAGGAGCTGCAGAAAGTTACCAGCGCTTTACAGGATTTGCCGGCGCAGATTTCAGAGTCTGCTAATTATAACCCGATAGCAGCTTTGTTCGGTGATTCCGCAGGAACAGCAGCTGCTCCAGCCCTTCCAGCGCTTCCAGCGTCCCGAATTCCCCCCGCATTGTTAGACGATCCAAACAAGTATCTCAACGTCGCGGCAATCATACGGCATGGGTTTAAACCTCCGAGCGAGCTTGACCTTCACAACACGGTAGCTGTTAAACAGATTATTGAAGCAGTGAACCAGTATAACCGAAACACACTGGGCAAAGAGAAAATGAAAGCTACTAAGCGTTCAGATGAGGAAAAGGAGGCTTCGCTGGCTTTAGATATAAAAGCCTTAAAAGATTACAGAGAGAGAATTCGTTTTCTTATAAAAGGTCATAATCTCACAAAACAGGGCAAGGGTTTTGTTGTTGCAGCCGTTCCTCTGAAATTACAAGATAATGTGTTGGGGGAGCTGTTTGTTGACCCCATCGCGCTGTCTGCTGGTAGACTGAGAGTGTTTAAAGGTGGCCACCTCGTTCTCGAATCTCCGCCCGATGAGTCGTTGTTCAGCCTGTTAACGAAACGATTCGTTAAGACTAAGCAATACTCTCCTCAGGCAATCGAGACTTTAAAAAGCTCGTACAGATGTCTGGTTTGCCTATTTATGGCCGGAAAAGTAAAAAGTTCCAGCTGATTCGTGGCGGCGCGGTGCAATTTTACAACGATCCAAACGCCCTGGTAGAGAGGTTGCAGCTTTTGGTGGCCTCTAGGGCCGCGGGAAACACTGGTCTCGGCAACGAAATCTCCGCCATTCTTGACGAGTTACTGCATTCCAGTGCGATCTCCAAAGAGCTGGCACTCGAATTGAATAGAAACATGCTCATAAAATAAAGTACACAAGATGGAACGTTCGGAGAAACTGCTCGAAGAAATTCGAGAACTTTTGCAGCCTAATGAAAATTTTAGTATAGTTGTTTCCTCAGATACTACGGGGTGGACCACGGCTTTCTCACCACCGCTGTACCTGGATCAAAAAAGACGCTTTGAGCTTGCTTTGGTCAATCTTGAAACTTATAACTCGATCCCGAACATTGACAGCACAAATAACAAGTTCGTCTACAGCTTCACCAATGGTGCGACGTGGAAGACGATCATTTTGCCCGACGGAAGCTACGAGATCGCACAGATTAATGAAAAGCCAGTTAGAAAAGCAAATTCCGCCGCCGACAGGTGTTGCTCAACTCAGCTTTAATTCTCCTATTACTATAGGAGCTAACGCATCTACCCTCCGCGCCTTCATAAAAATTACGAATGCCCTTTATAAGGTAAATATGGCCGCATCTACCATCAGGAAAATGCTCGGTTTTAACCCTCAGACGCTTGGTAGTGGTTATAAAGAGGGAGAAAATCCAGTCGATATTCTCCGGGTGGACACAATCCTGGTAAATTGTGACATTATCTCTGGATCGTATCGAAATGGTAGCCAGCTGCCAGTAATCTACAGTTTTTTCCCGGATGTGTCGCCCGGCTACAAGGTAATCGAGTCTCCGAAAAATCTGGTGTACCTACCAGTTGCACCGGCGGGTGACGTACAGGGCATTCGTGTGTGGTTGACCGACCAGAATGGTGAACAATTAAACCTCCGCGGTGAGACAGTAACTATAGGGTTTCACATCCGCAGTGCGTAGATGTTCACACTTAAATATTATTATGCTGGTTCTTGGAATTAAAAAGCGGCGTCGTGTCGTGGATGGTGGACTTTTCGACTGGATACCCAAAATCGCGGGCTTCCTTGGCCGTGCAGGCTCCTTCATTTCGGCGAATAGAGGCGCAATCACAAACGTTTCCAAGGTGGTTGGTAATATCGCGAAAGCTGGCGCCACAACAGCATCTCCCGTCAGGCAAATTGTTGATGTCGCGAAAGCGAGACGCGCTGCGGCGGTGGAAACGCAAACGAAAAATTCATCTGCCACGCCCGTTGTTCCCGCACCTTTGGAGAAGGCGCTCAGCGACAAGAGCATCGAATACTTGAAACAACTGGCTGTGAGTCCGCCACCCGTTGTTCCGACAATGGCTGACATAAACAGCCGCATTGCTGGATCTGGTTTCAAGACTATAAAGCCGAGTCGTGGTGGTAGGGGTCTGTTTCTCGCAAAATGAAATAAAAAAATTACCGACTAATTCACAAAACGCAAAAAAAAATATTTCACCCACCACACATGAATCTCATTTCGTAAATGAAATTCATTTACAGCATGATTAATAATTGAAGCTTGAACTTTTTTACTTATAATAATGGCGGCATTTGACGTGCCGAGTGAAATGTTGGACATCGCTTCGGCGGTACCCGATGATAATAGCATCGAATCGTTTGAATACCGCGAGTATGAGTCGCAAAACCCTGGGGCTATCAACAATGGCCAGGCCATACAGATAGACATCCAGAACCAAGACATTTTCACGCAGCCTTCTAAGAGTTACCTTCTTGTGGAGGGCAGGCTTACATCAACAGGCGCGGCTTACATCGCAGACTCGTTGGTGTCATTCATCAACAACGCCATCCCGTACATATTTTCTCAGATTCGATACCTGGCTAACAACACGAGATAGAGAATGTCATGTCGCCTGGACAAGCCACGACTATGAAAGGCATGCTGGTTTACGGCGACGACTTCTCCAAGGGCGAAGGTTTAAACATGTGTTGGCAGAAGGACATGACTGCGGCGGCGGCGGCGGCTGTGAATCTCGGCTTTGAGACCCGTCGATTGATGATCATTGGCAAACCTGTCCCTATCGGTACGTTTTCATTCATCGTTCCCTTAAGACATCTAGTCGGTTTTTGCGATGATTATCACAAGGTCGTATACGGGATTAAACACTCCTTACTGCTGAGCCGGCAGGGGGATGCAGACGCGATTTTCAAGGAAGCCGCTGCGACCAATGGCCAGATCACGCTGACTAAACTCTCCTGGTTCATGCCGCATATAATACCCGCTTTGGAGTATAAAAGCATGCTTATGAAGCAGATTGAAAGCAAGGTTAAGGTACCTGTAGCATTCCGCGCCATGCAATGCGACAACATTGCGGTGCCACGAGCGACGACTTTTTCCTGGCGTTTGAGCGTTATGTCGGGCACGGAAAAACCGCGGTGGATTCTTGTTGCTTTTGAGACTGGAAGGAATGCACATCAAGGCCAGAATCCGGCACTGTTTGACCATACACAGGTTCGCAACATTTTCGCTATGCTCAACAGCGATCGCTACCCGGTGGTTGACATGAATCTCGACTTCACCAAGAGGACAACCTCTCGCGCTTACAAGGCCCTACGTGACTTCAAGGAAGAATATTGCGGTATAGACGCGCGTGAGTCGTCATGTCAAGTAACACCAATCGACTTTGTAGATATGTTTCCGATCTTCGTCCTGGACGTGCGCAGGCAATCTGAACGATTAAAAACTTCTGTACAGGACATACAAATTAAGGTGGACTTTAACGAAGTGGTACCAAATAATACGGTAGCCTATGCCGTCCTGATCAGCGACCGACTTCTGAATTTTGAATCGGATGGTAGCAAATTCAACGTCGTTTACTAGAAATCGTTTTTCACATTTAGATACAAGTCCCTCTTTTGATATATTTTTTTGCAATAATGAAAATTGAATACGTTGCATTCGGCCTTTCACTGACCGAAGGACAAAAGCAAACATTGGCTAAAGCTGCACGCGCTGGCACTGGCGCCACGATCCGGCTCACTCATGGCCAGCTTCGTGGAGAAGATAAGCTCGCGCTTACGAAAGTTCAAGCCGCTCGAATAGCGAAGAAGATTTCGGAAGGCGTTGGCATGGAGCTGAGATTCACTAAAACGCAATTGAAAAAGATGACAAAATCGGGCGGATTTCTTCCACTACTGGCTCTCCTCCCGGTAATTTTGGGCGGGTTATCCGCCGTGGGTGGCATTGCCACTGGGGTGACAGAGGCCGTGCACAACAAACAGGCCAGCGACGCCGCACTGGCGGTGGCGGAGCGCCACAATCGGGCACTCGAGGCGCGGGGGTCTGGTTTATATCTCGGGCGCGAGACTCGTGGTGGTTGGTGCCCAATGTGTAAAGGATCTCGGGTCTCTACATCGGCCAAAAAAACTAAAACCTCTTAGCAACTTCGACATAGAGAAAACCGCCGGGGCTCTGCCGCATTTCCGCGGTGTTTTCATGCGAGATGGTCTGCCCGCCGTGGCTCGTGAGAAGGAGTGTGGAGTTGTTAATTTAGATTCTGGTGATGGTGATGGTACTCACTGGGTCGCCTATTGGATGGATGGACCAACAGCCGTCTATTTTGACAGTTATGGGCTGGATCCGCCTCTCGAAATTTCTCGATATTTAAACTGTTCCATAAGAACACAGACGTTCCAGCTGCAGGGGCCCGATGATGTGGTCTGTGGTCATCTCTGTCTTCTCGTGCTAAGAGAGCTCGCTGCTGGAAAGAATTTTGAAGATATCGTGCTTGACCTATGTTAGACTTCCGCCACCCTTTTTTGTATAAAAAATGCCGGTTGATAAATTTGGAAGAGACGGTGGAGGTGGGTTGGGAGGGGGGCAGATAAGCGCCGCTGGGCTCGTCCACAAGGCGGGTGATACCATGTTGGGGATACTATCGGCTGGAGGTTTTCGGCTGACAAACGTGGGAACGCCCACGATGGAAACGGATGCTGCAACAAAGGCTTATGCGGACATCGTAGATCAGGACAACTTACAAATCACCGGTGGAACGATGTCTGGCGTTCTAAAAATGGGCGGCCACAAAGTTACCGGGCTGCCCATAGACGCAGCAGCGTCTGAAAGCGACGCAGCGAGCTGGGCACAAGTTGTACGATTCGCGGACCAGAAGGCAACTGCAGCTGAAAATCATGCAGACCAGATGCTTATCGATGCCAGGCAGTACACGGACGAGAAAAATGCGGGGCTGAGAGATTCTGTTAGGCAATATGCAGACGAGAAGGACCTTATTGTTAAAAGTTATGTTAACGAGCAAGATGTTATCGTCAGGAACGCGTGTGTGCTCAAATCAGGCAGCGTAATGACTGGAAGTTTAGTTATGGGCGGCCACCGAGTTACTGGGCTCCCTACGGGTGCATCAACATCTGATAGCGACGCAGCGAGCGTGGCACAAGTGCTAAAGGTGGTCACCGACAGCCTGACCAAACACGATAGAGTACCCACGGAGTCGTTGCATGTGGTGAACAAAAGATACGTCGATGCCCAAAATGTTGACGCGAGACAGTACGTGGTCGATCAATACGCCGAGCTTAACTCGGCCGTCAGGACATATACAGATCAGAAGTCCGCCGCCACTAGGGAGTACGCGGACTAGAAAGCTGAAGCTGCCAAAAGTTATGCCAACGAACAAGATGCTATCGTCAGGAGCGCATGCGTGCTTATAGCTGGCGACGCAATGACGGGTGATTTAACCATGGGTGGTAATAGAGTTACTGGGCTCCCTACAGACGCAGCAACGTCCGAAAGCGATGCAGTTAGTATGGCACAAGTGTCAAAGGTGGTTACCGACACTATGACAAAGAGTGAAAGAGTACCAACGGAACCGTTGCACATGACAAACAAGCGTTACGTTGATGCCGAGATCGCGGCCACCAGACAGTACGCAGTCGATCAGGATGCTATCATTAGTGGTAATCACGTTCTCAAAACTGGCGACACTATGACTGGTAATTTGGCCATGGGCGGAAAGAAAGTGACTGGGCTTTACACAGGCAGCTCAACATCTAATACCGACGCGGCGAGCATCGGGCAGGTGACGAGAATCTTAACCGGCAAAATGACAAAATTAAATAAAATACCGACGGAGCCTTTGAACGTTGCGAATAGACAATAATTATGTTGACACTCAGGCTGTTGTTGTTAAAAGATATACAGACAGTAAAGGGACCGCTGTAAGACAGTACGTGAACAACCTCAAGTTTCTCAACTACAGCGGTCACATTCCACCGCATTCCAAAAACATTTCCGAAACGGGTTTTATTGCCGAGGCTGGTTCATTTCTACCCACTTACCCGCCATATTTAGCGTTTAACTCTGGAATAATAGGTGAGTGGAGAACCAAGCCTGCCGCACCTGGTAGAATTGCAATGACTTCGTTACATATTGAATGCCCTACGCCTGTGCGAATATGGAAGGTTAGTCTTGCTGGGGTGGCTGCTAGTCGTATCACGTCCTGGAATATCCATGGGGGAACTCGCATAACCCCGTTGATAATTTCATATACAGTACTACTCTCCTCCAATGGCCATCCCGCTTTGACTGATTCTTTACAGGAGTTTTCCATCAACACTGACACCGCATTCAAAATCTACAACCTGGAGGCCCGTGCAATAGAGCCATCATCAACAACTGTTCTTGGTATATCTCACTTTCAGATCTATACATATTTTAAAGTCGGGGAAACATAAGACTTAATAATGGTCGACTCACACTACAAGATTCGGGGTTATCTCCGGCAAAAAGGAGAAACAAATATGCACAAGTACAACCTCGATGATTTGGTTGGACTAACCAACTGGGGATATACTATCCCTAAGCCCACCGCAGATATGTTAGCCGCGGTTCCCCAAATCCACATCGATTTCGTGTCGGATGATTACCACAGCCGCGATATTTACACAGCGACCAAAACTGTGACTCTAAGTTCGTGGAAAACACTTCCATTGACCGCGGCGCGTTATCCATGTATCACGTTGCAAACTAACCATGAGACGGTCTCATTAGACCGCGGATTCTGGAGGCTTACAATGTTTGGTGTTAGTACTGGTGATGCGTCATTTCGCGTTATTACAGCCGCGGGTAGCATCGATCGTACAGTCGACATTCTAAGTGGACAATTTGATGCAGCTAGGGCAATATTCATTCCAGGACAAACGAGTTTTCGAATTGAAGGAAAAAAGAGAGGCGTTGAAAGTACTTCATCTATCGAGTGAAACATAACGTTACTGATAGAGCAACTATAAAAACCATGTCTTTGTACCCAACGCTTACGGAGTCAACAATTTTGTCAGACACAACGTCGCAAACATTTCGTCTGCAGAAGATTGGCGATATAGAAGCCTTCCTGAGGTGTGAGGCTGAGAGCCGTGGACAACTATGCAAAAAGTATAAGAGGGTTATAGATGTGGCTAATGGGGCCTCGGCCGGCCTTGCTATGGTTAGTCTTGGAACTGGGGTGGGGCAGCTATGTTAGCCACTGGTATTGGTTTTGTTCCTGGTATTGTTCTAGAGGGCTTTGCCATAGCGACGAGTTTTCTGGATATCATTGGAAATATTATTAGTCGACGGTTTGTTGCTAAAGCTTCAAAACACGACGAAATTTGTGTTTTGGCGGAAAGTAAGCTAAACACGATACATGACCACATTTCGAAAGCGTTGAAAGACACGGCTATTAGCGATGAAGAGTACAAGCTTATTCTGGGAGAGGAGGAAAAATATAGAACGATGAAACGTGATATACAAAGCAAGAATGGAAAAAAAGAGTTGCCGAGTCAAAGCAAAGACGATATGGTGGCGGAACTAATCAAGAAACTAACCAGCACTGGGACTTCTCCGCGAACCTCAACATAAAAGTTTTCATCTTAGGTGGTTGGAGTAGTGAGTCTGTAATTCCTAGCGCACCACCGCCGTACGATTAGTGGGCTGTAATTTTTGCTGGCACACTCGCAAATGAGTCAGCAAATCAGTTTCATTTGCGTTTGCGTTTGGGCCGGCCTCGTGGGAGGTTCTCGGCCGGCAGCAAACGACACTTTTGGAGTTTGATGTGTTAAGGCAATCCATGATCTGATTTTTTGGCTTTGGCCGAATTGGCTTAGAGACGGTCTTTTGTTTCAAAGCGCTTCTATTGAGCCTGTTTCAAAGACTCACTTAACACCACGATTCAAAAGACTCTAAGCCATGATAGCCACAGACACTGCTTGGAAACCGATCTTTGATAAGGGTCAATGGATCCTGTAGGCCTCTGTGGACCCTTTTCTGTAGAGACAGTCTTTAAATCAAATCACTTGATATGCCGCCCGATCTAAAAGCCCCATAAGACCCCTACTGAATGTAACATTCGTCAGCAATTTTAGCCAAGAGACTATGCTACAGTCCAAGTAGATCAAATCGACCAAGTCGATCGTTTAGGCCTATTTGCCAAGTCGATCAATTCGACGAGAGGTCGACTAGTCGATCGATCACAGGGTATAGGGTCCTCCCCTTCCTCACCCTATTCTCGTAGGTGGACTAGCGGCGTGTCAAGACTCCAGGTGAGGTGTTTGACGAATTCCAAGCCGCCAATACTTTTCCATACAGTATACATAATCTCCATTAATAGCCTATACATTATAATCTCCTAATATTATAGAGTTCGTATAATTCCAAATCATATGGTAAACGCACGACGCACATAATTAAACGTCGCGTCGGATAGGTTCATTGATTCTGCGGGGCCTCTGTACAGCTGCATAGCTCGACTACTGAATATCCAGGCCAGCTGAAACTGTATTATTGCAAATAACGCATTTCAGGGTCGTTATTGCCTGCATTCCGTGGATTTTCTACGTTTACTCAAACGTTTCTTCGACAGTTTCTTGGCTTCAGTTTTCGAAATCTCGCTCCACATCGCTTCACACTTCTACGTCGTACACACGTCAGTGTATGTCTACTATTTGCCTATTCAACGGCATGCCTCGCTGAACAGTACCTCGATGCTGCGTGTTTCGTCTACCGATCAACAGCTCTTCTCAACTTGATCGTTCGAATAACGACCTTCGCGGACACTGCAAAAGATACTGCCAGTTCTTCGATCTCTACTCCTCTACGACGAGCAACCTGCTCGACAAGATGCTCTCTCCTCAAAGTGTCAAAACTCGCCTTTGACCGCTTGCTGTTTGGTTTGTCCGTGACTGTCACCTGTTACGCCGACGATCCCGCTGTCTTGAAAGACGCTATCGACTCACTCAACTTCGTGCTTTACATCGTCTCTATCGACTATATGAAGCTGCATATTGTGAGGACTTGGTTACAAGAAATACAAAGAGTCCCAAACGACTTTGATCGTTCATCCCTGGCGTCCTGGGCCGATCTCCTCGCCTGCTCGTGACTGTTTCCTTTTCAGCGGACGAGTTTCTTACGATGCTTACGACTAAGATCGACGACCTTCGTGATTCTACATTTGGTTCGCCTCCTCCATTCTTCACCTCAACGGAATCAGTCTTTGATGATTTTCGTCCCATCCTCGAATCGGATTTGCGCCGTGTCCTTTCTTCCTCGAACTTAAAATCTTGTGAACTGGACCCCTTCAGCCATTTATTATCGTAGATATTGTAGATGACATTTGTTCGTTCCTCTTGTAAGTACTAATTTAATAGGTCTCTCTCTTGAGGCCTCCATCCTTCCTCCCTAAACCCGCTATTGTTTTCCCAGATGTTAAGAAACCAAATCTTAAACCCAGAATGTGTCAAAACCACCCCATTTCCAACCTCTCCTTTCTCTCTGAGAATCTTGAACGTCTTGTTTCTTTACGGCTTCTCTCCTACAGTGAAATGTTGGGCCTTCTCTCGTGATTGTAATTAGTAACTTCTGTTGCGCCGGTGTCTACTACACAAGGCATCAACCGACGGCAAACCAAAACTAAGCCGTAATCAGGTCAATATCCAGAAGATCAGACCGTAGAACAGATAGGCAGCTTATGGTGGATAAGTAATTTGAAAGAGGTAAGTTTTAACTTGATAGCGAAATGACACAAGCGACTGAAGAGATCGCACGGACACAGGGAGAGTGTTCAAAAAATTAGGTCCAGCAACCGAAAAATTCCGTTCACCAAGAACAGGTCTAGATTTAGCAATGACCAAACAAAATTTGTCAGATGACCTCGTTGAATAATGATAAGTCTGGAGGAAAAGAATTGACTTTAATTACTGTGGTTGGCCAGAATTCATAATTTTATAAACCCTATTATGAAACTAATTCTTTGCTGAACAGAAAGACAGTGCAATAATTTAAGCACAGGAGTTATATGTTCAAATTTGTTGTATTATCTATGGCTCTAGCCAAAGATTTCTGCACTCTCTGCAGCTTCAGCATGTTTGACATTTTGATACCAGTAAGAAGCGAGGACAGTACGTCGCCTGAGAATTATCTTGGCGTATCTCCATTTTCCAAAATTCCGAGATAAACGAGGTGGAAGTTTGGGCCGCATTTTGCGGAAAAATGAGAAATTCAATGCAATAAGTAGGGCATTGTCAAATTACAGTTCACACACAGACGTTATATTAAAACATCAACATTGCATAAAGATTTTGCATTTAAAAAATTAACAATTATAGTTGTTATTCTGAAATTTGTGAAAATTTTGTATAAACTGGATTTACAAATATTACAAACCATCTTTCTGAAAACAAAGACATGAAATGATTAAATTAAGCAACGACCAATTATTACAGAGTGTTTTCGTTAAAATATTCATTTACATAGTCCGGATTTTTAAAAGAAAAACTTTTAATTGTCTGGATATGCGACACCATAGTCCAGCTAAGCGCACAGGTTTATACTGCTGTATCTCCTGCACGTCCAATCAGCGACGAGCTTTCTGTGGACATACAACAACAGAGACTGCTTCACTATGAATGCTTTATGGAGATACGATAAAATGTTTCTGAAAACAGGACATACGACAGTATATTTTGTTGAATATCTTTAAAACGACCTATCGTATCTCCTAGCCATTGAAACTGAAGAAAGATCAAAAGAACTCTGCTACAAATCAACTCTTAACTACTTTTCGAAAAAAAGTGGAGATACGACAAGATAATTCTCAGGCGACGAGTAGTCTAGGCGACTGGACACCAATGCATTAGCCAGAGATATCATTACAGGCATGGACGCATAACGTCTAAGTCTGCGTAAGTCATACCTGGGAAGCACATTGTTGAATTGAAAACAATGCCTTAGTTACGAACAGCGTTTGCCAGCTCAACAATTCAGTCACCCAGTTCAATGACTTAGGCTGAATAAAAACTTTTTAAGTTGATGTGCAGTGCCCAGTAGCAGAAATTCAGTCTTTGATGGTTAAGGAGGAGTTTATTGATTGCCATGTAAGACTACCTCATCGAAGACAGCAGATAACAGCTGCCCAGATGAGTCACAAGAAAGACAGTCAAAAGAATTGTAGATTTGAGTATCATCAGCATAGAAGTGATATTCCAGCGCATGATTATCCAGCAATGTTCCTAATGATATGGTGTATAATATCTACTTTATTTCGCTCAAAGCAGAAACACAAAGATTAGAACGCACAACGAAAAACAGAAAACACAAATAAATACACAACCAACTCAAGCTGCAACTCCCCAAAGGCATAAGCATTATAAACCTGCGAGCTAATATAAGACATATTGTCCTTTAGTGACACACCAAGACCATTAACTAGAAAATTGAATTCGTTTCCATAACTGAATGTCAACGTCAACATGTTGAGTGTACTATTACCCTTACAAAGCATTTTTAAGTAGTTTAAACATAGCAATAACTCTCATAGATTTAAAATTCAAACTGCCTACACCTTCAATAAATTCTCGCACTGATTCCCATTTATGGAAACCAAACAGTTTACGATACACATTATTCCAGCAAGCATTTAGTTTACTGAGCTGAGATTGGGAAACCTCACTGCTACTGAGCCATATCTTAGAACTGGAAGGCAATATGTCTGCTGCAAGTGAAGCTGCATTAGCTCCGACAAGCCCGAAGAGTTACTGATAATATTATTGCTGGCTGCATAAAAATTGCGCATTATAGTATCCACATCGCATCTCAGTTTACTGCCCGCACAAAAGACAACTCCCAAATATTTGACCTGCTCGGTCCACGAAACCTTTTTTTACATAGAACCATATCAGGCAGGGAGGCCTTACATCAGGGACCGAATGCCATGCACCAAGATTTATTACAATTAAATGTTAGGCCTAACTGACTACTAACAGCACCACATTTATAGTAAGGCTTGAAGCCCAACTACCGATGCAGACAGCAAAATAATATCATCTGCATACATAATGCAACCCAACCATGACTTGTTTATACAACAACCTACCCCAGTTGCTCTTGACTCCACAATAAATTTATTAACAAAGACATTAAACAATGAAGGCGACAGAGAACTCCCCTGCCGTACACCGCTCCTAACTGCAAATGGCATAGACATACTACCATTCCAACGTACTGCCACGGCCAGTTTACTATACCAATCTACCATGAACAGTTAGAAGTGTGGATTCTGTTGAGTGAAACTTAACATATGCAGTCTGAAAAGGAGAGATTAGTGAGTGTGGTGATAGGAAAGTTTGCATGCGATGCGTGACAATCCGTTCAAGGAGTTTAGATATAAATTCAAGGCCTGTAATTTGACAGCTCATCAGGGTCAAGAGCAGCGGAATGAATATGACATGAGCAAACGGAGATGAAAAGGATCCCTCGATCAATGAGAAATTGATAATCAATGTTATGGTTATACCAAGGACATCAAAGAAGTCTTTCAGAAACCTAATAGGAATGGTGTCAAGAAGACCAGTTTCGTTGGGCGAGGAAAAGATAAGTATTCTATAAAGAAACCTCGTCCAGAGTAGTTGGCAGAAAGTGGTCCATGATAGGAGGTGTAGAATTTGAATGGAGGAATTAGTCCAATTGAAAGGAGCTGTCTAATATAAGCCGTTCATCAGAAATATTGTCGGCAAAAAGGTCAAGAATTTACTTGCAAGATCATAGGCAGCTTACCACACAGCAAGGAACAAATGTAACTACTCCCGATGTGTAGCATTATGTCCTTACTGTCCTTTCCTCACCCAAAATACACTGAATACATAGATTAGCACTGTGTAATTTGAGTAGACAATGCGAAAGATTCACTATGGTTATTAGGTGATGCTAATTCCTTAATTAATTTACCAGCACGTAAGACCAGTACAATAGGAATAATAAATAATACAGAGTTAGGGGGTAAAGTTTGAGCGTTTGAGAGTTGTCAACGACAAGTTGTTCAGTTCCCATTGGCCAAAATGAAAATTACTGGTAAACTCAACGTTGGTCGTCTGCTGGTCACGTGGCAAAGAAGGAGTCGCTGGATCGCTGTTGATGGCGAGGGTTGGTTGTGGAGGATCAATGCCGTTCCACTCGAGTGTAAGGGCGTATTAAAAGGAGAAAACGTCGAACGATCTCTATAGTCCTGTAAAGCTGAATTTGAAGATTAATTCAGTGAACTTGTGATCAAAATCGGTCATTATTCGATAAAGTTATAGTCGAACGTTGTGACTGAGGAAGAATATTACGTCTTCAAACTGTGTGAAAATTCCTATGCAATTTCGAGTTGATAGTAGGTCTATGAACATTCGAAACTAGAGTCGATAAATGGTTTAAAGTTAATCAGATCAACATTCTTTGATCGAACATTTGTGTCTTGAGAACTGCAAACGCAAATTCTACGAAGGAAGTTTGGAGATTACGATACGATACGAGAATACAATCTACTTCTACATGGAAAATGGGAGAAAATACTTCAAAGCGGCCAGCTAGATGAAAGAGACGTTTCAGTGAATTCTACATGCGAAGGACATATCTAGAAAAACAGCTGACTCATCATCTACGGGAGGGTAACTTAACACACATATACATAAGATCTAATTATAATACAATGTGAATTGAAGACGTGCTGGTCATAAGTAAGATAAGGCTATACAAATAACTTTTTATATGAAATGTTATATTACGATTAACATTGACTATTTATGTCTCTTAATACATATGAAATAGACATTCAAACTGTCTTCTGGTTAACTTTACCACTGAACTATATACGACAGGAATCATTTGCGGGGGCTCAGAGCAACGATAAATTAACAAGTGACGAGGCACAAGATCAGTGTCTGTCCCTAAGTGAGATAACCAAACAAGGGGCCTACTCACTAATAAGGTAATTAGCGGTAGTAAGGTTACACGATGTAACAATTTATTTAAGGCCAACCACAAGGTGTTTGGTGATGCAGAACTTTCAACGATTAAATTAGTTAAGTAGGCAGATTTGGTACAGGAAGCAAGTTTTCACACACGTTTGCACTGTTGCTTAAACTTAGTGTGATCAGAAGGCAGACGAGAGTGGCGCCACCATCGCTCCAATTGACTTGATGCCAGGGCGAAATTTAGCGATTGTATTATTTTGTGGCGGTTTAAATTGGAAGTAAAATTTCGGGAAATGGCAACATGATCTGAAAAATATGAATCTACAAAAGTAATAGAATGAAGTGATTTAGAATCAGAATAAGTTATCAGGACATGCAAGAGCTCATTGCCTTTCCTATCCAAAATGAGGATTATGCGTAGGAAAGGTAATGAGCTGTTGCGTGTCACAATCTTCCAACATATCAACTTTCCAGACAATCTGCCTTCAGAGCCCATCAATTCTACTGAAATTATTCTTCTTTCACTCCTCTTTGATATCTACTCTGTTGTTGCTAAATCTTATGTCGCCCTTTTGGCTCTCTTTGACGCTTCCTCTGTTTTTGACATGGTGGATTATAATTTATTCATTCTGTGGATTTATATTGCGCCTCTTCAAGATACCTACTCAGCGGCGCTCCCAGCCTAGCCACAGCTAAAGAAATGTGATTTGAGGACTTGCAAAAAGCAGGCAAGTTTAAATATTTAATGTGACATTTGTTTAATATTCTTTTACACCGTGTTGAGATTTCCGTTGGCCTTAGTGAGACCTTTCACCATCATTTCGGTCCTACCTCTTGGTTCGCTTCCAATTGACATCCTTGGTGACTACATAACTTCGCGTGTGCCCGTTAAAGTTACGGACCCAGGGATCCGTGCATGGACCACTTCTGTATACCGGTATCATGTTCGTTTTCGTCCAGTGTTTGTGACCTGGGCTTTATTCTTGGTGGCACTCTCTCGTTCACTGAACATATGTCCAATTTTACCCGATCCTCCTACTATCACCTGAGGCGTCTCCTGGCTATTAGACGATCTGTCTACTCTCCAGTGTTCATATCTGGTGTTCACGCTTTCATCTGTTCGCGTACTTGTTGGCCTTTCTATAGGTACTAAATGCAACTGCCCGTCTGATTGTTCGTTTTCCTCGCTTCTCCCATATTATGCAAAATCGAGCCTTTCTGATGGTTGGTCCAGTGGTATGGAATGCCCTACCTCTGGCGCTGCGTCTCCTTCCTAAAATCCAATCCGAATATTTCTATAATGCTTTACAAACTGCTTTGTTCGTTCGTGCTAAAGTCGGGAGCGCCTCTGAGTAGCTCCCTTGAAGGGGCGCTATGTAAATGCTCAAATGAATGGATGAATTAATATCTCGACCTCTGTGGGTTCTGCTTTCTGCCCTCATTCTGTTCAAATTCTCTTCCTTATCTACATAGCGTTCTTGGGTCAAGCGCCAACCTATCTTTGTGACTCTTCGCTTCGGCCTATCTCATCTGACTCACCGTCCTCTCCGCTCTTTGGATCGGCTTAGCCTCTTTGTTCATCGGTCTAGGACTGCATTGGCTCAGACTGGTGCTTTTGCCTGCATTGGTACATGTACCTCTCCATGGAAGGACCTCCCCATGCGACTCGTTCTACGATGGCGTCTTGCTCCTTCTATCCGCTGTCTTAAATCTTATCTTTTCCCTCTGGGTCCCCGCACTTGAGGCGCCTCTGATCAGGTCGTACTGGAAGAGGCGCTTTAGACATCTTTAAATACAATACAAAGCAATACAATAAAATGCAACATAACAATAAACCATGGATCCCTTCGTTCGCATCTTTTCATCTCATGTGTGTAAATAATTCATCAGTTTTTCACCCTTGTATGAGTCAGACATCGTAGAAACTGTTCTTTGGAAAAAGAAAGATTGGATGTGGTTTTACTCCTGAATTATGATGATAGGAAACAACTTGGTCACCTCTACCTGATGAAAAAGTCGGCAGACGCAGTGAATTCTGTTTACTACGGGCAAAAGGTTTTCCTGCAACGTTGTTCCAACGAAGTTAGTTTTGTTATTTTTAGATTTCTATGGAAAAACCAAGAAAAGATATGTAATTATTAGAAAGAAGAGAAATCATCTCTTAGAAAATATTCAACCGAATGACGAGTTGCTTACTTCGCTATTGTCTCTGAACTGCATAACGCAAGAGCAAAGTCGCTCCATTCAACGACAACGCTCAAACTGCAACAACAGAATGACGAAAGAGCAACGTCAACGTTCAAGAGAAGATAAGAATTCCGAGCTTTTGCACCTCATAAGATCTTTCGACGACATAAAGTTTTCAAATTTCGTGAAGTGTCTTATACAAACAAACCAGAAGATTGTGACAAGGATCGTGATGAAAAGAGAAGGTTACAGTTCAAATTTTATTTAAAGGCTCCTGTTTTTACATAACTTGGTGCATACTTAGAAAAATAATTATATAAGCATTTATATTGAATTATATGAAGATCGTTCCGAGACTTTTATGTATAATTCCGTATTTTTAAAATCAAGCTGACAAGTAATGGAAGCAGTTATCACTTTTACAGACCGAATTGGATGGCACTGCTTTGTCACTGTGAGCAGAAGAACTGTAAGTAGTGTCACTTTCATCATTGGCGAAGCATGGAACATATAATTTTCCTTTCTGGGTTTTCAAAACCCAACGGAGTTTGAATTTCAGATGATAAACTGCTGCTAAGGAGAATTCACTGTCTTCAAAAAGACGCCCAAATCGTTTCCCTATACTCGCCAGTAGTGCAGCATCAAGAGGTTTTGTCAGTGTAACTGGCATTTAATTTGATTTTCAGCTTCTGAAGTGTTGGCAGCACAAGCCCAAAGTATTACACTCACAACTTGAAGGATTCTAATGCAGCCGCATTTGGTGTTGTTGAAAGAGTGTTTTTTCTTAAGTGCCGAATCCACTCACAATGGTCTTTGCCCAGCAATGTACTTTTGCCAACTCGCTCCTATCGCCTAATTGGATCTCAACACTCGAGGTCGAGCCAGAGAAAGAAATCCAACTAATTGCCTGCAGTCGTTCACGGCGCTAGGTCCGGTGGATGTTCATACATTGTTTGGCGCTTGATTGATCTATAAACCAAACGGTGTGGCTATCCTGCTTGAAACCAGGGCTGCAGAGGAGGGTATGCGTATCAGAGCCCTGCGCCGGCCGTGCCGCGCAGCCGCCTACATTTTGTAGGCGCCGCTGCCGATTTTGTTTTTCGGCGCGCCGCCGATGCCGGTCATATGTATTTAATTGATATTGTTGCATTTTTCTTGTTTTGCATGATTTCGCGACAAATTGTTACCTTAGTGCGAATGACCACATTTAACACATATCCAATAAAATAGCTATAAACATAGGTGTAATAAAAAGAATATCCCATCTACCCAGTATTTTAAAAACCTTGTACTATACTATGATTTACCCGTACCTCTCCTATTGTCCCATGGTATGGGCCTCTAACTACAGCTCCAGACTCCACAGGTTGAATATACTTCAAAAGAGAATCATACGGGTAATTACTGGATCTCAATATCTTGCACATACTGAGGAATTATTCTCCTAAATGGGTTTACTAAAACTCGACCAAATACTGGAGTATCAAATTGGTAACTTCATGTTTACCTCGATCAACAAATTATTACCGCAAGAATACTCGAGTCTCTTTATTAGGAATTCCCAGGTACACGCACATGCTACAAGGAATGCTGCTAACTTTAGATCGGCCTATGCCAGAACAAACATCATAAAATTCTCTTTGCCATGTAGGGGTCCCGTGATCTGGAATATGGTACCAATGTGCTTTAAAGCTTGCCCACATCTTAATATATTTAAATGCCACTTAAAGCACTGGCTGTTGTCTGGTAAAGTTCCTGTTGAGATATTATCTGAACCTAGCTTGGAAGGTCCGCAAAAGGTTCATCAGTCACTCTGTTACGGAGTTAAACAGGGAGGCGACCTGACCGACGCCTCTTAGGAGCGTAGACTCGGACCCGACCTGGGCTGGTGAACCAAAGTCGTCCGTGCCCACCTTCACGTGGTGCGGACTGTTACTACCCTTCCAATGGAAGGGGAACGAACGGGCACGGCAGGCAAAACCAGGGGAAGGCAATGGCAAACCACCCCTGTTAACTTCCCAAGAAAATCGTCATGAGATAATGTTTATCATGACGATCGCTAGAGCTCCGAGAGTTGACAGCACAAGGTGACAAGGTGAGCTTGGAAATAATAACAATCGCCCCTCTGGTTAACACTACTCTGCTTGCGTGAAAGTACGTTTCTTGGTCGAACCACAATAGCCTAGCCTGATCGTCGTGGACTACTAGCTCTTGCTCATGATTCACTATTAACTTAAAACTCGACTTCCATCAATGAATCAATCAATCAATCCATCAATCAGTATTCGTTTAATTCAACAAATCCAGTTGACAATAACGCAACAGATTACAGTAGAGGGGAATGTTAGTAGCTCGCTCATTTGACCAGTACAGGGTTCAAATCCTTACCTAATAGGTTCAATATTAGTTACTAACCTTAAGCGTAGGATGAAAACTCTCCGTCATGCACGAACCTAGACATAAGGGTCAAATAAAATCAACCGATGACTCCTTACAGACTAATCCGTCATGCACGTATAAGAAATGTATGAAAATATTTTCTTCAAAACAGCTTAAAGACATACAACCCCAATATAAAATGGAATACAAGAAGAAAACTGTTATCGAATTAAGAAAAATCGCCAAGCAGAGCGGCTTGGTTGGATATACGAGACTGCGGAAAGCGGAGTTGATTGCTAAACTTGAAGCTAACGAGACTCAAACACTAATTCCCTCACATTTTGCGCCGATCTCACCTAATACCAGTTTGCAGATTGCCATCCCAACACAAACACCCTCAACAGCACGAAAAGTATACGACAAAACTATGTCAGCGATTAAAACATGTGCTAAGGTGATTGAAAGGAACATACCTAGGCAACCAATGAAAATTGTAAAGGAGAACTTTGGGGTAATGAAAATAAAAATTACTTCATATTTTAGGAAAATAATTAATAAACCAAAGTTTGAAATTCATCAAACGGCTTCGGCCATCAAGGGCTTCACGAAACAATACACGGTAGAGGGGGTTAATGGTATCGATGCCACATCTTTTCTTAACGCCGTTCGAGCACAGGCGGTAGACTTGTTGCTAAAAAATCGTCAGACAAAGACCAACTTTGTCCTTACCTGCACAATGGAGCGCGTTGACATGAAGACTGGAGAAGTAGATTCTAAAGATTTTCCATTCGTTTCAAAGACTGAGGTGATTCTAGACTCCACCGATGTAGGTGAAATTTATAACAACGCGAAAGATAAAATTATTGAGTCGATGGCTGCCTTCCAGATGCGTGGTAGTAACTGGAGACTCAGAGCGGTTCAAAAATTAGAAATCAACACGGTTGTTTATAAACCGCTGAAAGGTAGTTCTTACATTCCACTACCGAAATGTTTAGCGAGTAAAAAGGGAATTATTAATATGAAGAACGAAGACGAAGAATGTTTCAAGTGGTGTGTGACGAGAGCCTTAAACCCAGTTGATAAAAATACAGAAAGAATCACGAAAGAATTAATTAGACAGTCTGAGGAACTTAATTGGTCCGGTATCGAATTCCCAGTAGCAGCGGATGCTAATGTGATAAGCAGGTTTGAGAGAAATAATAATATTAGTATTAATGTTTTTGGTTATGAGAACGATGTTAACCTGTTCCCACTGTATTTATCAAAGCATGAGAACGATCGGTGTGTAGATCTATTACTCATTTCTGACGGAGAAAAGAAGCATTATTGTTGGATAAGGAACTTTAACAGACTTATGGCGGTTAATCGAGAAAACTCACACACTTCGATGCACTATTGTAAAAGATGCTTAACAGGATTCAGTAGAAAAGATTCTCTACACAAACACACCGAGTACTGTTCCCAACACGAGGCGCAAAAGATAGAACTTCCAGAACCGGGAACTATGTTGAGTTTTAAGAATTATTATAGAAAGATGAGAGTCCCCTTTGTAGTGTACGCCGATTTCGAAAGTTTTATTAAACCTATAGACACCTGTCAACCAGATCCCAACACGTCCTACACCAACAAATACCAAAAACACGTTCCGAGTTCTTTCTGTTATTACATAAAATGTTTCGACGATGACTTATATTCGAAAGCCCCGGTAATGTTCACAGCGAAGAGCGAAGACGATGATGTAGCGCAGATATTTATAGACACTCTTATAGACGATATAAAAGATATTTACAAGAGATTTAAATTTCCAAAAGACATGATATTCGGGAAGGAAGACAAGGAGCTATACGACTCGGCTACTGTTTGTCACATTTGCGAAGGTGAACTAGGCGATGATCGAGTTCGAGACCACTGTCATTTAACTGGAAAATACAGAGGAGCCGCTCATAAACTTTGTAATCTACACTATAGAGTCCCTAAGTTTATCCCAGTACTGCTACATAATTTATCCGGATACGACAGTCATTTATTCGTAAAGAAATTACGAGGCGATGATAACGAAAAGATTAACTGCATTCCTTGCAACGAAGAAAAGTACATCTCATTTAGCAGAGAAGTTGTAGTTGATAAGTTTGTGGGTAAAGAAGATAAGGAAGTAGAGATTAAACGTGAATTACGTTTCATCGATAGTTTTCGATTTATGGCTTCGAGTCTCGACGCTTTATCGAGGAACCTAAGCAAAGACCAGTGTAAAAATATAAGCAAGCATTATTCTGGTAATCGGCTCGATCTCTTGCTTCGAAAAGGAGCGTATCCTTTTGATTACGTCGATTCCATCGAGCGACTGAACGAAACAGAACTACCACCAAAGTCGGCATTCTATTCGAGACTTAACGACTCGGACATTAGCGAGGAAGACTACAACCATGCGCGTGTGGTATGAAATGAATTCGGATTTAAAACGTTTAGAGAATACCACGATTTATATAACCTGTCCGATGTTCTCCTGCTCACCGACGTGTTTGAAAATTTTAGAGACGTGTGCTGCGAGAACTATGGTCTAGACCCCGCTTGGTATTATACTTCTCCGGGTCTTGCTTGGGACGCCGCATTAAAGTTGACTGGAGTAGAGTTGGAGTTGTTGAGCGATTACGATATGATACTAATGGTTAAACATGGGATAAGAGGCGGCGTAAGCACAATTTCACATCGTTATGGGCGGGCAAACAATAAGTACATGCCCTCGTTTGATGACAGCAAGCTTCATCATTTATAACCTATTTGGACGCTAACAATTTGTATGGGTGGGCGATGTGTAAGAATCTACCAACTCACGGGTTCAAGTGGATGGGTAACGATGAGCTAAACGACTGGAGATCAACGCCGAGTATATTAGAAGTGGACTTTGAATACCATAGAGATTTGCACGATCTTCACAACGACTATCCTCTTGCCCCTGAGAATATTACACCCGAATCTTCAACTATGCCTAAACTCATTCCAAACCTGAACGATAAAGTAAAGTACATAGTCCATTACGAAAATTTAAAGCTGTACGAAAGCCTAGGCTTGAAGATAACCAAAATTCATCGTGGAATTAAGTTTGAAGAAAGTGCCTGGTTGAAAAAATATATCGATCTAAATACCAACCTGAGGACCAGAGCCACCAACGATTTCGAGAAAGACTTTTTCAAACTAATGAATAATAGTGTGTTTGGGAAGACGTGTGAAAACATAGAGTCTCGGGTAGATATAAAACTGGTTTCCAGCGAAAAGCAAGCTATAAAACTAGCGGCGAAAACGAGCTACGACAGTCGAACTATTTTTGATGAAAACCTAATCGCCATTCATATGAAACGCACGAAATTATATTACAACAAGCCTATATATCTCGGTATGTGTATTTTAGACTTGAGTAAGACGATTATGTATGAATTTCATTATAATTACATCAAGAAAAAGTATGAAGATAGAGCAAAGTTACTTTTTACGGATACGGATTCTCTAGCTTACGAAATTAAGACCGAAGACTTCTACGCCGATATAGCTCCTGACATTAGAAGTAGGTTCGACACGAGTGAGTATCCGAAAGATCATCCATCGGGTATAGAAACCGGCATTAATAAAAAGGTTATTGGTATGTTCAAAGATGAAGCGGGTGGTAAACAGATCGAAGAGTTTGTAGGTTTAAGATCGAAGTTGTACTCGTACAAGATGGCCGGAGTAGACCACAAGAAATGTAAAGGCGTGAAGAAGAGCGTCGTTAAGAAATCTATCACTCATGAAGATTACAAAGCCTGCTTGTTCACCAAACGAGAACAATCGAGAAAGATGAATGTCATTCGATCCCACCTTTACGAAATCTACACCGAATAAGTAAATAAGGTCGCTCTCTCGGCGGAAGATGATAAACGAGTGATTCAGCAAGACGGTGTCCATACTTTAGCATATGGGCATTATTCTCTAATATAAATGAGTTCTGCAACTGTGAAAAACATCGATGTCGAAGGCGTAGTTCTTGCAAATCATCCGTTAACGAATTTAGAATTATTGGATGCTGCGAAGAAGCTGAACATTCCGAATTTTAGAGGCGTGTTCTTACGAGACGAGCTGCCGAAAAAACCTAAACGGAATGAGTGTGGGATATTGAACCTAGACGATTCTAATGGGGTAGGAAGTCATTGGGTCAATTTTTTAAAGAATGGTAACGAGAAAATATATTTCGATAGTTACGGTCTTCCTCCTCCTACCGAACTAAAAAAGTATTTACGCGGTTCAGTGTTATATAACAGCGAGCGAATACAGCCGGATAACGAAGTGTTTTGTGGCCATTTGTGTTTGTACGTGTTAAAGAAGACGATGAACGACGGTTGCGAGTTTCAAGAAGTTATAAACGACTTGCATTAAAAAATTATATATATAAAATGCCAGTCGATAAATTTGGACATACGGATTCCGGATCAGTACAAAGAATAATTGCCGGAGGCGTTACTCTTAGTCAAGTAAATGCTAGTTTCCTTCGCTTGGATGGAGCGAACACCGCGACTGGAAATTTAAAAATGGGCGGTCACGCGAAAAAAGGTTTACCTACAACGAATAGTTCGGAAGCGGGAATGGACGAGGCCCTAAGTCGGGGTCAAGCCTTTGATTTGATAACGAATCACGACGATTCTCCGACCAACGATAATCATTTGACGAATAAGAAATACGTCGATGAACGAACCGTGTCTAAAACTCGCGGTGCCGTGACTGGCAACCTTTTCTTAAGCATCGGTAGGGATCTCACGCGGGCGATGGGATGTAAGGATTTGGATGGAACTAAAGATTTTAATATATTTTTAGGAACTACGACGAATAAAATAGAAGTTCGTTTAAACAAACCGATTATATCGCAATCGACGGATGGATTTCGTTTTAGAATAAATGATGAAACCGTCTTAGAGATGGTTAAGTCAATGGATGGCAAGCCTCCGTCTAAAATAAATGTGTATAAGCCCATCTTTATGCACGGGGGCCACATTACGGGCCTACGCGATCTCCGCGGTGTTGCTGATGCAGCGACTAAAAAATATGTCGATACGACTGCACGCGGGCCCGCGGTTAGCTTTTACACTATGACTCGTCAAGCCATAAACGCTACAACTCACACGAGAGTTTCTTTCGAAAGCGTTAGATTCGAAACCGATAATGTCAGCAGTACGGGGATGACTCGTATCACTCCTGGTAAAGCCGGATGCTATATCATTACGACGTACATAGATTTTTGTGACACTAGTAATACCTATCATGGTAACGTCTTCCTGTATAAAAATGGGGTGTCGTACATACAAATTGCTGGTGGAGGGGGTACGGGAGGTTCGTATAATAACGCAACCGGTAGTACCATAGTTGAGGTAACCGGCACTGATTACCTCGAGATATTCGTTTATTCGTCCATCGCTACAGACATAATAGCCAGAGACTTTTCAGCGGCATTCTTACGGCCTTAGTGATCGCTTATCAGCATTACTGTAGCAGAGGAGGTTATACATTTACGATACATAGATTGCAGAATTTAAATAGAAATTATCCATTTAAATTCTTATGACTAACCGGTACTCTCCTCACTGCTGCTCTCCTCACTGCTGCTCTCCTCACTACTACTACTCTCCTCACTACTACTACTCTCCTCACTACTACTCTCCTCACTACCGCTACTCTCCTCACTACTACTGTCCTTACTACCGCTACTCTCGTGCACAGTAATTGCGTATCTGTTTTTCCAGACTTTACCGTTATAAGCCTTCAGCGTGGGGATACAGGTTTTAAAAGTCATACTCGCCTTATACAACGATTGGAAGACGGCGACTTCGTTAGTGTCTATGTCTAAGATTTCAACGCTTACAGGATTATTTCTGATAGTTTTTAAATACTCGTACTTGGGTAATACTTGCCTTTTCTCTTTCGCCGGTTCGGGCAATTCTGATTCCGGTAAAATACCATTCTCAACGAGTATTCTTAGCAGTTCGGGTTTGTTCATATACCTCGACTTTATTCCGTGTTTCTTCATTAACGATTTCAGTTGTGGAAAATTCGTGTTCTTTTTATATTAGAAAATATTTTCTTTAATACACCACGCTCATTTTCTGTCCATCCGACTGGAAGTTTTGCAACCTATCCGAAATTAGAACCGCGTAAGCTTGCGTTTCAGCGGGGACAGCGTCGGTAAAAGTAGCTTTGATTTGGATATCGACGACCGACGATTTCAGTCTTTCCGATTGTTTACTAACGTCAAAAACCATGAGTGGATATAGATCTTTATAATCGGATGGAGTGATGTTGCTTTGCGTAACCAACGGATCCATTCCGTAGAACTTTTCGCTGAACGACGCCGCGTCTCTATAAGCTCTCGAAAATTTCTGGTTGGGAAACGATAGGTCGTAGTCGACCGCAGGATATCTCTCTTGATTCAACATCACGTATATGTTTTTGAGGCTGCAATGATCGAAGATCGATGGGTTATGTTCTTGGTCGTTGCTTCGATCGGTCTGAAATCCGACGACCATCCATCTAGGTTTTTCCGGAGCCGTGTTAACGCTAAGACGCCAGGTAAAAGTAGTCGATTGAGGGACCGTTATAGTGTCGCATTGACGAGCGCGATATGCAACGGGTACCGACGCTTTTGATTCGATAGTTTTGTACAATTGCACCTTCTCCATATCCGCCGGAGTAACGTGCGGCATAAACCACGAGATTTTCTCGACGTCGACTTTTCCAGCATCCGCGGCAGCGAGTCTAAAAATAGCGTCGTCGTCCGATTTGCGAACCATCGTTAGCGTGTGCTTAAAACCGTATACTATTTTATCGTAATCCTCGCAGAATCCGAAAATATGCTTAAGGGGCACGACGAAACTAAACGTTCCCCTAGCCGTTGGTTTTCGAATAAGATACGCTTGACGAGTCGCGAAACCCGCGTTATTCGCTATAACCGCGGTTGCCGCAGTATCTTTGCACCATAATTGATTAAGGCCTTGCGCTTTGGTGAAGTTGTCCGGATATTTCAGCATACCCAGCATCGTCGTTGCTTGACCCGGATGAAATACCGTTTCGATATCTTGATTCGATAGGGAATACGCGATTTGACTGAAAAGATGCATAAGTCCGTTGTTTGCGAGGGCTGCGGCGTCATCATTAGCGTACGCCGCCCCCGCAACTCTTTTAACCAACCTACCTTCGAATAGCAGGTAAGATTCGGCGGGATGGCAAAATAGATCTTGAGTTTCGATATTTATGCGAATCTCGCCGGCTGAGTTAAGATTCGTTCTCGCTGCTGGTTCGTATTCGTGCCATTCGTATTTTTCGATTCCTTCGTCGACCTGTGAGGCTGCTGTAATGTTTAGAATATCTGACTGCATTTTAATTACTAAAGATTATTTATTTAAACTCACGCGAGTTTCAATCCCGCTCCGTTTTTGTTGCGCATGAGATCTCGAATGGACACGACATTCGAAGAAAGTCCATAACCGGCTAGTATCTTATTAATATCGGTTCCCTCTGGGCCGTTATCGATTAGCCGCGCTAAGATAGCCGCATTCGATTGCGTAAGCGCCGGTACCGCGGGCGGCTTCAGAACCGACGATGCTAAAAGTTTAGCCGCGGCTTTATCCATCACTCGCTTACCAACCTCAACGGCGGTATTCTTTCCAACTTGTAGCGCCTTTTTGCCCAACTCTCTCGCGGCGTCTTTACCCGCGCTAAGTGCGGACGATGCGACTCGGTTAGCAACGCCAGATGTAAAGAGCTTCTTGAAAACTCCCGTAATAGTATCCATTATTCCCGCTCCTCCTATAACGTATTTTCTCGTAAATCTTCTATTAGCCACGACGAGCATTTTTATAATCGCAACATTAAGTTTTTATACTGTTCTGTGTCGATAACGTTTTGTCGTAATAATTCGTCGTATATACCGACGATCTCGTTTCTCACCCCCGTATTACCTGCGCCGTAGCTAGCGAGACGCAGACTCAACATTTCTACTAAAGCATTCGGATCTTGCGGAATTACGACGACTCCTTTACCCGTCTTCGACGCCTGTTTTCCAGACTTCGCTTCCCATATCGGTTTAATGATTTTTCTGTACTTTTCGCCTCTAGACGATTTTGGTTTACTCGGATTGTTAGGTCGCCTCATAGCATTCGTCGCGTCTAGAATCTCGGCGTAATCGGACAGATCCTCGTCGTCGTAAATCGAATCGTTCGGGTTTTTCATCGTCAGCAGCTCCCAAAGTCCATGACTACCGGCGTAAGTCTTCTCTCCGACCGTTATATCGTCGTTCTGGATCGATACGCATGTGTCTCCGATATAAAATTTCCTGTCTTTAGAATTTAGACCGAACGTCGTATCGGCAGACTTGTCTTTAGAGGTGTATTGGGACAGGTATTTCGTTGCCAGGTCTCCTAATTCTAACCTTCTAACGTCTTCTACGGGATCCTCGTAAGCCTCTATCGTGGGATACTGCGGAAGCTGTATGGCTTTTAACGACGACGATATCGAAGCGGGAAGCGCTCTTAGAGCGTTAGACGTGGCTGCCGAGTTTTCCTTAATAGTAGACAACAAAGCGTTTTGTTCTTTCGATATCGTTGATTGCGAGTCCACGATCGGCTTGTACAACTTTACCAAATCTCGCTGCAATCCTATATCGCCTAGTTTCTCGGATAAAAAATCTCGTTGAATGTTTCTCTTAGTCTTCAGAAACTCTTCTACTATAAAGTCTCTTTTAGCGGGATCGTTAATCTTTAGAAACGACATTGTTTTTAAATGAATAGCATAATGGTTTTAACATACTTACGTTTCAAAGTATGTTAAAAGGTAAAATTTACGTTTTATGTTCCACGTTTTATGTTCTACGTTTATGTTTTACGTTTCACGTTGTACGTTTTTCTCCGATTTCCCAAACGCGTTCTTCAACGACTCGGCTATAGTTTCTCGGCTATTTCTCGATTTTCTGATTTCTTCTTTCATTTCGTTAAATTTCACGCCTTCGTTTAGAATTAACATGTGTTCCTCGAATGAAATATCATCGTCTTCCAAAGCGCTCGAGATGTAGCCGCTGATCGTGTTGAGTTTCGCTTCGGCCAACGTTTTAATAGTTTCGTGCTTCTCCGCCTTTAACGCGAGTTTTCTGTTGATCACACGCCCGATCGTGCTGAAAACACCCGCTCCAACCGCCAGTCCTTGTAGACCCACCGCGATAGGTGCCGCGACTATCGTAGACAGAACCGCGATCGATGAAGCGCTTAAGCCCAACGCGACTAGAGCCGATATACCGTCTACTACGTTGATAATCCTAATGCCTTTACGATACTTTTCACCCAGAATCTCTCTTTTTTCACGTTCGTACTCGATCTCGTCTCGAATTTCAATGATTTTCGAATATCGAAAAGCACGACCGATTCTCTCGATTCTCGGCGGGATCTCTCGTTGCGTGTATTCGTTATCCATTCTTTTTTATAATTTTAGGATATTATTTTTAAGCTGCGATATATTTTCGGTAATTAACGAAACATAACGAATCGCCTTCGATTATACTAACTACGGAATCTGAGTCGTTTTGAATAGTAATTTCGATGTCTTCTACTCGTCCGGTAACGACTCCATCTCGTAGACTGCAGCCGCTCGCCTCGATTTCCTGTCTAAGCGAAACTGGACACGACCCTTTTGTCATTTGAACGCCTAGTCCTAACGCTACTGTAGCTGTTTCTCTAGGTTGAATCGTTATCAGTTGTTGCGTAAAAATCTCCCATCTTAGTCCACCCAGTTGTCTGCAGGGTGTATGAGTCACTCGTTTCAACGTCCAACGCACCTCTTTCGGTTGGGTTCTAACTTCGACCCGACGAGTGGGTTTCGTTATAAATTTATGGATAGGCCTGTTGAATCCCGACATTTTATTTATACGAGGATTATTTTTAAAGCAACATACCGAGAATCGGAATATCTCGGAAAGGTGAATTAGGGCCGAATAGAAGTCCGCTACCCGTTTTCATATACAACCCGCTACCCGTTTTCATATACAATCCCGTTCCCACCGAACTGCCTTTCGACCACGGCGATAGATACAACCCATTTCCCTCCGGTATTACTTTACAAGCCAGGCCGCCTTTATTAACGTACACTACTCCCGAGCCGCTTATTTTATCTACAAGTTTCGAAGTAGCCGCGGAACCTAATCCGCTTAAAGCGCCTTGTGCTAAACCAGTACGTTACCAAGAAGAAATTTCCCCGCCGTAGCTAGAAAGGGTGTATGCGTCACTCGCTTCAACGTCCAACGCACCTCTTTCGGTTGGGTTCTAACTTCGATCTGACGAGTGGGTCTCGTTATAAATTTATGGATAGGTCTGTTGAATCCTGACATTTTATTTATACAAGGATTTTTTAAAGCAACATACCGAGAATCGGAATATTTTGGAAAGGTGAATTAGGTCCTAGTAAAAACCCGCTACCTGTTTTCATATACAACCCGCTACCTGTTTTCATATACAACCCGCTACCCGTTTTCATATACAATCCCGATCCCACCGAACTCCCTTTCGACCACGGAGACAGATACAGCCCATTTCCGTCCGGTCTTACTTTACAAGCCAGGCCGTCTCTATTAACGTACACTACTCCCGAGCCGCTTACTTTATCGATAATTTTCGAAGTAGCCGCGGAACCCAGACCGCCTAGAGCTCCCATCGCGAGACTAGGTAGCGCTTTGGAAAGAAGGAATTTCCCCGCCGTAGCTAGAAATGGTAGAATAGCTCCGATGAATCCTCCTTCAACTTTCGCGTTGTGAACTAACTGCGTTTTACTCATTTTGATCGTCACGCCCTTTCCGTCTTGGCAAGCTTTCGCGGTTTTGTTAAATTGCGCTTTCGCAAGAGCTAAAACGTGGTCTCCCTCTAGATCATCGTGAGATAGTCTAATACTAATGCTATCGCTTCCCGCTTCGAGCGCTCGTTTAATCTTGATTTTTTGCCCGTCCGAAATATTAACGCGTACGTTCGTGTACTGAGTCATTTTATATATAACTAAGATAAAGTTTTAATAATCTTCACACTTCTCTAATATGAAACCTAATCGACATCGCTTCCCCTCTAATGTTAATTAGTTTTCCGTTTTGGTCGGTAAGTCTCGTTTCCATCGATGAAATCTTATGCGTCGTAACGGGAAGATAAATTAAATTAGCCGGGACTTGGATGACCTTATAACCCGGTCCAACGCTAGGAAAAAACGAATATATGACGTTCGTCGTTGATCCATTCGAGTACGAACCCCCGATTATATCGCTAGTTACTCTAAAACTGTCTACGTTCATTATGTTCACGATGTTTTCCGATTCGATATAGCCCTCCGTATATATCCCAGGACCGAAACCAAGGACCGTTCTGATCGAGTTGGCTGGTGTGAAATCAACCCTATAATTAGGCGCAATATTTAGCACCGCCTTCAACGTATTGGTGTTCAGTTCTAACGTAATACGATATTCTTCGTTTCCCACATCGTAATGGCCGTTCTCTTTCATGATTTTCTTCACATAGTCGTTTATATCCTCGAGTTCGTAGGACCCTTCCGGAATATCTACGTCAAACCACGTCGCACCATTGTCCGGCGAATACCTGAAGTTGTCGTTGGTCGCGTCTATATTCGGGAACACGTAGTAAGTATACAGATCGACTAGAGCCATTTCATACTTTTTGGTTTTGTCTAGTTCGATTATGGGATTGTTTTTCGTTATAATTCGTGCGGTTCTTGTCTTTTCGTTGTCCACCAAAATGAAAAACGATGATTTCGGTTCCGTGTTACTCGCAGTCTGTGCTGTGTTCGTCACTATCTTCACGAGAAGGCCTTCCATTTTTACTAGTATATTATATTATTTTAATTCAGAATTTGGAATGTAAAATTCATCCAATCCGCGACGGTATTTACCACTGCTCTTTTTACTCGTTAAGTCGATCACTACGAATTGATGCGGTTGTTTCCACGTCTCCTCGCATAGGGTTACGAATTCCTCTTTAGGCATGTCTGTACTTACATGGTCGCTATAGATATGAGAAACATTCTTCATGTCTTGGGGAAATAAGCAAATAAAGTTTGCATTCTCTCTGATAGTCTGTCTAGGCAATTTAAAATAATTTTGCGCGAGGTACAAAGAATCCACGTTACTATGCCTGCCTCTGATATAATACGTTTCGCATTTGTTCTGCTTTTCTAACTGTAAATCGTCAAAAATCATCAAGTTGTTCTTTTCACGGCTCAACTCTCTCGGATCCGGTACATCGTTCGCGGATTCGTAAAAGCTGCATTCGATATCCGACTTGTCACTTCCATTTTTCGCTATCTCTTCAACAACGCACGCCGGAGAAGTATTAGACCCCATTATCTCGTCTCGAATGTTAAACAGTCCGATGATATCTTCTTTCGGTAATTTTTCTTCGAACGCTTTCTTAAGAATTTTATACTCCGGTTGAAATAGAGATTTACCGAATACTTGTAAGTTGTCATAGTCGAGCCATCCGGGCCTCAAAAGTAAGTTTAACAATAACGTCGTCTTACCGCAACCCGATTTTCCTACTATTACACCTCTTATACTTTTAGGTAATAGGTTGTTATTAAATCTTTTCGACTGTAAATCGTTCCACGTTAAGTCTGTCACTTCCATTTTAAATATATAAAAGTTCTATATTAAAATCGATAATGTATTGCGTAAAGTGTAAAAGACAGACCGAAACTAAAGATATACAAGACGTCGTGACTAAGAATGGGAGACCCATGCTAAGAGGCGTGTGCGTTATATGCGGGAAAACAAAAACTCAATTCGTGAAAGGAGCCGCTGCGAAAGGTGGAGATGTAGTCGGTTCGTTGAATTCGGTTACTAGAAACGTGAAATTACCTTGGGCTAAATATCCTGGTGAGATGCATTTACCAGGTCATCAGTTTACGGGGCCTGGGACTAGGTTGGATTTGAGACTGAATCCCGATGGCACTCCTAAAGATTGGAGTACCCCAATCAACAGAGTAGATAACGCGGCTTATTACCACGACTTGGCTTACGATCGACACACTGATACGGTTTCTAGGAATGTTGCCGATAGAGCGATGATTAATGATTTGAATAATATTCATACTCCTAGCCTGCGGGAACGTATAGAGAGGGCCATAGTCAAGCCTGTATTATCTACTAAAGTAAGTCTCGGGTTAGGTTTAAAAAAAGCATAAAATTACAACCCGATCCGAAATGGACCGACGAGCTCGCGGATGAATTACATAAACCAGTAGTAAGGCATTTTAGAAAGAGAAAAGTGTACGTTAGCGGGATAGACGAGACATGGGCTGCCGATTTAGTCGATACGCAGGCTTTCGCTAAAGATAACGGTGGTGTGAAATACCTATTAACCGTTATAGACGTTTTTTCCAAGTACGGCTGGATCGTGCCATTGAATGATAAGAGTGGGAAATCTACGGCTAGCGGCTTCATGAAGATACTCGGGAGCGGTCGAAAGCCTGTTAAATTATGGGTTGATAAGGGGAAAGAATTTTATAATAAAGACGTAAAGAATTTGCTCGAGCTTTACTCCACAGAGAATGAAGAAAAATCTTGCGTAGTCGAGAGATGGAACAGGACGATGAAAGATAAAATGTTTAAGTACTTTACAGCTAATTCGACGAGAAGATATATCGATATATTAGACGAAATGGTTAGTAATTACAACAATACGAGACATTCTTCCATTAAAATGACACCCGCTAAGGCTAGTATGAAAGCGAATGAAAAGACTGTATGGATGAACTTGTACGGTGAAGAGGTCTCACAGCCTATCACGCCTAGATTCTCGATTGGAGATAAAGTCAGAATAACTAAAAAGAGGAATATCTTTACTAAAGGATATCTCCCTAGATGGACGGAGGAGACTTTTGTAGTATCTCGGGTTCAATACACGGATCCACCATCTTATAAGATTACTGATTCTAACGATGAGGAAATCCAAGGCTCATTCTATGAACAAGAGCTACAGAAGACTACCCAAGAAATATTTAGGATCGAAAAGATCATCAGAAGACGCGGAAAGAAATCTCTCGTTAAATGGCTCGGTTATGATGAGTCTTTTAATTCGTGGGTAGATAACGATAACTTGATGTCGTTGTGAAACGATTATTCAGAAATGTTATTACGATTTAAGGAAATAATATTCGTATAATAAAAAGAGATACTATGGCAATCACATGGAAAAACTTTGATATTAATAATGTTATTTTCGAAGACGTTACAAAAATGACTACTCCAGCTGAAATTAAATTTCAACGCATATTTCTAAAGTACAAATACGAAGACGGGACAATCGATAAAATATCTATAAAAACTCCTGTATTCCTATGGGATTCAAGAAAATAAATCTTCACAAACGGGTCTCTTAGACTCGTATTCTTTACCATTAACCATGTACGATAGAATGGTAGGTGGGAACGAAGACGAAGCGAAGACGATTGAAATTTTCGAATCGTGTCTAAAACTAGTAAAAGAACATCTTAAAAAATCCGCTGTGAAAGACGCGGTTAATAAATACAAAATGGATGCGGATGTTGATCAAATGGATATTTTTTACAGAAAGAAAGATAAAGGTAAAATCCTTCCCGATATACCCCCTACTCTATATCCGAGACTTTTAACTGCCTATGAAAAATCAAGAAATCCAGATGTCCCGCCTAAGATAATTACAGGATTTTACGAATTAGACGATGAACCGATCGATCCTGAAACTCTCATAAATACGCGTTATAAAGTCGTTTGCGATATTCGAATCGATAATATATATATCGGAGCTAAGCCCTCTATTCAGGTAAAAGTAAACGACGTCATAGTCATCGATCGATTCTCTAGACAAAGACGTCTTTTCCACACACAAGAATAAGATGATTCGGATTTCCAATTGTGTTCCATCATGAACGTGGTTGTGCTAGATGCCTCAATTTACTACTACTTATGATGATGAATACTTTTAGAAATTTCCTACCAGACTAACGCATCGATATCTATATTTAGACCTGGATTGAGCTTAGCCTATTCGTTCTGCACGAATCGGCGCGGTCGGCGAACAGGCCTTTCCGCCATCTTCCTACTCTTATTCTATTAGCTGTGCGTTTCATACCTGTAATAAAGTTTCGACTAAGACCTTCAAGTAAAGAGCATTTCCACATTCAAATTCAATGCAAGCTAAGCAACCGTTAATTGATGTTCAGTCGTCTTACTACGACTAGTACAAATTAGTATGTGTTGTTTAGCAACAATTCTTTAGTAAAGGACCAAGGGGCGTCCATATAGTACGTAGCCTACGCACAGCATAACGCATAGAGGTAGAGGGGTCAGGTATGCAAGCGTGGGGTCAGCGGAAAATGTACGTACGCATTATGCGGGGTTATGTCCATATATTACGTACGCATGGAGGGAGAGGGGGGTAACCGAAATGCATGTGTTGCGTACGCTTGCGAATGGGGGGAGGGGTTGGGGTCTACTGATAATGTACGTACGCATAGGAAACGGGGCCTTCGAGTTGATTGGCCTTCAAATGAGCTATAGTTCAGTCTTTCCAGCTATCCGGTACTACCAGAGGAAGTAGGATTGTGGGAGAGGTGTCATTTGTATGCCACCTTACCTCTGAACGCTATTACTAAACTATCACACAACTCAGCAGTGAGTCCATGGATTACTCATCCTTCAATCTGGCCTAAAGTGCAGACAGTCGCTGCAGCCTGGACCTGTGGTACTGACACATTCTGCAGCTGTCTTGGTGGGGGGGGGGTGCGTCAACCGTACGTACCCAGGTGGGGTGGTAGAAAAAAATACGTGTGCGAACAGGGAGAGTCCAATTTTCCTGAATTTTTGCGTACGTAATATATGGAATGATTTAAAATAATGCCTCGTTTGCTTCGGGATATCTCTTAAAGGCACATAATCCACCTCCCTCCGAAGGGTCTGACTTCACCCTCCCCACAGATGGCGCCACTGGAGAAAAGTCTTTCTCCCTGCCCTAGGACACAGACCAGGCCGAATACTTCGTATCCTTCCAGACCGTCAGCACCACCTCAGACGACGACCTACACCTCCTCATTCCCGCGCAATGATGACTGGTATGACCACCACCACCTACCATTACATCACATCACGGCAGTGACAAGTCATTTGGCAACTTTGGACTCCTATATCAGACGCTCCAGCTACACGCATCCTAACTACTCTACAGCCCATCATAGTCGAGATCACCGTCAGAGCCAAGGACACTTTGTCATTCCCCTTTCAGACCTTACTTACCTCCTGCAACAACCTCTCTCCTGCCTCCTGGACCTTTTGCAAGACAGACACCCAGTTCTCTAGCCCATGAAGCTACATATAAAATATACACAATAATTTCTGTTTTGATGTATATTTACTAAACTCATGGGCGTAACTTTGGTCTAAAAAGTGGGGGTACCATTTACCCCTTGGTACCATTGACGAAGAGTTGCTGGATGAGGGAGTGCAAGGTGAAATGTACGGCGCACATAATTGTATGCCTTCAGAGAGTAGAAGGCTAGTGTCAATGCAAAAGATCTAAGACCATCGGGATAGGATGAACGTGTTGGTCTAGCAGACTTCTGATTCATGATCCGTTTCATTAGTAGCTGAGATACTCCAGTGAAAGTGCTTTCAAGTAATTTCTCACAACCAGAAGAGATCATGTCATTCTTCCTCAATTCTGACACAATTTCTGACAGCGACTTGACTCTGCGCCTGAGACGTTGAACTTTGGCATTGCTGCACTTTAAGCGCTTCTGTACTGCAACAGCACGATCAACAACAACATCCATTTTCCTTTTCAGAGATCTTGGACTATCTTTTATCGAATAGGAGTGATCCTTCTCAGGCAGTACAACTGTAGGTGATGTTAACGGTGCACACGGTTCTGACATCTGTGTATTCATGGCAGCCTCAACTTGCTGCAATCGCTCTTTCGGGGGTTTCCGAGACTTCACAACCTAACACAGCAACAAGCAACATAAAATCAAGAATACAGCTGATAATGGAAAACATACATGTGGTTGATAGGCTGTTCAGAGGTAGCCCTAACCCAGAACATACTATTGTGCTATGTATTATTGTATCCTTGCGTTTTTCTCTGGATGGTTACCAAAAAAATGAAATGAATGTGCTTGTGCTTTTGACACATCTCTGTAAACACGTCAGGTGCCAGGTATGGGCTGGGACTGAATTTATGCACTATATAAATCCAATGTTCCTTGTAAAAGTACATATTTGACATATTTGACTGGCTCTGGACTTGGATCAAGGGATGTCTAAGTGGTGTCCTGTGCTTTGCTGACTTATACAAACTACTATCATGGTCTAAAACGATGTTACCATGTTTATAATTGTCTATATTTCATAATAGCAGCATAAATCAACAACAGCTTTACAAAACAATAAATATATTAACTAACGGTGTGCACAATTCTGACATCTGTCTATTCATGGTGGCCTCAACTTGCTGCAGTCACTTTTTAATTAATTAATTAAATTATCCTCAGTTCACCAGTTTAAATAAATAATAGCTGACAGATGGGTATGAAGTAAAAAGTTGTTGCAGGAAAAATCAGTATGGAAAGAAACCTTAACAAGGTGATCAGATAAGGTAAAGATGGTTGGCACAGATCCAGGATGAAGTCTGACTGTCTGTCCAGTTCGATCAAAGCAGCTTGGCTGAAAGTGATCAGAGCAAACGACCGATTTCTTTGATGGTGCAAAACTTTCTCGATGCATATTGTTCACCCACTGTTTCAGCAGTTCCGGCTGGGAATGTGGAAATCTGTTGATATACTCAGCATATTCACAAATTTCAATTAGTAGATATGCGTTAGTACAAATTGCAAATATTTATTATACATCTATATAAGAATTTTGGGTGAGGAATTGTGATTAAGATGCGAAACTTGCAACTTTAAAGGTGCATGATGCAATGGTTTGGGATGATGTTTGGGACGTGTAAGTGGGGTCTTCCCGAATCCCCGATTCCCGAAAGTGGTGGATAAGCAAAATTGTTTGAATTCCTGAAAACAATTGTCTGCCATTTGTTCGAATACTGAAAACTACTATGGATTAGCCGGCCAATATCCTGAATAGGGTAAAAATAGCTTTCCGGCGAAGTTCTGTTTCGGGAATTAGCCGCAAACCCGTGTTAGCGATAGGCCTATGGGTATTTCGCGTGATTGAAGTCCGTATTAACTTGAATTTATTTACATTTTCATCAGAACTCCGCTCACTCAGTACTAAAATAATCAGTAAATAGGCATACTCACACATGAAACGACTGTGGTGCTCCTTTAAACTGCTGATTAGAACAGTTTATAGCCGCGCAACAAGGCATCTTCAGTCAACATTCGACAACACTCAGAGGAGCAAGATGGTAGGTCGCTGACCTCATTTCTCAGCCCCCTTAGCGCAATCCAGGTCTAAATATAGATATCGATGGACTAACGTCATAATTCCTCCTACGGTGCTTCCGTCGCGTGATGCTGAGTAACTTTAGAAACTTCCTACCAGACTAACGTCATAATTTCTCCTACGTTGGTTCCGTCTCGTGATGCTGAGCGTTGGCGTTAAACAAACGTTCTCTTTATTCTGATAACTTATGATCATGAATGTACACTGACCTAGAGTATATAATAATTACGTGTGACCAGGGATGCTGTCACAAATTCAGACGAAGCGTGACAGGGTCGTTTTCAAAACATATTCAGCCGAGACGTGACATGAATTCACATCTCAACAGAATCATGAAGGCAGACTATGCAAACACGCAGTCTGAATACGAGCGAAAGCAAATGGATGGGAGAAACTATGAATGGAACAAATCATGCGATAGACTTAATGCTGTCAGCAGGTCTAACGTCTCATTATATAGCTCAATCGTTCTTTAATCAGTTCTAGCCGAGACGGATTGTAATGACGATCGCTAGGGCTCCTAGAGCCGACGGCACAAAGAGAGCCGAGACGGATACATTACGAGGCCGACCGCGAGTCTCTGAACTATAATATGGTTTATTAATACCGACAACAACTATGATGATAACGACGACGATGGTGATGACGACTACGACAATCAAGCCTATGATATGTGGTATGTAGTTGTAGCTTCGTGAACTTGACTATGAATGGGACTTATTATACGAGAGACTTTACGCCGGCGGCAATCAGGAGTCTCGTTGCGTTGAACAACTGTCAATTGTCTAACTGTGGCGGAGAGACATTTGAGAGTTGTTATTTAATTAGTTCCAGCTTAGTTAGCTCCAACTACAGCGGCTTCGTGATATATAGCATGCAGTTGTAGCTTCGTGAACTTGGCTATGATGATGGTCGTGGTTACATGCGCTGGTGTATTCAGTTCTCTACTACTAATGAGTATAGAGAACTTCTGAACAGAATAATAAAATAATACATACTATACAAACACGAAAGCATATGGATGGGTGGGATATAATAACGCAACAGATTACAGTAGAGGGGAATGTTAGTAGCTCGCTCATTTGACCAGTACAGGGTTCAAATCCTTACCTAATAGGTTCAATATTAGTTACTAACCTTAAGCGTAGGATGAAAACTCTCCGTCATGCACGAACCTAGACATAAGGGTCAAATAAAATCAACCGATGACTCCTTACAGACTAATCCGTCATGCACGTATAAGAAATGTATGAAAATATTTTCTTCAAAACAGCTTAAAGACATACAACCCCAATATAAAATGGAATACAAGAAGAAAACTGTTATCGAATTAAGAAAAATCGCCAAGCAGAGCGGCTTGGTTGGATATACGAGACTGCGGAAAGCGGAGTTGATTGCTAAACTTGAAGCTAACGAGACTCAAACACTAATTCCCTCACATTTTGCGCCGATCTCACCTAATACCAGTTTGCAGATTGCCATCCCAACACAAACACCCTCAACAGCACGAAAAGTATACGACAAAACTATGTCAGCGATTAAAACATGTGCTAAGGTGATTGAAAGGAACATACCTAGGCAACCAATGAAAATTGTAAAGGAGAACTTTGGGGTAATGAAAATAAAAATTACTTCATATTTTAGGAAAATAATTAATAAACCAAAGTTTGAAATTCATCAAACGGCTTCGGCCATCAAGGGCTTCACGAAACAATACACGGTAGAGGGGGTTAATGGTATCGATGCCACATCTTTTCTTAACGCCGTTCGAGCACAGGCGGTAGACTTGTTGCTAAAAAATCGTCAGACAAAGACCAACTTTGTCCTTACCTGCACAATGGAGCGCGTTGACATGAAGACTGGAGAAGTAGATTCTAAAGATTTTCCATTCGTTTCAAAGACTGAGGTGATTCTAGACTCCACCGATGTAGGTGAAATTTATAACAACGCGAAAGATAAAATTATTGAGTCGATGGCTGCCTTCCAGATGCGTGGTAGTAACTGGAGACTCAGAGCGGTTCAAAAATTAGAAATCAACACGGTTGTTTATAAACCGCTGAAAGGTAGTTCTTACATTCCACTACCGAAATGTTTAGCGAGTAAAAAGGGAATTATTAATATGAAGAACGAAGACGAAGAATGTTTCAAGTGGTGTGTGACGAGAGCCTTAAACCCAGTTGATAAAAATACAGAAAGAATCACGAAAGAATTAATTAGACAGTCTGAGGAACTTAATTGGTCCGGTATCGAATTCCCAGTAGCAGCGGATGCTAATGTGATAAGCAGGTTTGAGAGAAATAATAATATTAGTATTAATGTTTTTGGTTATGAGAACGATGTTAACCTGTTCCCACTGTATTTATCAAAGCATGAGAACGATCGGTGTGTAGATCTATTACTCATTTCTGACGGAGAAAAGAAGCATTATTGTTGGATAAGGAACTTTAACAGACTTATGGCGGTTAATCGAGAAAACTCACACACTTCGATGCACTATTGTAAAAGATGCTTAACAGGATTCAGTAGAAAAGATTCTCTACACAAACACACCGAGTACTGTTCCCAACACGAGGCGCAAAAGATAGAACTTCCAGAACCGGGAACTATGTTGAGTTTTAAGAATTATTATAGAAAGATGAGAGTCCCCTTTGTAGTGTACGCCGATTTCGAAAGTTTTATTAAACCTATAGACACCTGTCAACCAGATCCCAACACGTCCTACACCAACAAATACCAAAAACACGTTCCGAGTTCTTTCTGTTATTACATAAAATGTTTCGACGATGACTTATATTCGAAAGCCCCGGTAATGTTCACAGCGAAGAGCGAAGACGATGATGTAGCGCAGATATTTATAGACACTCTTATAGACGATATAAAAGATATTTACAAGAGATTTAAATTTCCAAAAGACATGATATTCGGGAAGGAAGACAAGGAGCTATACGACTCGGCTACTGTTTGTCACATTTGCGAAGGTGAACTAGGCGATGATCGAGTTCGAGACCACTGTCATTTAACTGGAAAATACAGAGGAGCCGCTCATAAACTTTGTAATCTACACTATAGAGTCCCTAAGTTTATCCCAGTACTGCTACATAATTTATCCGGATACGACAGTCATTTATTCGTAAAGAAATTACGAGGCGATGATAACGAAAAGATTAACTGCATTCCTTGCAACGAAGAAAAGTACATCTCATTTAGCAGAGAAGTTGTAGTTGATAAGTTTGTGGGTAAAGAAGATAAGGAAGTAGAGATTAAACGTGAATTACGTTTCATCGATAGTTTTCGATTTATGGCTTCGAGTCTCGACGCTTTATCGAGGAACCTAAGCAAAGACCAGTGTAAAAATATAAGCAAGCATTATTCTGGTAATCGGCTCGATCTCTTGCTTCGAAAAGGAGCGTATCCTTTTGATTACGTCGATTCCATCGAGCGACTGAACGAAACAGAACTACCACCAAAGTCGGCATTCTATTCGAGACTTAACGACTCGGACATTAGCGAGGAAGACTACAACCATGCGCGTGTGGTATGAAATGAATTCGGATTTAAAACGTTTAGAGAATACCACGATTTATATAACCTGTCCGATGTTCTCCTGCTCACCGACGTGTTTGAAAATTTTAGAGACGTGTGCTGCGAGAACTATGGTCTAGACCCCGCTTGGTATTATACTTCTCCGGGTCTTGCTTGGGACGCCGCATTAAAGTTGACTGGAGTAGAGTTGGAGTTGTTGAGCGATTACGATATGATACTAATGGTTAAACATGGGATAAGAGGCGGCGTAAGCACAATTTCACATCGTTATGGGCGGGCAAACAATAAGTACATGCCCTCGTTTGATGACAGCAAGCTTCATCATTTATAACCTATTTGGACGCTAACAATTTGTATGGGTGGGCGATGTGTAAGAATCTACCAACTCACGGGTTCAAGTGGATGGGTAACGATGAGCTAAACGACTGGAGATCAACGCCGAGTATATTAGAAGTGGACTTTGAATACCATAGAGATTTGCACGATCTTCACAACGACTATCCTCTTGCCCCTGAGAATATTACACCCGAATCTTCAACTATGCCTAAACTCATTCCAAACCTGAACGATAAAGTAAAGTACATAGTCCATTACGAAAATTTAAAGCTGTACGAAAGCCTAGGCTTGAAGATAACCAAAATTCATCGTGGAATTAAGTTTGAAGAAAGTGCCTGGTTGAAAAAATATATCGATCTAAATACCAACCTGAGGACCAGAGCCACCAACGATTTCGAGAAAGACTTTTTCAAACTAATGAATAATAGTGTGTTTGGGAAGACGTGTGAAAACATAGAGTCTCGGGTAGATATAAAACTGGTTTCCAGCGAAAAGCAAGCTATAAAACTAGCGGCGAAAACGAGCTACGACAGTCGAACTATTTTTGATGAAAACCTAATCGCCATTCATATGAAACGCACGAAATTATATTACAACAAGCCTATATATCTCGGTATGTGTATTTTAGACTTGAGTAAGACGATTATGTATGAATTTCATTATAATTACATCAAGAAAAAGTATGAAGATAGAGCAAAGTTACTTTTTACGGATACGGATTCTCTAGCTTACGAAATTAAGACCGAAGACTTCTACGCCGATATAGCTCCTGACATTAGAAGTAGGTTCGACACGAGTGAGTATCCGAAAGATCATCCATCGGGTATAGAAACCGGCATTAATAAAAAGGTTATTGGTATGTTCAAAGATGAAGCGGGTGGTAAACAGATCGAAGAGTTTGTAGGTTTAAGATCGAAGTTGTACTCGTACAAGATGGCCGGAGTAGACCACAAGAAATGTAAAGGCGTGAAGAAGAGCGTCGTTAAGAAATCTATCACTCATGAAGATTACAAAGCCTGCTTGTTCACCAAACGAGAACAATCGAGAAAGATGAATGTCATTCGATCCCACCTTTACGAAATCTACACCGAATAAGTAAATAAGGTCGCTCTCTCGGCGGAAGATGATAAACGAGTGATTCAGCAAGACGGTGTCCATACTTTAGCATATGGGCATTATTCTCTAATATAAATGAGTTCTGCAACTGTGAAAAACATCGATGTCGAAGGCGTAGTTCTTGCAAATCATCCGTTAACGAATTTAGAATTATTGGATGCTGCGAAGAAGCTGAACATTCCGAATTTTAGAGGCGTGTTCTTACGAGACGAGCTGCCGAAAAAACCTAAACGGAATGAGTGTGGGATATTGAACCTAGACGATTCTAATGGGGTAGGAAGTCATTGGGTCAATTTTTTAAAGAATGGTAACGAGAAAATATATTTCGATAGTTACGGTCTTCCTCCTCCTACCGAACTAAAAAAGTATTTACGCGGTTCAGTGTTATATAACAGCGAGCGAATACAGCCGGATAACGAAGTGTTTTGTGGCCATTTGTGTTTGTACGTGTTAAAGAAGACGATGAACGACGGTTGCGAGTTTCAAGAAGTTATAAACGACTTGCATTAAAAAATTATATATATAAAATGCCAGTCGATAAATTTGGACATACGGATTCCGGATCAGTACAAAGAATAATTGCCGGAGGCGTTACTCTTAGTCAAGTAAATGCTAGTTTCCTTCGCTTGGATGGAGCGAACACCGCGACTGGAAATTTAAAAATGGGCGGTCACGCGAAAAAAGGTTTACCTACAACGAATAGTTCGGAAGCGGGAATGGACGAGGCCCTAAGTCGGGGTCAAGCCTTTGATTTGATAACGAATCACGACGATTCTCCGACCAACGATAATCATTTGACGAATAAGAAATACGTCGATGAACGAACCGTGTCTAAAACTCGCGGTGCCGTGACTGGCAACCTTTTCTTAAGCATCGGTAGGGATCTCACGCGGGCGATGGGATGTAAGGATTTGGATGGAACTAAAGATTTTAATATATTTTTAGGAACTACGACGAATAAAATAGAAGTTCGTTTAAACAAACCGATTATATCGCAATCGACGGATGGATTTCGTTTTAGAATAAATGATGAAACCGTCTTAGAGATGGTTAAGTCAATGGATGGCAAGCCTCCGTCTAAAATAAATGTGTATAAGCCCATCTTTATGCACGGGGGCCACATTACGGGCCTACGCGATCTCCGCGGTGTTGCTGATGCAGCGACTAAAAAATATGTCGATACGACTGCACGCGGGCCCGCGGTTAGCTTTTACACTATGACTCGTCAAGCCATAAACGCTACAACTCACACGAGAGTTTCTTTCGAAAGCGTTAGATTCGAAACCGATAATGTCAGCAGTACGGGGATGACTCGTATCACTCCTGGTAAAGCCGGATGCTATATCATTACGACGTACATAGATTTTTGTGACACTAGTAATACCTATCATGGTAACGTCTTCCTGTATAAAAATGGGGTGTCGTACATACAAATTGCTGGTGGAGGGGGTACGGGAGGTTCGTATAATAACGCAACCGGTAGTACCATAGTTGAGGTAACCGGCACTGATTACCTCGAGATATTCGTTTATTCGTCCATCGCTACAGACATAATAGCCAGAGACTTTTCAGCGGCATTCTTACGGCCTTAGTGATCGCTTATCAGCATTACTGTAGCAGAGGAGGTTATACATTTACGATACATAGATTGCAGAATTTAAATAGAAATTATCCATTTAAATTCTTATGACTAACCGGTACTCTCCTCACTGCTGCTCTCCTCACTGCTGCTCTCCTCACTACTACTACTCTCCTCACTACTACTACTCTCCTCACTACTACTCTCCTCACTACCGCTACTCTCCTCACTACTACTGTCCTTACTACCGCTACTCTCGTGCACAGTAATTGCGTATCTGTTTTTCCAGACTTTACCGTTATAAGCCTTCAGCGTGGGGATACAGGTTTTAAAAGTCATACTCGCCTTATACAACGATTGGAAGACGGCGACTTCGTTAGTGTCTATGTCTAAGATTTCAACGCTTACAGGATTATTTCTGATAGTTTTTAAATACTCGTACTTGGGTAATACTTGCCTTTTCTCTTTCGCCGGTTCGGGCAATTCTGATTCCGGTAAAATACCATTCTCAACGAGTATTCTTAGCAGTTCGGGTTTGTTCATATACCTCGACTTTATTCCGTGTTTCTTCATTAACGATTTCAGTTGTGGAAAATTCGTGTTCTTTTTATATTAGAAAATATTTTCTTTAATACACCACGCTCATTTTCTGTCCATCCGACTGGAAGTTTTGCAACCTATCCGAAATTAGAACCGCGTAAGCTTGCGTTTCAGCGGGGACAGCGTCGGTAAAAGTAGCTTTGATTTGGATATCGACGACCGACGATTTCAGTCTTTCCGATTGTTTACTAACGTCAAAAACCATGAGTGGATATAGATCTTTATAATCGGATGGAGTGATGTTGCTTTGCGTAACCAACGGATCCATTCCGTAGAACTTTTCGCTGAACGACGCCGCGTCTCTATAAGCTCTCGAAAATTTCTGGTTGGGAAACGATAGGTCGTAGTCGACCGCAGGATATCTCTCTTGATTCAACATCACGTATATGTTTTTGAGGCTGCAATGATCGAAGATCGATGGGTTATGTTCTTGGTCGTTGCTTCGATCGGTCTGAAATCCGACGACCATCCATCTAGGTTTTTCCGGAGCCGTGTTAACGCTAAGACGCCAGGTAAAAGTAGTCGATTGAGGGACCGTTATAGTGTCGCATTGACGAGCGCGATATGCAACGGGTACCGACGCTTTTGATTCGATAGTTTTGTACAATTGCACCTTCTCCATATCCGCCGGAGTAACGTGCGGCATAAACCACGAGATTTTCTCGACGTCGACTTTTCCAGCATCCGCGGCAGCGAGTCTAAAAATAGCGTCGTCGTCCGATTTGCGAACCATCGTTAGCGTGTGCTTAAAACCGTATACTATTTTATCGTAATCCTCGCAGAATCCGAAAATATGCTTAAGGGGCACGACGAAACTAAACGTTCCCCTAGCCGTTGGTTTTCGAATAAGATACGCTTGACGAGTCGCGAAACCCGCGTTATTCGCTATAACCGCGGTTGCCGCAGTATCTTTGCACCATAATTGATTAAGGCCTTGCGCTTTGGTGAAGTTGTCCGGATATTTCAGCATACCCAGCATCGTCGTTGCTTGACCCGGATGAAATACCGTTTCGATATCTTGATTCGATAGGGAATACGCGATTTGACTGAAAAGATGCATAAGTCCGTTGTTTGCGAGGGCTGCGGCGTCATCATTAGCGTACGCCGCCCCCGCAACTCTTTTAACCAACCTACCTTCGAATAGCAGGTAAGATTCGGCGGGATGGCAAAATAGATCTTGAGTTTCGATATTTATGCGAATCTCGCCGGCTGAGTTAAGATTCGTTCTCGCTGCTGGTTCGTATTCGTGCCATTCGTATTTTTCGATTCCTTCGTCGACCTGTGAGGCTGCTGTAATGTTTAGAATATCTGACTGCATTTTAATTACTAAAGATTATTTATTTAAACTCACGCGAGTTTCAATCCCGCTCCGTTTTTGTTGCGCATGAGATCTCGAATGGACACGACATTCGAAGAAAGTCCATAACCGGCTAGTATCTTATTAATATCGGTTCCCTCTGGGCCGTTATCGATTAGCCGCGCTAAGATAGCCGCATTCGATTGCGTAAGCGCCGGTACCGCGGGCGGCTTCAGAACCGACGATGCTAAAAGTTTAGCCGCGGCTTTATCCATCACTCGCTTACCAACCTCAACGGCGGTATTCTTTCCAACTTGTAGCTCCTTTTTGCCCAACTCTCTCGCGGCGTCTTTACCCGCGCTAAGTGCGGACGATGCGACTCGGTTAGCAACGCCAGATGTAAAGAGCTTCTTGAAAACTCCCGTAATAGTATCCATTATTCCCGCTCCTCCTATAACGTATTTTCTCGTAAATCTTCTATTAGCCACGACGAGCATTTTTATAATCGCAACATTAAGTTTTTATACTGTTCTGTGTCGATAACGTTTTGTCGTAATAATTCGTCGTATATACCGACGATCTCGTTTCTCACCCCCGTATTACCTGCGCCGTAGCTAGCGAGACGCAGACTCAACATTTCTACTAAAGCATTCGGATCTTGCGGAATTACGACGACTCCTTTACCCGTCTTCGACGCCTGTTTTCCAGACTTCGCTTCCCATATCGGTTTAATGATTTTTCTGTACTTTTCGCCTCTAGACGATTTTGGTTTACTCGGATTGTTAGGTCGCCTCATAGCATTCGTCGCGTCTAGAATCTCGGCGTAATCGGACAGATCCTCGTCGTCGTAAATCGAATCGTTCGGGTTTTTCATCGTCAGCAGCTCCCAAAGTCCATGACTACCGGCGTAAGTCTTCTCTCCGACCGTTATATCGTCGTTCTGGATCGATACGCATGTGTCTCCGATATAAAATTTCCTGTCTTTAGAATTTAGACCGAACGTCGTATCGGCAGACTTGTCTTTAGAGGTGTATTGGGACAGGTATTTCGTTGCCAGGTCTCCTAATTCTAACCTTCTAACGTCTTCTACGGGATCCTCGTAAGCCTCTATCGTGGGATACTGCGGAAGCTGTATGGCTTTTAACGACGACGATATCGAAGCGGGAAGCGCTCTTAGAGCGTTAGACGTGGCTGCCGAGTTTTCCTTAATAGTAGACAACAAAGCGTTTTGTTCTTTCGATATCGTTGATTGCGAGTCCACGATCGGCTTGTACAACTTTACCAAATCTCGCTGCAATCCTATATCGCCTAGTTTCTCGGATAAAAAATCTCGTTGAATGTTTCTCTTAGTCTTCAGAAACTCTTCTACTATAAAGTCTCTTTTAGCGGGATCGTTAATCTTTAGAAACGACATTGTTTTTAAATGAATAGCATAATGGTTTTAACATACTTACGTTTCAAAGTATGTTAAAAGGTAAAATTTACGTTTTATGTTCCACGTTTTATGTTCTACGTTTATGTTTTACGTTTCACGTTGTACGTTTTTCTCCGATTTCCCAAACGCGTTCTTCAACGACTCGGCTATAGTTTCTCGGCTATTTCTCGATTTTCTGATTTCTTCTTTCATTTCGTTAAATTTCACGCCTTCGTTTAGAATTAACATGTGTTCCTCGAATGAAATATCATCGTCTTCCAAAGCGCTCGAGATGTAGCCGCTGATCGTGTTGAGTTTCGCTTCGGCCAACGTTTTAATAGTTTCGTGCTTCTCCGCCTTTAACGCGAGTTTTCTGTTGATCACACGCCCGATCGTGCTGAAAACACCCGCTCCAACCGCCAGTCCTTGTAGACCCACCGCGATAGGTGCCGCGACTATCGTAGACAGAACCGCGATCGATGAAGCGCTTAAGCCCAACGCGACTAGAGCCGATATACCGTCTACTACGTTGATAATCCTAATGCCTTTACGATACTTTTCACCCAGAATCTCTCTTTTTTCACGTTCGTACTCGATCTCGTCTCGAATTTCAATGATTTTCGAATATCGAAAAGCACGACCGATTCTCTCGATTCTCGGCGGGATCTCTCGTTGCGTGTATTCGTTATCCATTCTTTTTTATAATTTTAGGATATTATTTTTAAGCTGCGATATATTTTCGGTAATTAACGAAACATAACGAATCGCCTTCGATTATACTAACTACGGAATCTGAGTCGTTTTGAATAGTAATTTCGATGTCTTCTACTCGTCCGGTAACGACTCCATCTCGTAGACTGCAGCCGCTCGCCTCGATTTCCTGTCTAAGCGAAACTGGACACGACCCTTTTGTCATTTGAACGCCTAGTCCTAACGCTACTGTAGCTGTTTCTCTAGGTTGAATCGTTATCAGTTGTTGCGTAAAAATCTCCCATCTTAGTCCACCCAGTTGTCTGCAGGGTGTATGAGTCACTCGTTTCAACGTCCAACGCACCTCTTTCGGTTGGGTTCTAACTTCGACCCGACGAGTGGGTTTCGTTATAAATTTATGGATAGGCCTGTTGAATCCCGACATTTTATTTATACGAGGATTATTTTTAAAGCAACATACCGAGAATCGGAATATCTCGGAAAGGTGAATTAGGGCCGAATAGAAGTCCGCTACCCGTTTTCATATACAACCCGCTACCCGTTTTCATATACAATCCCGTTCCCACCGAACTGCCTTTCGACCACGGCGATAGATACAACCCATTTCCCTCCGGTATTACTTTACAAGCCAGGCCGCCTTTATTAACGTACACTACTCCCGAGCCGCTTATTTTATCTACAAGTTTCGAAGTAGCCGCGGAACCTAATCCGCTTAAAGCGCCTTGTGCTAAACCAGTACGTTACCAAGAAGAAATTTCCCCGCCGTAGCTAGAAAGGGTGTATGCGTCACTCGCTTCAACGTCCAACGCACCTCTTTCGGTTGGGTTCTAACTTCGATCTGACGAGTGGGTCTCGTTATAAATTTATGGATAGGTCTGTTGAATCCTGACATTTTATTTATACAAGGATTTTTTAAAGCAACATACCGAGAATCGGAATATTTTGGAAAGGTGAATTAGGTCCTAGTAAAAACCCGCTACCTGTTTTCATATACAACCCGCTACCTGTTTTCATATACAACCCGCTACCCGTTTTCATATACAATCCCGATCCCACCGAACTCCCTTTCGACCACGGAGACAGATACAGCCCATTTCCGTCCGGTCTTACTTTACAAGCCAGGCCGTCTCTATTAACGTACACTACTCCCGAGCCGCTTACTTTATCGATAATTTTCGAAGTAGCCGCGGAACCCAGACCGCCTAGAGCTCCCATCGCGAGACTAGGTAGCGCTTTGGAAAGAAGGAATTTCCCCGCCGTAGCTAGAAATGGTAGAATAGCTCCGATGAATCCTCCTTCAACTTTCGCGTTGTGAACTAACTGCGTTTTACTCATTTTGATCGTCACGCCCTTTCCGTCTTGGCAAGCTTTCGCGGTTTTGTTAAATTGCGCTTTCGCAAGAGCTAAAACGTGGTCTCCCTCTAGATCATCGTGAGATAGTCTAATACTAATGCTATCGCTTCCCGCTTCGAGCGCTCGTTTAATCTTGATTTTTTGCCCGTCCGAAATATTAACGCGTACGTTCGTGTACTGAGTCATTTTATATATAACTAAGATAAAGTTTTAATAATCTTCACACTTCTCTAATATGAAACCTAATCGACATCGCTTCCCCTCTAATGTTAATTAGTTTTCCGTTTTGGTCGGTAAGTCTCGTTTCCATCGATGAAATCTTATGCGTCGTAACGGGAAGATAAATTAAATTAGCCGGGACTTGGATGACCTTATAACCCGGTCCAACGCTAGGAAAAAACGAATATATGACGTTCGTCGTTGATCCATTCGAGTACGAACCCCCGATTATATCGCTAGTTACTCTAAAACTGTCTACGTTCATTATGTTCACGATGTTTTCCGATTCGATATAGCCCTCCGTATATATCCCAGGACCGAAACCAAGGACCGTTCTGATCGAGTTGGCTGGTGTGAAATCAACCCTATAATTAGGCGCAATATTTAGCACCGCCTTCAACGTATTGGTGTTCAGTTCTAACGTAATACGATATTCTTCGTTTCCCACATCGTAATGGCCGTTCTCTTTCATGATTTTCTTCACATAGTCGTTTATATCCTCGAGTTCGTAGGACCCTTCCGGAATATCTACGTCAAACCACGTCGCACCATTGTCCGGCGAATACCTGAAGTTGTCGTTGGTCGCGTCTATATTCGGGAACACGTAGTAAGTATACAGATCGACTAGAGCCATTTCATACTTTTTGGTTTTGTCTAGTTCGATTATGGGATTGTTTTTCGTTATAATTCGTGCGGTTCTTGTCTTTTCGTTGTCCACCAAAATGAAAAACGATGATTTCGGTTCCGTGTTACTCGCAGTCTGTGCTGTGTTCGTCACTATCTTCACGAGAAGGCCTTCCATTTTTACTAGTATATTATATTATTTTAATTCAGAATTTGGAATGTAAAATTCATCCAATCCGCGACGGTATTTACCACTGCTCTTTTTACTCGTTAAGTCGATCACTACGAATTGATGCGGTTGTTTCCACGTCTCCTCGCATAGGGTTACGAATTCCTCTTTAGGCATGTCTGTACTTACATGGTCGCTATAGATATGAGAAACATTCTTCATGTCTTGGGGAAATAAGCAAATAAAGTTTGCATTCTCTCTGATAGTCTGTCTAGGCAATTTAAAATAATTTTGCGCGAGGTACAAAGAATCCACGTTACTATGCCTGCCTCTGATATAATACGTTTCGCATTTGTTCTGCTTTTCTAACTGTAAATCGTCAAAAATCATCAAGTTGTTCTTTTCACGGCTCAACTCTCTCGGATCCGGTACATCGTTCGCGGATTCGTAAAAGCTGCATTCGATATCCGACTTGTCACTTCCATTTTTCGCTATCTCTTCAACAACGCACGCCGGAGAAGTATTAGACCCCATTATCTCGTCTCGAATGTTAAACAGTCCGATGATATCTTCTTTCGGTAATTTTTCTTCGAACGCTTTCTTAAGAATTTTATACTCCGGTTGAAATAGAGATTTACCGAATACTTGTAAGTTGTCATAGTCGAGCCATCCGGGCCTCAAAAGTAAGTTTAACAATAACGTCGTCTTACCGCAACCCGATTTTCCTACTATTACACCTCTTATACTTTTAGGTAATAGGTTGTTATTAAATCTTTTCGACTGTAAATCGTTCCACGTTAAGTCTGTCACTTCCATTTTAAATATATAAAAGTTCTATATTAAAATCGATAATGTATTGCGTAAAGTGTAAAAGACAGACCGAAACTAAAGATATACAAGACGTCGTGACTAAGAATGGGAGACCCATGCTAAGAGGCGTGTGCGTTATATGCGGGAAAACAAAAACTCAATTCGTGAAAGGAGCCGCTGCGAAAGGTGGAGATGTAGTCGGTTCGTTGAATTCGGTTACTAGAAACGTGAAATTACCTTGGGCTAAATATCCTGGTGAGATGCATTTACCAGGTCATCAGTTTACGGGGCCTGGGACTAGGTTGGATTTGAGACTGAATCCCGATGGCACTCCTAAAGATTGGAGTACCCCAATCAACAGAGTAGATAACGCGGCTTATTACCACGACTTGGCTTACGATCGACACACTGATACGGTTTCTAGGAATGTTGCCGATAGAGCGATGATTAATGATTTGAATAATATTCATACTCCTAGCCTGCGGGAACGTATAGAGAGGGCCATAGTCAAGCCTGTATTATCTACTAAAGTAAGTCTCGGGTTAGGTTTAAAAAAAGCATAAAATTACAACCCGATCCGAAATGGACCGACGAGCTCGCGGATGAATTACATAAACCAGTAGTAAGGCATTTTAGAAAGAGAAAAGTGTACGTTAGCGGGATAGACGAGACATGGGCTGCCGATTTAGTCGATACGCAGGCTTTCGCTAAAGATAACGGTGGTGTGAAATACCTATTAACCGTTATAGACGTTTTTTCCAAGTACGGCTGGATCGTGCCATTGAATGATAAGAGTGGGAAATCTACGGCTAGCGGCTTCATGAAGATACTCGGGAGCGGTCGAAAGCCTGTTAAATTATGGGTTGATAAGGGGAAAGAATTTTATAATAAAGACGTAAAGAATTTGCTCGAGCTTTACTCCACAGAGAATGAAGAAAAATCTTGCGTAGTCGAGAGATGGAACAGGACGATGAAAGATAAAATGTTTAAGTACTTTACAGCTAATTCGACGAGAAGATATATCGATATATTAGACGAAATGGTTAGTAATTACAACAATACGAGACATTCTTCCATTAAAATGACACCCGCTAAGGCTAGTATGAAAGCGAATGAAAAGACTGTATGGATGAACTTGTACGGTGAAGAGGTCTCACAGCCTATCACGCCTAGATTCTCGATTGGAGATAAAGTCAGAATAACTAAAAAGAGGAATATCTTTACTAAAGGATATCTCCCTAGATGGACGGAGGAGACTTTTGTAGTATCTCGGGTTCAATACACGGATCCACCATCTTATAAGATTACTGATTCTAACGATGAGGAAATCCAAGGCTCATTCTATGAACAAGAGCTACAGAAGACTACCCAAGAAATATTTAGGATCGAAAAGATCATCAGAAGACGCGGAAAGAAATCTCTCGTTAAATGGCTCGGTTATGATGAGTCTTTTAATTCGTGGGTAGATAACGATAACTTGATGTCGTTGTGAAACGATTATTCAGAAATGTTATTACGATTTAAGGAAATAATATTCGTATAATAAAAAGAGATACTATGGCAATCACATGGAAAAACTTTGATATTAATAATGTTATTTTCGAAGACGTTACAAAAATGACTACTCCAGCTGAAATTAAATTTCAACGCATATTTCTAAAGTACAAATACGAAGACGGGACAATCGATAAAATATCTATAAAAACTCCTGTATTCCTATGGGATTCAAGAAAATAAATCTTCACAAACGGGTCTCTTAGACTCGTATTCTTTACCATTAACCATGTACGATAGAATGGTAGGTGGGAACGAAGACGAAGCGAAGACGATTGAAATTTTCGAATCGTGTCTAAAACTAGTAAAAGAACATCTTAAAAAATCCGCTGTGAAAGACGCGGTTAATAAATACAAAATGGATGCGGATGTTGATCAAATGGATATTTTTTACAGAAAGAAAGATAAAGGTAAAATCCTTCCCGATATACCCCCTACTCTATATCCGAGACTTTTAACTGCCTATGAAAAATCAAGAAATCCAGATGTCCCGCCTAAGATAATTACAGGATTTTACGAATTAGACGATGAACCGATCGATCCTGAAACTCTCATAAATACGCGTTATAAAGTCGTTTGCGATATTCGAATCGATAATATATATATCGGAGCTAAGCCCTCTATTCAGGTAAAAGTAAACGACGTCATAGTCATCGATCGATTCTCTAGACAAAGACGTCTTTTCCACACACAAGAATAAGATGATTCGGATTTCCAATTGTGTTCCATCATGAACGTGGTTGTGCTAGATGCCTCAATTTACTACTACTTATGATGATGAATACTTTTAGAAATTTCCTACCAGACTAACGCATCGATATCTATATTTAGACCTGGATTGAGCTTAGCCTATTCGTTCTGCACGAATCGGCGCGGTCGGCGAACAGGCCTTTCCGCCATCTTCCTACTCTTATTCTATTAGCTGTGCGTTTCATACCTGTAATAAAGTTTCGACTAAGACCTTCAAGTAAAGAGCATTTCCACATTCAAATTCAATGCAAGCTAAGCAACCGTTAATTGATGTTCAGTCGTCTTACTACGACTAGTACAAATTAGTATGTGTTGTTTAGCAACAATTCTTTAGTAAAGGACCAAGGGGCGTCCATATAGTACGTAGCCTACGCACAGCATAACGCATAGAGGTAGAGGGGTCAGGTATGCAAGCGTGGGGTCAGCGGAAAATGTACGTACGCATTATGCGGGGTTATGTCCATATATTACGTACGCATGGAGGGAGAGGGGGGTAACCGAAATGCATGTGTTGCGTACGCTTGCGAATGGGGGGAGGGGTTGGGGTCTACTGATAATGTACGTACGCATAGGAAACGGGGCCTTCGAGTTGATTGGCCTTCAAATGAGCTATAGTTCAGTCTTTCCAGCTATCCGGTACTACCAGAGGAAGTAGGATTGTGGGAGAGGTGTCATTTGTATGCCACCTTACCTCTGAACGCTATTACTAAACTATCACACAACTCAGCAGTGAGTCCATGGATTACTCATCCTTCAATCTGGCCTAAAGTGCAGACAGTCGCTGCAGCCTGGACCTGTGGTACTGACACATTCTGCAGCTGTCTTGGTGGGGGGGGGGTGCGTCAACCGTACGTACCCAGGTGGGGTGGTAGAAAAAAATACGTGTGCGAACAGGGAGAGTCCAATTTTCCTGAATTTTTGCGTACGTAATATATGGAATGATTTAAAATAATGCCTCGTTTGCTTCGGGATATCTCTTAAAGGCACATAATCCACCTCCCTCCGAAGGGTCTGACTTCACCCTCCCCACAGATGGCGCCACTGGAGAAAAGTCTTTCTCCCTGCCCTAGGACACAGACCAGGCCGAATACTTCGTATCCTTCCAGACCGTCAGCACCACCTCAGACGACGACCTACACCTCCTCATTCCCGCGCAATGATGACTGGTATGACCACCACCACCTACCATTACATCACATCACGGCAGTGACAAGTCATTTGGCAACTTTGGACTCCTATATCAGACGCTCCAGCTACACGCATCCTAACTACTCTACAGCCCATCATAGTCGAGATCACCGTCAGAGCCAAGGACACTTTGTCATTCCCCTTTCAGACCTTACTTACCTCCTGCAACAACCTCTCTCCTGCCTCCTGGACCTTTTGCAAGACAGACACCCAGTTCTCTAGCCCATGAAGCTACATATAAAATATACACAATAATTTCTGTTTTGATGTATATTTACTAAACTCATGGGCGTAACTTTGGTCTAAAAAGTGGGGGTACCATTTACCCCTTGGTACCATTGACGAAGAGTTGCTGGATGAGGGAGTGCAAGGTGAAATGTACGGCGCACATAATTGTATGCCTTCAGAGAGTAGAAGGCTAGTGTCAATGCAAAAGATCTAAGACCATCGGGATAGGATGAACGTGTTGGTCTAGCAGACTTCTGATTCATGATCCGTTTCATTAGTAGCTGAGATACTCCAGTGAAAGTGCTTTCAAGTAATTTCTCACAACCAGAAGAGATCATGTCATTCTTCCTCAATTCTGACACAATTTCTGACAGCGACTTGACTCTGCGCCTGAGACGTTGAACTTTGGCATTGCTGCACTTTAAGCGCTTCTGTACTGCAACAGCACGATCAACAACAACATCCATTTTCCTTTTCAGAGATCTTGGACTATCTTTTATCGAATAGGAGTGATCCTTCTCAGGCAGTACAACTGTAGGTGATGTTAACGGTGCACACGGTTCTGACATCTGTGTATTCATGGCAGCCTCAACTTGCTGCAATCGCTCTTTCGGGGGTTTCCGAGACTTCACAACCTAACACAGCAACAAGCAACATAAAATCAAGAATACAGCTGATAATGGAAAACATACATGTGGTTGATAGGCTGTTCAGAGGTAGCCCTAACCCAGAACATACTATTGTGCTATGTATTATTGTATCCTTGCGTTTTTCTCTGGATGGTTACCAAAAAAATGAAATGAATGTGCTTGTGCTTTTGACACATCTCTGTAAACACGTCAGGTGCCAGGTATGGGCTGGGACTGAATTTATGCACTATATAAATCCAATGTTCCTTGTAAAAGTACATATTTGACATATTTGACTGGCTCTGGACTTGGATCAAGGGATGTCTAAGTGGTGTCCTGTGCTTTGCTGACTTATACAAACTACTATCATGGTCTAAAACGATGTTACCATGTTTATAATTGTCTATATTTCATAATAGCAGCATAAATCAACAACAGCTTTACAAAACAATAAATATATTAACTAACGGTGTGCACAATTCTGACATCTGTCTATTCATGGTGGCCTCAACTTGCTGCAGTCACTTTTTAATTAATTAATTAAATTATCCTCAGTTCACCAGTTTAAATAAATAATAGCTGACAGATGGGTATGAAGTAAAAAGTTGTTGCAGGAAAAATCAGTATGGAAAGAAACCTTAACAAGGTGATCAGATAAGGTAAAGATGGTTGGCACAGATCCAGGATGAAGTCTGACTGTCTGTCCAGTTCGATCAAAGCAGCTTGGCTGAAAGTGATCAGAGCAAACGACCGATTTCTTTGATGGTGCAAAACTTTCTCGATGCATATTGTTCACCCACTGTTTCAGCAGTTCCGGCTGGGAATGTGGAAATCTGTTGATATACTCAGCATATTCACAAATTTCAATTAGTAGATATGCGTTAGTACAAATTGCAAATATTTATTATACATCTATATAAGAATTTTGGGTGAGGAATTGTGATTAAGATGCGAAACTTGCAACTTTAAAGGTGCATGATGCAATGGTTTGGGATGATGTTTGGGACGTGTAAGTGGGGTCTTCCCGAATCCCCGATTCCCGAAAGTGGTGGATAAGCAAAATTGTTTGAATTCCTGAAAACAATTGTCTGCCATTTGTTCGAATACTGAAAACTACTATGGATTAGCCGGCCAATATCCTGAATAGGGTAAAAATAGCTTTCCGGCGAAGTTCTGTTTCGGGAATTAGCCGCAAACCCGTGTTAGCGATAGGCCTATGGGTATTTCGCGTGATTGAAGTCCGTATTAACTTGAATTTATTTACATTTTCATCAGAACTCCGCTCACTCAGTACTAAAATAATCAGTAAATAGGCATACTCACACATGAAACGACTGTGGTGCTCCTTTAAACTGCTGATTAGAACAGTTTATAGCCGCGCAACAAGGCATCTTCAGTCAACATTCGACAACACTCAGAGGAGCAAGATGGTAGGTCGCTGACCTCATTTCTCAGCCCCCTTAGCGCAATCCAGGTCTAAATATAGATATCGATGGACTAACGTCATAATTCCTCCTACGGTGCTTCCGTCGCGTGATGCTGAGTAACTTTAGAAACTTCCTACCAGACTAACGTCATAATTTCTCCTACGTTGGTTCCGTCTCGTGATGCTGAGCGTTGGCGTTAAACAAACGTTCTCTTTATTCTGATAACTTATGATCATGAATGTACACTGACCTAGAGTATATAATAATTACGTGTGACCAGGGATGCTGTCACAAATTCAGACGAAGCGTGACAGGGTCGTTTTCAAAACATATTCAGCCGAGACGTGACATGAATTCACATCTCAACAGAATCATGAAGGCAGACTATGCAAACACGCAGTCTGAATACGAGCGAAAGCAAATGGATGGGAGAAACTATGAATGGAACAAATCATGCGATAGACTTAATGCTGTCAGCAGGTCTAACGTCTCATTATATAGCTCAATCGTTCTTTAATCAGTTCTAGCCGAGACGGATTGTAATGACGATCGCTAGGGCTCCTAGAGCCGACGGCACAAAGAGAGCCGAGACGGATACATTACGAGGCCGACCGCGAGTCTCTGAACTATAATATGGTTTATTAATACCGACAACAACTATGATGATAACGACGACGATGGTGATGACGACTACGACAATCAAGCCTATGATATGTGGTATGTAGTTGTAGCTTCGTGAACTTGACTATGAATGGGACTTATTATACGAGAGACTTTACGCCGGCGGCAATCAGGAGTCTCGTTGCGTTGAACAACTGTCAATTGTCTAACTGTGGCGGAGAGACATTTGAGAGTTGTTATTTAATTAGTTCCAGCTTAGTTAGCTCCAACTACAGCGGCTTCGTGATATATAGCATGCAGTTGTAGCTTCGTGAACTTGGCTATGATGATGGTCGTGGTTACATGCGCTGGTGTATTCAGTTCTCTACTACTAATGAGTATAGAGAACTTCTGAACAGAATAATAAAATAATACATACTATACAAACACGAAAGCATATGGATGGGTGGGATATAATCCATACGTCCCCATCATTAGAACAATGAGACGCTGTTGACTATGGACGGGACTAATTAAGCTAGAGACTTTTCGCCGTCGGCAATTCTAGCGTCTCGTTACATAACCCGATTGTCTATTGTCTCGCTGCGGCGGAGAGACATTTGAGAGTTGTTATTTAATTAGTCCCAACCGAGACGGGTGCATTATGAATATGATATATTACTGTCGACTACGACAATCAGGCCTATGATGATGGTAATGTTTAGCATTGAAAGGATCTTAATAGTTCTGGAGTCTTGTTGTAATAAAGCGCCACGAAATACACGGTTAGTGTCTTGACCATGTCTATAGGTTTGTGCATGCCGGATCGAAACTATTGGCGTTTTACCTTGGTTATCGGTTGATTTTAATTTAACCCGTATCTCTAGGGTCGTGCATGGCGGAGAGTTTTCATCCTACACTAAAGGTTAGACATTGTTTTCGGACCTATTAGGTAAGGATTTGAACCCTGTACTGGTCAAATGAGCGAGCTACTAACATTCCCCTCTACTGATTACAGAAGCATGGTAATAATAGAATGGAGAATAGAGGGTTGTGTTAATTAATAAGCATCTTTGAACAAAACACGAGGAATAAAACTACATTTATCTTTAGCTGGAAGAGTAAAATTGTGAATTATTGTCCTTAAGTCGTAGTTATTATGTCGTGGAGGAGGTAAAAAAATACAACGAAGGACATGGTAAGGCTGGCAACAGATTCTTTTAAACATGCCAGCATCTGCAGCATCAATCACGTTGTCCAAACTTGGGATGGAGGGCAGAAGGTAACCTCTGCGCATGGTTCGATGTAACTTGCGTTCTATCCTATCCCTATCATATTTGCTGGTATAAGACCACCAGGCCGGAGACGCATACAAAAGGTGAGAAACAGTGGTAGCCCTTGCTCCATCATGCAAAGCCTGAGGGGACAGACCATGGTCTCTCAAAACTCTGAGCGCGTACAGGGAGGTGGAACTTGATGTCAGGACTTTGTCAACATGTTTAGACATACTGAGATTGGAGCTAAGGCTTACCCCCAGAACTTTAAGCGTAACAACTCTTTCTACTCCCTGAATGATGGGAGGAATGTTTAACCCTTTCTGACCCCTTTTGGAGAAGATTATCTCATGGGTTTTGGTTGGATTTAACTTGAGGTTATTGTTTTTAGCCCATATCGCAATGTGATCATATTCTTCAACCACTGTTCGAATATGTGATGAACCTACTATTAAATAAGTGTCATCCGCATATTTAACAAGATGATTAAAACTATATTTAGGGTGAAGATCAGATGACGCAACATCGTAAGATTCAGGGCCAACCACTGAACCTTGGACAACACTAGCATTAATAATCAACCTCTCCTTATCTACTGGCAATTTCCCCCTCATTTTCAAACACTCTTTAGTCACTTCACTCCTCAAGAAATCATCATTGGACAAAGAAATCCTTTCCAACTATCGACCTGTTTCCAACCTGTATTCATCTCTAAGCTAACTGAACGCATAGTCCTATCTCGAATCAATGAGTACCTGATTTCCAACTCACTCTCAACCCACACCAGTCTGGTTTTACAAAACGCCACTCTACTGAAACCCTACTCACTTCCCTCTACAATAAACTTGTTTCTGCCATCTCTCATCAACAGGTATCTTGTCTCTGCCTTCTTGATATTTCTGCAGCCTTTGATACCATCGACCACAACATCCTACTCGATAGACTGTCAACCTGGTTTGGTTTTACTGACACTGTCCTTAGGGTGGTCCACAAAAATAAATTTCAAGCTAGAAGCCAGGACACCCTCTCAGTTTTTTAGACCTGTCAGTAGTATTATTGAGACAAAATTTCAGCTTCCTATTCTAACTAGAAGACGGTGCTCAATGACATATAAATATTACCATATAGTAGTATTTGCTGTAAATCTTGATGCCGTAACATGGTCAACATTTGTCATGGAGATGAGCTTGAAATAGTTTCTGCTGTGTTATCATACTTACTTACTTACTGGTACTTAGAATAAAAAAGTGTACAGTTCTTGTTTAAGGTCATGGTGCCCACTTCCTGTGTTTTTGGCGTACATGTTTTCAGAAGTGAATTTTTACATTACAATTGCTGCAGCGCTTGGCTGTGATCCTTCTGCCCTCCCACTTTGAACCATCCACAGAGTGCATAAGAAAGCCAGGACACAGCATGCTGAAGCTGTAAGATCTAAATTTGTACCAGATTAGCCACTGGTACTACACTGGGTTGGGAAAACCATGCCTAAGATCTTTGGAGCAGGAAATGTCGACCGCCTGCCAGTGCTGGTTTCAGGTGGTGGTGTTGATAAGCTCCTCTTTGTGCCCAAATTAGCCTTTGGGACAGGATATATTGAATTCATGGTCGTTCATATTCTTCTGAAGTTGTGAAAACTCGCAGTTGACAAAGTTCAAGCCTTGAGCTTTGATACATTGTCTGTCAACACTGGGTATTTCAACGGATTGTGTGTTCTGCTGGAAGACAAACAGGCTGAGAGCTCCTGTGGTTGGCCTGCCGTCATCATGAAAAGGAATTGATTTTAGCCAAAGTATTCACCTTGTGCTGCAGTCCATGTGTTCACCATAAATCCCAATCTTCAAGAGATTTAAATCTGCTGGAAAGGTGTGACACGTGTCAACTTCCGAGGACTGGAAGTCATATCCGGCACTGAAGCCCCCTTGAAACAGCATCAGTTTTCTCAAGGAGTTTGCTGAAAGAAAGTCCGATTCAGAGATCAGAGACAACTACCAAGAGCTCATTGAGCTGACAGTGGTTGTCCTTGGACGTCAGCCTTCAGTAATTCACTGGAAAGCCCCTGGGTCAATTGACCATGGACATTGGATGGCCAAGTTACTGTATGCAATCAAAATCTTCCTTTTTCGCGATCAACCTGATGTATTTAAGAAGAAACTCAGATTAATTGATCTTTGAACTTTGGTGCCCTGTTTACGCAAAAGCATGGACAAAGGCCCCTTGCTGCTGGAGCTCCAGAACAAGATCTGTCACTTTGGATTGGTCTAGGACAACATGAGTCTTTTGACTGTGAGGAAGGTCCTAGAAAACCAGTTGTGGTACCTTTCAGATGAGGCTGTAGGTCTGGGACTGTTCTCAGACCAACTTCCTATTACAGATACAATGAAGATTGTCGACAGAATGACTGCAAAGCCTGATGAAAGGAGGTGAGAGCTGATGCTACGGTACTAAAGGAAGGGATTTTGGGTGATTTTACAAACCAGTAAGCATTGAAGATGAGTGATTCCTTTGTTAAACTTCCACTATAGAAATGGATCCAGAATGAGGATTACAAGCAAGGTAGAGAGATAATTCAGCAGTTGAGAGTGGTGAATGACGCGGCTGAGAGGGTGTGAAGTTGTTCGATGAATTCTACCGATTCATCACCAACGATGAAGAAGAAAAGCAGTTTCTTCTCCAAGTGCATGGTCAAGGCAAATAGGAAAGCTGTTCTCACTCTTGTTGAGTCTGCTGTTGATCCAGTGCTTGCAAAGCCTTGCAGTTTCTAGAGTCAAAAACGGTAACGGGTGTTGAAATTATAAAACAAGAACAATCAACATTCGATACTCATGGATTGGACGATGTTTTTTGACATTTTTGGACATTTCCAATTCATTAAACCTACTGAAATGTTACAGTTCCATCTGGCTAACTGTTCTTGTGTCAAATATGTTGTCAAATTACAGTAATATTTTATCTATCTTGAAATAAAATTCATTTGTATGCTCGACACATTTATTTCTGCAATTAATGTCTATTTATCGGTGTATGACAAAAGTAACACAGTCCGTGAGCATCGTCTTCCAGTTGGAAAAAGAAGCTGAAATTTTGTCTCAATAATACTATTGATAAGTCTAAAAAACTGAGAGGGTGTCCTGGTTTCTAGCTTGAACTTTATTTTTTACCATGCATCTGTGAACCACCCTACAGTGTCCTCCTCTGGATCCAGTCATATCTCTCTTCCCGCTCGTTCTCTGTCAAAATATCGGAAACCTCAACCCACTCATGCCCTCTCACCTGTGGTGTTCCACAAGGTTCTGTTCTTGGACTCCTCCTGTTCATCCTTTGCACTACTCCACTTAGCTCACTCATCAAAGCATCCTCGGTTGATCACCTTTATGCTGATGACACACAGCTACATGTATTCATCTCTTTCTCTCCAAACACCTTCTCCAATTCCATAGATCATCTTCTCCATGTAATTACCAAAATCTCTTCCTAGATGTCATCACATCTCTTGTGTCTAAACCCAGCTAAAACGGAATTCATCCTTATAGGCCTGCGCGATCAACTCAAGAAAATCCCAGATCCATCTATTACTCTCAACCTCGACTCTACCTCCACCAACACATTCACTGCAAGCTCTCCTGTTCGCAACCTAGGCGTGATTTTTGACCAGCACCTCAGCTTCTCCGACCATATCACCCATCTCTCCCGCTCTTGCTTCATGCGCATCCGTGACCTGCGCAGAATTCGCCCAATGCTAGACTTCAAAACTGCATCCACAATAGCCACTTCTACAGTCCACACAAAATTAGATTACTGCAATGCACTCTTCTTAAACATCGACATCACTCAAATAAACCGCCTTCAAGCCATTCAAAATGCACTTGCCCGTGCTGTGACCAAAACTCCCAAGCACCACCATATCACCCCGTCCTCAAATCTCTCCACCGGCTCAAAATACTCGAAAGAATAGAATATAAAGTCATATCACTCACCTACAATACACTCCAATCCTCCCAGCCTTCCTATCTCCGACAGTTGTTCACGGTCCAACCACTCCGCTCAACCCGCTCCTCTTCTGCCCTAACACTTCTCCGCCCGTCCATCACCTCATCATTAAAATTTTCAAATCACTCCATAGCCATAGCTGTCCCACCCCTCTGGAACAAACTCCCACCAGTACTGTGAGAAATTTCAGATCCATCCTACGAACTCACCAAAACCTCACCACTTGGTATTTCTCCACAGGTCTTTCACACAAAACTGAAAACACTGCTCTTTCACAAATCCTATCCCGATTCCTCCTCTCCCTACCTCCCTCGCCGTGTAAACCCTAAACACCACCCACCATAGCCGTCTTACTGCCTACCTGACTGACTCCTTTGGATCTTGACCTGGAACCGATTCGACACCCCCTGCCTATCGATTTTGATTTGACTAAGCGCCTGTGAATAAGCTGGTTCCCGCGACGTAGCTTTTTTGGGCGCTGTAGAAGTCTCGGGATTACGATTACGATTACGATTAATAGATGCTACTTGTGATACAGCCCCTTGGAATCAAGCTGTTTCACCATGAATAAGGGGACCCTTCTTAGCGGGACCACATCCCTTCTGGGTTCCAATTGAGTTCCACTGCGTTTAACTATATTTTACTTAGAACATGTTCTTTGCTTAATGTTATACTACATCAGTTGATTAGTTTGACTGTTTAATTTTCATGTTTTTTAAAATCAAATTCTGTATTACAGTATTGGACCAATAAACGTTATGTTATATTATGCTATGTTAAGTAGAAGCGGACATCTGGAACTTATATCTTTTTATTTTTCTGGGTTTCTTTGCGAAACTTAATCACCAGCACGAATTGGTGACATTAATACTATGAGCCTGTGACGTTACAATTCGTGTTGACTTTTGCAGCTATTAGTCTAGGCTTGGAATTAAAAAAAGGCTCTAGAAATCACTCTTAGAAGCAAATCATGTAACAATTTGCTAACCGGCGTTTCTAGACTAACTTGACCCTGCTAAAAACGAAAATCGCGGTTAGCAAGCTGGATTTTTAGCGGTTGCATGGGAAAACAAGATGGCGGACAAAATGGCGGCCACTACCTTCATATGGCTATAAGTAGAGTCATGTATATGAGGGAAACATGATTTTAGAGTCTAAGTTAACATTTTCGGGGTCAAGGAATGCGATGGAACTAAAGACAAATATGTAGCACTGCCATAAAACAAAATGGCGGACAAAATGGCGGTCAAATATCTTCAACTGGCCATAAGTAAAGCCATGTATATGATGGAAACATGATTTTAGAGTCTAAGTTAACATTTTCGGGGCCAAGGAATGCGATGAAACTAAAGACAAATATGTTGCACTGCAAGAAACAAAATGGCGGACAAAATGGCGGACAAATATCTTCAAATGGCTGTAAGTAAAACCATGTATGTGATGGAAACATGATTTTAGAGTCTAAGTTAACGTTAAAGACAAATATGTAGCACTGTCAGAAAACAAGATGGCGAACAAAATGGCGAACAATTATCTTCAAATGGTTATAAAACAAAATGGCGGACAAAATGGCGGTCAGTCTGGAGATTTTTTTTCTTGGTCAAGGCATATAAAGAAAGTAATATTCTATGTCATTCACTGATGTTATTGCAGTTTAACCATCATTATTTACGTGACATTTTTAGTAGTCTGTGATTGCTGTTTGACCATTTTATACATTACGTACACAATATTCGTGTTTTATGACTTGACTAAAGCTATTTCAAGCATTGTTGCAGTCAATGCAATTGCACATAAGTGTACATGGCAAGTTCACATTTCGACAGCAGCAGCGCTTGGTGTTACACTTATCAACTTTGCACGATTTACAGTAGACAAACTTAGGCACCGGGCCAATTGTAGACCACACTGGTACGAGAACACCTTCTTCATGCACAGTCCACACTCCATCCTGATGATGCTGGTGTCGGAGCATCAATGTGTGGAAGATAGGCCTTTTCCCAAATGACAGTTTGGTAATGAGCACGTCTAATATGCTGCCTGATTATGTCACTGCATGGTGAAGAGAATCAGTCTTCTTAGTTTTCCCTAACATAACATATCTTGCCGCATTGCATGTCTTGACGTTGTCATTTGTTTTACACAATCTTACCACAAATTTCTCTGCATTTGCTCTAGCTTTTCTGATAGGGTAATGTTCCCCAATTTTTTAAGTAAATGAGAACTTTCCAAGCAGGTTTTCCAAGCATTTTCTTCGCTGATCCCTGCTAAATATGATGTCACATCACATTCGGATATGCAATGAAAAGCCAATATATTCGTCCCTAGTTGGTCTTTCATACTTGGAGCAATTGTGTGAATTGGAATGAACTTCCGCTTATCAACTTTGCTGATGTTCCTGCCATCACCCACATCTCATCATATTTAATGCTTTGAAAGCTGAATGGATAGCAACAAAATTCTGCCAATTTTTCGGCAACGGAACACTTCCGCACTGTATACAGCGACGGATTGGTCGTAATGTCTTACACCGCTTCTATCTGGTTCTACTTTTTACTGACAATGCCCAGTATCGATCCAAGACAATATCGACTCTCTTGTAGCCAATCGAAAGTTCCTGCACAAGTGTAACCACTGTATCTGCCAGGTCACCAAATGTCTTTGCTCTCGGAGGTTCCCTATTACTTGTACCATTGCTTGTCCATCAATAATTAAAAGTGATGCCTCTGTTAGAGAAATGCTGACTGAACATGCTACTTTTTCAGTTAGCATCTGCAACAGTGAGGCCTTGTCACCCGTTCTCATTTCTTGCTATGCCTGAAAACAAGGCTGATCTGGCTGCATTCATGTCCATTATGCTTTCAAAAGCCACATATGGCGATCTAGATGTAGTTGTTGCTGGTGGTTTCTTGGAAGAAGATAAGGGTTCTAGGGCGTTTGGTCAACGGACGATTGGTCAACGGACGATTGGTCACGGACGATTGGTCAACGGACGATTGGTCAAGCGGACTGTTCGTCAAGGGGACTGTTGATCTTTCGTCAAGAGGACGGTTGATCAAAAATTTTAATTTTCGATATTAGAGACGCTTTTAAAATATGCCAGTTCTCTTTTCAGTACAAACCACTGATAAGAGAAATGAACAACCACTAATTATCCCTAGACAGACGAACCGACCGACCAATTAAGCCATTACAAAACCAGGCATCTTTACATGCACAGCAATGAAGACTTCGCAAAGCGTAGCCCATACACAAATAAACCAAATATGAAGTGATACGATATACGTGAATTTTAGACGCTTTTAAAATATGTCAGTTCTCTTATCAGTACAAACAACTGCACTGGCAGTGGCACAGATATACGATATCCCTTTGAAATAGACGACCACTAATTATCCCTAGACAGACAATTGGTCAACGGACGATTTTTGATCAACCGGTCTTTTGACGAAAGGACCCTTGATCAACAGTCCTCTTGACGAACAGTCCGCTTGACCAATCGTCCATTGACCAATCGTCCGTGATCAACCGTCTGTTAACCAACCGTCCTTTGACCAAATGTCCGTATACCGAAGATAAGGTATTGTCTACTGCCGTTTTTGATGTGTCTACTTAAAAACCCTGGTCGTTTGTGCAAGGGATACAGACGTGATTCTGCTGTTGCTGCATCACTATCAACGCATTAAATGTGATTAGGTGTGGGTGATGGCAGGAACATCAGCAAAGCGGAAGTTCATTCCAATTCACACAATTGCTCTAAGTAGCCTATGAAGGACCAACTAGGGACGAATATATTGGCTTTTCATTGCATAACCGGATGTGATGTGTCATCATATTTAGCAGGGATCAGCAAAGAAAATGCTTGGAAAACCTACTTGGAAAGTTCTCGTTTACTTTCGACATTGGGGAACATTCCCCTCTCAGAAAAGCTAGAGCAAATGCAGAGGAATTTGTGGTAAGATTGTGTAAAACAAATGACAACGTCAAGACATGCAATGAGGCACGATATATGTTATGTTAGGGAAAACTAAAAGACTGATTCTCTTCACCATGCAGTGACATAATCAGGCAGCATATTAGACGTGTTCAGTACCAAACTGTCATTTGGGAAAAGGCCTATCTTCCACACATTAATGCTCCGACACCAGCATCATCAGGATGGAGTGTGGACTGTGCATGAAGAAGGTGTTCTCGTACCAGTGTGGTCTACAATTGGTCCGGTGCCTAAGTTTGTCTACTGTAAATCGTGCAAAGTTCATAAGTGTAACACCAAGCGCTGCTGCTGTCGAAATGTGAACTTGCCATGTACACTTATGTGCAATTGCATTGACTGCAACAATGCTTGAAATAGCTTTAGTCAAGTCATAAAACACGAATATTGTGTACGTAATGTATAAAATGGTCAAACAGCAATCACAGACTACTAAAAATGTCACGTAAATAATGATGGTGAAACTGCAATAACATCAGTGAATGACATAGAATATTACTTTCTTTATATGCCTTGACCAAGAAAAAAAATCTCCAGACTGACCGCCATTTTGTCCGCCATTTTGTTTTATAACCATTTGAAGATAATTGTTCGCCATTTTGTTCGCCATCTTGTTTTCTGACAGTGCTACATATTTGTCTTTAGTTCTATCGCAATCCTTTACCCCGAAAACGTTAACTTAGACTCTAAAATCATGTTTCCATCACATACATGGCTTTACTTATAGCCATTTGAAGATATTTGTCCGCCATTTTGTCCGCCATTTTGTTTCTTGCAGTGCCACATATTTGTCTTTAGTTTCATCGCATTCCTTGGCCCCGATAATGTTAACTTAGACTCTAAAATCATGTTTCCATCATATACATGGCTTTACTTATGGCCATTTGAAGATATTTGACCGCCATTTTGTCCCCCATTTTGTTTTATGGCAGTGCTACATATTTGTCTTTAGTTCCATCGCATTCCTTGACCCCGAAAATGTTAACTTAGACTCTAAAATCATGTTTCCATCATATACATGACTTTACTTATAGCCATTTGAAGATAGTGGCCGCCATTTTGTCCGCCATCTTGTTTTCCCATGCAACCGCTAAAAATCCAGCTTGCTAACCGCGATTTTCGTTTTTAGCAGGGTCAAGTTAGTCTAGAAACGCCGGTTAGCAAATTGTTACATGATTTGCTTCTAACAGTGTCATTTTGAGATTCCAAGCCTAGTCTATATCACATCACACATAAGTTAACTTGTATGCTGTCCTGAAAAGCCAAAACGCAGTAACTGGAAAAAATCGTTTTTCACTTTTTCTCATTATTACGCTTAAGCTGTTACTATCTTCATGTTCACTTATTGTCGGAGCTTTATTTTCACTGGTTTCCGAGATATGTGGTTGCCAAAACACAGTATGTCGGATATTTTTCTTTGGATGTCAAGCCAAAACACAGCCCTGCGTTATAACGACAGAATCTGCTGCTCTTACAAACGAATAGCAAGCCAAAACACAGTGCTGTGTTATGGTGCAGAATTTGTCAAATTTTAGCATTGTAACTTATATCCGGTTTTGTTTGCAATACGCGTGAAACAAATTTATCAATACGAGATAATCTAATTATATTAAATATTTATTTTTCAGGTTTTAGTGTTTTTAATTGTTACAGTCGTTAATTATAATTACATATTATATTCCGTTAGTGAATATTTTCTATATTTTTACACGGTGCTGTTATTACTGTTACGTGGGTGTGACTAATACACGGGTACGACAGCGGTTATTGAATCCTAAGTTTTTCTTTTATATGAAGTTTTAAGATATTTTACTCTAATCGCATTGTAAGCATGTAGACGCCCTATGTTTCAGTCATCTCTCCAAAAATGCCCAGACCAATTATACTGCCCTCATAAGAAAGTACTGCGCATCTGCAAATAGTTGATTTTGAGATTAATACAAAAAACAAACTGCTTGTTGCCAAGTAGATCCAATATTCATATTCATTTTTACTTTTAAGCAACATATGCAACAAAAAGCTACCATTTTTTGTGGGAAATGAATTTCGAATATTATTTCTTATAAATATTTTAAATGTCAGTAGGCCTAAATGTGTTTTTACTTAGCTTTGAAGACCGACGACATAACCCAATAATTGTTAACAACAACGTATCTGCATAAAATCGCGTTTTAGTGTGGAACAATTCAACAATTGACTCAAATTTCAGATCAATTATATCAAACAACATAGGCGGGGGAACGAGGGGAAGGTCTACGCGTTCCTCCACTATTTTTTACACAGCGGTACCGTACCACCTCTTTTTAAACAATGCCAATCAACATTTTATTATTGAACCTTCCAAGAGATCGCAGTCTCCGCCCTGTTTCGTGTATGTAAGAAATTGGTATTCCCTCTTCTTAGCCTCTGGGGTACTAGGGATATATGTACCCCCAATTTTTTAAATAATGCCAATCAATATTTTATTATTGAGCCTTCCCATAAATCGCAGTCTCTGCCTTGCTTCGTGTATGTAAGAAATTTATACCCAACTTCATAGACCAAAGTTACGCCCCTTGGGATACGAGGGGTACGCGTATCCCCTACATTTTTACTGGGGTACCGTACCCCCTACTTTTTAAACCATGCCAATCAATATTTTGTTATTGAGTCTTCCCAGAAATCGCAGTCTCTGCCTTGCTTCGTGTATGTAAGAAATTTTTACCCCACTTTTTAGACCAAAGTTAGGCCCCTTGGGGTACGCGTACCCCCTACTTTTTTTACTGGGGGTATCGTATCCCCTACTTTTTAAATCATGCCAATCAATATTTTATTATTGAACCCTCCCAGAAATCGCAGTCTCTGCCTTGCTTCGTGTATGCATGAAAGAAATTGCTACCCCCATTTTTCAGACCGAAGTTACGCCCCTGTCAAACATAATTTTAAATATATGACACCAGTTATATACAGTTTTAAAATATTGATATTGCTTATATTTGATCATATCCGACTAACAAAACAGTCTGGGATAGTGAACATGTCACAGGACAGATGAACAAGAACCACCGTGGAGCTCCTCTGAACGTGGGTGCAGATCAGCACTAAACTTCTGTATACTGTAGAGTAGGGTGTCCCAAGACAAACAAGGAAAAAAGTTTTTTTAAACTTATGACGCAGTCCATCTAAAAAGGTTCTTTATGGTCCCATAAGAACACCTGCAAAATTTTATGACATTTTAAAAATATTTAGGGGTCCCCCAAGGCTCTCAGCATTAGGGTAGTTTGCAGGGCTGTAGTGGTAAAATTTGAGGTGAGTATACGCTACCGGTGACCAGCGGCGTAAAAAAATTTGAAGACCTGTTTTTAGGAATTCGTCAGAATTTTCACAAATTCCCTTCAAATTTTCTGACATTTTACGATTTCGTCTCTGAAAAAGTTGATGACTTTTTTTTAGTCATTCGCCCTAAAAACCTTTAAAAACCTCTCTTTTTTGAAAATTTTTCGTTCCCAGAGGTAAGTATACGCTGTATACCCGCGTATACCCTCCTCTGCAGCCCTGAGTATACGCTCTCAAATTTCTCTAGAGGTGAGTATACGCTGTATACCCGCGTAAACCCTCGACTACAGCCCTGGTAGTTTGTCCTAAAGTACGTATGATGTCTGAGTTTGAAAATTGCCATAGGATCAGACTTCGATCCTATAATAACAAGCTTAGTACCATTAGAAAGCTCTTAAATGGTACAACATAAAAACAATGTTAACATAATATAACCTTATTGTATATTAGAGTGATTCAAGTTCTGTAAGAAAAAAATAAAAGTAAACAATTAAGAGAGACTCTTTACTTTTTGAGTTCCTTTTAGTCCATAGAGCAAAACTGTGAAATGTGGCTGAAATTGGTTTGGATTTAGAACTGCCTCAAGGAGCTCAAATATTTATTTGGAATATAAATTTTATTCAATTTAATATTTTTATTGTAATGCATTTTAAATTACTCAGTAATACTTACTTACTTATTTCTTAATAAAGAACTAATAAGAACATAAAATACTACTATAATTTATGAAAAAGAAAATATTGGAAACTATTTGAGAAATACTTTTTAGCATTATTTAATAAATAAAGGAAATAATATTATGGCTGAAACCAGGTCAAAGACATCCAATCATCTTATTGGAGAAACTCAGGAAACGTTCTGAAATAGAGTATTGCCTACAAGCTTCGATGTTTAAAAAGTCTATTTTATTCATCACAAGAAAGATTAACTTTCTCAGAAAGATGCAGTGAAAAATGTAGTTCAAGAAGTAAGCGAAATATGGGCTTAAGCTAGGATTCCAATTGCAGAAGAAAGAAACATTGTTCGCAAGCTAGATGCATTTCTAGCAAGATATAGAAGTATCTGTTGTAACAAGAATCGCAGGGAAACGACAGAGCAAGCTAAAGAAGATGATTTTGTTAAATCAATTAATATTCTCTTTGATATTGCTCATCATGATGCCATGAGTATAATTGAAATTGAAGAAGACAGAACATTTCTTTTGGATAAGTGATCAGAAAGAAAATATACCATTGCATGCAAATTTGGCTAAGAAAGAAGAAAATTAAAAATTAAAATCACCAAAAGATAACTTAAGGCGTATAAAAGAGGAAGAAAAGAAAGAAAAATCAGCGGAATATCTAAGTCACAAACAGCTGTCTACTTCAAGTTTTGAAAGTGAATCAAATCACAGGGATTCAGATGATGAGTACTAATGAATAGTTTTCAAAATATTGTGGAGGAACACCAATTACCATTGACATCTGACTATGAGAGTCAGACAAAATGAGTTAAGTTCTGCTAATATCTTCCCCCAAATCTTGCTTCTGCACTGGATCAAACATCTAAGCGGCAGCGAAGAACTGAACTCATGGCAACGATAATGTATCCGTTTTATCCAGTTTATCACTTTCGTTCAACAGCATTCGAAGAACCAGATGATTCATCGATTCATTGTTCTGCAAATGTTGAAGTTGTCAATGACAGTGCGGAAAGAGGGATTGAAAGAGGCATTAACCCTCAACTCAACCTTGACGAAGCAAGAAGGTCAAAACAATTCTTGTTCCAAATTGTAGAAGACCATCGGAAACAATTTCCAAATTTAACAAAAAGCACTTTTTCCTGAATGTAGTCGTAGTCACTAATTTTTCTAGTGAATACAGTAAAGAAATTCGGAACTTATAATTGTATACTTTGTAACGAGTTTCATTTTAATTCATTAGAAACATAATGGCATTTAAAGTTATAGAGAAGGACGTAGCCAGACTTAAATTCAAGAGGAGGCAACTCCGGGAGACATCCAGGAGTAGTAGGGGTGCGGAGGTATAACCCACTGAAAATGTTTGAAATGTAAAATTTCTCAATGTGGCTACGCCTATGGTTATAGATATGGCATCTTAGGCAGCGTTACATTGTTTTTTAGACTTGACTGTTAGGTTTTTCAGTAAAATTGGTTGTTTACTGAAATTAGATTTTTTTTAACAAAACGAGTTAAAGCTAACAAATTTCAGAGTCGTTGAGGCAGTACTAAACATCATCCAAATTCATTGACATTTTTTGTGGCTTATTTCATTACCAAAAGGAACAGAAAAAAGCAAGAGCAAGACAAATATAAGATTTTCCATTTTTCTGAATCACCCTATTGTATATGTGAATAAAGTTTCAAGTATGAAGAAGACAGAAAACATGCAAAATTGAGATTTCTTGGCTTCCGCTGTATTTTGCAATAGTTTTACATAAATTTCCCAATAATATTATTCATGACGATCCTAGCTTCTCTAGTCAACAAACTAGGCTGCTCAACATCTTCAGCAGTGCTTTCTAAGGTACCATTCACCGTCAACAAGGCATTTTCGTAGTGAAACAGCCGAGCAAACCAAGGATGACTTTAAAGCCTGTAAATCTGTCGTGCAGTGGGAGGCAAGCTGCTATCTACACCACTGCAGTAGACGTGGACAAAGTGGACAGAATGCCAGTCCTGATTTTTTCTCTAGTTGATGGAAGTACTAATACTTCTGGGTGTGCCAAAGTTGGCCTCTGAGTCAGGACAAGCAGCAGTGATAGCAGTTCTGGACCTTTTGAAGTCATGGCAGCGCGATTTGCTATTAGCATGTACTTTGACACAACAGCCTCAAACACCGGCAAAGTTAATGGAACCTGCATTCTTCTAGAGACAGCCATCGGTCATAATCTGCTGTGGATGGCTTGTCGACGTGAAATGTTTGAAGTCCTGTTGTCTAATACATTCGTATTGTACCTTGATAAAGTTTGTCCATCAACTGGGCCTGACATTCTGTTCTTCAGCTGATTTAGAGATAAATGGTCCGACCTGTTCCACCATAAACCCAAGCCTTTTTGATGAAAACGAATGTTATCTAGTTGATGGCCTGTGAAATACAGGGCATCTAACGTTTCAACAGATTTGTAGTCAGCATCTACATCCACTCGTGGTTCTCATGTCGAGTCGCTGCTGATGCTTGATGCTGCTGCTGCTCTGTAGACACAGGACTGAAGATGATACAGCGTCATTCTTGGTACCTAAGCCAAGAGCTAGTGAACCCCTCTCTCTCTTCTCTCAGCATCTGTCTTCTGAAGAGAAAGCACAGCTTATCTCAACCAATGAAAGATGATCAAGGATTGCATGTGGTTCAGTCTCTTCCCCGCACAATAACGGAATTATCTATTTCTCGAAGCTTCTTCCGAGCTACCGCCATCGACGGCAGTTTTCTCGATATTCCAGTTGCAGAGTTGCTCGAAAGCCAATCATATAAGATCATTTGTGAGTTTTTTAATTACCTGTCATGATTGTGTGAATGAGAGTGCTGAACGTTCGAAAGTCAATCATATAAGATCGTTTGTGAGTTTGTTAATAACTTGGCATGTGTGAATGAGAGTGCTGAACGTTGTGTTGGTCTTATACAGTATGTAAATAGTATGTAACAGTATGTATACAGTATGTAACAGCATGTTCAACAATAACGAAGAACAGAAACAGTTTCTTCTACAAGTTGCTGAAATTTTTGACATAGGCAAGACTTTTCTAAGTGCAATCATGTAGATATGTAGAATGCAGATTGTAGATTGTAGAAATGAAGAATTTAGCAGGTGAAGGTGTAATCAATGATGAAGAATAAGCAGATGAAGGTATGGAGGAGCTGAAACCAGGGCTTGTTGCAACATAAAAGATTGTACTGATGTTCGCTCCTAACTACTAGTTGTAATAACTGATATTGCAAAGTCCAAAATCCTAAGTTTTGTTTAATTTTTGTACTATTTGATCGTAAAACCATACATATAATATCCAATAAAGTTACATACTTGTAGATTCTACTATTTAAGTGCTTTCCAATGGTGTTTTACATGATATCATGGGATCCAAGCTTGATGTCTAAAAGCGTTTAGAAAATGGACACGTCGGGCGCAAATTATGCCAATATGGGAAAATTTGAGAGTCTTGGGGGACCCCTAAATATTTTGTAAATTTCATTAAATTTTCCAGGTGTTATTATGGGACCATAAAGAGACTTTTCAGAGGGACTGCGTATGAAAATGTTAAAAAATATTTTTGGGACACCCTACTGTAGAGTCCACAGTAGGAGTGAAAATGGCCCCCAAATTATTTTTAAGTAAACGTTTTCTAATAGCGATGGAAAGTTGAGTGTAAATAGTTCTCAAAATATTGTTGATTTTCCCTTGCGTCTTCTGCCCTCTACCGGCGGCAAAATATTTACCATATAAAATTCTTTGAATAACATCAATGTGGTGCATTATTTTTATTTTTCTTCAACTAACTATCTTCGAACGGTTACAATTCATGAAAAACACGTTCAAGTCAGTTGCGGAAGTCGCCTCTGGTGTGTTACAGGATTATATAATTGTTACCAGAGGCGTAATTTTGGCCTATAAAGTGGGGACGGGGAACAAATTTCTTACATACAGGATGCAAGGCGTTGACTGCGATCTCTGGGAAGGCAAAATAATAAAATATTGATTGGCATTGTTCAAAAAGTTGGGGGTACGGTACTTCAGCCCAAAAAGTGGGGTGGGTTACGGTTACCCTCGTTCCCCCGACAAATTACGCCTATGATTGTAACGCCTAATGAATGCAGCGACATTACTGAAAGGAAGAAAATTAGGAGAGAACGAAAGAAGTACCAAATCTCTGTTCAAGCAGGATGCGCCAGCGTACGACTGTGAGTGTTGATGGGTTTTCCAGAGAGTAATCCAAAAGAGGTCCGAGTTTGGTTTCCAGGAGGGGTGAGGAGATCAAGAGAGGAGGCAGAGCAGCTGTGAAGGAGGGTGTCATTTAGGGCGAGAAAAATTGGAAGGCAGAGGATCAAATGAGTCAGGGTAGGAGTAGGCCCTACTTCAAAAGGTGAGACCAGTTTGGAGTGGAAAGCCCGGAGATAGATAGAGGAACATGAGGAGAAGGATGGAGGACCGGTTGGAATGATGATGGAGGAACCAAGAATCTGCGGAATTAAAGGGGAGATCGTTCCAGAGGCGTGGTGCTCTGTTGGACATGGCTAGGTGGGAGAACTTGAGATGAGTAGTGATCGGAGATCGAGGAAACCTGAAATAGGAGCTGGTTGCCTGGATGGTGAAGAGACCACGGAGATACTTGGGCTGGGTATATTGTAGGGAGTTACAGGTTAGTGATAGGACTTTGAAGTGGATTCACTCTGGGATTTTTAGCCAATGTAGTGATTTGAGATTGAGAGTGATATATGATGATGTTTGGGCGTTCTAGTGACAGCACTGGTTAGTGAGTGTTGGATAAGTTGCTTGCTTGGGTGGATTCAAGGTTGAGGAAGAGGGAATTGCTGTAATCAAGGAACAATAGAGGTAACAATGGTAAAGGCAGTTTTAAAGTCGATCTAGGGTCGGATGCGATGAAGGTCACAAATGTGCCTGGAGCAGGAGCGCGAAAGATTGGAGATGTGGTTAGAGAAGGAGAGGTGTGGATCACAAGTAATGGGCGGGGGTCCAATGTGAAAGTTAAGAAACGATGAGTTAGTAGATAGGTATATGGATGGGTTAGGGCTTTTCTTGACATGATCAGGAAGGCCTAGGATTATGAATTCTGTTTTGGAAGAGTTCAGGCAGAGGAGATTGGATGACATCCACTGTGATATCAGGTTAATCATGTTGAAATATTGCATCGACGGTAGAGGGCAGAAGATGTCATTTGAAATTCAAAATATTTTGTGTGTTTCTTACTCTACCCAAGTTGCATCTTTTGCCCACTATTAGAATTCATTTATTTAAAAATCATTTTTTCACTCCACCCTACTCTACAGTATATAGAGTAGGGTGGTCAACAAAAAAAAGTTTGAGCTAGAGACCAGGCCACCTTCTCGGTTTTTTGCACCTGTCAATAGTATTATTGAGACAAAATTTCAGCTTCTTATTCCAACTGGAAGATGGTGCTCAATGACAAATAAATATTACCATATAGTAGTATTTGCTGTAAATCTCGATGCCTTATAACTTGGTCAACATTTATCAAGGAGATGAGCTTGAAATAGTTTCTGTTGTGTTATCAGATTTACTTACTTACTGGTACTTGAAACAAAAAAGTGTACAGTTCTTGTTGAAGGTCATAGTGCCTACTTCCTGTGTTTTGGGCTGACATGTTTTCAGAAGTGAATTTTTACATTACAATTGCTGCAGCGCTTGGCTGTGGTCCTTCTGCCCTGCCACTTTCGCGTAACAGAGTGCGTAAGAAAGCCAGGATAGAGCATGCTGAAGCTGTAAGATCTGAATTTGTACCAGATTAGCCACTGGTACTACACTGGGTTGAGTAAACCCTGCCTAAGATCTTTGGAGCAGGAAATGTCGACCGCCTCCCAGTGCTGCTTTCAGGTGATGGTGTGAATAAGCTCCTCTTTGTGCCCAAATTAGCCTTTGGGACAGGATGCAATGAAATCATGGTCGTTCATATTCTTCTGAAGTTGTGAAAACTCACAGTTGACAAGGTTCAAGCCTTGAGCTTTGATACAATGTATGTCAACACTGGGCATTTCAACGGATTGTGTGTTCTGCTGGAAGACAAATAAGCTGAGAGCTCTTGTGGTTGGCCTGCCGTCATCATGTCATGGAATTGATTTTAGCCAAAGTATTCATCTTGTGCTGCAGTCCACCTGTTCTCCATAAATCCCAATCTTCAAGAGATTTAAAACTGCTGGGAAGGTGTGACACGTGTCAACTTCCGAGGACTGGAAGTCATATCCGGCACTGCAGCCCCCATGAAACAGCGTCAGTTTTCTCAAGGGGTTTGCTATAAGAAATTCAGAGATCAGAGACAACTACCAAGAGCTCATTGAGCTGACAGTGGTTGTCCTTGGAAGTCAGTCTTCAATAATTCACTTGAGAGCCCTGGGCCAATTCACCATGCACATTGGATGGCCAAGTTACTGTATGCAATCAAAATCTAACTTTTTCGCGATCAGATTCATTGATTTTTGAAGTTTGGTGCCCTGTTTTACGCAAAGGCATGGACAAAGGCCCCACTTGCTGCTGAAGCTCAAGAACAAGATCTATCACTTTGGATTGGTCTAGGACAATATGAGTCTATTGACTGTGACGTTAGCGTTGCTGCCGGGACGGTCCTGAAAAATCACTTGTGGTACCTTTCAGACGAGGCTGTAGGTCTGGCACTGTTCTCAGACCAACTTCCTGTAACAGATAAAGTGAAGATTGTCGACAGAATGACTGCAAGACCAACTTCCTGTAAGAGATAAAGTGAAGATTGTCGATCAGCTTCCTGTAACAGATAAAGTGAAGATTGTCGACAGAATGACTGCAAAGCCTGGTGAAAGAAGGTGAGAAGTGATGCTAAGGTACTGAAAGAGGGGTTTTGGGTGATTTTACGACCCACTGAGCATTGACAGTACTGTCACACCTGAAGATGAGTAGTTTTTGTGTTACACTTCAACCACAGAAATGGATCGAGAATGAGGATTATAAGCAAGGCAGATAGATAATTCAGCAGTTGAGAGTGGTGAACGACACGGCTGAGAGGGTGTGAAGTTGTTCGAGGAATTCTACTGACTCATCACCAATGATGAAGAAGAAAAGCTATTTCTTCTTCAAGTGGTCGAGGCAAATATGAAAGCTGTTCTCACTCACACAAGAAAGAAGTCTGCTGTTGACGCAGTGCTTGCAAAGCCTTGCAGTTTCTATAGTCAAATACTGTAACGGGTGTTGAAATTATAAAACAAGGACAATCGACATTCGATATTCATGGACTGGGCGATGTTTTTGACATTTTTAGATATTTCCAATTCATAAAACCTTCTGAAATCTTACAGTTCTATCTGTCTGACTGTTCTTGTATTACATATGTTGTCAAATTACAGTAATATTTGATCTATCTTGAAATAGAATGCATTTGTATGCTCAACACAATCATTTCTACAATTAATGTATATTTATCGGAATATGACTAAGTAACATAGTCCGTGAGCATCGTCTTCCAGTTGGAATATGAAGCTGAAATTTTGTCTCAATAATACTATTGATAGGTATACAAAATTGAGAGGGTGGCCTGGTTTCTAGCTTGAACTTTATTTTTTACCATGTGTCTGTGGACCACCCTAATATAGAGGTTTAGTGCTGATCTGCACCCACGTTCACTTAAAGATCAATCCTCAAGGAGCCCTCAACCTTAGATGCAAATAGGTAATGTCAAAAGCTGTGTCAAGAAAGACACATTCATCGTATGTTTTGATATAAAATGCATACATTCAGTTATATATCAATAGTTTCAGATAGTATATCAATTCATGTAATTATAATGAATTACTTTAATGTCTAGTTATCAACATGGATATGTATTTCTATGTTATTCATACCTAGCCAGCACCTGACTACAAGTTTATTCTAATAGTATGGCCTAACTAACCACCCCATGTAGATCTACAACAAGGAAAGTTTTCTCATGCAACCGTCCAGTATCTTCTAAAGGAATCGATTCTACACTTCTTCCATTGTTGATTCCTTTGGTGATGCGAATTCTCTTTTCATCGTTCGTTTTTCTTGGTCTTCGAATAAATATATGTGCAGGCTTTCCGCTCCCAAACGTCTCACTATCGAAGAAGACAGTTCTTGTCTTAAACGCACTACAGTTTGCAAAGTACTCGACCGTTCGTAAAGTTACCTCTCCGACTTTAGTTCGTTCAACTAATTCGAAGTATTGTCGCTTTCGCAACTGAGTTGGTTACGACGCAACTATCAGTTCGATGTACGATTCGAAACGATTGTCAACGATCAACCGTTCGCTGAAGTTCATCAAAGTTCCACCACTTAACCTTTATTTTACCAACGTTCCATTTTTGGAACATAAATTGTAGTGCTATAAAAATATATATTGCCTTTGTAAATTTATTATCTTTGGTCTGCAAATGAAAGAACTAGGAACGGACAATATAAAACAGCGTCTGTTTTCTGATTAACTTAAATTATTTTTGTGCTAGCGTTGCGTAATTTTGACGAATTTTGAGATTTATTAGCCAAAAAATTTATAAAGTTAAAAAAAATATTTGCGTAATCATTTAACAGGTGAGACATATTGTATTTGTTTAATTGATATCTATAATCAGTTATGACAATAGCAATTACCTAATATTGGGCCCAACTCTAGAAGATAAAATCCAGTTTCTAAGCATGTTCCATTTTTGGAACGTTGGTGCATTCTCATTAGTATTACCATATATGGTAATACTAATGAGAATGCACCAACGTTCCAAAAATGGAACATGCTTTGAAACTGATTGTGTTTCCTTGTTACTAGTTTGCCACTGGATATTGTATGATTTTTGCATGCATCATTATTTCTTCACATTCTCTTTCATTCATTCATTTTTGACATTGATTTTATTATAAATTGAAATATTTAAATTGGAAATTTAGACAACGACGCGACTACACATCAGCAAGAAGTGGGAAAAGGTGACGGCACATAGTTGCTACGAAGATGAGGCCGATATTTGCATCCTTCCACCAGCTGATGGCAACGAAATTGAATGTCAGCAAATAGATGAAAATGATCTGGCATGAGTAGAGCCTGTGGGTGTTTGTTGTGAATTAGATGTATTCTGTGGCAGAAGCGATGACGAGCAACCAGTAGCCGCCATGGCAACAGAAACCAAAATCTTAAATGGGAGAACAGACACAGAAAGCGAGAGGCAAGAAAATAATCCCATATGAATGGTTTTCCAAAAGATACACCAACAACGCTACTGGAGGCACACCAAGATAATCGATCAAATCCAAAGAGAACAGGAGATCACACCAGAAGGAACCGCCGGCTTTCCACAAAAAAGTTTCATCCTCTGAAATGGAAGGTGATGGTCCTTCTTATCAAAAGAAGAAAAATTTGAACAACAGCTGTAATAGTTCAAGAGTTACAAAGCTAGAGAAACAAAGAAAGGTTCATCTTCTCGTTAATCTAGCTGACAATAGATCTCTTGGTGATTCTAGAGTGGCAAAATTTGCTCCACTATATATGATCAGCTAAACAAATCCCTGATGCAGTGTGGAATTTTTCATGAAAAACTTAGCATTGATCAATCCGTGGTGCCTTATTATGGACACCATGGGACAAGCATGTTCACAAGTGTAACACCAATCAGATTCGGCTATAAGATCTGGATGGTTTTCCAAATCGAGCAACAATTTATTGTGGCAGAAGTAGTTGACCCGCAGAAATCCCCTTGGTGAGCACGTTGTCATGAATTTTGCCGAACTTATTATGGGAAAACTAAATCACCTGCGATACTGTGAAAACTTTTTACTAGTTAGTAACTAGTACTTACAACCTTCTATCTAAGCTGAGATATCGGGATAAGGGCAACAGGTACTGTCCGTGATGGTCAAACTGGAACAGCACTTCTGACAGATAAGAAAATGTTTGCAAAGGAAGAAAGAGGTGCTTTTGAGTACACTAGTGATGGCAGAATTTGTGTTGCTAGGTGTCCGAGAACAATGTAGTAACATGTCCCAGTAACTTTGATAGGGGAAATCCTTTGGAATAAGTGGTCAGTATCTGGGGTTGCAAGGGCAAAGAATTAGTATCTCAGTAAATCATGATAAACAACTGTACAGCAGTATGGGAGGGGTTGATCTAATGGATCGGCTTCTGTCTGCGCATCGACCAAGAATCAAGGGAATCAAGTGGTAGTTGAACTTTTTCAGCAGTGCCATCAACATGGTGGTAGTTGCTGCATAGCGACTACACTATCGTGTCTCGGAAGCTCAACAGCTACGACCTATTTGGAGGGCTTGGTCAATAGCTCATGGCGTTGTCGTTTACGGAGACCCACTGCTCCAGTGCAGTCATGCCTATGCTATGACGGCATTACATTCGTCTTGCAAGTCAGGGTCGTTGCATTTTATGCAGAAAAAAAACACTGCCGAATAATGTGCCAAATGTCTCAAGAACTGTGAACTGTTTTGAATGTGTTCATACCTTAAAATAAATTGGTTTTCAGTAGCTTTGGTGTCGTCTAGTCATGTTCCGCTGCCATTGTAAGAAATGCTAGTGGGAATGACCCAACGTTCCATTTTTGGAACATCCTCAAAAATGACCTTAAAGTTGAAATATGAATAAAAGCTTTTCATTTATGCTTAAATACCATTAATATATAACACATATTTAAGTGGCATCCGAAAATTCCACCTAAAAAGCATAGTGGTAAAATAAAGGTTAAACTCACTATTCAACCGTAGAGGTTTCAACGATCAACCTCTTAAAACAATAATTATTCGTTACCAAAACGAATCACGAGTTTGCGACGGATTATTTCATAGAAACAACCATCTCTTCACCGTCTACCGCATAACTGGTTTGAGCTTCAACGGACTCACGTCATCATTATCACGTCGACAGTCTTCTGCACACGGCTCTCTTCAGGTAAGCGGTTAAGATTTAAATCATCCAATGAAGCGTATCTACGTTACTCTCTCCTCAGCCTCAAAGCCGTAATATGCCCCAAAAATCTAAGCTAAATATATTATAATCCTTATAATGACGGCTATCAGGTGCTGTTTCTAATTAATTAACATTAATAAGCTAATTATATATATCAAGCCGTTATTTAAATAGCACCTTGACTAATACAGTTCACTTTAACAATATTTACATAGATGAAAGGTCTTGTGTAGCATGGGGAATCGCGACAACCACACTTACTAATCTGCATCTCAGGTCCACAACATCTGATGTCTTATTATCTTGCCAGAATTTGTTTCTATTTTCTGGCATCAGAACGGTCAGTTTAGAAATAATGTCATCTTTGTTCTCCCGGGAATCTTTCTCGCCTCAGTTCTTGCATTTGGGTTTCGGACGCCTAATTTGCATATACGTGTAATTAAAATTATCTTTACTACATAAACAATAATGTAAAGAAAATTCTTCATATCGCTCACACTCCTCATTACCCAGTTTGTAACTGAAATGTTCATCTGCTTTATCACATTATGATCTAGAGATCATAACAGCAGACTACAACTTAATGTTTCGATGTAAAGTGATTATACATTTCTGTAATAGAAATATCTGATGGGAAGTACGCCTGTTTGTGCATGCTCCCGACGATAGTGTGATATTTCCGAAAACAATATTCTACCAAGCGCTTGAATCCTGAAAACTAGTATGGATTAGCCGGCAATAGCCTGTATTGTATATTTGAAAATGTATCTAAAAGTGAGATTTGCGCAAATAACTTTGTTGTAACTTGGAAAATAGATTTCGGAGATCCGACGAAATTCTGTTTCGGGAATTAGGGTGTCGGGAATTCGCTACGCACCAAAACAATCACCCGTAGTCACAAACAAACCCATGGTAAATCATTCAAAAACATTTAAAACGTTTGAAATTAGGCCTACTATATTTATTGTTGCTCAAATTTCACTTAATTTCACGGCGTGATGAATGATGAAAACCACCAAGACGGATTAAAATTTCAGTCTTAAAAATAACTAATTATCGCTTAGATTCGTAAACTTAAACGTGAACATTGTCGGGAAGTAGTAACTGCGCATGCGCGTGGACACGGATCTGCAGATAACGCTCTGTGTTACGAGCAATAAACAACGCATGTGAGATGCGTAGTTCTTACTTAGTATTTGATACGAAGTGCGCAGATACGTGGGATTAACAAACGCTGGTTCTCTATGATCGCATCAAGATAGGAGGTTCTTACTTCCGGTACTTGTCGGTTTCACGATCCCCAAACATGAAATTAACTTTATATTTCACGTTATTAAACTAGGAGCGGGATGAACGATTAAAATGTAAATTAAACTGGAAGCGGGAAGAACGACTAAAATGTAAATTAAACTAGAAACGGGATGACGATTAAAAAGTTAATTAAACGAAAAACGGGATGAGGATTAAAATGTAAATTAAAATGGAAGCGGAACGAACGATTAAAATGTAAATTAAACTAGGAGTGGAATGAATGATTAAAATGTTAATTAAACTAGGAGCGGGATGAATGATTAAAATGTTAATTAAACTAGAAGCGGGATGGATGATTAAAATGTTAATTAAACTAGGAGCGGGATGAACGATTAAAATTTGTGGGTCGTGAAACCGACAAGTACCTTACTTCCTACCAAGGTGTTAGACTGCGTCTAACTCAAAACGGTCAAATTTTCAGTTACATGGTTCTTTCTTATGAGGGCAGAATATTCCATGATCAATTTTAAATTTAGGCATTCAGGTCACACACCACATACCAAAGCTCAGTATAATTAAGGTACTCCTGCTCCAAGTACCTTTGTTATAAAAATTATATTCCCTTCTTGTATTGCGATAACTGAAAGGGAAATTTTTCTAACAGACTTATGGTACGGAAGTTGTTACGAAGAGATTTTTCAATTATATCATTTGAACTAAGCAACATGTTGGAAATATGTCTTGTACATTTTGTCTCAAATTTATCGCACCTTTCAGTGTTCTTTATTATAAACAATGGACTGTAACAGTATAGAGCTGTCAAGATTCTGAGTCTGCCTTTAAAAAAGTATGGAAGCAAAGGCAAGGTCAGAAAGCCTGAAAAAGTTCTCACACTCTTTAAAAGCAGAAAAATAGATATATCACAAACTAGCCTCACCAAGATTCGACGACGTCTGCATTTTCAAAACAAATTGTTTTGGAAGAGCATTTGTACTAATGATGAGTCGCCCGATTTGGTTGACAATTATGAATGAAAGAATATAGGTAGAATGTTGCTAATTAGTTGTGGCATTCAATCAACAACTAATTATTTACATATCTGTTTTTTTTATTATAGTGTAGTTTTGTGAGTTTTTAATTTGCGTTTTAGTTTGTGTTTAGTTACCTATAGTGATCAATAAATGTGGAATGTTCAAAATGTTTACTTAAAATGTAATTTTTGGAATATAAACTGAAATAAAAGTGCTAAAACATTTTATTTGAAAGCACTGCAATATTCTAGCTGCAACTAGATGGAAAGCAAAATCTATTGACTACTTCCATGACTAAATCTAGTTAAAACCTGGATCTCTACTTCGTCCTCTGGCCCTCATATCTCTGATTGCACTCCTCGTGGATACATCCTACTAAGCTTTCCTCGTCCTACTAAGCTCTCCTCGCATCACCTCCTCCTCAAAATCTGCTAAAATCTCTGGTGGTGGCACTGCTTTCTTGGTCCGTGAACCTGCTGTTGTCCTAAATTCCTATCGCCATACTTTCCGCTCCTGTGAATGCTCCTCAACAACTCTTCGACTTGCTTCCGACTCACCTTATTGTGTTTTGCGTTCGTCGTGTACACACGCCAGTGCAATAGTCTTTCGTTCTTTTATCATTTATCTCGGCTTAAGTTCAGTTTGTGTGGATCTTTCTTGTCAACCTTTCGGATTTAATTTCAATCGACAGCTAGTGCTATGAAAAACTTAATTTAGATTCCAAGTTGATTTTATAATCGATTATAAACAGTCAAACAGACTGTTGCATCGTCTGAACTGAATGTTTGTTCCGATGCATGCCGGGTAAACGACGTAAGTTTTCGCTCGTTTTACCGTTTATCTCGACGACTTTATTAAAGTTTCCGTGGTTCTTCTTGCCAGCCTTTGGACAAAATTTCACTCGACAGCCACGTGAATTATAAACTGGGTGTAAGACGCAAATTGATTTGAAAACTTGATTTGTTTACTGCTCCGTCGTTTGAATTTAACGTTTCGGACAGATGCATCCTGGGTACTTTGGTGTCTGCGCTAGTGTCATCATCTACGGATTCTACGCTCTCATCAGTATGGAACGTATCGCTTATTCCTCTCAACAACTTCGGTCTTTCTGGTCATCCTCCATTCATCCTACCCGAAGCCTGTTCAAATATCAGATATGGTGCCCTGCCAACAGTCGCTTCAACCACTCACCTTGTACCTTGTGTCTTCATGAGCCGATGCTGACGACCTTCGATGCTTCCTCCGATTCGTCGTCATCCTCACCTGCTACTTCTCCAAGAGTGGACTTTCATGATCTTCATCCTACCGACTCGTCTCATCATCCGCTCGCTCACTCCGCAGGCCTACGGGTTGCGTCCTGGAATGTCCACTCCTTATCTGAAAACTTCGCCTTCGTTTCTCAATCTCTTCTCCAGGATCAGCTTGACGTTTTCGCGGTAACTGAAAGCTGGCACCAGGACTCCGATGACGTTCCGATTCTACGAGCGACTCCGTCGGGTTATTCCTCTCGTGACTGCCCGCGTCCATCTCATCCTGATGGTTGTCCGACTCGTGGTGGTGGCATCGTGACCTTCTTCCGGTCATCTCTTCGGGTCACGCAAGTCTCACTCGACACGTCGCCAACCACGTTTGAGGCTCTATGTCTGAGCATCGCCTTGCCTCGTGGCTCAGTTACCATCCTCACGGTTTACAGACCTGGATCGGCTACCGTTACTCCTCAGTTCTTCGAAGAATTCTCCTCCGTCATCGAGTTTCTTGTCACTCGCAATACTCAACTCCTCATTCTCGGCGACTTCAATCTTCACCTGGAGGACCCCGCCACTCCTACTTCGTTACGATTCATCGAACTTCTCACTCAGTTTGGCCTCCGCCAGCACGTCAGTCAAGCCACACATCAACTTGGTGGATGTCTTGATCTCGTCATTACCTCTGATGACGACCAAGTTACGGACCTTCTGATCCTTCCTCCTACGATCTCCGATCATTCGTATCTCAAATTTACTCTCCCCTCAGTTCAGCTACAGCCAATCCACTCCATTCGGAAGATGCGAGGATGGAAATCGTTTGACTCTCAGGCTTTCAGCGTCGCTATCAGAGACTCTCTCCTTTCGTCACCGGGTCCTGCACTTGACACTCTCACAGTTCCTCAACTATCTGATCTTTACACCTCTACCGTTACCGATCTGCTGGATTCCATGCTTCCATGTCGTCAAGTAAAGACCCGTCATCGACCATTGGCCGTCTGGTTCGACTCCGACTGTCATAAACTTCGCCGTCGCACCCGTTGCTTGGAGCGACTCTCTCGCCGGACCAAGGATCCTAATGATCGGTTGGCCTGGATTACCCAGCTTCGTGCCCTTCATCGTCTCTACCATCGCAAGGAGGCTGCTCACTGGGAGAAGCTGGTCTCACGCAATCTCAAAACCCAAGACGCCTTTGGTCTTCCATCTCGGGTCTGCTGGGCCGGCCTTCTCGCCCTTCAGAAATTCCTGCCTTCTCCGCAGATGAATTCTTGACTATGCTCACGGAAAAGACTGATCGACTCAGAGGCTCCACATCGGATGCTCCTCCACCGACTTTTACCACAACGTTATCTGCTTTTGACGATTTCCGACCCATATTGGACTCGGACCTTCGTGCAGTTCTTTCATCAGTTAATTTAAACTCTTGTGAATTAGATCCTCTTCCCCCTTTCATTCTTAATGACATTTTAGACGATTTTGCTCCATTTATGCTTTTTCTCTTAAATAGGTCCCTCTCTGAAGGTTGTGTCCCCGCCTCGCAAAAGCGGGCTATTGTTTTTCCCTCACTCAAGAAGCCCAATCTTGACACAAACCTCTGCCAAAACTACCGTCCTATCTCCAGTGATGGGCAATAGTTAACTAAAAAGTTGCTAACTTTTAGTTTAACAAAATTTTTTTAGCTAAGGAAGATGTTTAACTAAAAAAATAGTTTAGTTAAAACCATAGTTTAACTAAAAATTTTTAGTTGCTAACTAAAAAGTTTAACTAAAAAATCAGCAATATGCAACTATTTTTCCACAGTGAACATTGAACACTGTCAGCAAAGAAACATTTTAACACTGCATGGTTTTAGCATTAACAGCCTGTGTTTTCAAATTCATACACTACTTACAGTACACATGTAACTGTATACCAGAAAAGCACACATTTCATAGTTTGAAAGTGAAATTGTCATTGACGCTTTGCATTATTAGAGTTCACTTAACGTCTTTTATTGTGAAAATGTTTGTCGTAAAAAGTTGGAGAAAAGTTGGAAAAAGTTTAACTACTTTTTTTTTAGTTTAGTTTACTAATTTCCAAAATCAGTCGCCAACTTTAGTTAAACTATTTTTTTTAGTTGGAAAATAGTTTTAGTTTAACTAAAAAAAAATAGTTTAGTGCCCATCACTGCCTATCTCTAATCTATCATTTCTCTCCAAAACCCTTGAACGCCTTGTCTCTCTTCAACTTCTTCCCTATCTGGAACAATCTGGGCTTCTACCTCCCTTTCAGTCAGGTTTTAGGGCTCACCACTCCACTGAAACTGCCCTCCTTTCTTTGCTTTCTGAAATTTATTCAGCTGTTGATAGGTCCGAACTCACTCTTCTGGCGCTATATGATGTCTCCTCAGCCTTTGACATGGCTGACCACACCATTCTTCTACAGCGCCTTGAGACCTCTTGCGGTCTGAAGGGCCCCCCTCTCCAGTGGTTCCGGTCATACCTGTCTGATCGCACTCAGATGGTCATCTCTTGTGAGTCTAGAACTCTGTGGGTCCCTATTAAACTGGGTGTTCCGCAGGGCTCTGTTCTAGGCCCTCTCCTCTTTATTTTGTACACAGCCGGTTTCCCCTCTGCTCCCCATCCATGGGGCTTCAGGCGATGTACAGGCTTATGTCCATAGGCCTCCTTCCTCCGAACTTCTTCTTGTTCAGCGCATCGAAGCTCTTTCTCACGATCTTCATACCTGGATGTCTTGCAATCGCCTCTCCCTCAACTCGTCCAAAACCCAATTTATCTGGTTTGGCACTCCTCAGCAACTTCAAAAACTCGACTTTGCTGTGCTGTCTCAAAGGTTTCCGCTTTTCACTTTCTCGTCTAGCGTTCGTGATCTAGGAGTGACCCTTGACAATTCTCTCACCTTTACTGAACACATTTCCAAACTCACTCGCGCTTCCTATTTTCACCTAAGGCGCCTTAGAGCTATCCGTCGCTCTCTCTCATCTCCAATTTTCACTTCAATTGTCCATGCATTTGTCTGCTCTAGACTTGACTACTGCAATTCCCTCCTCATTGGTCTTCCTAAAGTCCGTCTTGCTAATCTTCAGTCCGTTCTCAATGCTGCTGCTAGATTAATTGCCCGTCTTCCTCGATTCTCTCATATCACCTACCTTTATGGCAGAAGAACTCCACTGGCTCCCGCTTTCTGCCCGCATCCAATTTAAGGTCCTCATCCTTGTCTCTAAGGCTCAACTTGGTTTCGCTCCAAAATATTTATGTGACTTAATTCATCGCTGCTTCTCTTCGTCCTCTTCGTTCATCTGACCGTTTTGACCTCCTCGTTCCCCGGGTCAGGACTTCTCTGGCTCAATCTAGGTCTTTTGCCTCCATTGGCCCTGCTCTTTGGAATGAGCTTCCTCCGTTCGTTCGTTCTTCTATTCTCTCAGGTAACGTCTCTTCCTCTTTTACCTTTCTTAAAACTTGTTTTTTCTCTCGGGGTCTCTCGCACTGGGAGCGCTTCTGAATGGCCCTCCCGCTAGAAGCGCTTTATAAATATCCGAATACAATACAATACAATACAATACCTCGTCTGCATACTCCTTCTAACCCTCTATCTTCCTTGATGAATTTGGCTCCCTGCTATCTCTTGCTGCCACTACTCCTAACGAGTTCTTACTAACCGGTGACTTCAACATTACAATTCCACCCTGTTGCATCAGATTTTTTAAACCTCCTGTCCTCAGTCAATCTCACCCAACATGTTCACTTCTCGACCCATGTCAAGAATCACACCCTTGATCTTCTCATCACCTCTGCTGCCTCCCTCTTATCTCCTAAACTATCACATTCTGACCTCAACATTACTGATCATTATCTTATCATGGCTGGCCTTGAAATCAACCCTCTTCCTCCGCCTCCTCCTTCTTTTCAATCTTACCGTCTCACCGGGTCCATTGACCGTCAGACCTTCATCCAAGGTATTCTTGATTCACCATTGGTTCTAAACCCTCCCTCTTCCCTTGATTACCTGCTCTCTTGCTACAATTCCACACTTTCCATCCTCCTTGACATTCATGTACCACTCATCACCAAACCCAGGTCACACGCCACCAACCCTTGGTTTACTTCCTACCTCCAAGCTATTAAAACTTTCCGTAGGCGTCTTGAACACATCTACCAGCACGATTTCGACCCCTCAGATAGAACAAAAGCCCCCAATACCCTAAAATCAGCCACCAACAGATACCATAAACTCATCGCTGCTGCTATAAAGAAATATTATTACTCACTCATCCATTCCAGCGCCTCAAACCCTAGACATCTCTGGAAAGCTGTTAACACTCTCCTTCATAGCAAATCTCCCTACCACTGCCTAGCTCTATTCCATCCTCCTCCGTTGCTGATACATTCTGTTCATTTTTTTTCAGACAAAACCTCATCCATTCGCTTTACATTACAATCTCTTCTAGACTCATTACCCCCTTGCCTCCTCAACGACTAATTCACCTCCTTCTCTTAAACCTACTCCTCCTACCTCTCAGTCATCGTTCCCAATTCTCTCTCTAGCCTATGAAGCAGAAGTGTCAATCCCCCTAAACTCTTTCCCTAAGAAACAATGCGAACTTGATCCTATCCCCACCGATCTTCTAAAAGACTGTGCCTCTGTCCTGGTTCCTGTAATCACCAAAACTATCAATCTCTCACTCTCTACCGGCAATTTTCCTGTGGCCTTTAAGCATTCTCTTGTCACTCCCCTTCTCAAAAAAGCAACCCTTGACAAGGAAAACCTATCCAACTTCCGCTCAATCTCCAATCTTTCCTTTCTATCTAAATTAACAGAACGAATTGTCCTTTCTCGGCTAAATGACTACCTCTCTTCTAATTCACTTCTTAACCCCCTCCAATCTGGCTTCACTAAACACCACTCCACAGAAACTTTACTTGCCTCTCTGTACAATAAACTGGTCTCTGCTATCAGCCATCAGCAAGTCTCTTGCCTCTGTCTTCTCTATATCTCCGCCGCATTTGACACCATTGATCACAGCCTCCTTCTTCAACGACTATCTTCTTGGTTTGGCGTCTCTGGCACTGCTCTACTATGGTTCCAGTCCTACTTTTCTTCCCGATCCTTCTCGGTTAAATCCTCCAGGCACTGCTCACAACCCCTACCTCTTTCCTGTGGTGTCCCTCAAGGCTCCGTCCTGGGTCAACTACTTTTCATCCTTTATACCACTCCTTTAAGTCATCTCATAAAATCGTCCTCTGTCGACCACCATCTCGCAGATGACACCCAACTCTTCATATGCTTCTCCCCAGGCTCTTTTTCCACCACCATCACACAACTACTCAACGTGGTTAACCTTATTTCACAGTGGATGTCATCCAATCTCCTCTGCCTTAACCCTTCCAAAACTGAATTCATTATCCTAGGCCTTCCTGATCAAATCAAGAAAATCCCTGATCCTTCCATAAACCTTTCGACTAACTCATCGTCTCTCACCTTCACCTTTGACTCCCCTGTTTGCAATCTTGGTGTTACTTTTGATCCGCACCTCTCCTTCTCTAACCACATCTCCAACCTCTCGCGCTCCTGCTTCATGCACATTCGTGACCTCCGACGCATATGACCCATGCTTGACCTTAAAACTGCCTCCACCATTGCTACCTCCATTGTTTATTCAAAACACGATACCTGCAATAATTATTCTCTTTTCCTCAATCTTGAATCCACTCAAATTAAGCGTCTACCGCTTATCCAAAACTCACTAGTCAGAGCTGTCACTAGAACGCCCAAACATCATCATATCACTCCCATTCTCAAATCACTCCATTGGTTAAAAATCACTGAGCGAATCCACTACAAAGTTCTATCACTAACCTACAACTCCCTACAATATTCCCAGCCCAAGTACCTTCGTGATCTCTTCACCATTCAGACAACCCGCTCCACCCGATCATCGTCTTATCTCAATCTTTCTCGACCCCCAGTCACTCCTCACCTCAAGTTCTCCAACCGAGCCATTTCCATCACAGCACCACGCCTCTGGAATGATCTTCCCCTGAATTCCGCAGTTTCTCAGTGCCTCCATCATCATTGCAACCCGTCCTTCCTCCTCCTCCTCCTCCTCCTGTTGTTCCTCTATCTATCCCCCCGGGCTTTCCACTCAAAACTGAAGTCTCACTTTTTCAAATACTCCTACCCTGACTCATCTGAACCTCCTCCTTCCAATTATTCTCACCGTAAACGACACCCGCCTTGACAGCTGCTCTGCCTCTCCTGATCTGGTACCCTGGAAATCGGACTTGGACCTCTTTTAGACTACTCTCTGGAAACCCCTCTGATTTGGTTTGGCCTCCTGGAAATCGGACTTGGACCTCTTTTGGACTTCTCTCTGGAAACCCCCTCTGATTTGGTTTGGCATTCTGGAAACCGGACTCGGACCTATTTTGGACTTCTCTCTGGAAACCCTCTCTGATCTGACGTAGCGCTCGGGAATAGGCTGGTGTCCTGCACTTGGCCTTCGAGTGGCGCTTTAGAAGTTTGGAGATTACGTTTACGTTTACGATTACGATAATGTTCAATTTTGTAGCTTTAAATACTGTTGTTTTGCTATATTTTTTATAATTGCTGCTGAAGTTAAAACTTTTGTTGAAGTTCAAGTTGTTCAAATTAAAACAAAGACAGTCTTAGTTATAAAGTGCAAGCTTTATTAGCATTTCACACTGTTTAAAAATTTTAAGCCAAAACGCAGTACTATGTTTTGTCTAGCTCAATTCGCATGGAAATGTTAAACCAAAACAAAGCAAAAAACGATTTTTGGCTTTTTGGATCGATAATTAATAATATTTTAAAAAATATTTTACCATTAAATAGCACACAATTTAGTACATTTATGGAGAAAATAACTTTTGGATTGAGTAAATAAATTTCGAGATTTTTCTAGAAAAAACTTCTAGTCAACTTTACACAAAATATTGTTTTTAGGAGTTACTTCGTTTTGGTTTTTCAGGGCAGTAATATGCTAGTGATTTGTGAATGGGATACACTAGATGACAAGGAAGAAAACACAGACGCACCAAAATAACAATTAGCAAACTATAAAAGAATTTTCTGTGTGGTCGGTCTTACAATCACTGTGAGAACTCTCATTTTGTGACAGATATAAAAATTATACACAAACAGCCTAATGCGTATGTAGTCAGCAATATAGGGTGGTGAAAAACGGCTAATTGGCTATCTAACAGTTCTTAAAAGAATTAATGTAAGATAAGCTGAAAAGTATTATTATCTACACCTAAATGTTTTATATTAAACAAATAAACTATTCTCGGAAATGGCACGAAAACGCTTTTGATTGGTAGGAACTCGTGTGCTAATGAAGAAGATAAAGAGTGACCATAGCTGATTATGATGCTTGTGGTCTTTAGCTTGATAACAGAAATGCATGGTCTTCTTGGCCAAATTCCTTTTTGCTTATACTTTGATGACCTTGTCTTTGTGCCACGATAGGGCCTACACACAGTCAATTCAGGCGAAATCTTGTTACAAGTAGCCATTGTTGTGATACTTCTGTTCCTGTTGCCACTTTCTTTAATACATTGACAACAAATGCAATATGAATGTCTTTGTACGTCTACTACAGTATCGGAGTTCGCTACCTTCATGTTGAATGGCTTCTATAACTTATTGATTGTAGCCTTTGATGTCTATGACCTTATTCCAATTGTGCAAATTTTAGGTTTAACATTGTAAGGTTAGAGGAGTTCATACGTGCTATTAATATCAAGATATGCTTTTTAGCTAATCCCTGTACAATGGAAGCTATTATAGCCTATAATAGGCCCTATTTGATTAATAATTTGGCTGGAATCTACTCAGGTAAACAGTGTCAGGGTGAGACAGGTTTTAGTGCATATAGTACCAAGAATGGTCTTTCAGTTTAGTCTGATACAAACAATGGTCGATATATATGGAGACCTTAAATAACACGGCACAGATTCAAACGGGCAGCAGACCCCTAGTAAAGCGTTTCCCAAACTGTGGGTCGTGAGCCGATGATTGGTGGGTCGCGAAAAGTTTTGGAAATTTAAGTTTTGTTTAGGCCTACTTGTAACTCGAGAACCTACTGGTAGTAGTGGACTCGTCCAGTAGAAGCGAGAAACTTCAACAAGTCACCGACATAATTCCACTAATATATACGCACACATACATGTATTCACAGACGGTAGGTAGACAACTATAAAAATTATTATATAATTTAAGAATGCAATCACATCAACATTTGAAGGAATAATCAAGTCACTACTAAAAAATGTTAATGTAAGGTGTAGGCTTGTTTCGACAAGCACATATGTGTTTGAATTCATAGAAAATTTAATTTTTTTGAATTTGCTTACCGCTTTGCTTACCGCTTACCACTTAGCGGGGGGGGGGGTAATGGGGTATGCAAGCGTCTCAGATAGCCTCTGCTGCCCAAATGTCCACCCACGCCGCCTTCACGAGGTAACTCCTGTTTCAACAGAGTGCGTGGTGGGCGACCGAGTCCTCGCCGGTATAAGTGAGTGCCCATGGGCGAAGAAACCGAAGGACGGACGATGGATGTCATCGACGCTGAGAGATGGTGTCTCCTTAAAAACACCGGGAGGAAGGCAACGGGAAACCACCTCCCTATCTATCCCGAGTTAAATGTAAAATGACGCCAGAAAAGAATTCAGTGAACAACGTGAACGATTCAATCCAGATACTGGAAAGAGTCGCGTTCGGCAGGGGGGACAAGGCTCCCTCGGTCGTCATCCAGCGAAAACCTTACAAGAAAAAGAAAAGCTAAAAATAGGAACGTGGAATGTAAGAACGATGCTGAGACCGGGAAAGTTGGCTAATGTCGTGAGAGAGATGAAGAGAGCAGGTTTGGACATTTTGGGCCTGTCGGAGGTCAGGTGGAAAGAGGGAGGAGACTTCATGAGTGACGGCACTAGGGTGATATACACTGGAGGAGAGAAGAGTCAAAATGGTGTGGCCATCTTGCTGTCGGAGAGAGTCGCCAAATGCGTATCAAGGGTGGAGAGACATGAGGATAGAATGCTCATAGTGACATTGCAAGCACACCCAGTCGACATAACAATAATACAAGTGTATATGCCAACATCAGCACACGAGGAGGAGGAGGTGCACGACATATACGAGATGATAGAGGAAAGGCTTAGAGACATCAAAGGCAAAGATTATGTGATTGTCATGGGAGATTGGAATGCAACAGTTGGTGAAAAAGAACAGGAAGAGGCTACAGGAAAATATGGACTGGGGAACAGAAATGAGAGAGGAGAAAAGCTGGTGGAATTCTGCAAGAGACAAAAACTCATGGTAACAAATACTTGGTTCCAACAGGAAAAGCAGAGAAGATACACATGGAAGGCACCGGGAGATGGAGCAAGATACCAACTGGACTACATCATGATCAGACAAAGGTACAGAAACAGTGTCAAGAACTCAAGAACTCTCCCAGGAGCCGATGCAGACACAGACCATAACATGGTTGCCACGACAATACATCTCCGACATAAGTTCATAAAGAAGCAAAGGATAGTTAAACAGAAATGGAATAGAGAAAGAATGCAAACAAAGAGTAACGAACTCTCAGAAAATATAGAAGAACGGGTGGTGGAGTTGAGTACGGAGATAACAACGGATGAAAGGTGGAGGAGTCTGAAGGAGATCGTGATTGAGGAAACGACAAAGACTGTAGGGTTCCAGATGGGTACAGGACCGCGCAAGCCATGGGTTACAACGGAGATGCTCAGGGATATGGAAGAAAGAAGAAAATGGAAACACCAGAGCACAGAAGAGGCAAGGAGTGAATACAAAAGGCTGAATAATCAACTAAGACGAACAACAGATAAGGCAAGAGAGGATTGGTGGGAAGAGCAGTGTGAGGAGCTAGAGATACTACAGAATCAAGGAAGACACGACCTGGTATATGGAACGGTCAAAACACTGACAAATAAGAAGAATATGGGTGGCGGAAGCGCAATCAAGGACAAGGATGGCAAGTTGCTAGAGGACGCAGACGATATCAGGAAAAGATGGAAGGAATATGTTGAGGATTTATATTATGGGAAAAAGTAGCCAAGAAGATCTCGGGGAAGAACAAACACCAAGTACCGATAACATAGGACCGGACGTACTAAGGGAGGAGGTTCTGGCAGCAATCAGTGATATGAAAAACAACAAAGCAGAAAAAATTGATAATAACCCAATTGAAATACTGTGGAACCTGGGAGAGAAGGCAATGACAGAACTAGTGCGGTTATGCCAAGACATATATAACACAGGAGTTTGGCCGGAAGATTTTCTACAGACCATATTGATCCCGCTCAAGAAAAAGCCAAATGCAACAACATGTGAAGACCACCGAACTATAAGCCTCCTCACCCATGCATCCAAGATTCTACTAAGAGTTATCACAAAGAGACTGCAAGCAAAGGCAGAAACAGATGACTGCTTGGGGGAGGATTAAATTGGTTTTAGAAAGGGAAGAGGAACAAGAGATGCAATTGCAGCGGTGAGGATACTAGCGGAAAGAAGCCTCCAGCAAAGTCTATGTGTGTTTCGTCGACTATGAGAAGGCTTTCGATAGGGTGGATTGGAGGAAATTAATGCATGCATTACGAAGAATAGGGGTGGATTGGAAAGAGCGAAGACTTATTGGAAACCTGTACATGGGACAGAAAGTAAAAATAAGAATAGATGGTGAATACTCAGAGCCGGGAAGAATAGGCAGAGGAGTGAGGCAAGGATGCCCGCTCTCTCCAATACTCTTCAACATCTACATCGAAGAGCTTGTACGGGAGGCGATGGAAGAAGTGAACGAGGGAATAAAGGTTTGGGGTAGGTTGGTGAAAGCGCTGAGATTTGCGGATGATCAGGCAATGTTAGCAAGAAGCCAAAAAGGACTGCAGAGAATGATGGATCGCCTGAATATGATCTCAACAGAATACGAAATGAAAATAAATACCAAGAAGACAAAGGTCATGAGGATAAGCAAAAGAGAAGAAAAAGAAGTTAGAATAACCGTAAATGGAGTGGTCATCGAACAAGTTGAGAGATTCTGTTACCTAGGAAGTATGGTCACGAGGGATGTGAAGTGCCATACGGAGATAAAAAGAAGAATAGCCATGGGAAAAGATGCATTCTATAAAAGAAAGGAGCTCTTGAGAGGAAAATTAAATAGGAATCTGAAGAAGCGAATGGTTAAGACGATGGTATGGAGTGTGGTTCTATACGGATCTGAAACGTGGACTATAAGAAGGGAGGACATCAAAAGGATAGAAGCCTTCGAAATGTGGACATGGCGTAGAATGGAGAGAATCAGCTGGACAGAGCACAAGGCAAATGACGAAGTACTGCAAATGGTGGGAGAGGAGAGATCCATGATGAGGACAATCAGAGAGCGTCAAAGAAGATGGATTGGCCATATAATGAGAGGAAATTCCCTGCTACGAGATATCATCGAGGGTAGAATGGAAGGGAAAAAGACAAGAGGCAGACCAAGAACGATGTTCCTGGACTGGCTGATAAAGAGGGACGGCTATAGACAGATGAAAGCGGAAGCTCAACATCGAGAGGAATGGCGCCGTTGGACATACGAACCTGCCTAAGGGCAGAGAACCAAAGAAGAAGAAGACCACTTAGCGATATCTGTGATACCACTAGTGCAAAGATTCACTAGTGGTATGCGTAACACCGTTGAAAACCCCTGTGTTACACTCTCCTCAGTTTCATACAAACCTCGGCTATTGATGCGTTGGGCATTCAGCGCTGTAGTCTGTACGATAGTGTTGGCAGTGGTATATTGCCGAACATCATCATCAGCGTTAATCGCATAGCTTATTTGTCTATTATTGTCTAAGTTTGTATTCTCTGCAATGTGGGATAACTGTCAAATACCACGGTCGCGCGCAGAATCGATGAAATGTCCCAGTGGAAAGAAGATTAGGTGATCCAAGGCATAGGCGCCGATTTTGCTTTTGTCTCTGGGTGCCTAGGCCTCTCCCTTGCCCTTCCCATTCTCCTTAGGTAGGTGATGTTTTAAAGGATTTTCGGAGAAAGAAAATTGTTTACGTGTCAAAGGTTACGAAGTTAGGAAAAGTATTGGAAATCGGTGACGACGTTCCAGTGGTTTTTTTTTATAATAAATAAATAATTTATTTATGTACGGGCTGCGACTTTCAGATCATGCAATGTTGGGTATTTGTGTTGTAGTTGTATTTCTCAAGTTGTGAGAATACGTAGTTGTAAAAAAATTGAATTTAAGATCCGAATTCTTCTGGGTGCGAGGCACCCACTGAACTTTCTCTCTGGGTGCATTGGCACCCAAGGCTCCCAAGGAGTCGGCGCCTATGATCCAAAGAGTTGGGGAAAGTAAATTTTTCTCGTTTCTAACAAGGGGCGCCTGAAAATAACTCACACGTCGTCATCAAAAGTAACCGGCAACAAGCCTCATTGTGATAGATAGATCGAGGTTTTTCAATAATAAGTACAAATATTTTTTTCGTTTTAGAATTTTGTTGTCCAGTAAACCTTTAGGTGGGTCGCGATAGATTGTCGTTCTAAAAACTGGGCCGCGGTGCTAAAAAGTTTGGGAAGCACTGCCCTAGTAAATTAATTGAAAGATTAACAGGGTTCAGGCCATTCGATCATTATAGGAAAACGTGTATTTACATTTCACTTCTGGTCTTGACTGCATCCTCTCTGACAGGAAGGCTGCTATCTTCCGGCATCTTCCATGTGACTTAGTGTGTAGGAAAGTACTGTATCAGTGCAAATGTATTCATGCAGTATATATGGGTATTCATGTTGCCTCACCTGACTACAATTTGCCAATACCTATACAGATGTGCAGTGTTCATATTTGTAAGGCAAATGTCTGTAGGTGCCTTCTCTCTCAGTCTCTTTGTGTGTAGTTGAGCTTCATTGTCATGGAGTGGATTTTGAAGTTTAGAGACCTTGATCACAGGACAAACGGCTGTTAAAATCTCATAGTGACTCAATGCTTATTAATTATTCTGACTAAGCACGCCGCGCCGCGCCGACATTTCGTGGACGCCGCCGACGCCGCCGATTTTGTTAGTCGGGGCGCATGTTTCAAAATCCTAGGATCGGGAAGTCATGGGCGGGGCTAAATATTTAGAGCAGTGTACCATGTGACTTATCTAATTAATAGTTATGACAGATAGCTCTTGCTGCAGTAATTGTTGTTTGTTTCGATAATTTAATAGTCGGAAAAATATAAAAAGCAATAACATACTGTACCTTGTATAATAACAAATTCTATATTTTCTTAAACGTAATGTATAAACAAGAAACCGAAGCAACGATAACAGATGCCGATTTATAAATAAGTAGTGGAAATTAGAGTGGCGTAGTTCGTATGTACATGTATATAATTATATAGGCCTACAGTCGATAAATCGAAGCAACGATTCAGAAGCACTTAGGTCGCTACACTGTGGCTTAATGTAGATTCGAACCTGTGACCCTCCAGTTACAGGCACAGAACATACCACTACACCACCGCGTCCCCAGTTTATAGTCTAGTTGGCTACAATGAAACGTAAAACGCACAATTTAATAAATCTTATGGCAGTCATTCTACTGCAGGTTAGTAACTAAGAGAAAATAAGGCAATTTATCTCACCTATTATGATACCACTTTAACATTTTATATAACAGGTGACAAGGTTGTAGGCCCCACTAAGTACACTTACCCATTTGGTGCTCACAGCACTACATCCTTCATTGATCACTTTTTCATCAACAATGCCTTGCTGGATAATGTGGATTTATCTGAGGCGATTGATAGGGGTATCAATCTGTCAGATCACCTACCATTGGTGCTACATCTTTCTGACTGCCTGCCAGTTAAAAACAGTGACTGTGATAGGCAAAACTTGTATAACAATAAGCATAAAAGATTGAGATTGGATAAAGCTGACCTTATCTCATACTATCATGCTACAAATGTTAATATCAGATAGTAAATATGTGCACAAATTGCGCAGTGGATAAAGCTGACCTTATCTCGTACTATCATGCTACAAATGTTTATCTATCTGATATTAGTTACCTCAATATGTGCACAAATTGTGCAGTGGATAAAGCTGACCTTATCTCGTACTATCATGCTACAAATGTTTATCTATCTCTTCTATTCATCCAGATGCTTAGGCATGGCAAGGTACCTACCAATTTTGGCTTAAGCATCATCATACCTGTGGAAAAAGGGCCACCCTAGACAATAGTAAGAGTGACAACTATCGAGGTATCATACTGAGTTCCAATATGTCTAAACTCTTTGAAATGTGTTTGCTGGAACTGTATGATACCTACTTGCTCACCTCAGACCTGTAGTTTGGAATGAGCAGACAAAGTTATTCAGATGACCTTGTTGAATAATGATAAGTCTGGGAAATAATAACTGATTTTAAGCATTGTGGCTGGCCAGATTTCAAAGTGTTATAAACTATGAGCCACAATTTGAAACTTTGTTGAACAGGAAGCCAATGTAAAGATTTAAGGACAGGGGTAATATGTTAAAATTTAGAAGTACTAGTCATGGCTCTAAAATGAATGGGCCTGAGCCACATTCATAAATAAACCAGACCGCAGTGATGCATGAGTAAAATCAGTGACAGAGTTGTCTCCACCAGGTTTAGCAAAGAGCAGAAACATGAACAATATACAATGACTGATTGAATTTTATTGAACTGTTTATTGCACCAAACAAAGTATTACAGTTACAGTCATAAATTGGCAAGTAGTGTGCAATAGTGTGCAACAGGAGCCAAGAAAGCTTATATATTATCTTATACTAACCTTGACCTCTCTTGGTTATTAATCATACAAGTGTTTACTACTAAGTAATTAGTACACATCAGTAATTAGTCCAATAGTAATAATTACAATAAAAGTAATAATGACAGCCTAATAGTAACAACGATAATAATAAAAAAAATAATTAAAATAATAATTATAATGGTATTAATAATAATAATAATTAAATGATTAAATAATAATAATAAGGGCAATATAACGAGCTAACTGTAGAATGTGAAGCAGCTACTGCAACAGTTGATATGACCGAAAACGCCAAGACTGTTCTTCAGTTCGGCCCAGTTAGCATAAGTTAAAACACCAATCCTATTCTCAAATTGGGCAGATATTTCTCTCCATGTGTCGAGCACCTTATCTTTAGTGGGAGCTACTTCAGCACATTGATCCTTATGTTCTGCAGCTGTCTCAATGATATTGCTGACACTACCTTCTTGATAAGTTTCTTGGGCATTCGTTGTGGGATCTAATACAGGTGTAGTCATGTTCTCGCTGCAGAGTGAAAAAAAAACTGTCTGTCTTGGCAAGCATCCCCCAATGCCACCTTTGCTGCATTATAACGATCGTTGTCACTGATCTGTGGAGAATTAGGCAGATTTATTCCCTTGTAATATGCAACACCACATTGATGTTTACAAAATGTACCATTGTTCCCAATGCGACACGAGCAAACACCTTTATCAGAATTCACTTGATAATACTGAGTGGAATGTTGTTTGGATGGCACATGGTAAACATTTTCAGACACTGATGATCAAGTCACTATTCAGAAACTCGGCCTCCTTCAGCAAGTACATCAGCTTGTAAATGTTAAGTTTTGTGCGATTGTGAGCAAATTCGAGAAACTGACTGCGGTGGAATTCTTCCATTGTTGTGATGATGGCATGCATCAAGGAAACAGCATTGTACTGTTTCACTCGATTAACACCTATGTCTTTAAAAACACAGATGTAGGCCTCTGCATAGTTTTTGGTGTTGTGTCCTTGCATAACAGGCATCTTTCAGTAAGCACTACACCATTCAACTCGACGATTCCACCATAACTGAAAATATTTCAAAAAGTCAGTGTAATTGTTCTCTACCAAAAGTCTGCATAGCTTTTCATAGCTGTCATTGGCTTCTTCTTCACTGTCTCCATACATAACACCACAAAAACATCTCATAACCTCTGGCCTGTCAGAAATTGCCACTTTCTACAAAAAATCACATTTAATTGTAAGTGCAATTAGTAACTTCTACTGCGCTAGTGTCTAGTGTCTAATGTAAAAATGATAGGTTGAACTGCAAAAGGCAGTTCAACCTATCATTAGAAAAGTTGAAATTGGATTTATTTGCTCATTTCAAAGACATTCGCAGTATGACTCCTCTGCTGCTTTTTAAAAAACCCATTCACATGTGATATTTCTAATGTAGTCACAGAGATGAAGTTATTTGGAGGAGATGAAGGTGCAGTGCAGCTTGAAATAATTGACTGAGGAACACCTGAAAATATAATGAGGGCAAAAAGGTTGCGAAGCACTGCTATAGTGGATATGCAATTTAAAAGAGCTAAGTTTAAGCTGAGACAAAATTACACAAGTGACTAAGCACACAGACACAGCACAGTGCACAGACACATTTATTACTATAATGGTCAGCTTCCTACAGAGCAGGGGTGTTTAAATTGCCAAAGTGCATTTAAGTCTGCCAATTTTCTTATAATTTCAATATGCAATGTAATAGAACATTTATTCAGCGCCTCTTATAAGTACGTCACAGAAGCGCAAACTCTACTCTCTCACATAAGACAAAAACATACAAGTAGTCCTTATTACTTTACATAAATGTACGCAGTGGCGGCGATCTTGTCTGAGAGGTGGGGGGACAAGTCGGCCGTGGTGTCTGGTTGATGAAAATTTTTTAAATTTTTCTTGTCTTTTTTTAAACTATCAAGACTTTTTGGCGATTTCAAGTCCGAAAAAAGTTGATGACTTTTTTTTTTTAGTCATCGACCTTTTTTGCCACCTTTTTCGTGGCCTCTTTCCCTAAAAATTTCTCGACTTTTCACCACTTTTCCCGATTTCATCTCCCAAAAAACCTGATGACCTTTTTTTTAGTCAATCGCCTCTTCTTCTCATCTTTTTCATCACTTTTTTCCTGATTTTTCGTCCTCTCTCGGACTCTTCCAGGGGGGACACTTCTCCTCACAGACTCGTTTTTTTTTACCTCATCTCGTCAAAAAAGCTGTGAAAACCCTCACGCGAAACACCTTTTTCCCCTTTTTTCGGTGTTTCTTCAAAATGTGGGGGGGGGGACAAATGCATGGCGCGTCCCCCCACTCTTAAAGGTGGGGGGACATGTCCCCCCGTCCCCCCTAGATCGCCGCCCATGAATGTACGTACGGTTACAATGCAAACAACTTGCATGGCTTTCTGCTTGATGCTGAATTTGCATTTGTGATTTCAACGAACTAAAGATTTTAGAATCAAATAGCCCTGCTATAAAATGCATCATGTATAAATGTAGGTGCATTTTAAAGAAGTGAAAATTCCCATTTTAACATGGCTAGATTATTATAACTTACATTAACTTACATAGATTATTATGACTGATATGACTGCTATGAAACTAACACAAGAGAAGTACTGTCTGAGGCCAAACTCTGAAGATAGCCTCTCTTCCTGCGGCTGAATCATCAGTCATTCTAATGGTAGTGTAGCCAAATGGAGGGACCACACTGCTGCTGAACATCTACAGAAGCATACAGGTTAAATGCCAATTGCATAACAACAAAAGTCTTGTAAAGACACGACAAAGAAACTTACCATCTGTGAAAGAAAGCAATGTTAATTTATTTACCAATTTCAATTTTGTGATGCTCCAAAAGCATCACATAACTTAATATGCCAAATAAACATGTGCCAAAATAAACGAACAGTTCAGAAACATGCATCAATAATGGTGCAGAAGGAGGATTTTGTCCAAAACATAATTTCTCGCTTATTTGCATACTTGTAATTAGAACAAGAAACTGATAAGCTGAAAATTTCAGTCAGTCATTTCAACACGCGTTGAGCTAATCAAGTAACATTATCAGAAATTCTGCATATCGTCTAAAAGAAAATGTTTGTAATTTTTTTTAAGACGATATCTGTGGTGTGCAATGACCTAGTCCTAGTTTCTTTAGCGTGGAATGACCTAACTAGAACAAACAGTAGGCTACAATGCATGTGCTGTCTTGTATATGTTACAGGGAATGTGTATTTTCAGGGAATATGTATATTCCCTGAAAATTTCAGGGTATATGTATATTTCCTGATTCACTCAGGGAATGTATACATTCCCTGAAAAAACCAGGGTATATACATATTCCCTGAAATCTTCAAGTGATTTCTATACACATTCCCTGAAAGCTTTCAAAGACACAGCGACATAAAGTCAACAGTAGGCCTCGTGCTTAGCTAGGGTTATAATTGATCTTGAGTTTTTATCCGAGCTTGGGAAATGGAAGTTTTCCTGGACCTTGGTTTTTTCTTTGGCTTTTCTTGTTTTATTTAAACCCTGTTTTAAAATTCATTTGATCAATTTCTTAAACGGTCTGGATGGTCGAGGTCAATAAATAAATGGCGCAATATGCATGCTATGCTAGTTTATTTATATTTAAAATATTACTAGTCGAAAGACTAAAGGAGACTGCAGACTCAGACTGAACTGTTTTGGAAGTTTTCTGGAAGTAAACTGTTGCCCTTTTCAAAACTTAGGAAATTATTTTTTGAGTTTCATAGTCCGATTTCCAGGAGGCCAAACCAAATCAAAGGGGGTTTCCAGAGAGTAGTCCAAAAGAGGTCCAAGTCCGATTTCCAGGGTACCAGATCACGGGGTCTCCAGAGAGTGGTCCAAAAGAGGTCCAAGTCCGATTTCCAGGAGGCCAAACCAAATCAAAGGGGGTTTCCAGAGAGTAGTCCAAAAGAGGTCCATGTCCGATTTCCAGAGTACCAGATCAGGTTAGGCAGAGCAGCTGTCAAGGCGCGGGTGTCGTTTACGGCGAGTATAATTGGAAGGCGGAGTATCAGATGAGTCAGAGTAGGAGTATTTGAAAAGGTGAGACTTCAGTTTTGAGTGGAAACCGATAGCTAGGGTTTTCTTTGGTTATTTTAATGTTCTAGCTTAGGTTTTTCATTTTTCAACAGTGATAACACTGATTACTACTAAAACCTTTCTTCTATGAAGTGAGATGTTGTTTATTCTGAAGATTTGATCCTATATTCACGTACAGTTATTGAACAATGGGCGTTTGCGCATCAAAGGAGGTACGCAGTGATAGAACCTTCCAATTAGCGACCAGTTATAACCCTAGCTAAGCACTAGGCGTACTGTTGACTTTATGTCGCTGTGTCTTTGAAAGCTTTCAGGGAATGTGTATAGAAATCACTTGAAGATTTCAGGGAATATGTATATACCCTGGTTTTTTCAGGGAATGTATACATTCCCTGAGTGAATCAGGGAATATACATATACCCTGAAATTTTCAGGGAATATACATATTCCCTGAAAATACACATTCCCTGTAACATATACACAGAGATAACAATGCAGTTGACTTGCCTATTTTAACAGTGAGAATCCAGTCTGACAAGCCTTGTTTCACTTCATCCTTATTTTTATGCGTTGCCCGCACAATGACACGAACATCGTTCGACAGCTTTTAATTTATTTCTTGACAGAAATTCTCATAAAATAATGGAAGCGCCTCTCGAACAATTGTCAAAGTAGACATACGTACCATGGTTTAAGTGCTTTTACGAATGTAGCTTTTATTTTAAAACGTTGATATGAACGAATCGACCCAAACTCCATCGGATAAACAAAATGTCTGCGTCCATGTTATGAATATTAATGAGACGGCACGTGGTATGTCTGTCTAAGCATTCGCCCCGCCCATGACTTCCCGACCCTAGGATTTGGAAACATGCAGTCGGGGCGCCGACGCCGTCCCAAAATGACCGGCACTTCGCCGTCCACACTATCGAGTCGGCGCAGGGCTCTAATACTTATAAAGCGTGAACTAACCTCTAGTGACCGTATATTCACCTCACAAAATATTTTTTAGTATAATCGCTTCTGGAGAGAGTGTATGCTCATCCCCCAGAACGTACTTTGACATTTTTTTAATTCTGCAGAGGCAGACTATAACATAAACAAAATTTCAGTTTCAATCAATCAATCAGTTTTATTGACTCGTAAATCATTATACAAACAAACACATTAGGTTAAACAAAAATAGTACAGTTCAAACTCTTTGTAGCAGAGTGCATTTATAACCTTTGCTTACAGTACGAGACAAAAATTATCAATAGACCCGCTAACAACTCGACTGGCTCATTTACCAGTCTAATTTGTGTTAAATCAACGCAGTCCCACAAGTAGTTTATCTCATTACATGGAATATAAACATAAGGCAGAACAATAAGCATGATCCAGCAGCTGCTAAAAGTTTGAAATTTTATTATTTCTGTTTACTTAACCTAGCGAGTTTCAAAGCAAAACTTAAATTTACATAGCTCTAAACGGAGGCAGATTCACAACTTCAAGGCATTTCTGACAATCTGTTTATTGCCACGAAGCAAATGCAGAAAAAAATCCGTTTCACATATTAAATGTACACAGTTGCTGGTAATAAGGGGACCCAAAAGGGATTGTTCCCGCTACTATGGACCCCTATCTACATAGTAATGTACAATGTCGTACAACCAACTTAAATTTGCTTCTGGTCTTCAAACCAAAGAGGCATTAGTACTTGACTATACGGCGAAGAAACGAAACTGGTAACATATCCTGCCACCACTTGGGCAGTGAAACACAATTAAATAAATGAATTGAATGAATTAATGAAATAAGGAAGATGAGTATGTTAGAGGAGAAATGAATTAATGAAATACACAGCAGAAACACAAGGAGACTAAGAAATACAAATTACAGTGAAAAGGACAAGAGGGAGCAGAAGAACCTGTAAGCCGAGGGTACTCTCTCGAGAGGGGATTGGCAACGATAGCCGAGTAGACATAAATAATGCTACTTGTACAATGGAAGAAGATAATATAATCCATATGATACATGAAAGTTCAACTAAGTACTGTCGGAGTAGTCTTTTAAAACTCAAGAGGGACCCTACCTGTTGTAGAGAAAGTGGAAGTGCGTTCCAAAATTGGGGTCCTATTACATTAATATAAAATTTTCTAGTAGGCCTATTCGTACGGGCATAGACCCGTGTGTATTTGGCGACGCTTCTGGTATCGTTGGAGTGGAGGTCAGAGTCATTTTTTTAGGAGAAGCCTGAACTTTAAGGGTAAAAGATTCCTGGTAGACACATACATAAACAAACCAACTTGATAATTTCTTATTTGGTCTATTTTAAGTATTTTATGATGTTAAAAGATAGGGTCAGTGTGGGAATACCAAGCAGCTCCCGTGATCGTACGTACAGCTCTTTTCTGCAATTATAACAATATGCGTAGTCTTAAAGCATTGGTGGAGGCCCAGACAATAGAGCAGTAGGATAAATATGGGTAAATTAGGGAGTAATAAAGTTGAATACATACAGCAGGGGGAAGTTTGTGGGAGACACGTTGAATTACACCGATGTTTTTCGGTATCTTACCAGAGATGCTTTTAATATGCAAGTTCCAAGTTGGATGCTCATCTACTATTAATCCTAAGAATTTCATACTGTTGACCCTATTAATTACGTTATAATTTATTACAAGATTTATAGAATTATCTGGTGGTTCAACTTTTCTGTTAGACTTAAACAGGACAAAGGCCGTTTTATCTATATTTAGAGAAAGCTTGTTGGCCAAAAATCATTCAGATACATGCTCAAGGTCAATGTTGATATTATAAACAAGATTAAGAAAGGATTTGCCAGAATGAAAGATATTAGTATCATCCGCAAATAATACAAAGGACAAAATAGATGAGGCGTTAGGTAGGTCATTAATGAAGAGTAAAAAATCAATGGACCGAGGTTAGAACCTTGTGGCACTCAAAATTTAACACTTCTTAATTCGGATGCGGCACCATTAAAAGTGACATATTGCAACCTATCACTCAAGTAACTTACAAACCATTCCAATTGGGTGCCTCTTATGCCATAGTTGGATAATTTATGAAATAAAATGCAATGATTTACCGTATCAAAGGCCTTGGGCAGATCTAAGAAAATACCTATGGAATACTCGTTATCATCGATAGGTTGGAAAATTTTGTCATACATGTTTATTAAGGCTAGGGTGGGGATTGCCTCGCCTGGAAGCCATGCTGGGAGTAAAAATGATGTGAGACTGTTGAATGTAAATGGACCATCAAATTTTTATAATAATTTGCAAAATGAGGAAGAATTTAGATGGGTCTATATTTGGAGACCTCGGACCTATTTCCTTTTTTAAAAATCGGGATTACTTTAGCAATTCTTAGGGCCTGAGGAACTACGTCCGTGATAAATGAGAAATTTATAACTTCAGCAAGTGGAGCAGCTAAAGAAGATAATCCAAGTATGGCCAGGGAAGGATCAATATCATCAAGGCCTCTACTGTGAGATGTTTTAATCACCGAGCCAAGCTGTAGAATTTCAGATGGGGAGGTGGGAAGTAGGCCAAAGGAGCTTGGTACGGGAGGACTGAGGTAATTAGTGAAGGAGGTAAAGGTAGCAGGAATCTGATCAGCTAAGGATTGGGCTATATTGGAGAAATAATTGTTGAGAGCAGTGGCCATAAATAAGGGATCCTTACTTTCTACATTGTCGACTTTTAAGGACTCAATTTGGGTGTCTTTTTTGCCCAATTTTATAATTGACCGAATGAGGTTCCAGGTCTTTTTCAGATTAGTACTGTGCTTGAGAAATTCGGCCTGGTAATAGCTCTTTTCAGCATTATTTCTAGCTGTTTTAAATTATTTCTAAAGATTGTAAATTTATCCTTGTTGGTGGAAGTGGGGTTTCTTATATATATTAGATAGATTCGAGCTTTCTTTATTTCTGGTTTTAAGAAGACCTATCTCATCCAGGGGTGTTTAATTTTATGCTTTTCTTTGTGGAGTGGATCTTAGGAAATGCAAAGTCGTTACTGGTTTTAAATTTATTTAAGAAAAGTTCAAATGCTAAGTTGGCATCGCTCCTATTGCAAGCTTCATATACTGAGGCCCAGTCCGTTTCATCCACATTTTTAAGAAATACCTTTTCCTGTTCATTTTTAATTAGTCTACATTCCACATGAAAATCGATAAGGGTAAAACATTCCAAGTTAAAGGATGAGAGAAGAGGAGGGTGATCCGAAATATCGGATATAATAATTTCGGCATTAGCGAGCTTGGCCCAGGCGTTAGAATAGATATTATCGATCAGACTAGCGGAATAAGTAGTGATTCTAGTGGGTCTAGTAATGGTTGGCAGGAGATTATATGTAGCTAGACTGTCCAAAAAATGTGCTGGTGCCATGATGGGTTTCAGCTCGCAATAAATCGATATTAAAATCACCTATCATAAAAGGTTCACCAGTCACTCTGGTACAGAGTAAAGCAGGGAGGCGACCTGACCGACGACTCTGATGAGCGTAGACTCGGATCCGACCTGGGCTGGTGAACCAAAGTCCTCCGTGCCCACCTTCTCGTGGTGCGGACCGTTAGTACCCTTCCTAGGAAGTACTCTTCCTAGGAGGGGGAACGAACGGGCACGGCAGGCAAAACCAGGGGAAGGCAATGGCAAACCACCCCTGTTAATCATGCCAAGAAAATCGTCATGCCACACACCAAACCACGCCGATGGTCGCGGATGGAGGGACTCCCAGGCCGGAGCGCTGAGGTGGGACTCCCAGGCCAAAGCGCGACTCAAGGGCTACTGGGAGAAGTAGCAAGACGGCAACGGAGACTGTGTGGCATGACGATCGCTAGGGCTCCCAGAGCCGACGGCACAAAGAGAGAGAGATCATAAAACAATTGTTGTTTTTTGTAGCTATTTTAGAAAGTAATAAATCAATATCAGAGGTAAATTGTTCCAAGTCAGGTCCTGGTGGCCTATATATTACTCCTAGTTTGCTAAGACTTCTGCGCACCAACGGACAATATTAGGCTATGGAACTCTGAATCTGCCTGGGGTGAAACTACTTTGCTCCCGTCTCATGTGTTCAGCAGCAGATTCTTCATACGCCCTAATACGATACGCACGAAGACCTCCCCTGAATTGTACAGTCAGACAGGTGATTCCATGATTCCGCACGCCGCCCTTGTCTCTGTGGAAGGAGACAACGTCTATGATCCCTTTTCTCCAGTCTTCTGGGATAACTTCTTTCGTCCATACCCTCAGTTTCACCTAAGCGAGCAATCTAAGCCCGCACTTTCCACTCTCTGAGCATTTATGGTCTTAGGCTGCGGTGCCCAATGCCTTTCGATTTATTCTGGTCTTGGACAGCATCAGAAACTTCTGCATCCGTAGCCATTCCCAGGTTAATTTCGGAGTCGTCAGCCTCGACCCTGAATTCGTCCTAATTTCCATTATAGGAGGCTGGATGGTGGTTGAGCAATGAATCGCTATTCTAACACGCCTTCTTTGTTTAGTCTCTTTAGTGCTAAAGCAAGTACCATCCAAGGCCCAGTTGGGCTGCTAATTTGTTGGCAGGCAGTGCCTGAGTCGTGCAAAGCTTTGACGTGGCATCCTAAGGCCAGACTTTCTTCTGCCAGTTTAATTTTGTCGTCGACCCACTGTTGCCCGTCTGTCATAAAAAGAAACCTTGAATTCTTGTTGAGTGTGTCATTGTCTGCACCGGCGCAGCAGATGTTACAACTTTTATTTCCACGGTTCCAGAAGCTGGGCAAAGTATATTATACAATTTTCATGAGCATTGTCCACAGTTAATAGGGCCTGCATACAATCCTAATGCATGCAACCTTATTAGTAGAAAAAGTGTTGGTGAATCATTGATCGCATAACTATAGGATGTCACTTGAAACTTGGTAATAATTATTAGGTAACACAATTTATGGAAAACTACCCATAAAAACACAAAATTTAAGCCTATAGCAAAATTTTATTTAGCTTATTGCCTAAGTATACGTTACAGTTGTATTTGTCGCTTAGCTTGAAGTTTTCTGAAATTCCATGAAATATTGTAATAGTCGTGAATAATGATGTTTGACATTTGAAAAACTTTTATTTTGCGTTTATTTCTTCCAGAAAAAATTAACCTGCGCGCAGTACATGACTTTCATCCCCAGCAGATGAATAAAAGAGAGGAGACAGCGCTCATCAATACCATCAACTTTTATAAGGACCACAAATATGTGCTAAATGCTATGTTTGACTCTTCTGGTGTAAAAGAAATGGATTCAAATGCAGCGAAAACGGAATCAAAATGTAAAATAAAGTCAAGTGATTCAGACGACGACGTGGATCCTTATACAATGTCGTTTCAATTTAAAAGAGGAGACAAAATGGAGACATATCCTTGTGAAATTATCGGGTGACTATATATCATAAGCCTACAGTTGACGATTGAGATTCCTATTTCGATTCGCAATTGGTTAAGTCATGAAGAAACACAATTTCAGTTTAATTCAAAACACCCAAGATTCTCACTAATAGTGGCTAGAGACTATGGCATTAGCCTGCCATTATTTTCTGCGCCGTAGATCTTTGAGACAAGGCTGTGTCGTGGATCGTTTGTCGATTAGGCCTATATTCTTGCTATAGCCAAAATATCATTAAACCCTAACACCGCAATAATAAAAGTATTATATTGGAATATTTTTAAAAACGACGAGCAGTAATCATTCAAAAACGTTTCTCTTAAACTTGTATTTAAATCGCTTCTGACTGGTACTACAGTCTCGATTCAAAAAAATTCCAGATATCTCAGAATTGTTTCACTTGAGGCATGGCTTATACACTAAAATATGACCATATATTATTATCTTGTAGTTAAATCCGTCGTTTGGCATCCTGTTCAGAAAACAATATCCTTCAAATCAAGTCGTATAAATTATAAAACATTGAACTATATCAAAACACTGTATTGAATATCAGTCCTTATTCCTTAGTCCTGTCAATGTATATTCGACAAGGTCATCAAATTCCCTTTCTCTGATTATTACGAAAGGTGTTATGTGTTTTTGGTAAAGCTGTTTTCCAGCGCTAGATTTCGATATCACAATTTCCTCTCTGTTTCCGTTCGTTCTATTTGGACATGTGTGACTGAAGTTTGGCGGAATGATCTTCTGGATGTTAACCTCAATACGGCTAGGGTGTGGTGTGTATTAAACACCGGCGCTATACAAATTGCTAATTGAAAAAAAATTCAAATTTTGTTTTTTCAGTGACACATACGGATGGTGGCTAGTACAGCATTTGGATAGTAGAGATATCGGACTAATACCAAGAAATTGTGTTGTAAATGGTAAGTGACAAAGGCGGCACTGTTATAGATTGAGAACTTAAGAATTTTTCGGCAGTGTAAGATGGATGTTCTAGGGCATTACAACTTTTATAGACTGGTAAGATGGCTACAATAGGTTTCAAATAATAGCCATCTCTCTGAGGTTGAATATGAATGAAACTACAAAAACTCGTAACTTCGGATTGAATATGATGAACATGCAAACACTTGTTACTTAATAACAGAGCCTTTACTGTAAGATCACTTGTTTGCTGTTGTTCAGCATATCCTGTCGAATACACAAAAAATTAACCAGTTGTTAAACCAATAAATTTTGCCAGTTTGCATCGACTATATACTTCAGGAGTCACACATGTGAATTCTAGAACTTGCATTGTTTGTGAATATACAGTTAATTAAAAAAAGCCACATTCTGTAAAATCTATCTCCACTTTTTTATATTTAAAACAGAAACAGATTACCGACCTTCCAAGACAACGGTAAGGTAACTTTAAAGCATGTATAACGCCTTAAAATTTGCGCAATCATCCCCTCATGCAGGCTACTTTCACTGTTTTCGGAATACAAAATGCGTCCAAAACTTGAAGGAACAAACTTGATTAGGCCTACGTTTGGGAGCCAGGCTAACGAAATGATAATTTATTTTTATTTCATTAGGCGCCGTCAAATAAGCTGATCTCCCTGATTTTACTTTTGTATGGAAGTAGAAATATCGATCAATAACATTTAATTTAAGAAACTACGTAAGAAAAGTTTAATGCGGTTTTTAAAAGGGGCGTAATTTTATCGCTTATTCTTGATACTGCTTTTGCACACGTGGGTTTGCTCACCATCATTGCTTCATACTGTGTTGTGACAGCCGCAAAAGAGGCTACTGAAAATTTTACGTTATGGCATATGTTTTCGATATCGTCGCACCGCACAATTTAGTGTTCAAAAAGCGCTTCAGGAGTTAAAACTAGTCCCATATATCCAATGATAGCCTTTATTTTTGGAACTTTATACTTTTTCATTAGAGGCTATACTTGAGCGCAGTTGCTAAGATAGGATTTACCATAGTGTTGCGTATCTATAGGTGGGTGTATGCGGCGATCTCAGGAGGTATTGAATTTTAAGCAATAAGTTAATGAACTTCGTTTGTGGCAAACAGAAAGAAGACGCCATTTAATTTAGGCTAGTAGATAGGAAGATCGGCAGCTAGCGATTTTGGCGATTTTAACCTAATCCTGGGTTCGAATCCTCTCCTATAGGTTAGAAAACGATCTCTAACCAGTAGCATAGGTTAAAAATCCTCAGCGTGCACGAACCTACAGACAGGGGAAAAATAAAATCACCCAATAACTAGGTAAAACGCCAAGCCTGCGTGTACAAAGCTATAGACACGGGGTATGATGCCCAACAAGCCCCTCATAGGGCGACGCCGCATTCGTTGAAACTAACTACGCAGTAAGTAATCGAAGAACGGCAATACGTAAACTAATCCTCCGTGCATGAATCTATAAACATCGCCCCCGTTGGTAATCCCTGTAGGATCACACGCTTGGTTGGGACAATGCCGTCTCTATATGTCGTCTCAGCTATAGAACCAATTAAAGAACTCTCGAGTGTCTCTTCACCCCAGCTAGACAACTAACAATGAAGTTATGTAACGAGACGCGAGAATTGCCTGCGGCATAAAGTCGCCTGCGTAATTAAACCCATTTATAGTGGACTGAATTGTAGTTGTCTCTAGTCTCCGGCCCACATAAATGAGGATGGGTTGCAGCATCATTATGATTAAACCCATTCATAGTGAACAGTGGCTGTATAACAACTCTCTTTACGGGTATTCCACCCATCCTACACGAGGCATATGAGGATGAGTGGTTCTACATGAACTGCGAAAGCATCCGTTGTTGTTAAACAATCGTTCTCTTATTTCAGTAACTTATGATTATGAATGTGTCCTACGTCATAGGTATATAATCATATGGTGTGACCAGGAATTTCGTTGTCACACATCTACTTTTCTGTCCCATAGCGTGACAGAATTTCTGCGGATTCGTATCATGAGAGGAAACAACGCAGTAGAAACGATGTTAGTCTGGTAGGAAATTTCTAAATGTACTCATCATCATAAGTAGTAGTAAATTTTGACATCTGGCACAACCACGTTTATGATGGAACACAATTAGAAATTCGAATCATCTTATTCTTGTGTGTGGAAAAGACGCCTTTGTCTAGCGAAACGATCGATGACTATAACATCGTTTACCTTTACCTGAATAGAGGGCTTAGCACCGATATAGATATTATCGATTCGAATATCGCAAACGACTTTACAACGCGTATTTATGAGCGTTTTAGGATCGATCGGCTCATTGTTTAAATCGTAAAATCCTGTAATTATCTTAGGCGGTACATCCGGATTTCTTGATTTTTCATAGGCAGTTAAAAGTCTCGGATATAGAGTAGGGGGTATATCGGAAAGGATTTTACCTTTATCTTTCTTTCTGTAAAAAATATCCATTTGATCAACATCCGCGCCCATCTCGTATTTATTAAGCGCGTCTTTCACATCGGATTTTTTAAGATGTTCTTTTACTAGTTTTAAACACGATTCAAAAATTTCAATCGTCTTCGCTTCGTCTTCGGTTTCACCAACCATTTTATCGTACATGGTTACTGGTAAAGAATACGAGTCTAAGAGACCCGTTTGTGAAGATCGATTTTCTTGAATCCCATAAGAATACAGCGGAGGAGTTTTTATCGATATTTTGTCGATTGTCCCGTCGGCGTATTTGTACTTTAGAAATATGCGTTGAAATTTAATTTCGGCGGGAGTAGTCATTTTTGTAACGTCTTCGAAAATAACATTATTAATATCAAAGTTTTTCCATGTGATTGCCATAGTATCTCTTTTTATTATAGGAATATTATTTCTTTAAGTCGTAATAACATTTTTGAATAATCGTTTCACAACGTCATCAAGTTATCGTTATCGACCCAAGAATTGAACGAGTCCGGGTACCCGAGCCATTTAACGAGTGATTTCTTCCCACGCTTCCTGATAATCTTTTCGATCCTAAATATTTCTTGAGTCGTCTTCTGTAGCTCCTGTTCATAGAATGAGCCTTGTAGCTCCTCACCATTAGAATCAGTAATCTTGTAAGTTGGTGGATCTGTGTATTGAATCTGGGATACTATAAAAACTTCCTCCGTCCATCTAGGGAGATATCCTTTCGAAAAGATATTTTTCTTTTTAGTTATCCTCACCTTATCTCCGATCGAGAATCTAGGCGCAATAGGCTGTGAGACCTCTTCGCCGTATAAATTCATAAATACAGTCTTTTCATTCGCTTTCATACTAGCCTTAACGGGAGTCATTTTAATGGAAGAATGTCTCGTATTGTTGTAATTACTGACCATTTCGTCTAAAACGTCGATATATCTTCTCGTTGAATTAGCTGTAAAGTACTTAAACATTTTATCTTTCATCGTCCTGTTCCACCTCTCGACTACGCAAGATTTCTCTTCGTTCTCGGTAGAGTACAGCTCGAGCAAAGTCTTTACGTCTTTGTTATAAAACTCCTTTCCCTTGTCTACCCATAACTTAACAGGCTTTCGTCCACTCTCGAGTATCTTCAAGAAGCCGCTTGCTGTAGATTTCCCACTCTTATCGTTCAATGGCACGATCCATCCGTACTTGGAAAACACGTCTATAACGGTTAGTAGGTATTTCACGCCATCGTTAAATTTAGCGAATGCTTGCATATCTACTAAATCAACCGCCCATATCTCATCTATCCCGTTAACGTACACCTTCCGTTTTCTAAAATGCCTTACTACTGGTTTATGTAGTTCATCCGCGAGCTCGTCGGTCCATTTAGGGTCGGGTTGTAATTTTAGGCTTTTTTTAAACCTAACCCGAGACTCGCTTTAGTATATAAAATAGGCTTGACTATACTCCTCTCTATTCGTTCCCGCAAGCTAGGATTAGGAATATTATTCAAATCATTAATCATCGTTCTATCAGCGACATTCCTAGAAGCCGTATCAGTGTGCTGGTTGTAAGCTAAATCATGAATATACGCGGCACTATCAACCCTATCAACGGGTTTAGACCACTCTTTTGGAGTTCCATCAGGATTCAACCGCAAATCTAGTCTAGTTCCTGGTCCTGTAAACTGATGGCCTGGTAAATGCATCTCACCTGGGAATTTAGCCCAAGGCAACTTAATACCGCTAGTTACCGAATTTAGAGATCCAACTAGATCACCGCCTTGTGCCGCTTTCACGAACTGCGTCTTTATTTTTCCACAAACATCGCACGTGCCTCTGAGCATCGACCTCCCATTCTTCGTTATAACGGTCTGTACATTTCTAGTTTTAGTATGATTTTTACACTTTACGCAATACATTTTAAATACAACTAGATATATTTAAAATGGAGGTCGTAAATCTTTCGTGGAACGGTGCGCTATCTAAGAGATTCAATAATCCTCTTTTACCGAGAAGCATAAGGGGATTAATCGTAGGAAAGTCTGGTTGTGGTAAGACTACATTACTGTTGAACTTACTTATAAGACCTGGGTGGTTAGATTACAACAATCTACAAATATTCGGTCGGTCTCTCTTTCAACCAGAGTATAAAATCTTGAAAAAAGCATTTGAAGAAAAGCTACCTAAGGAATTCATAGTCGTGTTATTCGATAACCAAGACGAGATCATAGAACAAAATCTTTCACCAGCAGTTGTAGTTGAGGAAATGGCTAAACAACTGAATGAGAAATCCGATATATCTTCCAAGTTCTTTGAATCGGCTGAAGACGTACCAGACCCGCGAGACTTGGATCCGGAGAAGAAGCACCTAATGATATTCGACGACCTTCAGCTAGAAAAGCAGAATTTATGCGAGGCCTACTACATCCGAGGAAGGCACAGCAATGTTGACAGCATATACCTCGCCCAAAACTATTTTAAATTGCCGCGACAGACGATTAGAGAGAATGCAAACTTTATCTGTTTGTTTCCGCAAGACCAGAAAAATATTGATCATATATACGGAGATCACGCGAGTACGGACATGTCTAAGGATGAGTTTAAGAAACTATGTCAAAGAGCCTGGAAGCGACGTCATGGTTTTGTAGTAATAGACCAGACTAGTGATAAAAACAACGGCAAGTATAGATGCGGCTTCGATGAATTCTACATTCCGCTATAAATAAATCTTTCGTTAAGTTAAAAATGGAATCGAATCTACAAAAGATTGCGGACAATACCGAAAGGATCGCGCGTAACACGGAACCAAAGACATCGTTTTACATATTATTAAGCGAGAAGACGTCGAGAATAAGAACGCGGTTCAATCCGCTGATACAGTTCGATAGAGATAAAAGGTACGAGATGTCTTTAGTCAACCTAGAATCATATTTTTCCTTCCCGAATATCGGAGCGAATAACAACAGCTTTTCGTATTCGCCGAATGGTGGGAGTACGTGGGTTACTATACGCATCCCCGAAGGCTGTTATGAAATTACTGATATTAACGAATACGTGCAGAGAACCATGACAGAAACGGAGCATTACGATATGGTTAACGACGCGTACAATACCCATTTGCCGCCAACGTTGCGAAAACGCAACGCACTGTTTGGAAATTTGAAAAAAAATCAAGACACGAAAAATTCACCCAAATTCTTATTGTCTTACTTCCTGGGTGTTCATTACGTCTGCTGGTATCAAAAATATATTCTTTGCTGTTGTCTGCAATTTTTTTTTGAGTTGCGCAAAATTCGTGGTTTTTGATGTCTAACTAGTGGTTTTGTTCAAGAATTTTCTTCTGTCATAAGACGTTATATTTCCCAGAAGCGATCCTGTCTCTTTTGAAGTACTTACTTGAGTATTTAATATTATTTGTTTATTAATAGTATGTCTCATTATATGCCGATACCCCAATGTCCGAAATTTTGATGTTGCGTTTTCGCAACTTCGGCGGAATGTGATATATACACATTGTTGCGTTTTCGCAACTTCGGCGGAAAACGATATGCACAGTGTGACGCCTAGTGATTGAGATAAACTTATGCCAGTTTACGATTACTTACCACAATTTCAGTTTAGTGATTCATAAATGATGGCGTGCTCAGTGCTGCCACTCTTCATTGGGCATACTTTTGAAAGATGCACATAGAATTTTTCAGAGGAGGCTGAGGGAGAAGTTCTAATGCTTGAGGGAGGCCGTCCCAGTGATATTTGAAGAAGATGATATCACCACCCCCATCCTAAGTTGATTAGCAAAGCGATAGAAGACGTTGCCGGGCATGTGGAAGTCCATCACACTGATGCCTCAATGTCAAACCAACGGTCATCGCCCACTAGGCATACCTCGCGTGAAACGCAACCGAAGTCAAGAAGAAAGGTACAAGTCTTCCAGGCAGCAGCATGTGGAAAGGTTTACGAACCACTGCAACATGTTTATTCGAAGGACACAGCTCCAGAATATCTTCAAAGTCTTCCAGGCGGCAGACTGATCTCGTGTCCGATACTCATACGCCGATGGAAGAGTCAGTGGATTGAACGCCCTTTGCCGGCCAAGAAGCAACGACTACCTTCAAAGCCGCCTAAGTCTTCTAAGCCAACGAAAGAGGATCGTCAGTGCCAAGAACCAAAATTTACATTGAACCCTGTCAACAAGGAGAAGATAAAGATTTGGCAGTTGATCACACAGGTGATAAGCAAGAGCGAGTCTTTTAAGAATTTTGGGATGACGAGGTGTTTAGCCTGATAACACAGAGTACACTGTAGGCCTATGCACAGCACTGGCGTATACTTGTCCACAATAGGGGCGGGGGGTATTTGGTTCTTCATTCTACACTTGTTGCATTGAATGTACAGCCCACCCCAATTATTGGGGAGCACGTGCCCCGGCTGCCCCGGCTCCCCCCAGAGTCTACGCCTATGATGCACAGCATTGCACATCATAGCCAAGAACGAAGATGGTCGTCGACTGTGTTGTCGGTTGTGCCACAGCACCACTTACTACACATGTATCGCATGCACGCCAAGTGCCTTGCTGACTACCATGGAAACAAGTGACATTGAACTTGATTCAGTTTAGAGCAAGCACACACATTTTTATTGAAATTACCGCGAACACAATCGATAACTAATAGAACATTATTATAATAAACAAATACATCTTTCCCGCCGAAGTTGCGAAAACGCAACGTCCTATAACTAGGACACTACATATAGTTCCAATAAAAATGCACTGTCAGAAGTTTATTGGCATCATATTGATGACCTAGTATCAGTTACAGCTTAATCCGGTGGCTATTTCTAACAGCGGCGGTAAATGGGTTAAGATAGACGCAAACAGTAATACGTTGAAAACTGTTTTACATATAGCTGAAAATTACCTGGTTGATTTTGGGGAGTTGAATTCTATCGGGAAAGTCCTCGGTTTTAATAGCCAGCGTTATTCAGCGGGCTACCAAGAATCGGAGAACATAGTAGACATAATGAGTATTACTAGTCTGAGGGTTACAAGCGATATCGTCGGAGCGTCTTATAGTAACGGAACTACGGATAATATCATTTATTCCTTCTTCCCGAATGTAGGGCCCGGTTACAAGATTATCGAAACGCCTAGAAATTTGATATATCTTCCAATCACTCTATCCACTATTTCGTCAATGGAGACGACTCTCGTTGATCAGAATGGTAAACTAATTAATCTGCGAGGTGAGGAATTATCGATACGGTTTCATATTAGAGAAGCTTAAAGTTTTTCTAGTTATATATAAAATGAGTCGATACGCGAACGTCAAAGTCAATATTTCGGAAGGACAAAAAGATAAATTTAAAAGATCGCTACAAGCGGGAACAGGCGTAAGCATCAAACTAAGTCACAGCGATTTAGATGGAGAGCACGTGTTAGCTCTTACCCAAGCACAGATCAATAAATTATCCAAAGCGTATCAGGATGGGAAAGGCGTGACTCTAAAAATGAGTAAAACCCAATTAATATATAACGCTAAAGTCGAAGGAGGGTTTATAGGCGCTATATTACCGTTTCTAGCAACTGCGGGCAAATTCCTACTAGGTAGCGTATTACCGAGCTTAGCAACGGGTGCATTAACAGGAATAGGCGCAGCGGCTGGTTCTAAAGTCATCGATAAAGTTTCAGGTGGGGCTATATATCTCAATAGTAGAGGTAAAAACTATAAGATAGTGCAACAAGGGCAGGGTTTATATCTAAAGCCATATCAAGGATCTGGATTAAACGGTGTGGGAGAAGGTCTGTATCTGAAGAGAGGTAATGCGTTCGTAAATGGGGAAGGACTTATACTAGGACCAGATTCACCGTTTAAGAACATTCCGCTTCTCGGATTGTTGCTTTAAAAAATATATCGTATATAAAATGTCTCTATTTCCGATTCATAAAATGGGGTGGACGAAACCTAAATATGTCCCAGAAAAAAGGACTCAACCGAGATCCGTCAGGTGGCAGGCGTGCGAAGGTATGTGGGATGTGAAATATAGACCGCAAAGACAAATGGGCGGTCTACGATGGGAGTTTTTCGCTCAAGAAGAGATAACTATTCAGCCGCAAGAAAATGTAGTTTTACCGTTAGGCTTGGGTGTCCGAATGACGAAAGGCTCGTGTAAAGTTTCACTCCATCCAGAATTTATAGAAGCGGGTTGTCGCCTGCTAAGCGATACCGTTACTGGGTTCGCGGAAGACATTTTACTAGATATTAAGAATTTTAACGACCTCGGAACGGTCGTCGTAAACGAAGGAGACGCGTTATGTTATGTGAATTACGAACGAAATTGAATTCCATTTTAAAAAGTCTTCGGCATTATAAAATGGAATCGAACAAAGCAGACTCCTATCGTCTTCAGAAAATATCTGAAATTCAACAGGAACTCCTACGAGAACGAGAAAAGAGAGACGTAATCTGTAAAAAATATCAAAAGAGCGTTAAAGTAGTCGAAGCGCTGGGAGGGTTGTTGACCCTTACATCTTCGGGGCTCGGCGTACTAGGCGTAACTTTTCTAAGTACCTTCGTTGCTGCACCCGCCGCTAGCATCGTGGTATCTTTATCCGCCGGAGCTGGAGCGCTATCTCTGGTATCTACCCAAGTCCGCCGAATATTATCGCTCCGGCAAGAAAAACACGCAAAGATCAGGACTATAGCCGAAGGGAAACTCAATTCCATTAGTGACTTGGTTTCAAAATCCCTGGACGATAATAACATCTCGGACTCGGAATATTCCGTTATTCTAAGCGAGTTCGAGAAATTTAATCAGATGAAGGAAGAGATTAGAAGTAAAACCACTATCAACGTAGATGAAGCGACGAAACGTTTTGGTAAAACGGATTGAATACAAAACGAACGTTTATTTACGTTTTACGTTTTACGTTTAAATATTATGTTTCCAACTTAAAAATGTCATTCCTAAAAATTGAGGACCCAGCCAAACGTAAATTTATAGTTGAGAAGTTTCTCAAGCTGAAGCAAGCTATTAGACAAGATTCGTTATCCGAGAAATTAGGAGACGTATCTCTTCAGCGGGAATTAACGAAAGCGTACAAACCGATAATCGACTCGCAGTCTGGAATATCTAAAGAGTTAGGTACGATAAAAGAGAACTCTAAGTTAACAGCTGAAGCGCTTCGTGCTTTGCCGACATCGATAACGACGTCGTTGAAAGCGATTCAATTCCCGCAGTATCCATCGATAAAAGCGTTCGAGGATGATCCCGTTTCAGATATTAGAACTTTAGAATTGGGTGATATCGCTACAAAATATTTAAAAGAATACGCCTCGGACAAGAAGGAGACGGATACAACCTTCGGAATACGCTCAAAAGATGGAGGGTTTTTCATCGGGAACAGCCCAATCTCGATCGAAGGAGATGATGTAACGGTGGGTAATAACACCTACAAGGGGACTCCAGGGCTGTGGGAATTGATGACGAGGAAGAAACCAGATAAGACGATATACACTCAAAACGATCTGGATGAGTATAAGGAAATTCTTGATTCGACGGGTGCTATGTATACGCAGAAAAATCGTAACAAGCCTAGAGCCTCTAGAGGCTCAAAGTATAATGAAATCATTAAGCCGATGCGGGCTCCAACAGGCGAGGGGGTTGTTGTTCTCCCGCAAGACCCTAACGCGTTAGTGGAAATGTTAGCACTACGAATGGCTAGCTTCAGAGCGGGAAATACGGGCTTGAGAAACGAGATAGTCGGCATCGGTGACGAGTTGCGTCGACAAAAAGCGATAAATGAGGTATACTATAAAAATTTAATGATGCAATTATAAAATGATTATCGTAACGAAGAGAAGATTTACTAATAGATACGTCGTAGGGAGCGCAGGGATATTTGATACGATGTCTGGATTTTTCAAAAGAATGTTAACCTCAAACGTTGCAAGACAGGTAGCAGCAACCGCGGTAAGTGCGGGAAAAGAGGCTGCAGCGGAGATTAGTAAAAAGGCTATAGATGCTGGAAAGACCCTCGCTATTCATGCGGGAAAGCGATTGGTTGATAAAGCAGCCGCAAAAATGTCAGCTCCTCCCTATGAAAATACAACGCTTAGTCAAAAGAGTATGGAAACGTTACGGGATGTAATAATTCCTCACCCTTCGATGAATATAAATAATTTACTGTCCGGTACTGGCGGCGCTATATCGATCCGAGATTTGACGCGCGGATCTGGAATGAAGTGGGCTTAAAAAAAATATCTTACCGTATTAAAAATGCAGTCAGATATTCTAAGATTTACTGAAAATACTATCATAGATGAAGGAATTGAGAAATACGAAGTTCACGACTATGAATCAGTGTCTGGAACGAATCTAAACACAGCTGGGGAAATTCGTATAAATATCGAGCTTCAAGATTTGTTCAGCCACCCCTCCGAGTCGTATCTGCTTTTCGAGGGCAGACTGACTAAAGCGGATAATACCGCGTACGTCAATGCAGACGCTGCGACTTTGGCTAACAACGGACTGATGCATCTCTTCAGCCAGATATCCTATTCCCTATCGAATCAAGAAATAGAAACCGTGTTTAATCCCGGACAAGCGACAACTATGCTGGGCTTGCTGAAATATCCTAACGACTTCGCTCTCGCACAAGGACTTAACCAATTATGGACAAAAGACACCGCGGCGACTGCTGTTATTGCCGATAACACAGGATTTGCGATAAGACAAGCGTATCTCATTCGGAAACCGGATGCAAAGGGCACATTCAGCTTCATAGTGCCTCTGAAGCATATTTTTGGATTCTGCGAGGACTACGATAAAGTCGTGTACGGTATGAAGCAGACTCTAACGCTCGTTCGCAAATCGGACGATGACGCTATCTTTAGAGCTCGCGGCGCCGACGATGCGGCTACTGCGGCGGCGAGGGGTAAAGTCAACCTTAGTAAAATTTCATGGTTTATGCCTCATGTGATTGCGTCCGACATGGAAAGAATGCAGCTGTATGAAATGATCAAAGCGAAGACAACGGCACCAGTAGCCTATCGAGCTCATTTTTGCGATACTATAACGGTTCCTCAATCCACGACATTTAGCTGGCGACTTAGCGTAAAGACGGCATCAGAAAAACCTAGGTACATCGTAGTTGGGTTTCAAACTAATCGAAGCGGTAATCAACTAGCTAATCCATCAATTTTCGATCATTGCGATATCAAGAACATGTACGCGATGTTGAACCAGAACAAATATCCGGCATGCGATTACAACCTATCATTCCCGAATCAACAGTTTTCGAGAGCTTACAGAGATGCCGCGACTTTTAGCGAAAAATTCTACGGAATGGACCAGTTGATAACTCAGAGCAACATCACTCCAGCAGACTACAAAGACTTATACCCGCTTTTCGTTTTTGATGTAAGTAAGCAATCCGAACGGCTAAAGTCGTCGGTTGTAGACGTCCAGATCAAGGCTACCTTCAATGCCGCCGTCCCCGCTGGAACTGAAGCTTATGCACTCGTCATTTCGGATAAATTGTTAAAATTCCAATCAGATGGAGAGAAAATGAACGTAGTATATTAAAGAAAATCTTTTCTAATATAAAAAGAACATGAAACTCTTACAACTGAAATCGTTAATGAAGGAACACGGAATAAAGTCGAGGTATATGAACAAACCCGAACTGTTAAGAATACTCGTTGAGAAGGGTATTTTACCGGAATCAGAATTGCCTGAACCGACGAAGGAGAAAAGACAAGTATTACCCAAGTACGAGTATTTAAAAACTATCAGAAATAATCCTATAAGCGTTGAAATCCTAGACAACCACACTAACGTAGTCTTCGTCTTCCAATCGTTGTATAAGGCGAGTATGGCTTTTAAAATCTGTATCCCCACGCTGAAGGCTTATAATGGTAAAATCTGGAGAGATCGATACGCAATTACGGTGTACGGGAGCAGCAGTAGTGACGAGAGTAGCAGCAGTAGTGAGGAGGAGAGCAGCGTCAGTGAGGAGAGTAGTAGTGAAGAGAGTAGTAGTAGTGAGGAGAGTAGTGTTAGTGAAGAGAGCAGTAGTAGTGAGGAGGAGAGTAGCAGTAGTGAAGAGAGTAGCAGTAGTGAGGAGAGCAGCAGTAGTGAAGAGAGTAGCAGTAGTGAGGAGAAGATCTAATTAATTTCGAGGAGAGTACCGGTTAGTTATAAGAATTTAAATAGATTTGGATAATTTCTATTTAAATTCTACGTATGACCTGAATTCCATTGTTAAGCCAGTCATCCTCTCGTATCACTAAGGTCGCAAGAATGCCGCTGAAAAGTCTCTAGCTATTATGTTTGTGGCGATGGACGAATAAACGAATATCTCGAGGTAATCGGTACCGGTTAGAAAAACTATGGTACTACCGGTTGAATTGTTATGCGCAATTCCCGTACCCCCTCCCCCACCCGCAATTTGCATGTGCAGCACCCCGTTTTTATACAGGAAGACGTTACCATAAGAGGTATTACTCGCGCTACAAAATTCTATGTACGTCGTAACGAAATAGTATCCGGCTTTACCAGGAGTGAAACGAGTCGGTCCTGTACTGTTATCACTACTATCGGTATTGAATCTTACTCTATCGAAAGAAACTATTGTGTGAGTTGCAGCGAGTAGGGCTTGGTGAGATGTAGTGTAAACGCTAAACGCGGGTCCGACTGCAGTCGTATCAACATATTTTTTAGTCGCTGCATCGCCATCGCCGCCGGGATCGCGTAGGCCCGTAATGTAGGCACCGTGCATAAAGATGGGCTTATAAACATTTATTTTAGACAGATCCGTTGACTTAACCATCTCTAAGGCGGTTTCATCATTTATTCTAAAACGAAATCCATCCGTTGATTGCGCTGTAATCGGTTGGTTTAATCGACCTTCTATTTTATTCGTTGTATTTCCTAACAATATATTAAAAACTTTATTTCCAACCAAATCCTTACATCCCATCGCCCGCTTAAGATCCCTACCGATGCTTAAGAATAGGTCGCCAGTTATGGTATCACCTGTTTTAGACACTTTCGAAGCAGTTCGTTCATCGACGTATGTCTTATCGCCGTCGCGATTCATTATCAAATCTATAGCTTGTCCCCGACTTAGAGCCTCATCCATCCCTGCTTCTGAAATATTCGTTGTAGGTAAACCTTTTATCGCGTGACCGTTCATATTTAAATTTCCCGTGAAGGCGTTCGTTCCATCTAACCTAACAAAAGTATTATTTACCTGAGTCAGCGTAACGCCCCCAGTCACTATTCTTTCAACTGACGCAGCAGCAGTTCGTCCAAATTAATCAACAGGCATGTTTTTGTATACACGATATAATTATTTAACGTAAGTCGTTTATAACTTCTTGAAATTTACAACCATCGTTGCATGTTTTCTTCAACACGTACAGACATAAATGACCGCAAAACACTTGACCGTCTTTTTGTATTCGCTCGCTGTTGTAAAGCAACGGTCTTTGTAGATAGTTTATTAATTCCGTAGGGGGAGAAAGACCGAAACTATCGAAATATATTTTCTCGTTACCGTTCTTTAAAAAACTACACCAGTGACTTCCTTCCCCATTAGAATCGTCTAGGTTTAATATTCCACACTCATTCCGTCTAGGTTTCTTCGGCAGCTCGTCTCGCATAAAAACTCCTCTAAAATTCGGAATATTCAGCTTCTTCGCAGCATCTAATAATTCAAAATTCGTTAACGGATGATTTGGAAGAACTACACCTTCGACATCTATGTTTTTCACAGTTGTAAAACTCATTTTACATTTCATCTAAATGTTTTATAAAGTAATACGCTTTTACTTCCTGCATTACATATAGCCAGCGATCTATTTTGTTTGATTTTTGGCTATTTTTAACCGCTAGCAACGGGCGTATATTCTTCCGATTCATAGCTTTAAGAAGTTCTTCTTCATCTAGCAAGTTGAACGATGATATTGGTAAAACATGATCGTGATGCCAAACCGAGCCGTAATTTTCCATAGTCATTCCTTCTTCTAACTGAAATTCAATCCATTTAGTAAATATTTCAAAGTCAACACCGATAAGTTGCCGCGTCGTTTGTGATTTCGACTTACCTCTTAATACTCCACCAAGCCTACTCCTCATATTTGTAAGTAGTTTAAACCCTGGATCATATTGCCTTCGGGCTTTAGAATACGCGCGATTATATTTACATTTACATTCCTTACATTCATTTGCTGTCCCATCTTTACAAGCTCTATTTTTTGCATATTCTAATACGTTCTTTTCTTTCTTACATCGCCCGCAAACTTTTTTATCTTTGATTTCCCTAGTCTCTAGTCTCGAGTATTTTTGTTGAACTTCCTTCGCTTTGATATTTGTACACGTTTTACAACTAGGATAATACCCGCTCTTAGTAGATTTATCTTTATAAAATTCGACTAAGCTCTTTTCCATCTTACATTTGGAACACGCTTTAGAGACTTCCATTTTATGTTGTTATATTTATTCTTTAAGCAGTTTTCAACGAGTAGTGTCCGTAGGCTAAAGTATGTATACCATCTTTCATTATCACTCGTTTGTCATCGTCGGCTGAAAGAGCGACCTTATTTACTTCTTCGGTGTAAATATCGTGATGATACGATCGTATAACGTTCATTTTCCTTGACTGTTCTCTTTTCGTAAACACACAGTCTTTATAATCTTCGTGTGTTATCGTTTTACTAACCACGTTTTTCCTCACGCCCTTGCATTTCTTATGATCTTCTCCAGCCATCCTGTACGAGTACAACTTCGATCGTAAACCTACGAATTCTTCGATCTGTTTACCAGCTGCCTCGTCTTTGAACATGCCTATAACTTTCTTATTTACACCCGTTTCTATACACGATGGATGATCTTTCGGATACTCGCTCGTGTCGAACCTGCTTCGAACGTCGTCGGCGATATCGGCGTAAAAATCGTCGGTCTTTATTTCGTACGCCAACGAATCCGTATCGGTGAATAATAGCTTAGCCCTGTCTCCGTATTTAGTCTTGATGTAATTATAGTGGAAATCGAACATTATCGTCTTGCTTAAATCTAAAATACACATACCGAGATATATAGGTTTGTTGTAATATAGTTTCGTGCGTTTCATATGAATGGCGATTAGGTTTTCATCAAAAATAGTTCGAGTGTCGTAGCTCGTTTTCGCCGCTAGTTTTATAGCTTGCTTCTCGCTGGAAACTAGTTTTATGTCTACTCGAGATTCTATATTTTCACACGTCTTCCCAAACACACTATTATTCATTAGTTTGAAAAAGTCTTTCTCGAAATCGTTGGTGGCTCTGGTCCTCAGGTTGGTATTCAGATCGATATAGCTTTTCAGCCAGGCACTTTCTTCAAACTTAATTCCACGATGAATTTTGGTTATCTTCAAACCTAGGCTTTCGTACAGCTTTAAATTTTCGTGATGGACTATGTACTTTACTTTATCGTTCAGGTTTGGAATGAGTTTAGGCACAGTCGAAGATTCGGGTGTAATATTCTCAGGGGCGAGAGGATAGTCGTTGTGAAGATCGTGTAAATCTCTTCGGTATTCCAGGTCCACTTCTAATATACTCGGCGTCGATCTCCAGTCGTTTAGCTCGTCATTACCCATCCACTGGAACCCGTGAGTTGGTAGATTCTTACACATAGCCCATCCGTACAAATTGTTAGCGTCTAAATAGGTTATAAATGATGAAGGCTTGCTGTCATCAAACGAGGGCATGTACTTATTGTTCGCCTGCCCGTAACGATGTGAAATTGTGCTAACACCGCCTCTTATCCCGTGTTTAACCATTAGTATCATATCGTAATCGCTCAACAACTCCAACTCTACTCCAGTCAACTTTAATGCGGCGTCCCAAGCAAGACCCGGAGAAGTATAATACCAAGCGGGGTCTAGACCATAGTTCTCGCAGCACACATCTCTAAAATTCTCAAACACGTCGGCGAGCAGGAGAACATCGGACAGGTTATATAAATCGTGGTATTCTCTAAACGTTTTAAATCCGAATTCGTTCCATACCGCCCGTGCATGGTTGTAGTCTTCATCGCTAATGTCCGAGTCGTTAAGTCTCGAATAGAATGCCGACTTCGGTGGTAGTTCTGTTTCGTTCAGTCGATCGATGGAATCAACGTAATCGTAAGGATACGCTCCTTTTCTAAACAAGAGATCGAGCTGATTACCAGAGTAGTGCTTGCTTATATTTTTACACTGGTCTTTGCTTAGGTTCCTCGATAAAGCGTCGAGACTCGAAGCCATAAATCGAAAACTATCGATGAAACGTAATTCGCGTTTAACCTCTACTTCCTTATCTTCTCTACCCACAAACTTATCAACTACAACTTCTCTGCTAAATGAGATGTACTTTTCTTCGTTGCAAGGAATGCAGTTAATCTTTTCGTTATCATCGCCTCGTAGTTTCTTTACGAATAAATGACTGTCGTATCCGGATAAATTATGTAGCAGTACCGGGATAAACTTAGGGACTCTGTAACGTAGATTACAAATGTTATGAGCGGCCCCTCTATATTTTCCAGTTAAATGACAGTGGTCTCGAACTCGGTCATCGCCTAGTTCGCCTTCGCAAATGTGGCAAACAGTAGCCGAGTCGTATAGCTCCTTGTCTTTCTTCCCGAATATCATGTCTTTTGGAAATTTAAATCGCTTGTAAATATCTTTTATATCGTCTATAAGAGTGTCTATAAATATCTGCGCTACATCATCGTCTTCGTTCTTCGCTGTGAACATTACAGGGGCTCGCGAATATAAGTCATCGTCGAAACATTTTATGTAATAACAGAAAGAACTCGGAACGTGTTTTTGGTATTTGTTGGTGTAGGACGTGTTGGGATCCGGTTGACAAGTGTCTATAGGTTTAATAAAACTTTCGAAATCGGCGTAAACTACAAAAAGGACCCTCATCTTTCTATAATAATTTTTAAAACTCAACATAGTTCCTGGTTCTGGAAGTTCTATCTTTTGGGCCTCGTGTTGGGAACAGTACTCGGCGTGTCTAGTAAGGTATTCTATTCGTGTATAACCGGTTAAACATCTTTTGCAATAGTACATCGAACTATGGTTATGTTCCGTTCGTGTCGACATCAATCTGTTAAAGTTCTTTATCCAACAATAATGCTTCTTTTCTCCATCAGAAATGAGTAATAGATCCACACACCGATCGTTCTCGTGCTTCGATAAATATAGTGGGAACAGGTTAACATCTTTCTCATAACCAAAAACATTAATACTAACATTATTATTCCTCTCAAACTTACTTATCACGTTAGCATCCGCTGCTACTGGGAATTCGATGCCGGACCAATTAAGTTCCTCAGACTGTCTAATTAATTCTTTCGTAATTCTTTCCAAATCTCTCACAACAGGGTTTAATGCTCTCGTTACGCACCACTTGAAACATTCTTCATCCTCGTTCTTCATATTAATAATTCCCTTTTTACTCGCCAAACATTTCGGTAGTGGAATGTAAGAACTACCTTTCAACGGTTTATAAACAACCGTGTTGATTTCTAATTTTTGAACCGCTCTGAGTCGCCAGTTGCTGCCGCGCATCTGGAAGGCAGCCATCGACTCAATAATTTTATCTTTCGCGTTGTTATAAATTCCGTTTACATCGGTAGAGTCTAGAATCACCTCAGTCCTTGAAACGAACGGAAAATCTTTAGCATCTACTTCTCCAGTCTTCATGTCAACGCGCTCCATTGTGCAGGTAAGGACAAAGTTGGTCTTTGTCTGACGATTTTTCAACAACAAGTCGACCGTCTGTGCTCGAACGGTGTTAAGAAAAGATGTGGCATCGATACCCTTAGCTCCCTCGACCGTGTATTGTTTCGTGAAGCCCTTGATGGCCGAAGCCGTTTGATGAATTTCAAACTTTGGTTTATTAATTAGTTTCCTAAAATATGAAGTAATTTTTGTTTGCATTACCCCAAAGTTCTCCTTTACGATTTTCATTGGTTGCTTAGGTATGGTCCTTTCAATCACCTTAGCACATGTTTTAATCGCTGACATAGTTTTGTCGTATACTTTTCGTGCTGTTGAGGGTGGGGTTTCAACCCGCAAACTGACATTAGGTGAGATTGGTGTAAAATGTGAGGGAATTAGCGTTTGGGTCTCGTTTGCTTTGATTTTAGCAATCAACTCCGCTTTCCGCAGTCTTGTATATCCAGCCAAGCCGCTCTGCTTGGCGATTTTTCTTAGTTCAATAACAGTTTTCTTCGAGTATTCCATTTTATATTGGGGTGATATTCCTTTAAGCTGTTTTAAGAAAATATTTTCATTCATTTTATATACACAAGAAAAAAGTTTGTGATGATGATAATGATATAAGACGACGATGGATTGACGACCTCGACACTCGGGTCTATGACGCCCGTAAAAGAGATTCATTGTTCTATTGTTGTCATATGCTGAGGCTGTATGAATGTTCATCGTATGATATCACGCGGATTCGTTTACGTATTGCTCGAAGGCGAAACAACCACATGTGGCTAGGTTTTTGCCCGTTTACTGCGTAGTTAGTTTCAACGAATGCGGCGTCGCCCTATGAGGGGCTTGTTGGGCATCATACCCCGTGTCTATAGCTTTGTACACGCAGGCTTGGCGTTTTACCTAGTTATTGGGTGATTTTATTTTTCCCCTGTCTGTAGGTTCGTGCACGCTGAGGATTTTTAACCTATGCTACTGGTTAGAGATCGTTTTCTAACCTATATGAGAGGATTCGAACCCAGGATTAGGTTAAAATCGCCAAAATCGCTAGCTGCCGATCTTCCTATCTACTTAGGCTCATAAGCGAAACATTTTAAATTCAGGATCTCTCTGGTCTACGTAATCGACATGTAATTACCTATCCACGGTCGATGCACACTGTCGGCATTCGCTTTATAGAATAAAAAATAAAATAACTGCACCTGCTCTTAACAACAATTTACTTACCTGCTGCCTTAGACACTGTCGATCATACTGTCTTGCTTCATCGCCTTGTGTGGTGTATCTGGTCTCTCCTTAACTGGTTCCAATCATATCTTACTCCCCGCTCGCAGTCAATCTTCTTTGTGGAGCAATACTGGGCCGAGTACCAATTACCTGTGGAGTCCCTCAAGGCTCTGTTTCGACCACCTACTTGTCTCTTTCTACATCACCCCACTAAGTGTTTTACTCATTCAAAGTGGTCTGAAACACCAATTGCGCGCTGATAACAGTGAACTCTACATTTCATTCGATAATTTCTCATCATCTCTCTCTCTTTCTATCTCTGTCTCTCTGTCTCTGTCTCTGTCTGTCTGTGTCTCTCTCAATTATCCAACGTCTTTGACCAAATCCAGTCTTGGATGGCAGGAAAAAGATTGCTCTTAAAATCCATCAAACCCTGAATTTCTTCTCCGTAGAACAGTTACTCCACAACAACTAAATTAATTTATATCTTTGAATCCTATTCACCTTGGCATTTTGTTATACAATTCAGGTTTTTTATGTGTTCGACTCTAGCCTGTCTTTTAATGAACGCACGTTCAGACTATATGCAGATCTGTCCACTACAACATCCGTGACATCCGCATGATGTGACGCTGCATTCCCTTTCTGTCCTGGTTTGTTTGGCTAATATTTTGAAACTGGACTTTCTGGGATTATTTCAAATAATAATTGGCTGTTACTATATTTCAAGAAGAATTCAGTTAACGGGGTCTTTAGAGAAAATATTCTAGTGACACTGAAGTGACTGAGAATTTGGAAAAGAAACGACTGATGTCATCAAGAAGAGATAATTATAATCAACATTCCCATAATTACGTGAAGTTGTTACCTTCTTCACAATGTGATACAACTTATTGTGCAGATTTGCCTATTGAAAGAGTCTTTAGTCATAATGGAATATGTGGATTATTAGCTTGAAAAACACAGTTGCAGACAATTTAAGAAAACAAGTATCACATCTATTGAATTCATTGACGTCGCATTGACTATCGTTAGAATGTCACACGCTTGAATATGTATAATGGCATACAACTGAAATCAAAACAATATTCAAACCAGTTTCCGGATCCTGCTGTTGCTTTAATGTGTTTTTTGCAAATTATGAAAACAATCCTGAAATTAACAGGAACATTTTGTCGCACCATCGCTTGATAATACCTTTTTACATAGTTACAGTGGGCAGTATACATGAATCAAGATCTTTAAAAAATTATTTATCTAAATATTAACTGACCCAAAAAGCCAAGGTATTCAAATTCCATTCTGTAGTAGCGTATATGTCAAGAACTCTTATTTTGCAAATATTTCTTCCAGAAAAACAAATTAAGCTGCGCGCAGCTGATAGCTTCAATTCCAGACAGATAAATGGCAGAGGAACAATGGAACTCCAGAATATTTAGAAAGCGAAAGAGTTACAAATGCAAGGCCTTCGTAAGCAATTTCGAGAAATTGCTATTTAAATATTTTTGGATTTCAACCTTACTCCGTAACATGAAGCAAAAGACTTGATAATATTTTGAAGTCAGGTTTATGGAATAAAATCTACTGTAGTTTCGACTGCACTTGAAATACAAATTAATGACATTTAATCTAAACATGTGCGTAAGTGAAGTTCAATGACTAAAATCATGTTATACGATAAAAAGTTTTCTTGATACTGCTTGATACTGCTCTCTATATAATAAAGAGTGTATTTACTTATCTGTATTTTTCATTCCTTTTTTGGCACCTGCAGCATAAAATAATAATGACAAAATCTGTCATTTTTTCGTGCTAGCCTAATTTACATGTCGTCACTCCAAACGCTCTGTGTGCAAAAGTCTATCGAGAGGTAAAACTTGTCTACTTCAATACGTTTTTCACTGCTTCACTACACCGCTTACTAGCTTTCAGTACCAACTGATTCGCTGACGACTCTGTCTTTTTCTATTTTATATGTCTCTGAAAAGCTTTATTATTAAATCTCTAAAATTGGTTTTGGATATCGACTCTGTGCTAGAATAGTTACCGTTTAACGACGCCATAGATGATTAGCGTCGCCCTCAGTGGCGGATCTAGGATTTCTTGCCTGGGGGGGGGCAAGGGTTTCTTCTGAGGGACACCACGTTCCATGGTAAATTGGTAATCAATGTTAAATGATATTGCATGTATATTTGAAGTAATGCCATTTGTAGTAGACCACTCGTATATACTATCCTATATTAAACTGTTTCAAAGTGAAGAAATGTTTCCTATTCTATGTACACCGTCAGTGGGAAGATGAGACGGCGAGGGAGAGGACCCACCCTCATATACCGAGGCTAACAAAATGAAGTTGCTAACACTTTACACCCATGGCTGCCTCAGGGCTACCTTAAGGAACAGCTCTTCTTCTTCTGTTCTTTTGCACTTGGCATCGTTCCTGCCTTATTAAATTAGGCATTACAGTTTGATGATTTGAAATCCGAAATTTTGCAAGCAAATGTAAAATGTAAATCTGCGACTAAATGAGGTTGCAGATGCTACAAAGAGACTTAGTGCCCACATCGATGACATCATGCTGTGGAGTCTGTCTATGCGCCTCAAACTTAACCCTGCAAAATCCGAGCTCATCTGGTTTGACCGTTCCTCTAAGCTCCTACATGCAGTGTGCTGAACTCCCACTTTCTAATTCCTCTTCTCTACTCTGCCCATGATCTTCTGTCCGCAAACACGTGTACTCTCCCTAAAACCTCAGATAACCGCCATTTCTCGGGCTTGCTTGTTTCACCTCAGAAGAATCCGGCGGCTTCGCTCTACTCTGCATTCAGCATCACTAGAAACACTGTTGCACTGCCTTATCCTGACGCGACTCTACTACTTCAACTCTATACTCTATGCATGGTCTCCCTGAATGGAAACTGCTTCCTCTAACTAAAATACTGCATCAGGCTGCAAGACTCTCTCTCTCTCTCTCTCTCTCTCTCTCTCTCTCTCTCTCTCTCTCTCTCTCTCTCTCTCTCTCTCTCTCTCTCTCTCTCTCCTCTCTCTCTCTTGGATTCTCCTACCGAGACCACATCACACCTGTTCTTCGCCCTCCGCCTGAAAAGCTGACATTTTCACTTCCATGCTGTAGGTAATTTTCTGATGAATGTTGTAAGTTTCAAACATTGTTTGGCATTTGCTTGAAGACTAGCTCGCTTCATAATTTTGCGCCTATAGTCGCTTCACGCAGTTTTCTGCGGGTTTTGCGTTTAGTAGCTTAAAGTCGACCATCAGGATACAATTTATAATTATAGCCAATTTATCACAATTTAAAGCTAATGTTATTTATTTAAGGAACGTGAATTTATATTATAAATACCATATATTCCTCGTTTCATAGCGGTTTAATCCAATACGCGGATCGCCAATCTGAAAGCGACTTGTAGAGAATTGTCATGATAAATATCAAAACGCCGTGTCATTTAGGTTTAGATGCCGGCCGGCTGCGCTAGAAATTTGATATAGTACAAACTGTTGGAAGTCCACAAAGCCGGAAAGTGTGCTAGCGTGATGATGGATATGTTTAAGCCTGTCTGATGCTGGCACCGACGATTTGGGGAGAGCATCGTGTGACTCATATTTAGGATGACTTTGCTTGCCTGTGGTGCGTGTAGGACTCTGTTGCACTTTGGAACTTAGCCTACATCCTGAGACATCTACATGGAGAGTGAGGGTCAATTCAGGGTCATGCCAACCTTCCATGTCCTGCCTATGTTGTTTGTCTCTCTAACCCTCCATACTACGTACGTAGATAGACAGAACAGCAATTCTTGGGGAAGCACAGTTGAAAGTAGACCTATCCGACTGAATAGTGATGGGCATTGTTTATTGGGGTTAAGAAAGTGGGGTACGGTAACCAAGGGGTTACCAAGTCCATAGCAAAAATTACGCTTATTTATATGGACATGGCTTTGGCTAAACCTCGGTCATGCCACACCCATTCTTGCAGCCGACCATAACAGACGGGTCTGGTCTGGAGGGGCGCGGTCATACAACCAAGATGGGCGCGGAGGGGGAACCGCCTCCCGGGCCTATAGCTAAATCCGCCACTGGTCGCCCTCCTATTTTCCCAAGGCCTGTGACTCACACTAACAGAGTAAGAGCAGTGGAGGAGTTTATACTAGGTCGTTTGCTATTTGTTAAGTCTAGACATATCACAGCTGCAACAAAACACTGGGCCACTCAATCTCCGACTCTAATGTTTCGACGGCGTTCCGTCTGCCGAAGAGAGGCAAAGAAAATTTTCGACCAGTTTTGATCAAATACGTCACCATTCGAGCTCGCAAACAGGTTTATGCAGCTCGCTCATTGCTTAAGAAAACTCCAGTATACATAAACGAGCATTTGACTCCCACCAATGCTCAGATCTGCCTCTGCCTCTGCCGGGGCAGCTTCGCTGCGTTTGCCTCTTTGCAAAGGCCGGGGCAGCTTCGCTGCCTCTGCCTCTAGGCAGAGGCAGCGAAGCTGCCCCGGCCTCAAGGCAGAGGCCGCGGCAGCTTCGCTGCCTCTGCCTCTTGCAGAGGCCGGGGCAGCTTCAAAGGATTCGATTGCCGGGGCAGCTTCGCCGCCTCGGCCAGCGGTTTCACGCATGCTGCTATGAGCAACTCTTAAGCGTAACATACCAATGTGGACACAGTGATGCCATGAATTTCTGTTCTTTTATATTATTAATAGCGCGGCCGCCTGCTGATATAGACCAGCCACGCGCTTCACTAAGACAGTGCAACTAAACGTTATATATATATATATATATATATATATATATATATATATATATATATATATATCAAATCAATCAAATCAAATCAAAAAACTTTATTGCAACCAGGCAATGAGTGAACATAAACAATTACATAAACGCAAACCCTTTAAAAATCATTACTGGCCACAAAAGGTGACCCTAAAGGGATTAATTCATCCCGCTAAGCAGGAGCACCTAAAGTGGACCGATCACTCTAACTATATGACTGTCATTGCGAAAGTAGTCTCAACAGGTCTATTTATGCATAAAATATAGGGCGTGTCCCCTATTGTTGAGTGGAGACCACGGTAACAACATTGTAATTGTATCTTAGCTAAACTTAGCTATTCTTAACTAGAAACCTAATATGATGGCCATTAGGACTGGATAGGCCCACGTACAGACGTATGCAGATTTCTTAAAGTTTGCATTAGTAACATGTACAGTGATGAGGGAGCAACTTAAACAGAACCCATCAAATACGAACGCAGTCTAGTCTTAAATAAATAGGGGTTAGCAGCAAGACGTACATCTGGGGGTATGGTATTCCAGATTTTAGGTCCGAAAAATTTTAGGCTGAACAGTCTAATATTAGTGCGGGCTTTAACTGGTCGATAATCATTTGCGCTTCTTGTGTAGTGAGAATGAATCTGGGTGCCTGATATGAAATAGTTAATAAAAGAAGCCGGTAATAGTTTGCGTTCAAATCGATAGAAGAAGTCACCTATTTGTGCTGTACGAATTTGCCTTAGTTCTAACAGATTAAATTTCTTAAATAAAGGGGCAGTATGGGTATCTCTGGTGACTCCTACAATTGCCCTTATTGCTTTCTTTTGAAGAATTACTAATTTTTGTATCCTCGACTCATAATTGGAAGCCCAAATCAAAGTACAGTAGTTTAAGTAGGGTAGGATTAAGGAGTAGTAAAGATTTAACCGGATAGATATAGGGAGTAAGTAGGAAATCCTCTTTATAATTCCTATATTTTTTGCCAATTTTAGCGCAACATAATTAATATGGTCTTTCCAAGATAAGTGACTATCAACTATTACACCCAGAAATTTAGTTGACTCTATTTGTTCTATGGTGGTACCTGCTATTTCCAGGGTGATGTCAACTGGTGTAATTTTTCTATGGGATCTAAATGCAATGAAATTTGTTTTCTTTATGTTTAAAGTTAGTCTGTTTACTGAGAACCAGGTATTGACTAGTTTTAATTCAGTGTTTATTATTTCCATTAGAGTTTGCCAGGATTGGTGAGCCAGAAAGATGTTAGTATCGTCAGCGAATAATATAAAGTAGAGAGTTTTAGAAACGTTAGTCAGATCGTTGATATATAACAGGAAAAGTAGAGGACCGAGGTTTGACCCCTGAGGGACTCCATAGTTTATGCATTGGCTCTGAGAAAATACACCATTGGAAAATACTCTTTGGGATCGATTCTGGAGATAACTATGAAACCATTTTAACAGTGGGCCTCTTATGCCATATTTCTCCAGCTTTTTTAGGAGAATACTGTGATCGACCGTATCAAAGGCCTTGGTAAGATCGATAAATAAGCCCACAGCATACTCGTTATTATCGATAGCTTTAGTGATACGATCCTCCATTTCTAACAGGGCCATGAAAGTCGAGTGACCCTGCCGGAAACCGTACTGGGATTGATGGATCAGTTGGAAGCAGTTAATGTAGTTGCTAAGTCTGTCATAAACAATCTTTTCAAAGTATTTAGCGAAGTAATTGAGTACTGAGATGGGTCTGTAGTTGGCCGGGTTCACCTTATCACCATTTTTAAAAATTGGTATGACTTTGGCCTCCTTAATCTTATCAGGAACCACGCCGCAGAGCAAGGAACAATTAATTAGTGCCGTTAAGGGTTTAATTACCAGGGATAAGTGCGAGGAAGCAATGTAGGGGTCGATGCCATCCATACCTTTGGTATGCGTTTTTTTTAGGATAGAGCAGATTTTTAGGAGCTCCTCTGAGGAGGTCAGAGTCAATCCCATAGAGGCCTGTCGAGAGGGAGGTATAAAGTCCTGAAAAGAACCAGGAGATACCTGTATTTTCCCCGCCAACTCTTTCGCAACATTGACAAAATAACTATTAAACCCGTTAGCGATCTTCTCTGGATCCCCCTCGAGGCTATCGTTTATTCTTAGGGAATCAACTATCTCTGATTTATCATGAACTTGTAATACCTCTCTAATTAATTTCCAAGTGGTTCTTAAGTCATGATGACATTTACTGAATTCATTGGCGTAATAGCAGCGCTCCGCATTCACTCTTACTGATTTGAATTTGTTTCTGTAAGTGATATATTTGCTTTTGTTGTGACTATTGGGTGTTTTCAGATATCGCACATGAAGGAGGTTCTTTTTTTTGCAGGATTTAAGAAGTCCATTCGTCATTCAAGGCTTCCTAAATTTGAATTTATGGTTCTTATGTACCGTGACAGTAGGAAATGCATCATTATAGGCCTGGGAGTATTTATATATATATATATATATATATATATATATATATATATATATATATATATATATACCCATACTAGACCGATAAGCCAGACTCGGTTGTGAACCGGGTTTAGCCAGACATCGCCATTTTCAACGGAAATCGCCCACAAATTTTTGAGCACGCGATCTACGTATAGTAGACTGTAGATACACGCTGAATTCATTTTCGAGGACGCGAGTTATATATACAATACGGGTTTGTCACCGTGGATAGCAAGACATATACAGCTTATGATGGGAGCTGTTAGAGGCAAGACATATACAGTTCAAGACTGCGCATGGGTAGCCCAGACATATATACATAAGTCACAGGCGTGTGGATGCCAGACACGAAACGGGTTTGTGCCCGTTGTTCGCCAGACATCTAATGTTTACTTATAAATTATTGTTCCGGCATTCAGTTTATTTAGAACAATCTTGTCAGATATGGGTTGATTAGTATTGTTGCTTGTGGGTTCACAAGTTTTTTGCCCTATTGGTCTTGCATTTCTATAGTGCCATATTGTGTAGGCAGCCTAAGCTACACATTTGATTTATATATTCTGCTGCTTAGACTTAATATTTGTGTATGTGTGGACTTATATATATATATATATATATATATATATATATATATATATATATATATATATATATATATATATATGCTACATACATGTAGAATAGCCATTTAGACTTAGTTGTGTTTATCTAGTAATAAGTAACAAATGCAAATGTAAATTGCTTTAACATTTTGCTCCATTAAACCCAGTGTTATTGGTTGTTCATTACAAGTACCATAAACTATACATTCTATTATTATTTTATACTTAATTGATTAGATTTGTTAATTGCAACTGTAAATTTTAATTAACAATTTCCAAGTCACCATGCATGTGTCTAATGCGTGTGTCTAATGCATGATGGCGCACCAAAACCATGCTGTAATCAAGTCAATATTCAGAAAATTTATTTTTGAAGCAACTAATTTCTTGTACAGTTTTATTAAACCCATTCTGACTCTTTGTTTATAATTTAATTAGTAATTCCTTGAACATGTGCTTTATTCATTTATTATTAAAGAAATTATAATCAATTAATGTCAGTTTCTAGCTTTATGAATGTATATTACAATATTAAAATTGGCAACATCAATTTCATTATATTGCAACATACATTAACGTTTTAGATATAATACCCAGTTTTGTTGTATATTTTCAACTATAATTATGTTACACAGTGAGGATATGCACCATTGCTCGGGTAACTTAGTTCTATGGTAATGGCACTTGATAACTGAAACACAAATGCTTACACTATTTTAGCTAATAGTGTACACTATCTAACATCATTCAGAACCAAGCTTAAAAACTCATCTGTTTCAGCTTGCTTACCCTCCGTATCTTGACTTCTGATTCCTCTGTGTTATCGGATTTCGACATGACTTCTCTTGAATTACGATTTTACTTGAAGCGGCCACCGATTATTTAATACAGTGATGGGCACTATTAACTACTGTGGTTACTATCTACTAGTTAGAACTACTTTCAAGTAGTTAGCAAGTAGTTATAACTTGTCTAGTAATAAGTAGTTACACTATTAAATAAGTGGTTACAAAGCAGTTAAACTACTTCAATGCTATAACCAATAATCAGTGATGGGCAATAGTTAACTAAAAAGTTGCTAACTTTTAGTTTAACTAAAAATTGTTAGTTAAGGAAGAAGTTTAACTAAAAAAATATAGTTTAGTTAAAACCATAGTTTAACTACAAAATTTTAGTTTACTAACTAAAAAGTTTAACTAAAAGAATCAGCAACATGCAACTATTTTTCCACAGTGAACATTGAACATTGTCAGTAAAAAACATATTAACACTGCATGGTTTTAGCACTAACAGCTTGTGTTTTCAAATTCATACACTACTTACAGTATAAGTGTTACTGTATGCCAGAACAGCACACATTGCATAGTTTCAAGGTGAAATTGTCCTTGACGCTTTGCATTATTACAGTTCACTTAACGTCTTTTATTGTGAAAATGTTTGTTGTATAAAGTTGGAAAAGGTTGGAAAAAGTTTAACTACTTTTTTTTAGTTTAGTTAACTAATTTCCAAAATCAGTTGCAAAACTTTAGTTAAACTATTTTTTTAGTTGGAACTAAAAAAAATAGTTTAGTGCCCATCACTGCCAATAATAATAATAATAATGGTATACTCCCTCTCCACTTAATCCTTTGGCTTAAAACATGAGAGTGCTGTGGCTTATACCAAGATAGTATTGTGACATTTTGCCTAAAGGATCATATCAAATAGGTATATAAAAACAATGGTAACTGACCACCGCTAGCACTATTAGTGTGAATAATTTTCTATAATGCTAATTAACTTTCTATAATACATGCAACAACAATAAAATATCTATGTCGTCATGAGATAACATGCGAATTACATACAAGTACAGATAACATCCTAGGTATAAGAAATTTTGTGATTTATTAGTATAAATATTATTTATCATTAACCTCCAAACGATGATCATGACATCAAAAAACATGCTAATCCTCATTAATTGCTGGCAAAAGTAAGTAAGTAAGTATATTTTTTATCAACCAATTCCTAATAATAGTAGTAGTTGTACTGTAGTAATAGTAGTAGTAGTAGCAGCAGCAGTAGTAGTAGTAGCATTAATGATAACAAAAATAATAATAATAAATACAATAGTAGTAGTAGTAGTAGTAGTAATAATATTAATAATAATTACTAACATAAATGTTACAAATAGAAGGTGTGAGCATGTGCAACATAATAATTATTTCTATATTCACGTGGATATATTAAACAATATCTATAGTATATAAATACTTTTCACCTGAAGCAAGCCCATTCTTAAATAATATAAAACTGTGTTATAGGTATCTTGTTATAAACTTGATTATCAGTGTCCAAGAAAATATGGCTGTATAGAACTGCAAATTAAATAGTCTATTAATACAAATATTTTCGAAAGTAAAAGTGTATTTCATTCATTCAACTAACATTCAACTAACATTCTACTAAAGTATACTTGTAACACATATAATTATATATACAGGCTGTTTAGGATGGGTAAATAGGTAGTCCAGACTTTTAGGTTACTCACTGTTATTACCCAGACCTGAAATAGGTAGATGGCCCTTGTAAGCCCGACCTACAGTATATAAAATTGTTGAAACAGTATGCTAGAGTAAACTTGTAATTATTCTCATTGCTACACACTTATATCTATTTAGTGCATAAAATATCTGGCCGTACAGTTAACAATTTGCAAGCTCTCTTTTTTTATAATGTTCCAAATTAGAAATGCCTAGTTCTAATAAACATTGATACTAATAAATTGTTCAATGTTCATCTTATACCATTTACATTGCTGGGCCCAGATAGGTAAGTTGGTTAGAGCATAAGCTGCATCTCATGGTGGCTATTTCGGAGATTTAAATCTCGGGCTAGCACGGTCCATGCACAGGGACCCTTAAATGGCGTGGCACCCTTTCAAACGGGCAGCGGTGTTGAAAGATCTCACCCAATCAATTCATTGAAAAATGAGCAGGTTCGAGGACATACAGTCGTTATATAAATACATGTACATTTACATTTACATTATTTCCTTATATTTGGTTACAAATTTAATATGTTTCATGCAGTGAAACATATTTAAACGTTCTGCAGCACTACTGGCTGCAATGTAATAGTGAGAACAACACATACTCCATATACTTAATATGTTAATAGATCAATAGTTTGTAACATCCTTTCAATATGGAATCAAGATAAAGAATTTTAACCGAGTCAGTGACAACTCCATTAATCTAATGTACTACAGGAAGAGGAAAGAAGCTACCAACCGCAATGTAAAAGAATTACATATTGCAACTTGAAATCTTGTCACACATTATTACATTATTATTATTATTATTATATATATTCAGGTTCTTTAGGATGGGCGAATGGTTTGCCCAGACTTTTAGGTTACAGACCCATATAACCCAGACCTGAAATAGGTATATGACCTTATTAAGCCAGGCACAATATATATAATCTATGAAGAAAAATGCTAGAATGAATTTTTGCCTTAATCTCATTGCCATGCACTAATGTTTGTAATCATATGCAATCAGCAATCATATGCCTGCGAGCAACATATCCTTCTCTATATTGGTATCAAATTACCAATTCAAAACTGTGTGGATCTAAAGTTACCCCAACAATATTAAATTGTTCTATGCACGTCCAATACTATCTATATAATTTAACTGTTGTAGATTGCATATTTATAAGAGTGTATTTTCCTGTACTAAATTGTACAGGCCAGATATTTGATGCACTAAATAGATATAAGTGTGTAGCAATGAGAATAATTACAAGTTTACTCCAGCATACTGTTTCAACAATTTTATATACTGTAGGTCGGGCTTACAAGGGCCATCTACCTATTTCAGGTCTGGGTAATAACAGTGAGTAACCTAAAAGTCTGGACTACCTATTTACCCATCCTAAACAGCCTGTATATATAATTATATATGTTACAAGTATACTTTAGTAGAATGTTAGTTGAATGTTAGTTGAATGAATGAAATACACTTTTACTTTCGAAAATATTTGTATTAATAGACTATTTAATTTGCAGTTCTATACAGCCATATTTTCTTGGACACTGATAATCAAGTTTATAACAAGATACCTATAACACAGTTTTATATTATTTAAGAATGGGCTTGCTTCAGGTGAAAAGTATTTATATACTATAGATATTGTTTAATATATCCACGTGAATATAGAAATAATTATTATGTTGCACATGCACACACCTTCTATTTGTAACATTTATGTTAGTAATTATTATTAATATTATTATTACTACTACTACTACTATTGTATTTATTATTATTATTTATGTTATCATTAATACTACTACTACTACTGCTGCTGCTACTACTACTACTATTACTACAGTACAACTACTACTATTATTAGGAATTGGTTGATAAAGAATATACTTACTTACTTACTTTTGCCAGCAATTAATGAGGATTAGCATCGTTTTTGATGTCATGATCATCGTTTAGAGGTTAATGATAAATAATATTTATTCTAATAAATCACAAAATTTCTTATACCTAGGATGTTATCTGTATTTGTATGTACTTCGCATGTTATCTCATGATGACATAGATATTTTATTGTTGTTGCATGTATTATAGAAAGTTAATGAGCATTATAGAAAATTATTCACACTAATAGTGCTAGCAATGGTCAATTACCATTGTTTTTATATACCTATTTGATAAAATTTTACAAAATTGTGCTTTGAGCATTTTTATATACATAATTCATAACATGTCTTTGCATGAAGCTGTAAGCAACATGAGCTCAAGCAATACAACTGGAGAATTTTCAGAATATTTGACAAGCTCACATAAATTTAGGTCAACAATTTGCTTCAATTTGAAAACAATTAAGATTTTTACACTGTACTAAATTAGAGCAAACTAATTGCTTTACAGCCTTGTGAATGTAACTCCACAAAGAAAAGAGAGAGATTGTCACAAATCGTGTCCTTATATAGCCTAAGGCTTATACAATCGACCAACTGAAACATAACAGAATTGGCTTGTGGCACATTATAAATGCGTGTTTAATTATTGTTAGGCATACCTATGATATTTGTAGCACATTATAATCATAATTTTGCTCATTCATTGCCAAGCAATTTTTCATGCCTACGTAGGTAGAATTCTGCAGAACACTGATGAAACTGTATTGTATTAACTCATATTAACCTATTCATTTAGTTCTGTATCCTCATAGTTTTATAATAGACTGTGTATATTTCTGCTTCTGATTTTTTTTATCTGTATATTACGACGTCCTTGTAAATGCATGTGTTATATTATTGCGCCCTATAAATGATTGTTAGAATTTGTTTCTGCCTGTACTGCTCTCAATGCCTTAGACTTATTGGCAATGTCACCTGTATTTTGTGCTTACATTTTCATCCTTAACTTTTCTAGATTCTTAAGTCTGGCTGAACCCAGGCTTTTCTTACAGGACAGCTTGATATTCATTCATTCAAAGCACAACAGTACCAGTTTTAAAATCTCAGCTGTGAGGCTCTCTCAACCATGCCCCAGCTACGCATATGGTATGACATAACACTGAAATGATCTGATTGGTCTGGCTTCTTTCGGTCAGTAACCTAAAGGTCGGGGATACCATTGTGATAATCCGATACAACATGTATATATAATTTATACAGTTACATGTGCAGCAGGGCATAAATTACGTTCGACTGCGATGTGTTTTAACTGATTATATTGCAGTGTTCAACAGTTTGTAAATTGTTTCATATACTGGGAAACAAATTTTATCTTTGTTTTGGAACCTATCTCTGTTACAATATTGCTGCAAAACGATTAATATAGCTCGAAGCGATCGTCATTAAATTCTTTCCGAAAGTAAACAAAGTCGCCATGACGTAATGGGAATACCGGCGCCATAAATAGAACAGCGCCGTAGGTCGTATTGCATTTGCACTTTTCAGCTTTAACATCGCTAGAAATTCTTATTCAAATAATCTTTCATGTTTTACAATTAAAACTAATTAATTATAATTAATTACATGAAATATATTGACGACTTTTAGTTGCGTCTCCAAGATATATCGTACGCCTCAATGATACACGGGAGGCAACAACCTCAGCCAATCAGACAGGCGGAAATTTTGTCGCCAGGTGGCTAAATATACAAAATAGTTGTGACGAGTAGGCCAGACCAGGGCAGAAATTGCAGGCGACGCGTCAGATATTCCAATGGAGTTGGAGCGGTCTGGGTTATGTAAGTGACCGTCATACTCGATTACAAAAAGTGTTTTTGCATACGTTTCATAGCATTTTAAGGCATTTGAGCCCTATTGGGTAATCCCGACCGAACGCCGGTAACCCCGACCGAACCCCGGTCGGGGTTACCCAAATCGGTCTGGTTTACACGGGTGATATTCCCATCATGTCTGGCTTATCGGTCTGTTATGAGAGTATATATATATATATATATATATATATATATATATATATATATATATATATATATATATATATATATATATATATATATATATATATATATATATATATATATATATTAGGGTGGTCCAAAAAAAATAAGGTGTAAGCTTGAAACCAGGCCACCCTCTCAGTTTTCTAGACCTGTCAATATTATTATTGAGACAAAATTTCAGCTTCTTATTTTAACTGGAAGATGGTGCTCAATTACAAATAAATATTACCATATAGTAGTAATTGCTGTAAATCTCGATGCCCTATAACTTGGTCACCATTTATCATGGAGATGAGCTTGAAATAGTTTCTGTTGTGTTATCAGACTTACTTACTTACTGGTACTTGAAACAAAAAAGTGTACAGTTCTTGTTGAAGGTCATGGTGCCTACTTCCTGTGTTTGGTGATGACAGTTTCAGAAGTGAATTTTTACATTGCAACTGCTGCAGCGCTTGGATGTGATCCTTCTGCCCTGCCACTTTCGCCTAACAGAGTGCGTAAGAAAGTCATGATAGAGCATGCTGAAACTGTAAGATCTGAATTTGTACCAGATTAGCCAATGGTACTACACTGGGTTGGGTAAACCCTGCCTAAGATCTTTGGAGCAGGAAATGTCGACCGCCTGTCAGTGCTGGTTTCAGGTGATGGCGTGAGTAAGCTCCTCTTTGTGCCCAAATTAGCCTTTGGGACTGGATACAATGAATTCATGGTCGTTCATATTCTTCTGAAGTTGTGGAAACTCACAGCTGACAAGGTTCAAGCCTTGAGCTTTGATACAATGTGTGTCAATACTGGGCATTTCAACGGATTGTGTGTTATGATGTAAGACAAATAAGCTGAGAGCTCTTGTTCTTGGCCTGCTGTCATCATGTAATGGATTTAATTTTAGCCAAAGTATTCACCTTGTGCTGCAGTCCACCTGTTCTCCATAAATTCCAATCTTCAAGAGATTTAAAACTGCTGGGAAGGTGTGACACGTGTCAACTTCCGAGGACTGGAAGTCATATCCGGCACTGCAACCCCCCATGAAACAGCGTCAGTTTTCTCAAGGAGTTTGCTGAAAGAAAGTCAGATTCAGATATCAGAGACAACTGCCAAGAGCTCATTGAGCTGACAGTGGTTGACCTTGGAATTCAGTCTTCAAAAATTCACTTGAGAGCCCTGGGCCAATTCACCATGCACATTGGATGGCCGAGTTACTGTATGCAATCAAAATCTACCTTTTTCGCGATCAGATTCATTGATATTTGAAGTATGGTGCACTGTTTTACGCAAAGGCATGGACAAAGACCCCAGTTGTTGCTGAAGCTCCAGAACAAGATCTGTTACTTTGGATTGGTCTAGGACAATATGAGTCTATTGACTGCGAGGTTAACGTTGCTGCCAGGAAGGTCCTAGAAAAACACTTGTGGTACCTTTCAGACGAGGCTGTAGGTCTGGCACTCTTCTCAGACCAACTTCCTATAACAGATAAAGTGAAGATTGTCGACAGAATGACTGCAAAGCCTAGTGAAAGGAGGTGAGAAGTATGCTAAGGTACTGAAGGAGGTTTTTTACAACCCAGTGAGCACTGACACTACTGTCACACCTGAAGATGAGTGATTTTTTTTTACACTTCAACCATAGAAATGGATCGAGAATGAGGATTATATGCAAGGTAGAGAGATAATTCAGCAGTTGAGAGTGGTGGACGATGGTGAACGACACGGCTGAGAGGGTGTGACGTTGTTCGAGGAATTCTAATGACTCATCACCAATGATGAAGAAGAAAAGCAGTTTCTTCTCCAAGTGTTCTAGGGAAATATGAAAGCTGTTCTCACTCACACAACAAAGAAGTCTGCTGTTGACGCAGTGCTTGCAAAGCCTTGCAGTTTCTAGAGTCAGATACTGTAACGGGTGTTGAAATTATAAAACGTTCTTGTTTTATAATTTCAACACCCGTCGATTGTCGATTGTTCTTATAGTCCAAGAGCATTAGATCAAAATGTGATGAAAGGTGGAAATTTCTCATAACAAGCTGAATTTTTCAGGATAGGTCTAGGAATATGAGTAGAATAACATACTAAAAGTCCCCGATAATCCCCCTGGAGCTCTCTGAGAAATCCAAGATGGCGTCCAAAATGGCCGTCATTAGATCATAATGTGCTAAAAGATGAAGGTAGCTCCTCATAACAATCTGAATGTCTCAGGATAGGTAAAGAAATATGGGTAGAATAACATACTAAAAGTCCCCGATATACCCCCTGGAGCTCTTTCAGAAATCCAAGATGGCGTCCAAAATGGCCGTCATTAGATCATAATGTGCTAAAAGCTGAAAATAGCTCACAACAAGCTGAATTTTCCAGGATATGTCTAGGAGCATGAGTGGAATAACATACTAAAACTCCTTGACAATCCCTCTGAAGCTCTTTCCAAAATTCAAGATGGCGTCCAAAATGGCCGTCATTAGATCATAACGTGTCAAAAGCTGAAAATAGCTCATAACAAGCTTAATTTTCCAGGATAGGTCTAGGAGCATGAGTGGAATAACATACTAAAAATCCCTGACAATCCCCCTGAAGCTCTTTCAAAATCAAAGATGGCGTCCAAAATGGCCGTCATTAGATCATTATGTGCCAAAAGCATAGTTTGCTCTAAGGCTTCCATCTGTTGCAAGTGCAACCTGGCAGATTTGGCATACTTAAGATGTCCTGCAGCATGGAAAAGTGGAATCATTTGCCTGACACACCAGAGGTGTAGCTTCCAGTCTCCTGATTGTTCATTCATATAGAGAATTTATATAGCGCCTCTTCAGGGTTATCTACTCAGAAGCACGCTCGATTAAGCGCTGTATAAGGGCCACTTGCCGGTACTTTGGGAGATGGTATATGCCAACGGATCCGTCATACACACACTATCTGGCAATGCCTTTTCTCGTGCTCTTCGTGCTCACATTCTGGCCTCATTTGGGCATTGTTGGGTACACGTGGCACCTTGGATAGCTTAGACAAAGATCACTTAGCGAATCTTTATATAGTTCTTCTTCAAAGGACGAGAACGCCGCTGATGTAGGCGAGAATGAGTGTTTCAAGCAGTTATGCGACTTCATTTCACAACTCCTTGATCAGGGTGGAGTTCAGTGCAGAACTGGGAAGCTTTGGGTGCTGTATTTCCTCAATGTGCAGTCAAAGCAGTCGTCAAACTTGTAGCAACACGCCACCGATATTATTAGATGTCAACAATGACCAGATTAACACCTATGTGACACAGAACTACTAAAGTGAACAAAGTTTTCAGCTATATAAAATTTGTTCTGGCTACTTCTAATTTTGAATACTATAGCTATATGCATCCTTGTGACTTAAAACGTGTGTTTAGACACTTCAATTGCAATTCTAACTTCTCGGGTTTCAAAATTATAATAATAATAGAAAATGCCGGCCATTTTGGACGCCATCTTTGATTTCGGAAAGAGCTCCAGGGAATTTTCAGGGACCTTTAGTATGTTATTCCTCTCATGCTCCTAGACCTAATCCGAAAAATTCAACTTATTATGAGCTATTTTCAGCTTTTGACACGTTATGATCTAATGACGGCCATTTTGGACGCCATCTTGGATTTCTGAAAGAGCTCCAGGGAATCAGAAAATTGTCAAGGACCTATAGTATGTTATTCCACTCAGGCCCGCCGACAGAAATTCCGGGCCCCTAGGCAGGGCAGTCACGGGCCCCTAGGCAGAGCAGTCACTGGCCTCTAAACTATCATTAGGCTTTAAAAGAAAAATAAAAAACATTGAAATAATAAAAGTGCATGTACGACCTTACATAATGATATTTATATACACAACTATGATTTGGTTCAGGTCTTAAGTTTAAATTTATGCTAATCAAAAAACAACTTTTCTGGATTTAGCTGCAGCAAAATCGCTTATAAAGTTGATTGCGGGCCCGGCCCGGGCCCCTAAAAATCGCCGGGCCCCTGGGCATTTGCCCCCCTTGCCCCTCCCTCTCGGCGGGCCTGATTCCACTCATGCTCCTAGACCTATCCTGAAAATTTCAGCTAGTTATGAGCTATTTTCAGCTTTTGGCACATTATGATCTAATGACGGCCATTTTGGACGCCATCTTGGATTTCTGAAAGAGCTCCAGAGGGATTGCCGGGAACTTTTAGTATGTTATTCTACCCATATTCCTTGACCTATCCTGAGACATTCAAATTGTTATGAGGAGCTACCTTCAGCTTTTAGCACATTATGATCTAATGACGGCCATTTTGGACGCCATCTTGGATTTCTCAGAGAGCTCCAGGGGGATTATCGGGGACTTTTAGTATGTTATTCTACTCATATTCCTAGACCTATCCTGAAAAATTCAGCTTGTTATGAAAAATTTCCACCTTAAACCTAATGCTCTTGGCCTATTAATCGACATTCGATATTCATGGACTGGACGATGTTTTTGACATTTTTGGACATTTCCAATTCATGAAACCTTGTAAAATTTTACAGTTCCATCTGTCTAACTGTTCTTGTATTACAAATGTTGTCAAATTACAGTAATATTTGATCTATCTTGAAATAAAATGCATTTGTATGCTCAACACACTCATTTCTGCAATGAATGTCCATTTATCGGTATATGACAAAGTAACATAGTCCGTGAGCATCGTCTTCCAGTTGGAATTGGAAGCTGAAATTTTGTCTCAATAATACTATGGATAGGTCTAAAAAAACTGAAAGGGTGGCCTGGTTTCTAGCTTGAACTTTATTTTTTACCATGTATCTGTGGACCACCCTAATATATATACACGCGAAACTAAAATAAAGCGCATTAAATATAACGGCAATATCTCGCACTGAAAGACTGTACACAAAATTGAGTTCACATTGCCTCCTTCCTTTTTCTGGAATTGAGCAAATTAGATTAAAAAAATTGCAAAATTACCAAAATAACTAATCAATAAAACAGTCTTATGATTACTTATGATCTTGACAAGCAGCCAGCAATAACATTTAATCTGCCCTTCTTGTATTTCACTTCAACATAAAAAGTTCGTAAGGCTAACCCCCAACGCACAAGTTTAGCAGACTTAGACATTGACTCAGTCAAATAACTCAAAGGATTGTGATCAGTAAAAATGAAAATTTTCGATCCAATTATAATTTCTTTTAAATTGTTTAGAGCCCAAATAATGGCATAGGCTTCCTTTTCCACAGTGGCCCATCTCCTCTGGATATCAGTCATTTACCGACTGATAAATGACACAGGGCGTTCTATTCCCTTGTCGTCCAACTGTGTTAAAACAGCACCAACTGCGAAGTCACTACTATCGCAGTATAAATTAATTGGTTTTCCCACTTCAAAAACATATAATACTACTTTGGATCCCTCAGCTTCTTTAAGTAAATCAAATGCTTGCTGATGTTCAACAGTCTAAAAATCTTATCAGAAACACGTTTACTAGTTAAATCAGATAAAGGTTTCGCAATCTGAGCAAAATCCTTTATAAATTGTCTGTAAAAGTTAAAAAAATCCAAGCAGTTGCTTAACTTGCTTCTTAGTTTCTGGAATCTTCAAATTAGTCAAACTTTCAGGTCTGTCTGGATTCATCTTTATCTTACCAGACCCAACCACATGACCGATAAATCTTACCTCACTCTTACCAAATATGCATTTCTTCAAATTTAAAGTAACATTATGCAATCTCATTTGCATCAAAAATGCATCTAAATGCTGTAAGTGAACTTACCAACTGTCAGAATGCACAGAAATGTCATGAACATACGGATCTGCAAAATCTCTCATAGGCTGTGAAACTAAATTTATCGCCTTAACAAAAGTTCGTCCTGAATTTATCATACCACAGGGACACGAGTAAATTCATACAGTCCATTCTTTCTTCTCTTCCATCAGTTTCCTGACGATGAGGCTCTTATGATGTTTCTCCATAGTGTTCTGTCTCTGACAGTTTCGCGCACCATGGTTAAGTCCGTGCCTTTGCTCTTCAAGTCTTCCTTGACGTTGTCCATCCATGTTTTTCGTGGTTTCCCTCTACTTCTCTCTCCCTCGACCTGTCCATGTAGGGCTGCGACTGGTAATCTGCTGTTATCCATCCTTTCTACATGGCCAAACCACTTGAGTCTCCTTTCTTGTATCTTTTCTACTACTGTTACCTCTGCACCCAACTCTTTTCTTGTTGTTGTATTTCTGATTCTTTCTCTTCTACTTCTGCACTTGATTCTCCTCAGCCAACTCATCTCTGCTACCAATAGTCTTCTTTCATCCTCTTTCTTCAAGCACCAACATTCTGATCCATATAGCAACACTGGTTCCACCAAGGCATGGTATAGTTTCATTTTGTTTCCGATGGAGATGTTTTTTTCTGCCCTCATAAGAAAGAACCACGTAACTGAAAATTTGGCCGTTTTGAGTTAGATGCAGTTTCTGCATGTATTAGTGGTCTTACACCTTGGTAGGAAGTAAGAACCTCCTATCTTGATGCGATCATAGAGAACCAGCCTTCGTTAAACCCACGTAACTGCACACTTCGTATCAAATACTAAGTAGGAACCACGCATCTGACATGCGTTGTTTATTGCTAGTAACAGACAGCGCTATTTGCAGATACGTGGCCACGCGCATGCGCAGTTACTACTTCCCGACAATTACTACCTTTAATTTTACGTATCTGAGCGATAATTAAATATTTTTGACTGTAATTTTAATCCGTCTTGGTGGTTTTCATTATTCATCACGCCGTGAGATTAAGTGAAATTTGAGCAACAAAAAATATAGTAATTTCAAACGTTTTAAATGTTTTTGAATGATTTATCATTACTTTGCTTGTGACTGCGGGTGATTGTTTTGGGTGCCAAGCGAATTCCCGGCACCCTAATTCCCGTCGGATCTCCGAAATCTATTTTCCAAGTTACAACAAAGTTATTTACGTAAATCTAACTTTTAGATACATTTTCAAATATTCTATACAGGATATTGTCCGGCTAATCCATACTAGTTTTCAGGATTCGAGCGCTTGGCAGAATAGGCCTACTGTTTTCGGGAATTCGATCAATTTTGCATTATATCTAATTTCGGGGATTCGGGTAGACCCAGATTGTTTTGTAGGCTTACATGGTTGAGGTTTTTATGATTTAACTTGAAAGAGTCAGAAAGACGATATGATAAAATGTGTGGAGAGGATAGGCCTAAGTACAGAGGGTGTGGGATGCGTTTGGCTGTTTTTTTTATTCGATTACATATTGATTCATTTCATCCGACAGTAGTTGTCAAATGGATACACGGGAACAACCACGCAATAACCACGTGACGTCACGACCATCGTATGAGTCATCGAAACTATTGGAAATTCCCGCGGTTTCGATGACGTGACTAATACTTCACGTGATCGAAACTATTGGAAATCCCCGCAGTTTCGATCACGCGCCTATGAGTCATAGGACGATTACGTGGGTTAGGAATTTCCAGTAGTATCTAGTAATCTAGTTTTATGAAAGGGTTTAAAGGCATGAATGTCTATAATAAAATGGATACACGATCTGATTTCATGAAATCGCTTAAAGGAATAAATGTCCTTAATAAAATGGACTATTCGTCGAAGACTGTCAAAGAACTACAAAATATCGCTCGAGAGAGAGGTGTGGTTGGTTATTCGAGACTGCGAAAAGCGGAACTGATAGCATTAATGTCGCCGAGGTCTGCGAGCAACCCGCTAGACGCTCCGGTTCCAGACATTAAGGTTCCAACGCTTACTCCGGGTAAGTATACGCCCCCGTCTAATACTTGGAAATCTCGTTTCAGCCAAAACGTTTTGACTGAAATAGGGAATAAGGTAAGGTCGAAGATTAATTCTTTTGCGGATTGGATGATTAATTTTGTAACTCATCAAGAACAGAAACCCGTGAACGAAAGATTGGAATCGTTGAAGTCGAGGGTTTCGAGTATTTTCAGTAAAATTACTAAAAACAAGTTCGAAATCCGAGAGACTGCGAAGGCTATTAAGGGTTTTACTAAGCGATACACGATCGATTCCACCAGTTCCATCGATGTCACATCTTTTCTCAACGCTGTAAGGCCTCAGGTAGTCAGTCGGTTAGCGAAAAATCGTGGGGTAAAAGTTCAATTCAATCTTAATTGCGTAATGAAGAAAGTAGATATTAAATCCGGGGAAGAAGTCGAAGCCGAACCTAATTTTAAATCGAAGACCGATATCATTTTAGACGCAACCGACGTGTGTGAAATATATAGCAACGCAGTGGATAAAATTAAGGAGAGCATGGCAAGTTTTCAGATGAGAGGTAGTAATTGGAGATTTAAGGCCGTTATGAAGTTGGATATCGATACGGTGGTATATAAGCCATTGAAAGGTAGTTCTTACATTCCTCTTCCTGAGTATTTAGCCACTAAACAGGCTATTATTAACCTGAAAAACGACGACGATGAATGTTTCAAGTGGTGCGTTACTAGAGCGCTGAATCCAACGGAAGACAATCCGCATAGAATCACAAGAGATCTTAAAGAACAATCAAAGAAACTCGATTGGAATGGTATCGAATTTCCAGTCGCTGCCGACGCCAACGTAATAAATAAGTTTGAGCGTAATAATAACGTTGGCGTTAACGTATTCGGCTATGAAAAGGACGTATACCCATTGTATATATCGAAGCATGAATGCGATGTATGCATAGATCTGCTGCTTATTTCCGACGGAGAAAAGAAGCATTATTGTTGGATCAAGAATTTTAACAGATTGCTGGTATCACGAAGTGAAAAATCAAAGCATTCGATGCACTATTGTAGAAGATGTTTAATCGGTTACAGATCGATAGCCTCGCTGAATAAGCATAGCGAGTACTGTTCGCAGCAAGACGCCCAACGAATAGTTCTTCCCGAACCAGGAACCATGCTAAGTTTTAAACATTATTTTAAATCCATGAGGGTTCCCTTTATCGTTTACGCCGATTTCGAATCTTTCATTAAACCGATCGATACGTGCCAGCCCGATCCCAACACGTCTTACACCAATAAATACCAGAAACATACGCCTAGCTCGTTTTGTTATCATATAAAATGCTTCGACGACGACGTTTATTCCCAAGATCCTATAATGTTTACAGCTGAAAACGAAGACGACGATGTAGCCCAGATATTCGTAAACCATCTCGAAGAAAACATAAAACGAATATATAACGAGTTTAAGTTCCCTAAGAAAATGATATTTAGCAAAACCGATAAGAAATGTTTCGATGAAGCTACTAACTGTCATATATGCGGGGAAAGGTTAGGCGAAGATCGAGTTAGAGATCACTGTCATTTAAGCGGTAAATTCAGAGGCGCCGCTCATAACGGTTGTAATATAAACTACAAAGTCCCCAAGTTTTTCCCTGTAGTATTCCATAATTTATCCGGATACGACAGCCATCTATTCGTAAAGAAATTGCGAGGCGAGAATGGCGAGAAAATAAACTGTATTCCTAATAACGAAGAAAAGTATATATCGTTTAGCCGAGAGGTCGCAGTCGATAAGTTTGTAAATAAAGAGGGAAAAGAGATAACGGTCAAGCGTGAATTACGTTTTATCGATAGTTTTAGATTCATGCCTTCGAGTCTCGACGCGTTATCGAAGAACCTTCGTAAAGATCAGTGTAAGAATTTAGGTGATTTTTTTGAAGGCAGGAAGTTAGATCTTTTACTCAAAAAGGTGTATACCCGTACGATTACGTTGATAAAGTTGAAAGATTAAACGAAACCGAATTGCCTCCGAAGCATAAATTCTATTCTAAACTAAATGATTCCGAGATCAGCGATGAAGATTACGAGCACGCTAAAAATGTATGGCAAGCATTTGATTGTAAAACGTTAAGAGAATATCACGACTTGTATAACCTTTCAGATGTTCTATTATTAGCCGATGTATTCGAAAACTTCAGGGACGTGTGCATCGAACATTATAGGCTCGATCCCGCATGGTATTATACTTCACCCGGACTAGCATGGGACGCGGCGTTAAAGTTAACCGGGGTAGAGTTGGAGTTGATGAGCGATTACGATATGTTACTGATGATCAAGCAAGGAATAAGAGGAGGAGTCAGCACGATTTCTAATCGATACGCTAAAGCGAACAACGAGTACATGGGAGAAGCTTTCGATCGCGGCCAGCCTTCGGTATTCATTCCTTACTTAGACGCGAACAACTTGTACGGATGGGCAATGAGCAAACCGTTACCGACTCGCGGGTTTAAATGGATGACTGATAACGAATTGAATGATTGGAGAAGAGTTACCGAACGAGATGGGGTGGGGTGTGTGTTAGAAGTCGATTTCGAGTACCCGAAAGAATTACACGACCTACATAACGATTACCCTCTAGCTCCTGAGAATATAAAACCCGCGGGATCGAATGTAACGAAACTAATTCCAAATTTAAACGATAAAAAGAAGTACGTAGTTCATTACGGTAATTTAAAGTTGTACGAAAGTCTCGGATTGAAAATCGTTAAAATACACCGAGGGATAATATTCGAAGAAAGCGCTTGGTTGAAAAAGTATATCGACCTGAATACGGAATTGAGAACGAGAGCTACTAACGATTTCGAGAAGGACTTTTTCAAGCTTATGAATAATAGCGTCTTCGGTAAGACTATGGAATGTATCAAGAATCGAGTTGACGTACGATTGGTATGCGAGGAGAAGGAAGCTATTAAGCTCGCGGCCAAACCTAATTACGACGGTCGAACTATTTTCGACGAAAATCTAATCGCCGTTCACATGAAAAAAACCAAGTTGTTTTATAATAAGCCTATATATCTAGGAATGTGCATTTTAGACTCGAGTAAGACTTTAATGTATGATTTTCATTACAATTACATCAAGACCAAGTACGGAGATAGGGCTAAACTGTTATTCACCGATACGGATTCGTTGGCGTACGAAATAAAGACCGACGATTTTTACGCCGATATCGCTGGAGACATTCGAAGCAGGTTCGACACGAGCGAGTACCCGAAAGACCATCCATCATGTATAGAAACGGGTGTAAATAAGAAAGTTATAGGCATGTTCAAAGATGAGGCAGCGGGTAAACAAATCGAACAAATCTTACTTCCAACTACTTCCGACCATATCACTCTATCGTCGGGAGCATGCCCAAACAGGCGTACTTCCCATCAGACATTTCTATTACCGAAATGTATAATGACTTTACAACGAAACATTAAGTTGTAGTCTTCTGTTATGATCTCTAGACCATAATGTGATAAAGCAGATGAACATTTCATTTACAAACTGGGTAACGAGGAGTGTGAGCGGTGTGAAGAATTTTCTTTACATAATTGTTTATGCAGTAATGATAATCTTAATTGCACGCATATGCAAATTAGGCGTCCAAAACCTAAATACAAGAATTGAGGCGAGAGGGATTCCCGGGAGAAAAAAGATGACATAAGGGCCTATTTCTAAACTGACCGTTCTGTTGCCGGAAAATATAAAAAAATTCTGGCAAGATATTAAGTCATCAGATGTTGTGTACCTAATAGATGCAGGTAAGTAAGTGTGATTCTTCTTCATCTGTCCTGTGACATGTTCACTATCAAAGACTGTTTTGATAGTCGGATATGATCAAATATAAGCTATTCCAATATTTTAAAAGCTGTATATAACTGGTTTCATATCTTTAAAATTATGGTTGACAGAGGCGTAACTTTGGTCTGAAAAGTGGGGGTATCAGCTTCTTACATGCATACACGAAGCAAGGCAGAGACTGTGATTTGTGGGAGGCTCAATAATAAAATATTGATTGGCATGGTTTAAAAAGTAGGGGTACGGTACCCCCAGTAAAAAAATAGGGGTACGCGTACCCCGAGTACCCAAGGGGCGTAACTTTGGTCTAAAAAGTGGAGTACCAATTTCTTACATACACGAAGCAAGGCAGGGACTACGATTTCTGGGAAGGCAATAAAATATTGATTGGCAATGTTAAAAAAATTGGGGGTACGTATACCCCGCGTACCCTTAGTACCCCAGAGGTGTAACTTTGGTCTAAAAAAGTGGGAATACCAATTTCTTACATACACGAAGCAGGGCGGAGACTGCGATCTCTGGGAAGGCTCAATAATAAAATATTGATTGGCAATGTTAAAAAAATTGGGGGTACGTATACCCCGCGTACCCCTAGTACCCCAGAGGTGTAACTTTGATCTAAAAAGTGGGAATACCAATTTCTTACATACACGAAGCAAGGCGGAGACTGCGATCTCTGGGAAGGCTCAATAATAAAATATTGATTGGCATTGTTTAAAAAGTGGGAGTACGGTACCCCGTGTAAAAAATAGTGGGGGTACGCGTACCCTTCGTACGCCCACACATTACGCCTATGTTGTTTGATATATGTGACCTGAAATATGAGTCAATTGTTGAATTATTCGACACTAAAACACGAATTTATGCAGATGCGTTGTTCTTAGCAATTATGTGGTCATGTCGTCGGTCTTCAAATCTAAGTAAAAACACATTTACTGACATTTAAAATATTTATGAGAAAAAATATTTAAAATTCATTTCCTCCTAAAAATTGTAGTTTTTTGTTGCATATGTTGGTTAAAAGCAAAAATGAATATGAAATTAGGATCTACTTGGCAATAACCAATTTATGTTTTTTGCATTTATTTCAAAATCAACTTTTTGCAGATGCGTGGTTCTTTCTTATGAGGGCAGTTTTGTCTTCCACATTTTGTTCAATCCCCCGAACGCTGCGCAGGCCAATCCACATCTTCTTTTGATGTCTTCTGTGCAGTTGCCATCTTCCGTTATCACTCCTTCTAGGAATACGAATTTCGTGACTTGTTCTAGTGTTCCGTCTCCTATCTCTATATTTATCTCCTCGTTCTGTTTTCCAATTGTCATGGTTTTTGTTTTTTCTACGTTTATTCTAAGTCCCAATCTCTTGCTGCTGCTGTCTACTCGATCTGTAAGCTCCTGTACATTCTTGCTTGTGTTGGCTATTAAATCGACATCATCGGCAAATCGTAGATTGTCTGTTACTCGTCCGTTGATGTTTATGCCTACTTCCTCTCGTCTCTTTGCAAGTCTCATCACCATCTCCGGTAGCAGGCTAAATAAGTCTGATGACATTCCGCAACCTTGTCTCACTCCTATCTTGATTTTAAACCATTCTGTCAATTCACCGTCTACTCGCACTGCACTTACACACTTGCTGTACAGGTCTTCTATTAACAGTACGAGCTCTTCCGGTATTCCGCAGTGTCTCATTGATCTCCACAGCCCCTCTTGCCACACACTGTCAAATGCCTGTTTGTAGTCTATGAAATTATTATACAATGTTTTATTCCGCTCTATATGTTTTCTTGAAAGTTGTCTGATTACAAATATCTGGTCCATTTTGCCTCTTCCCATCCTAAAACCTGCCTGTTCTTCGCTCATTGCCTCTTCCACGTATCTCTTTAGCCGCTGTTGTAAGATTTTGGTGTACACCTTCCCTGCTATGCTTGTTAGGCTTATAGCTCGATAATTGCTACATTCTTTTCTATCTCCCTTTTTGTGTAATGGTACTATTACTGCTTTACCCCAGTCCTTGGGGCATTCTTTGCTGTCATAGATTTTGTTACACAATTTATGCATCATCTCTACTGTGCTCTGCTCTCCAGCTTGTATCATCTCCGCTGTTATGTTGTCTTCTCCCGGTGCTTTCCTGTGTTTTAGGTTCCTGATGGCTGATTTTACTTCACTCTCTAGTATGTTTGCCATCTGTTCGTGTTCGTTACCTATTGGTAGCTCTTCTAATACTGTCCTGTCCACCTGATTTCCTTTGTTGTACATTTCTTCATAATGTTGTTTCCATCTTTGTTTGATCTCTTCTTTGCCATCTAATATTTTTCCTTCTTTGTCTTTTATTAGCGTTAGCTTTGTGATGTTTGATCCGCATATTTCCTTTGCCATTCGAAATAGTTTTCCTGTGTCTGCTATTCTTGTGTTGTTTTCCAGCTCTTGACATTTCTCCTCTATCCACATCTCTTAGCATTTTCTTGCCTTCTTTTTTTGTGTTACAAAAGCTGTCTTCCATTGATCACCTTGTTTTACAGGACAAGTCCAATAAGCACTTCGACAATCTAAAATAGAAATCACATTAGACTTTCCAACTTTGTTCAGAACATCTCTGAAAACCTTCATTGCATATTTCCAATCCACAATAAATGAGTTAATATATCTGTAGTCACAGGCAAGTCTCAAAGATCCGTCTTTCTTTTTAACAATTACCAAAGGGCTTGCCATTCTGCTCGATGATGGTTTGATAATTTTTGTTTTTAACATTTCTTTGATCTGACGTTCCACTTCTGCTCGATATATCAAAGGAATTCGATATGCTGCAAATTCCTTTCCACGAAATCCTGGTTTTAGTTCAATTTCATGTTCGACCAATGTACATAATCCAGGTTTTTCTGAAAATCTGTCGCAGTATTTGTTCAAAATATTCAACAACTGTTCTTGTTGAGTTAATGTCAAATGGTTAATTTGTTCAGGATCGAGGTTAAGTGAATTCTTGTCATCTTGAACCTCATTCCTCATTGGTAATTCAACAACTGAACCTAGATCTTCATCTTCCTCAACGATTAGACCACAACTTAACGCTCGAGTAACATATTTTCTGATCTTGATGGCGTGAATTATTTTTCGACCATTTTCACCCATATCGACTAAATGAGAGTACTTTGATCTTCGATGTATGATCGTACATGGACCCTGCCATCGAGAAGTAAGTTTGTTCGTTGGTGTTGGATATAAAACAATGACTTTTTCGCCAGCTTCAAATTCTTTGTGCTTTGCTCTCTTGGTATGCTGATTTGTGTATTGTTATTGCTTTTCTCGAGAATAGGATTCTGTAAACAATAATGCTTTCTCCATATTTTCTTTGAATTCATTCAAATACTTTTCTGGTTTAACTTCAACATGAGGTGGTAAGTTTATTTCTCTAGTCCAACTCTCATTTAATATTGCCAATGGTCCTCTGGGAATTTTCCCATAGACAAGCATAATATCATATATGGAGATACTCCAGTAGATGCATTCGGCACTTCTCGTAATGCCCACACTGTGAAAGGAATTATCTTGTGACATTTCCTCGGTTGTCTATGATCACATGATGGATCATCATTTTAAATGTCTGATTCCATGTTTCTACTAATCCAGCAGCCTCTGGATGACCTGGTGTGTCGAATCTTGGACTACAGCCCATGAAATTGAGAAATTCTCTTGTCAAACTGGCTGTGAAGTTCGTTCCTTGATCACTTGTTATCACGGACGGCACACCAACGTTCATGAACAGTTCCATCAACGTTTCACATACAACCTTCGCTGTCAGCGATTTCAATTAGAAGATTGTAGGCCATCTGGTGCATGAGTCCACAATGCATAGACAATACTTGTGACCTGCAGCAGATACCTGATCGATTGGGCCAACGAGGTCCATTGTCATTCTCTTGAAGGCGACCTCTTCTCTAGGGACTGAAGTGATAGGCAATCTATCCATCACCAGACTCCTTGCCTTTAGTTGACACTTCTCGCAAGACTTACAAAATTTCACAATGTCTCTTCTCATCTTTGGCCACACAAAAGACAACTTTATTCGTTCTCTTGTTTTCTCTTCTCCTAGATGTCCTCCAAACACCGATTCATGTGCCAGCTTCATCACTTTAATTCGTCTCTCTTTTGGTAGCACTAGTTGATATATCGTCTGGTCTAATATCTGATATTTCTTATACAATAAACCGCTGATCACACAGGATGCAGATTCTTTCTCTCGTGCTAATTTCCACCACGGCTTCAACGATTCATCCTTTCTCTGTTGCTCTTCGAACTTCTTCGAATCGGCGATCTGCACCTTCTGTTCTTCCTCCATCTCTTCATCTTTATACAGGTCTCCTATCTCCACATTACATGCATTGTCTTCTTCAGTTTCATTTAATTTGCCATTCTCGCATGCAGTCATCTCTTGCTCGTTCATCTATGATGCTATACCATCTCGCGATAAGCTTCGTTGCTCATTACTTTCGTTTTCCTCACTCTTCTCATCAACATCTACCATTTCCTGTCTAGTCCAGGCAATCTAGCTCAAATATCCATTGAACCTGGGCAAAATTGCTTCATAAGCTTTTTCAACGATTTCCTGTCCAGAAAAAGTTGCTGAATAACATATCCAAAATTAGATAAAAAATCGCAATAGGGGAACACCCCCAAAAACGAATTTCAAAATGGCGGATTGGGGTTAATAAGAAATACCAATAATAATAATACAAATTATTTGGAATTAGAGCTGGGGGAAATGATTCACAAGCTATCTAAACGGTTTCCTGTCCAGAAAACATTGCTGAATAACTTACCAAAAATTCGACCAAATCGGACCACGGGAACACCCCAGAAAAGAAATTTCAAAATGGCGGACTGGGAGTTCTCGAAGAATAATAATACAAATAATTTAGAATTAGAGCTGGGCAAAATGATTCACAAGCTTTTTAAACGTGTTCCTGTCCAGAAACATTCCTGAATAACATATCCAAAATCAGACAAAATCGGAATTGGGGAACAACCCCAAAATGAATTTCAAAATGGCGGATTGGGGTTCCTAAGAAATACCAAGCTAAGTATGGGCAAACACCAGCCAAAGACAGGTAGCTCCCTAAGCTAAAGATGGGCAGACGCCAGCCAAGGACAGGTAGACCCCTAAGCTAAGGATGGGCAGACCCCAGCCAAGAACATGTAGACTTCTAAGCTAAAGATGGGCAGACCCCAGTCAAGGACGGGTAGACCCCTAAGCGAAAGTTGGGCAGAACCCAGCCAAAGACAGGTAGACCCCTAAGCTAAAGATGGGCAGAACCCAACCAAGGACAGGTAGACTTCTAAGCTAAAGATGGGCAGATCCCAGCCAAGGACGGGTAGACTCCTAAGCTAAAGATGGGCAGACCCCAGCCAAGGACAGGTAGACCCCTATGCTAATGATGAGCAGACCGCAGTCAAGTACGGGTAGACCCCGAAGCTAAAGATGGGCAGACCCCAGTCAAGGACGGGTAGACCCCTAAGCTAACGATGAGCAGACCCCAGCCAAGGACGGGTAGACCCCTAAGCTGGGCTCCTAAGCTTCCATCTATAGCCTAGGGGTCTACCTGTCCTTGACTGGGGTCTGCCCATCTTTAGCTTAGAAGTCTACCTGTCCTTGGCTGGGGTCGGCCCATCTTTAGCTTAGAAGTCTACCAGTCCTTGGCTTGGGTCTGCCGATCTGTAGCTTAGGGGGTCTACCTGTCGTTGGCTGGTGTCTGTCCATCTGTAGCTTAGGGGTCTACCCGTCCTTGACTGAGGTCTGCCCATCTTTAGCTTAGTAGTCTACCTGTCCTTGGCCTGGTGTCTGCCCATCTTTAGCTTAGGGGTCTACCCGTCCTTGGCTGGGGTCTGCCCATCTGTAGCTTAGGGGTCTACCTGTCCTTGGCTGGGGTCTGCCCATCTTTAGCTTAGGGGTCTACCCGTCCTTGGCTGGGGTCTGCCCATCTTTAGCTTAGAAGTCTACCTGTCCTTGGCTGGGGTCTGCCCATCTGTAGCTTTGTGGTCTGCCCGTCCATTCCTGGGGTCTGTCTATCTGTAGCTTAGCAGTCTACCTGTCCTTGGCTAGGGGTCTGCCCATCTTTAGCTTAGGGGTCTACCTGTCCTTGACTGGGGTCTGCCCATATTTAGCTTAAATATCTACCTGTCCTTGGCTGGTGTCTGCCCATCTTTAGCTTAGGGGTCTACCCGTCCTTGGCTTGGGGTCTGCCTATCTGTAACTTAGGGGTCTACCTGTCCTTGGCTGGGGTCTGCCCATCTGTAGCTTTGTGGTCTACCCGTCCATTCCTGGGGTCTGTCTATCTGTAGCTTAGCAGTCTACCTGTCCTTGTCTGGGGTCTGCCCATCTTTAGCATAGGGGTCTAACCGTCCTTGGCTGGGGTTTGCCCATATTTTAGCTTAGGATCTGCCTGTCCTTGGCTGGGGTCTGCCCATCTTTAGTTTAGGGGTCCGTTTTCTGGACAGGAAACCGTTAAAAAACTTGTGAATCATTTTCCGCCATTTTGAAGTTCATTTTTTGGGTGAGTCCTGTCCCGATTTTGTCGAATTTTGGATATGTTATTCAGCAATGTTTTCTGGACACTGTGGACAGGAAACCGTTTTGAAAGCTTGTGAATCATTTTGCCCAGCTCTTATTGCAAATTATTTGTATTATTATTCTTAGAAAACCCCCAGTCCGTCATTTTAAAATTCGTTTTGGGGGTGTTCCCCTATTCCAATTTTGTCTAATTTTGGACATGTTCTTCAGCAATATTTTTTGGACAGGAAACCGTTTAAAAAGCTTGTGAATCATTTTGCCCAGCTCTAATTCTAAATTATTTGTAATGTTATTCTTAGAAAACCCCCAACCCGCCATTTTGAAATTCCTTTTTGGGGATGTTGCCGTGGTCCGCTTTGGTCGAAATTTTGATATGTTATTCAGCAATTCTTTCTGGACAGGAAACCGTTTATAGATCTTGTCAATCATTTTGCTCAGCTTTCATTGCAAATTATTTGTATTATTATTGGTATTTCTTAGGAACCCCAAACCGCCATTTTGAAATTCATTTTTGGGGTTGTTCCCCTATTCCGATTTTGTCTAATTTTGGACATGTTATTCAGCAATTCTTTCTAGACAGGAACAGGTTTTAAAAGCTTGTGAATCATTTTGCCCAGGTCTAATTCTAAATTATTTGTAATATTATTCTTAGAAAACCCCCAACCCGCCATTTTGAAATTCCTTTTTGGGGGGGTGTTCCCGTTGTCCGATATGGTCGAATTTTGAATATGTTATTCAGCAATGGTTTCTGGACAGGAAACCGTTTAGATAGCTTGTGAATCATTTTGCCCAGCTCTAATTCCAAATTATTTATATTATTATTGGTATTTCTTAGGAACCCCCAATCCGCCATTTTGAAATTCATTTTTGGGGGTGTCCCTTATTGCGATTTTGTCTAATTTTGGATATGTTATTCAGCAATTTTTTCTGGACAGGAAACCGTTGAAAAAGCTTGTGAAGCAATTTTGCCCAAGTCCAACTCTAAATTGCCTGGACTAGTCTCCGACTCTGCGCTCTTGTCATTACATTTGTGGGGCGTCGTGGCTCAGTGGTAAGTTCGCCGCCTTGTGACCGGAGGGTTGCAGGTTCGAATCCCACTCTAGCCGCTGCGTACGGACCTTGGGCAAGACCTTCACTCGCAATTGCTCTTGGCGCTTCGGCGTGAAAATTCCGGCACAGTATCAAATGCTGTAGTCGGGAGCGCCTCTGAGTAGTAGTTGACTTCGAGAGGCGCTATAGAAATATCCGGAATAAAATAAAATAAATAAATAAAAAATTTGCTCGTACACTCGTATTTTCTTGTATCGTTTAACTTTCACATGTGGTACGGCTTTTAATTCGGCAATTATCTCTGGCTGCAGCAAGAATCTCTCTGTATTGCCCATCTTTGCGATACTGGCACACATCAAGGTGACATAAGGTGTAAGTGAACACTGGATTTTACGCGGAAATCCCTCTTCTTCCACGTCACTACCACACAGTCTAACATCAACCTTCACCAATTTCGCAGGAATGGCATCTCCTGCTACACATTGCAAGTTCACTTTTCCAATAGCCCGATAGCGCATTGGATAACATCTGGCGTAGAGAGATCGAGTCCCATAGGCGGACATGCTTTGTAGGCTGCAATTTGCGCCGTGTATTGCAGGCTGTCTGTTCTGTTAGTAGTTAAGATTTATCGCATAACATGTACATGTACAGCGCAGTGCGTTTGCAGGCGCTTAATTAAAGAATAAATATTATTATTTGTATTAATTTGTTCCACCTTTATGCCTTCCAGTAATAATTTCTTCACTAATCACCGGAATTTCTGCACCCGAGTCGCTCAGTGCTCTGGCTTTCACTGGCTCTTTTCCGTCCACTCCACGAATTTCGTCCTCGACATACTGCAAGAACGATTTCTTTAATATTCGACTGTCATCTTTTCCTACGACTTCTCTCTGAATTCCATCATCCAATAGAATTTCTTTTTGAATACCACATTTCATTACTGACTTTACCTCAGTCTCTTGGTTTTCTTGACCCGTGCTTTGATTCTATCACTAACCACTTGTATCAAATTCACCCTTGTGTGTTCCTGATTTCTGCTAGAACTAGCTGCTGCACTGGAACTGGACAAAATTTAATCAAGTGTTTGTCAGAACCACAGTTGTGACAACGCTTCACAACCATACCTCGTTGTTCATTTCCTTCATTTCTCTAATACTGCGTAAACGACGTGTTGCCTTCCCTCTTGGCAAACGTCGCTAGCGATTTGTTACATCCCTGACGACCAAACGTCAATTCTCTGTTCTCATTGGGTACAGGAACACTAGCCTTGACTTCTTTACCTTTGAACTGGTTCCCTGTTTCTGGATTGCCTTTCCACTTTCCACTCTGGCTTTGGCTTCCTGAACGTTGAGAAGGATTACTGTTTGTATTTGGGAATGCAAACCCAATTCGATTGTTTACATGAATGTCTGCTAGGTCTGCGACTGCACTAGCTTGGAGACACTCAGTTCCTTCCCTCGATAATACACTCTGTAGTGGACCTGGCGGTAAACATTCTTTCAGCTTACCGCAAAGAGCGTATCATACTCTCTGTTCACGTTTCGACTTCTCACATAATAATTTAGCAAGTTCTTCAGTCTTGCCGTAAACATCGTATAGTCTCTTCTGTCGTCTTCTTAGCATCCACGAATTTTGATCTGTACTCTCTCGGGGTCAATTTAAATTCTTTTAACAAGTGTTGCTTGACTCTATCGTAATTGACTAGATCATCAAATGACAATCTATTCAAAACGGTTCGAGCTTTCGGCGTCATCAATCGTAGTAATAATTTCACCCAAAACGGCCGTTTCACAGCAAAACTACGAAGCGCATTCTCGACTGCTTCAAAATATAATGGCACCTCCATCATATCAGTTGGCATTTTAGGCAATATGTGCTTTATTGCATCGCCTATTAGTAGTATAGAATGTGATAGACTGACGCATTTGACCAATCTTAGGTCCAAATCGCTACCTAGTAGGTTCACAAAAGGTTTCTAACCTTTAGCGAAGGATGAAAAATCTCCGACGTGCACGAGCCTATAGACACGAGTCAATTAAAATCAACCAATAACTCGGTAAAGGCTAATCCAGCGTGCACATATAAAAAGGTATGAAAAAATATTTTCATACAAACAGCTTAAAGAACATCACCCCAACATAAAATGGAATACTCGAAGAAAACTGTTATTGAATTAAGAAAAATCGCCAAGCAGAGCGGCTTGGTTGGGTATACGACACTGCGGAAAGCGGAGTTGATTGCTAAAATTGAAGCTAACGAGACCCAAACACTAATTCCCTCACATTTTGCACCAATCTCACCTAATACCAGTTTGCAGACGGCTTCGGCCATCAAGGGCTTCACGAAACAATACACGGTAGAGGGAGCTAAGGGTATTGATGCCACATCTTTTCTTAACACCGTTCGAGCACAGGCGGTCGACTTGTTGTTAAAAAATCGTCAGACAAAGACCAACTTTGTCCTTACCTGCACAATGGAGCGTGTTGACATGAAGACTGGAGAAGTATATTCCAAAGATTTTCCATTCGTTTCAAGGACTGAGGTGATTCTAGACTCCACCGATGTAAGTGAAATTTATAACAACGCGAAAGATAAAATTATTGAGTCGATGGCTACCTTCCAGATGCGTGGTAGTAACTGGAGACTCAGAGCGGTTCAAAAATTAGAAATCAACACGGTTGTTTATAAACCGCTGAAAGGTAGTTCTTACATTCCACTACCGAAATGTTTGGCGAATAAAAAGGGAATTATTAATATGAAGAACGAAGACGAAGAATGTTTCAAGTGGTGTGTAACGAGAGCCTTAAACCCTGTTGTGAGAGATTCGGAAAGAATTACGAAAGAATTAATCAAGCAGTCTGAGGAACTTAATTGGTCCGGCATCGAATTCCCAGTAGCAGCGGATGCTAACGTGATAAGCAGGTTTGAGAGAAATAATAATATTAGTATTAATGTTTTTGGTTATGAGGAAGATGTTAACCTGTTCCCACTATATTTATCAAAGCATGAGAACGATCGGTGTGTAGATCTATTACTCATTTCTGATGGAGAAAAGAAGCATTATTGTTGGATAAAGAACTTTAATAGATTGATGGCGGCGCAAACAGACAAGTCCGTTCATTCGATGCACTATTGTAAAAGATGCTTAACAGGATTCAGTAGAAAAGATTCGTTACACAAACACACCGAGTACTGTTCCAAACACGACGCTCAAAAGATAGAACTTCCAAAACTGGGAACTATGTTGAGTTTTAAATATTATTATAGAAAGATGAGAGTCCCCTTTGTAGTGTACGCCGATTTCGAAAGTTTTAAAAGGCATTTTTAAATTTTCTATAGACACTTGTCAACCAGATCCCAACACGTCCTACACCAACAAATACCAAAAACACGTTCCAAGTTCTTTCTGTTATAACATAAAATGTTTCGATGATGACTTATATTCGAAAGCCCCCGTAATGTTCACAGCGAAGAACGAAGGCGATGACGTAGCGCAGATATTTATAGACACTCTTATAGATGATATAAAAGATATTTACAAGCGATTTAAATTTTCAAAAGACATGATATTCTGGAACGGAGACAAGGAGCTATACGACTCGGCTACTGTTTGCCACATTTGCGAAGGCGAACTAGGCGATGACCGAGTTCGAGACCACTGTCATTTAACTGGAAAATATAGAGGAGCCGCTCATAAAATTTGTAATCTACACTATAAAGTCCCGAAGTTTATCCCAGTACTGCTACATAATTTATCCGGATACGACAGTCATTTATTCGTAAAGAAATTACGAGGCGATGAAGTAGATTACTAACACGGGGTTGGGGACATTACCGTAATTACGTTTAAAACCAGTTTTGACTGGCCTACAACACCCAGTTTTTCTGGTCCCCACCACTCCATTATCTCACCGAATTAAGAGGATGCCGATCTATACCATCTAGGCTTCCAGAGGGTCCTGAAACCCACGGACAATTATAGCAGACCGACTTCCAGGGCCTCCTGAGGGCCCCGAGGCCAATGGGCTCTTACAGCAGATCGACCTTCAAAGGGTCTCCAGAGGCCTACGAACCCATATAGCATATCCACTTTCTCCTGTGTATTTTAGAACAAAATATGCGGGCCCTTAGCGCAGGGCCTTCAGAGAGGGTCCTGAAACCCACGGACAATTATAGCCAATCGACTTCCAGGCAGTCCGTGGAATCCACGAACGCTTATAGCTTAGAAGTCCTCGAGTGTGACAACTTTCACAGTGTGACGATAATATCTGTCACGAGTGTCACGTTTAAGCTAGGAGTGTAATAACAGCTTTAAATATTTAAATTGGGAATATACGCCAAGTTGAATATTTTAAAAAACGGTGCGGCGCTCCTGAGTAGGTTTCTTGAAGGGGCTATTTTAAATTCACAGAACGAATGAATGAAAGAATGGAAATAGAGAGACTGAGAGAGGTAGAGAGATAGACAGAGACATTATTTTATCATAATCATAATTATACCATAATCATCATCATAGGCGCCGACTTTTGGTTTTGTCTCTGGGTGCCAGTCAGGGGCGGATCCAGAAGGTTTATTTTTTTAGTCATCCGCCATTTTCCATCGTCTGCACAAAAAATTTAAAAAGGGGACCATGTCTCCTAAAATTTGACGACTTTTAGGAATTCATCCCCATAAAATGTAACGACCTTTTTAGGAATACCCCAAAATTTAATTTAAGGTCCGAATTCCCCTGGGGGCCAGGCCCCCACCGAACTTTTTCTCTGGGTGCCAATACACCCAAGGCCCCCAAGAAGTCGGCGCCTATGATCATCATTACACCAGTAATATATACTTTTTCGCTGAATATAGAAACAAAGTAGAATCACTACTCACCGGAGGATTTTCGTCTTTCCTTGGGCAGATTGCCGTTTCGTCCTGTGCATGTCATATTGTCCTCAAGACCAAGACCAAGACCAAAACCAATGCCAAGACTTTTGGTCTCAAAGTCAACAAGACCCTGCTTGGACTCGTCAGGACGTCTATTAGACGCCGACGGCCTCCTCCTAGCTAACTGCTAGTCTGCCGCCCCCATGCGTGGGAAAGAATTGCTGGACGATAAACACTATGTAATGATATTCAGGGTCTGCAGAGACCATATACTGTTTTTTTTTTAATAACCCACAAAAAGCTGCGGGGGCACAGGCTTATTTTGATGGCGGCCTGAACTCGCCACGTCACAAAGCTATCAATGGGCTCCTGCGGTTTTTTAATTATGAGACAAACGCCACTTTGCCACACACCGCGCCCTGATAACTATGCCAATATAAATCTTTAAAATTTTCACAGAGCTACGCTATACCCAGCCTTATACTGGCGCAGCAGCTCAAAAGCCTTAATAGCCAGGCTGCAAGGAAAAAATTTACCATGTTAGGGGTCCGGCCTTATAACAGCGCCGTATGAGCTCAAAATTCGTAATAGCCAGGCTGTAAGGAAGAATTAAAAATTTAGCAAATTTAACGATTATAAACTAAATTATAATTGACCTCCATATTCTCCACGACAGGTTCACCCAAGGCTGCTAAAATTGCATCTTCTACCTGTTGAGGCAGTTGTAAATTTTCACATTCAGAATCTGAATCTTCATTTACGCCTACTTTTAGCCTGTTAACTTTCTCACACAGCGACTTCCGTTCAATTGCCAGCTGCCTTAATTTTAACGCTGATTCATTCAGCCGTTGTTTCATCTTTCTATAATTTTGATTTATTCTGCTAAGCTGCATTTCTGCAGATTTAATTTTCTCTTTTTTACTAACCTCTTTAAATGGAATATCAGCTAAAGCTCGCAAAAATTTCTGTTCCTTATCCATATCGAATGTTTATAGGACGTTTACCGTTCAACAACCTTTCGTCCGACACATGGGATGTCAATCCAGACTGAGCAGGTCCTATATATAAACACCCACGTTGATCTGCCTGCCTGCCTGCCCACTTCCATTAGTAAGCATGCAGAGACTCTTACGCGCAGCCTGCCAGCCACCAAAATTTGCGACGGTCCATATAAGTCGATGGTTAAGACTCGGACAGAGACTGACAGGCGCACGGCTACCCCAGCCTGGCCCCAGCCATCAAAGTTTAGCCCCAGAGCGGAACGCCTGCGTGCGGCTACGCCGCAAGGCTAGCCAGCAACGATACATGAGATTCATGACAATACAATGAATACATATGCATACATACATACATACATACATACATACATACATACATACATACATACATCCATACATACATACATCCATACATGCATACATCCATACATACATGCATACATCCATACATACATCCATACATACATCCATACATACATCCATACATACATACATACGTCCATACATACATACATACATCCATACATCCATCCATACATACATGCATACATACGGATATCGTCTGGCCGCTATAGAGGCCATTAGGGTTCAGCCAAATTATTTGTGCTTTTATGACACACTTGATATTAACTATAGCTTTTGACTTAACCATTGTGCGGAGAACCGAAAAGGCAGACACAGGCCAACGCAGATGCAGACAGAGACACACACAGAGGCGCACACAGGCACACACACAGAGGAAGACATATGCCCACATAGAGGCTTTAGGCTACATCATTCAACGCTTGTTATAAAACAGATGCGTATTATTTTCCATCAGTGCAGCAGTCTCCGCCAACTACCTAATTGTGATTTATTGCTTTGTACCCACATAGAGGCTTTAGGCTACATCATTCAACGCTTGATATAAAACAGATGCGTATTATTTTCCATCAGTGCAGCGGTCTCCGACAACCACCTAATTGTGATTTATTGCTTTGTATTATATTCCATTAGTAAGCATCCTGTTTCACGTGATGTGGCTTTGTTTAGCGCTGAGAAATCTCGGGGATATAGGCCTACATTACATTTACGTAAAAATCATTCATCATCCTTTCCATCTATCTATCCATCATTTTTCCATTCATCCATCCATCCATCCATCCATCCACCGCGGTCTGGGTTTTACAACAAGCGAACCATAAACACAGGCCAAAATAATAAGGACTTTGACCGATCATCGCCCATATCGACGCCGTGCACTTTCAGGCGATGACTGTAAGCCTTAAATCCAACAGTGGCCTATTTTTTATGTACTGTGGCGCTTCATACGGTGAAGGAGTATAAATCGTGTTTAAAGGACTTGTATAATTAAAGACTTGGAAGTCCTTATTATTTTGGTCATGGCATCTATGTACGTGGCGCTTCATACGGTGAAGGAGTATAAATCGTGTTTACACTGTGGTTTTTCTACGATCAACAAATAATTATTTTAAAGGAATAAACAATTGCCCGTGCTGAATGTATATTCCACTTAAATGACATTCTATTTAGCCCCATTTTTCTAAAGTTATTAGTACACCAATTAGGCTTAAAAAGTTAGTATTTTTTGACTTTTGGAAAAAACATGAAAAACAATATATTTTTTATGCGTGAACATAATAGAATGGAAAAAGATAAATTGTTAGTTAAGGTTCTAAAACACGCCTTAAGAGTTTTTTGCGTGCTGAATGGGCAGCTAATACATGAATATTGAATAACAATAATAATAATAATAATTAGCCTTGTTTTGAATATTTTTTCAATTTAAATAAAAGAATATGTTATGGTATACATAAAATCATAATGTTGGGGCAAAACTTTTGCAAATGGCTTATGATAGGCAAAACAAATCTCTGCTGCCACAGGTGCATTGGGGAGTACTGTTTCAAGCATTTAGCACGACTGCGAAACGGTTGCGGGACAAAACCCTGCGCTAAATGTGGGAGGGGTATCAAAAACCGCTTGGGTGAGTGTATGAAGTGTGGTTATTTCGCTAAATATTTCAGAGCTCGACGAGGTGGGTTAGTCCGTGAATTTAATAAGGAATGGAAGCGACTATCAAATATATCAGTAGAATAAAAAAAATAATCATTTGAACAAACGATATAGTTATTGTATTGAGCTAATACAGATGAGCAAGCGACAATCGAATATCAGTAGGCAAAAATTTCATTTTGAACAAATGATATAATTATTATATTAAAGAAAAGTTTGCCACAGTAGTATAAAATAATTTATAACTATGGCATTGTCTGCGAATGAAAAAATTGAACAATTGTTGGGTGAGTTTACTGGCCCCCCAGCTCTTCGAGCTGTTCTAAAAAATATCTTAGACGAACCTATCCCAGATGCAGTCAAAAGGCGCTTACTACAGCCACTGCTTCCAAGGCCAATTCCTCCAGTGCGCAAGCATAGAGGGGCAAAACGTAAATCCCTTCTAGCACAATTCGACCCGCTCCTCATTAAGAAGGAGAGAGGTGGACCACCGCCATTTCTAGTACACAAAGAGCTCGCCAACCAGCTTCTGAGAGACTTCCGTGCAGAAGTACCTCTTAACCACAGGCTGGAAAGAGATGCGTTGGCTTTCTTGAGTGCAATGGAGCACAACATTGAGGCGCAACTCAACGAAGAGCTGTTGAAACAAGACGGTCTGAAATACTCGCAAGTGTTGACAGTTGAGTTGGAAAAGCTGGCTCCGACCGTTGACATGTTGTACGACGGAAACGCGACCCCGGGTACTATTACCAATACGGCCTACTTTCGAAGCAAAGCAGTGCCAATTACGAATGCGAGTAAAATCCAAGGGGCTGTACGAAAGGCCAAGGCCGAAGTACTAAAAAGCCTCGAGGACTATACCAATGAGGGGTCAGGCTGGAGGGTGAGGCGGGTCGTGGCGGTAGACCTCAGCGTTGCAAAATATCAACCATTTCGTGCAAGGAGCTACTTTCCTACACCAAAGTATATACCCCCTCGTACGGTTATTAATGTAAAGAATAAAGATAACCGATGCTTCGAGTGGGCCATATTAAGTGCTATGTATCCAGTAGGTCATGGACAAAATCCAGATCGCCCAACTAAGTATCGGGGCCACCTCCTCGAGCTAAACTTCGATGGTATAGAATTTCCAGTGAAGGTCACAGATATCGGTAAGTTCGAACGTCAGAACCCTAATATAAGCGTCTCAGTCTTCGGGTGGGATAAAGCTTTGTATCCAATTTATGTCTCAAAGCAGACCAATAGAGACTATAATATCGATCTTCTACTGTTAGTCAGTGGTGAGAATTACCACTACGTCTGGATTAAAGACCTTGGCCGAATTCTTAATCAAAATAGCAAAGACAAAAGCAAAAAACACCCATGCCGTCGCTGCCTACACATATTCTGTAGACAAGACTTGCTGGATGCTCATATCAAAGATTGTCAGGGCATTAGTCAGAAGCCTCAGCGGATTGAGATGCCAAAAGAGGATGAAAATATCCTCAAATTCCAGAACCATCACAAACAGATGCGCACTCCGTATATTATTTACGCGGACTTCGAGGCTCTAAACATACCAATCGAAGGTGCAGCCATGAATCCCAGCGAGAGCAACACCAGACAGATAGCTGAGCAGAAACCGTGTAGCTTCTGTTATATAGTGGTTCGATACGATGGCCGCACCAAGAAGCCGGTGCTATATCGTGGAGAAAACGCCGTGGAAGAGTTCCTACAACGACTACAAGGCGAGCTAGCCACTATCAAACAAAGGCTGGCCACCCCAGCTAAGATGGTTATGTCACCGGCCGATCGCCAATCATTCCGCGAGGCTATCGAATGTCACATCTGCGGAGAAGCGCTCGAAGCGGATAGAGTTCGCGACCACTGCCACATTACCGGTAAGTACCGAGGTGCTGCTCACAACGCCTGCAACCTCAAACTTCGAATATATCCAGATAAGTGTAAGGTACCGGTGGTCTTCCACAATCTGCGAGGTTACGACAGCCACCTCATAATGCAAGCGATAGGCAGCTGTGAGGCCGCACAGGATGAACAAACTGAAATTAACTGTATTCCAAACAATATGGAGAAATATATGACATTTAATATTGGGCAACTACAGTTCATCGATAGTCTCCAGTTTCTAAACAGCTCTTTGGATAAATTATCAGGAAACCTATCGCTAGAGGATTTGAAAGTCACAGCAGCATATATAAAGGAAAGTTTCGTTCACAATGATAGGACAAAACTAGATCTTTTGAGGCGAAAGGGCGTATATTGTTACGAGCACATTGACGATTACCACCGCTTCGAAGAAGACCGACTTCCACCCAAAGAAGCGTTCTACAGCAGGCTCTCCCGAGAGAACATTTCTGATGAGGATTATCAACACGCCCAAAGAGTATGGAACGAATTCGACTGTAAAACTCTGGGCGACTATCACGACCTGTATCTCCGCACGGATGTACTTCTACTCGCAGATGTCTTCGAGACCTTCAGAAACACATCGATGAAACACTACAGTTTAGATCCGGCAAATTACTTCAGCCTGCCAGGAATGGCCTGGGACGCTTTGTTGAAAAAGACGAAGATCGAGCTCGAACTTTTAACCGATATAGATATGCATTTGTTCGTAGAGAAAGGTCTCCGAGGTGGAATCTCGATGGTATCTAAGCGCTTCGCAAAAGCCAACAACCCACAATGCCCCGACTACGATACCACGAAGCCAGACAACTGGATCATGTATCTCGACGCGAATAATCTTTACGGCTGGGCGATGCAACAGCCATTGCCGGTTGGAGGATTTAGCTGGGAAAGTCCAACTCTCGATGAAGTGTTGGAAACTCCAGATGACGCGCCTGAAGGCTTCCTACTTGAAGTCGATCTCGGGTACCCGGAGCACCTCCACGAATCACATAGCGACTATCCCTTAGCACCGGAGACCCTGTCAGTCCAAGAGGAGTGGTTGAGTGACTATCAGAATGTGCTTATGAACGAGTTGGGAGGCAAGTTCACAAAGCATGTGAAGTTAGTACCAAGCCTACGACCTAAGGAGCGGTATGTGGTCCATTATAGAAATCTCAAACTCTACCACTCGTTAGGGCTACGAGTTTCTAAAATTCATCGTGTCATTAAGTTTAGACAGGAGGCATGGATGGCTCCATACATCGAGATGAATACGAAATTGAGAGCGAAGGCAACGTCGGAGTTTGAGAAGGATTTCTTCAAACTGGCTAATAATGCGGTCTTTGGAAAGACCATGGAAAATCTTAGAAAAAGAATCAGAGTTAACCTGGTGCCGACCTCAAAAGTTGACAAACTTCGTAAACTTATCGCCGACCCGGCCTACATATCACACAAAATTTTCAACGACCAACTCGCCGCGATTCACAGTTTGAAGAACAAGCTCAAGTTAAACAGACCTGTATATGTTGGTCAGGCTGTCCTGGACCTCAGCAAGCATCTCATGTACGGCTTCTGGTACAACGATGTGAAAAACGAGTACGGAGAAAAAGCCCAGTTGCTATATACAGACACTGACAGCCTGTTATTTCAGGTGGAAACTCCGAACGCCTATGCCGATATGTGGAATAAAAAACACCTATACGACCTCTCAGAGTTTCCAAGAGACAGCCCCTATTACGACGTCGAGAACAAGAAAGTCGTGGGAAAGTTCAAAGATGAATGTAACGGAGTTGCCATAGCCCAATTCGTGGGACTGCGTCCGAAAATGTACTCGATCTTAAAATCGGGTGGTTCAGAGATCAGGAAAGCAAAAGGCGTTCAGAGAGCAGTTGTGAAGAAGGATCTGCACCACGAGCTATATAAGGAGTGCCTGTTCGAACGAGAAGAGATGCGGCACACACAAGTCGTGATTAGAAGCCACGACCACCAGATCGGAGTGTACGAGCAGAATAAGATCAGCCTCTCTCCATTAGACACAAAAAAGTGGATATCTCCGGACGGGATAACAACGCTGGCATATGGGCACTACAAAATCAACGACGGTTGAGTATTCTATCGGGGGGTAACTCAGTGCCCATAGGCACCAGAAGCAGCTCCTCACGTACAAAACCGCGGCCAGGCCCATCAACTAGATGGTATAAAGCCGGTTTACCAGCCTGCCGAACAACATCCAAAATAGCGTGGATGGTGAGCGACCAGTTAGGATCGGTGGCACGTTTGCTTCCACCTTCGAGCTCGCCGGGAGCGTACAAATAGCGGACGAGAACGTCGTGTCCGAGAATAGGCTCATCCATTCCCCACAAACGAGTTTTCATTTGTGAATGAGAGGGCTTCTGTGTCACTTTAGCAGCTTTCATCGCTTCAACCGGCTTCATGTCGAGCAAGCGCGTCGGCTCATCGTTTAGTGTAGCTACAACTTCGGGCAATCGTCGAACCCATTCCACTGACCGTTCTGATGACCCCCTTGCATCCAGGAGCAATTCCTGAGCGTATTGAGCACCGAAGAGTCGCTCAGCTAGAGTACGGTTAAAGCGTTCAACGATGCCCTGTTGGCGATGATTTCCGGCCTGTCCGCGTCTTACAAGAACGTCGTGCTTCGCCAGCAACGGTGTAAAATCACCCATAAATTCGCGTCCAGGATCGACCTGAAAGAGTCGAGGCCAAGTTAATGGGCCCCTCTTATAGATCCGGCTTAAAGCGGCGGCGACTTCGGTCGCACTTTTGTTGATCAACGGTTCAGCTTCTTTGTATCGTGAGGCAACATCAGCAACAGTGAGAGCGTATTTATAAGTCTTTCGACCTACTTTATCGTGAGGTAAAAACAAGAGATCGGCTTGGTGTACCGCGTTTGGCCGATTTTCATCGAACTTTGGACGCGGTATGCGGCGTGGAACGGGAAGATAAATCTGCCACACAGCTTGTTTCTTCAACCAATCACGAGCCTCCGCCTCGGAAACTTTGGCGGCTGAGGCTAGTTTATTCACCGCAGCCTTACCTCGCCAGTAACCTCTAGGGCTGTAATAGACGGCTGAAAGGTGCTTTGACATTTCAGTAATACTATATATTACAAACAGGTAAACACATACACAAATGAATTTCATTTGCGTTTTCGCTGGCTCGTTCTGACACCCATCCCCAGCCTCGACTTTGCTGACATAATGGCCGATACCAGCCGCGCATCCTTCTTCTCATAATCCGGAGTTTCATCGGTGAGTGCGATCTTCGACGCGGCTGCAGCGAGGATGTCATCTGCGTGATTACGCCCTGGGGTATCTCTATGAACTGCGTAAGCCACATCGTGGTGGAGGCACGCACGGTCGAGCTGATTAACACCGTGATATCGCTGTGACAGCCGTTTGTCGAGTTTTGTGAATGGTCCACAGTAAGAGTACTTTCCCGTGTTCTGAAAAGAACCTCCCGGATTATCTTCCGAAGACATACCGGATGGAAGGCTCATATGCATTTCTGGTAGAGGTAGAGCGTTGAGGGCCCTATTCAGTAGAGAACCTCCAGTCTTTCGCACTTTAGAAGGCAAAATTTGGCTCTTCTTTGCACCGCAGACGGCACAGGTTCCCTTCTTGGCTGGCCGACCGTTTCGTAACTCGACGATTGTTTCATTTGAAGTCTCAGTATGTTTCTTACATCGTAGGCAATACATTGTGTTCGTTGAATACAATCATAACTCGTTGTCTCTATATGGAAATAACAAATTTCGATCTCGAAGCCGACGATGGGAAAAAACACCACCATTGGTTGTTGCCATCAAGCATACGATGCATAATCTGTGGGCCTAGCGGATGTGGAAAAACAAACCTACTACTCAACCTCCTTCTGAAGAAGGGGTACCTACGTTTTGACCGGCTCTATCTATACTCAAAGTCTCTGGGACAGGAAAAATATCAGTTTCTTCGGGACTGGATAACAGAACTCGAAAAAGTTGCCGGTAAGGAAGTGGCTTCCTTTCACTCTTGCTCAGATGAAATAGTTCCAGTTGAATCATTAAATAAGAATGCCAGAAGCCTTCTAGTTTTCGATGACGTCATGCTTGAAAAACAGTCGCCCATCGAAAGGTATTTCACTATGGGTCGACACGGTGGCGCGGACTGCTTCTACTTAACACAGAATTATTTTCGAATTCCGAAGCAAGCGATCCGTGACAATGCTAATCTTATCGTCCTCTTCAACCAAGACAGCAAAAATTTGCGAGCCATTCACGATACGTTCGTAGGCGGCGACATGTCTTTCGATGAGTTCCGTACGTTCTTCAGCGAGTGTGCTGCCCAGCCATATGGATTCGCAGTCATAGATTTGACGTCCAAGGTGTACGATGGAAAATATCGCTGCGGGTTCGATCGCTTCTATAAGCCGAAGGCAAGTATTTAAAGACATGATATAGGCAACATATAGCCGACATACAAACGCGATGTGGACAAAAGTTATCGTTACTGATTGATTGAATGTGTATAAAAAAATACCTTAGCGTGACAGTTGTGACGATATTATCAGTCACATTGTAAAACTTGTCACACTTAAGAACTTACAAGATATAGTCGACATACAACCACGATGTGGACAAAGGTTTCTTCTAAACAGGAGCGAGACGCGTTAACTCAGGATTATTTAGCTCGGAGAAATCCATTGAGACAGCGTTTCGTAGATGAGAAGCTCGGTGAAGCCAACCTTCAGTACGATGCGGCAAAGCTTTTCAAACCAATCGCCACAGCCACGGCCGAATCCCAGGCGGCTACGTCTAAGGAGCTGCAGAAAGTTACCAGCGCCTTACAGGATTTGCCGGCGCAGATTTCAGAGTCTGCTAATTTTAACCCGATAGCGGCTTTGTTCGGTGATTCCGCAGGAACAGCAGCTGCTCCAGCGCTTCCGGCGCTTCCAGCATCCCGAATCCCCCACGCATTGTTAGTCGATCCAAACAAATATCTCAACGTCGAGGCAATAACACGGCACGGTTTCAAACCTCCGAGCGAGCTCGATCTAGCCGACAAGGCAGGTGCCGAAAAGATAATCGGTGAGGTCAATCACTATAATCGCCACACCCTGGGCAAAGAGAAAAAGATGGCTAAAAAGCAAAAAGACGAAGAAAAGGTAGATGCGGTGACTGCAGATATCGAAGCCCTAAAGGAATATAAAAAGCGAATCGATACACTGATAGAGGGCCACAGCCTCATCAAAAAGGGAAAGGGTTTCAGTGTCCCAGCCGTTCCTCTTAAATTACAAGGTAGCGCCTTGGGTGAGCTCTCCGTCGACCCCGTCGCGCTGTCTGCTGGTAGACTGAGAGTGTTTAAAGGTGGGAACCTCGTGCTCGAAGCTCCTGCCGATGAGTCGTTGTTCAGCCTGTTAACGAAACGATTTGTTAAGACTAAGCAATATTCGCCTCAAGCAATTGAAACTTTTAAAAAGCTCGTACAGATGTCTGGTCTGCCTATTCATGGCCGGAAAAGTAAAAAGTTCCAGCTGATTCGAGGCGGCGCGGTGCAATTTTACAACGATCCAAACGCCCTGGTAGAGAGGTTGCAGCTTTTGGTGGCCTCTAGGGCCGCGGGAAACACTGGTCTCGGCAACGAAATCTCCGCCATTTTTGACGAGTTACTGCGTTCCGGTGCGATCTCCAAAGAGCTGGCACTCGAATTGAATAGAAACATGCTCATAAAATAGAAATAGAAAACAAAATTCATGGCTCAGATGGAACGCTCGGAGAAACTGCTCGAAGAAATTCGAGACCTTTTGCAGCCTAAGGAAAATTTTAGTATAGTTGTTTCCTCAGATACTACAGGGTGGACCACGGCTTTCTCACCACCGCTGTACCTGGATCCAAAAAGACGCTTTGAGCTTGCTTTGGTCAATCTTGAAACTTATAACTCGATCCCGAACATAGACAGCACAAATAACAAGTTCGTCTACAGCTCCACCAATGGACAGACGTGGAAGACGATCATTTTGCCCGACGGAAGCTACGAGATCGCACAGATTAATGACGAAATCAGCCGGCAGATAGAAAAGCAAAATCTGCCGCCGACAGGTGTTCCTCAGCTCGGCTTTAATTCTCCTATTACTATAGGAGCCAACGCATCTACCCTACGCGCCTTCGTAAAGATAACGAATGCCCAATATATAGTAAATATGGCGCAATCTACTATCAGGCAAACGCTCGGTTTTAACCCTCAGAGGCTTGGTATTGGTTATAAAGAGGGAGAAAATCCAGTCGATATTCTCCGGGTGGACACAATCCTGGTAAATTGTGACATTATCTCTGGATCGTATCGAAATGGTAGCCAGCTGCCAGTAATCTACAGTTTTTTCCCGGATGTATCGCCCGGCTACAAGGTAATCGAGTCTCCGAAAAATCTGGTGTACCTACCAGTTGCACCGGCTGGCAACGTACAGGGCATTCGTGTGTGGCTGACCGACCAGAATGGTGAACAATTAAACCTCCGCGGTGAGACAGTAACTATAAGGTTTCACATCCGCAGTGCGTAGATTTTCACACTTAAATATTCTCATGTTAGTTCTTGGGATTAAAAAGCGGCGTCGTGTCGTGGGTGGCGGACTTTTCGACTGGATACCCAAAATCGCGGGCTTCCTTGGTCGTGCAGGCTCCTTCATTTCGGCGAATAGAGGCACAATCACAAACGTTGCCAAGGCGGTTGGTAATGTCGCGAAAGCCGGCGCCACAACAGCATCTGCCGTCAGGCAAATTGTTGATGCCGTGAAAGCGAGACGCGCTGCGGCCGTAAATGAAGCTCATTTACGAAATGAAAATTCATCTGCCGCGCCCGTTGTTCCCGCACCTTTGGAGAAGGCGCTCAGCGACAAGAGCATCGAATACTTAAAACAACTGGCTGTGAGTCCACCACCCGTTGTTCCGACAATGGCTGACATAAACAGCCGCATTGCTGGATCCGGTTTCAAGACTATAAAGCCGAGTCGTTGTGGTAGGGGTCTGTTTCTTGCAAAATGAAAAAAATTTCCGACTAATTCACAAAACGGAAAAAAAGTTTAACCCACCACATATGAAATTAATTTGCAACATGATTAATAATTGAAGCTTGAACTTTTTTAACTATAATAATGGCAGCATTTGACGTGCCGAGTGAAATGTTGGACATCGCTTCGGCGGTGCCCGATGACAATAGCATCGAATCGTTTGAATACCGCGAGTATGAGTCACAAAATCCCGCGGCTATCAACAATGGCCAGGCCATACAGATAGACATCCAGAACCAAGACATTTTCACACAGCCTTCCAAGAGCTACCTTCTTGTGGAGGGCAGGCTTACATCAACTGGCGCGGCTTACATCGCAGACTCGCTGGTGTCATTCGTCAACAACGCCATCCCGTACATGTTTTCTCAGATTCGATACTTGGCTAACAACACCGAGATAGAGAATGTCATGTCTCCTGGGCAAGCCACGACGATGAAAGGCATGCTGGTTTACGGCGATGATTTTTCCAAAGGCGAAGGTTTAAACATGTGTTGGCAAAAGGACACGACAGCGGCAGCGGCGGCTGCGAATATCGGCTTCGAGGCCCGTCGACTGATGATCATTGGAAAACCCGTCCCTATTGGAACGTTTTCATTCATCGTTCCCTTAAGACATCTATTCGGTTTTTGCGATGATTATCACAAGGTCGTATACGGGATTAAACACTCCTTACTGCTGAGCCGGCAGGGGGATGCAGACGCGATCTTCAAGGAAGCCGCTGCGACCAATGGCCAGATCGCGCTGACTAAACTCTCCTGGTTCATGCCGCATATAATACCCGCTTTGGAGTATAAAAGCATGCTTATGAAGCAGATTGAAGCCAAGGTTAAGGTACCTGTAGCATTCCGCGCCATGCAATGCGACAACATTGCGGTGCCACGAGCGACGACTTTTTCCTGGCGTTTGAGTGTTAAGTCGGGCACGGAAAAGCCACGCTGGATTCTTGTTGCTTTTCAAACTGGAAAGAATGCACATCAAGGCCAGAATCCGGCACTGTTTGACCATGTGCAGGTTCGCAACATTTTCGCTATGCTCAACAGCGATCGCTACCCTGTTGTTGACATGAATCTCGACTTCACCAAGAGGACAACCTCTCGCGCTTACAAGGCCCTACGTGACTTCAAGGAAGAATATTGCGGCATAGACGCGCGTGAATCGTCATGCCAACCGACACCAATCGAATTTGTAGATTTGTTTCCGATCTTCGTTCTGGACGTGCGGAGGCAATCTGAACGACTTAAAACCTCTGTACAGGACATACAAATCAAGGTGGACTTTAACGAAGGGGTACCAAATAATACGACAGCATATGCCGTCCTGATCAGCGACCGACTCCTGAATTTTGAATCGGATGGCAGCAAATTCAACGTCGTTTACTAGAAATCGTTTTTTCACATTTAGATACAAGGCCCTCTTTTAGATATATTTTTTCCAAAAATGAAAACTGAATACGTTGCGTTCGGCCTTTCACTGACCGAAGGGCAAAAGCAAACATTGGCTAAAGCTGCGCGTGCCGGCACTGGCGCCACGATCCGGCTCACTCATGGCCAGCTTCGCGGAGACGACAAGCTCGCGCTGACAAAAGTTCAAGCCGCCCGAATCGTGAAGAAGATTTCGGAAGGCGTTGGCATGGAGCTGAGATTCACCAAAACGCAACTGAAAAAGATGACAAAATCGGGCGGATTTCTTCCACTACTGGCTCTCCTCCCAGCAATTTTGGGCGGGTTATCCGCCGTGGGTGGCATTGCCACTGGGGTGACAGAGGCCGTGCACAACAAACAGGCCAACGACGCCGCACAGGCGGAGGCGGAGCGTCACAATCGCGCACTCGAGGCGCGGGGGACCGGTTTATATCTCGGGCGTGAGACTCGTGGTGGTTGTTGCCCAATGTGTAAAGGATCGGGTCTCTACATCGGACAAAAAAACTAAAACCTCTTAGCAACTTCGATATAGAGAAAGTTGCCAGGGCACTGCCGCATTTCCGCGGTGTTTTCATGCGAGATGGTCTGCATGCCGCGGCTCGTGAGAAGGAGTGTGGAGTTGTTAATTTAGATTCTGGTTCCGGCGATGGTACTCACTGGGTTGCCTATTGGATAGATGGACCTACAGCAGTCTATTTTGACAGTTATGGGCTGGATCCGCCTCTCGAAATTTCTCGATATTTAAACCGTTCCATAAGAACTCAAACGTTCCAGCTGCAGGGTCCCGATGATGTTGTATGTGGTCATCTCTGTCTACTCGTGCTAAGAGAGCTCGCTGCCGGAAAGAATTTTGAAGACATCGTGCTTGACCTATGTTAGACTTCCACCATCCTTTTTATATAAAAAAAATGCCGGTTGATAAATTTGGAAGAGACGGTGGAGGTGGGTTTGGAGGGGGGCAGATAAGCGCCGCTGGGCTCGTCCACAAGGCTGGTGATACCATGTTGGGAATTCTTTCGGCTGGGGGATTTCGGCTGACAAATGTGGGGACTCCTACGATGGACACAGACGCCGCGACAAAGGCTTATGCAGACATCGTAGATCAGGACAACCTACAAATCACCGGTGGAACGATGTCTGGTGTTCTAAAAATGGGCGGCCATAAATTGACTGGTTTGCCCACGGACACTCCGGGATCTGACAGTGAAGACGAGGGTTGGGACGAATTGGTGGGGGAGTCCGACGCTGCGAGTTGGAAACAAATAACAGAGTACGCGAAAGAGCGGGCGCACCAAGCCGAGTTGTATGCAGACGGCTTAAGCTCCGAGGTAACTGGTCTCGTTAAACGTTACGCAGAAGATAAGGACACTGTGCTGGACACTGCCGTCAGGCTGTACGCGGACCAGAAGGCGGCCGCGGCCGAGAGCCATGCAGACCAGAAGCTTATCGATGCCAAGCAGTATGCGGACGAGAAAAACGAAGTTTTGAGAGATTCCGTTAGGCAGTATGCGGACGAAAAGGATGTTATTGTTAAAACTTACGTCAACGAGCAAGATGTTATCGTCAAGAACGCGTGTGTGCTAAAATCTGGAAGTGTAATGACTGGAAGTTTAGTCATGGGTGGCCACCGAGTAACTGGACTTCCAACAGAGATTCCAGGATCTGATAGCGACGCAGCGAGTTGGAAACAAGTGTCAACAGCGGTCGCCGGCGCTCTATTGAGCCTCGATAGAGTTCCCACGGAGTCGTTGCACGTGGTTAACAAACAATATGTTGATGTTCAACATATTGCTGCTAGACAGTACGCGGTCGATCAGGACACCGCGATTAATTCGTCCGTGAGGTTGTATACAGATCAAAAGACCGCCGCCGCAAAGGGGTACGCAGACCAGAAAGCCGAAGCTGCAAAAACTTACGCCGAAGAACAAGACGCTATGGTCAGGAGCGCTTGCGTGCTTAAAGTTGGCGACGCAATGACTGGAAATTTAGCTATGGGCGGTAAGAGGGTGACTGGGCTTTACACGGGGGCCTCAACAACTAATAGCGACGCGGCGAGTATCGGGCAGGTGACGAGAATCGTAACCGGCAAAATGACAAAATTAAATAAAATACCGACGGAGCATTTGAACGTTGCGAATAAACAATATGTCGACACTCAGGCTGTTGTAATTAAAAGGTATACAGACAGTAAAGAGACCGCCGTAAGACAGTACTTGAACAACATCAAGTTTCTCAACTATAGCGGTCACATTCCACCCCTGTCCAAAAACATTTCCGAAACGGGTTTTATTGCCTCAGCTGGCACATCTCTTTCTGATTACCCGCCGTATATGGCATTCAACTCTGGAGTAACAGGTGAGTGGAGGACCAGGCCCGCTGTGGGTGATGATGATGATGATGTGAAAGCTTGGTTACAGATTGAATGCCCGACGCCTGTACGAATATGGAAGGTTAGTCTGGCTGGGGTGGCTGCTAGTCGTATCACGTCCTGGAAGATTTTTGGGAATATTCAAACAACCTCGTCAACCGTGATTGCAGAACTACTCAACTCCAATACCGCTTTGACTGATTCTGCGCGGGAGTTTACCATCGGCACCAACACCGCATTCAAAAAATTCGGCCTGGAGGCCTATGCAATAGAACCATCATCATCAACTACTCTTGGTTTATCTCACTTTCAGATCTATACATATTTTAAAGTTGGGGAAACTTAAGACTTAATAATGGCCGAATCACACTATAAGATTCGTGGTTATCTCCGGCAAAATGGAGAAACAAATATGCATAAATACAACCTCGATGATTTGGTTGGGCTAACCAACTGGGGATATACTATCCCTAAGCCCACCGCAGATATGTTAGACGCGGTTCCCCAAATCCACATCGATTTCGTATCGGACGATTACCACAGCCGCGATATTTACACAGCGACCAAAACTGTGACTCTAAGTTCGTGGCAAACGCTTCCACTGACCGCGGCGCGCTATCCTTGTATCACGTTGCAAACTAACAATGAGACGGTGTCTTTAGACCGCGGATTCTGGAGGCTTACAATGTTTGGTGTTAGTACCGGTGATGCGTCAGTTCGCGTTATAACAGTCGCGGGTAGCATTGATCGTACAATCGACGTTCTAAGTGGGCAATTTGATGCAGCTAGGGCAATATTCATTCCAGGACAAACGAGTTTCAGAATTGAAGGAAAAAAGAGAGGTGTTGAAAGTACTTCAACTATTGAGTTAAACGTAACGTTACTGATAGAGCAACTATAAAAAAAGTATGCCTTTGTACCCAACGCTTATGGAGTCAACAATTTCGTCAGACACGACGTCGCAAACATTTCGTCTGCAGAAGATCGGCGAAATAGAAGCATTCCTGAGGTCCGAGGCGATAAGTCGGGGACAACTATGCAAGAAGTATAAGAGGGTTGTAGATGTGGCTAATGGGGCCTCGGCCGGCCTTGCTATAGTTAGTCTTGGAACTGGGGTGGGTGGGGCAGCTATGTTAGCCACTGGTATTGGTTTTATTCCTGGTATTGTTCTGGAGAGTTTGGCCATAGCTACGAGTTTTCTGGATATTATTGGAAATGTTGTTAGTAGAAGTTTTGTTGCTAAAGCTTCAAAACACGATGAAATTTGTATTTTGGCGGAAAGTAAGCTAAACACAGTTCATGACCATATTTCTAAGGCTTTGGAAGACACTGCTATTAGCGATGAAGAGTATAAGCTTATTCTGGGAGAGGAGGAGAAATATAGAACGATGAAACGTGATATACAAAGCAAGAATGGAAAAAAAGAGTTGCCGAGTCAAAGCAAAGACCAGATGGTGGCAGAACTAATCAAGAAACTAACCAGCGCTGGGTCTTCTCCGCGAACCACGATATAAAAATTTTCATCGTAGGCGGTTGGGGTGGTGAGTCTGTAATTCCTAGCGCACCACCACCGTACGATTAGCGGAGTTATAATTTTTACTGGCACACTCCAATGGTTTGGGCCGGCCTCGTGGGAGGGTCTCGGCCGGCAGCAAACGACACTCTTGCGGTTTGATGTGTTAGGGCAATCCACGATCCTTATTTTTTGGCTTTGGCCGAATTGGCTTAGAGACGGTCTTTATATCAAAGGACTTTCTATTGAGCCTGATTTCAAAGACTCACTTAACACCACGATTCAAATGACTTCTAAGCCATGATAGCCATAGGCACTGCTTGGAAACCAATCTTTGATAAGGGTCTGTGGGCCCTGTCCCGAAGCCGCTCAGTGTGACACTGTGACACTTGTGACCATATTATCAGTCACAACTATGAAAATGGTCACACAAAGCGTTCGTGGGCCCTCAGGAGGCCCTGGAAGTCGGTCTGCTATAATTGTTCGTGGGTTTCAGGACCCTCTGGAAGCCTAGATGGTATAGATCGGCATCCTCTTAATTCGGTGAGATAATGGAGTGGTGGGGACCAGAAAAACTGGGTGTTGTAGGACAGTCAAAACTGGTTTTAAACGTAATTACGGTAATGTCCCCAACCCCGTGTTAGTAATCTACTGATGATAACGAAAAGATTAACTGCATTCCTTGCAACGAAGAAAAGTACATCTCATTTAGCAGAGAAGTTGTGGTTGATAAGTTTGTGGGTAAAGAAGATAAGGAAGTAGAGGTTAAACGTGAATTACGTTTCATCGATAGTTTTCGATTTATGGCTTCGAGCCTCGACGCTTTATCGAGGAACCTAAGCAAAGACCAGTGTAAAAATATAAGCAAGCATTACTCTGGTAATCAGCTCGATCTCTTGCTTAGAAAAGGAGCGTATCCTTACGATTACGTTGATTCTATCGATCGACTGAACGAAACAGAACTACCACCAAAGTCAGCATTCTATTCGAGACTTAACGACTCGGACATTAGCGGTAAAGACTACAACCATGCGCGTGTGGTATGGAATGAATTCGGATTTAAAACGTTTAGAGAATACCACGATTTATATAACCTGTCCGATGTTCTCCTGCTCGCCGACGTGTTTGAAAATTTTAGAGACGTGTGCTGCGAGAACTATGGTCTAGACCCCGCTTGGTGTTATACTTCTCCGGGTCTTGCTTGGGATGCCGCATTAAAGTTGACTGGAGTAGAGTTGGAGTTGTTGAGCGATTACGACATGATACTAATGGCTAAACATGGGATAAGAGGCGGTGTTAGCACAATTTCACATCGTTATGGGCAGGCAAACAATAAGTATATACCGTCGTTTGATGACAGCAAGCCTTCATCATTTATAACCTATTTAGACGCTAACAATTTGTATGGATGGGCGATGTGTAAGAATCTACCAACTCACGGGTTCCAGTAGATGGGTAATGATGAGCTAAACGACTGGAGATCAACGCCGAGTATATTAGAAGTGGACTTGGAATATCATAGAGATTTGCACGATCTTCACAACGACTATCCTCTTGCCCCCGAGAATATTACACCCGAATCTTCAACTATGCCTAAACTCATTCCAAACCTGAACGATAAAGTAAAGTACATAGTCCATTACGAAAATTTAATGCTGTATGAAAGCCTAGGCTTGAAGATAACCAAAATTCATCGTGGAATTAAGTTTGAAGAAAGTGCCTGGTTGAAAAACTATATCGATCTAAATACCAACCTGAGGACCAGAGCCACCAACGATTTCGAGAAAGACTTTTTCAAACTAATGAATAATAGTGTGTTTGGGAACACGTGTGAAAACATAGAGTCTCGGGTAGACATAAAACTAGTTTCCAACGAGAAGCAAGCTATAAAACTAGCGGCGAAAACGAGCTACGACACTCGAACTATTTTTGATGAAAACCTAATCGCCATTCATATGAAACGTACGAAACTATATTACAACAAGCCTATATATCTCGGTATGTGTATTTTAGACTTGAGTAAGACGATAATGTACGACTTTCATTATAATTACATCAAGAAAAAGTATGAAGATAGAGCAAAGTTACTTTTTACGGATACAGATTCTCAAGCTTATGAAATTAAGACCGAAGACTTCTACGTCGATATAACTCCTGACATTAGAAGTAGGTTCGACACTAGCGGCTATCCTAAGAGCCATCCATCAGGTATAGAAACTGGTATCAATAAAAAGGTAATTGGTATGTTTAAAGATGAAGCAGGTGGTAAACAGATCGAAGAGTTTGTAGGTTTAAGATCGAAACTGTATTCGTACAAGATGGCTGGGGTAGACCACAAGAAATGTAAAGGCGTGAAGAAGAATGTCGTTAAGAAATCTATCACTCACGAAGATTATAAAGACTGCTTGTTCACCAAACGAGAACAATCGAGAAAGATGAATGTCATTCGATCCCACCTACACGATATCTACACCGAAGTAGTCAACAAAGTGGCTCTTTCAGGGGAAGATGATAAACGAGTGATTCAGCAAGATGGCATCCACACTTTAGCATATGGACATTATTCTCTAATATAAAATGAGCGTTAAACAAATCGATGTCGAAGGCGTAGTTCTTCCAAATCATCCGTTAACGAATTTTGAATTATTGGATGCTGCGAAGAAGCTGAATATTCCGAATTTTAGAGGTGTTTTTTACGAGACGAGTTGCCGAAGAAACCCAGACGGAACGAATGTGGGATATTGAACCTAGACGATTCTAATAGGGTCGGGACGCACTGGTGCAATTTTTTAAAGAAGGGGAACGAGAAAATATATTTTGATAGTTACGGTCTTCCTCCTCCTACCGAACTAGTAATGTATTTACATAGTCCGGTGTTATATAACAGCGATCGAATACAGCCGAACGGCCAAGTGTTTTGCGGTCATTTGTGTTTGTACGTGTTAAAGAAGACGATGAACAACGGATGCGTGTTTCAAGAAATCATGAACGATTTACATTAAACTAATAAATAATCTTATTAAAAACAATGCCAGTCGATAAATTTGGACATACAGATTCCGGATCAGTACAAAGAGTAATTGCTGGAGGTGTTACTCTTAGTCAAGTAAATGCTACTTTCCTTCGATTGGATGGAGCAAACCCCGCGACTGGACATTTAAAAATGGGCGGTCACGCGATAAAAGGTTTACCTACGACGAATATTTCAGAAGCAGGAATGGATGAGGCCCTAGGTCGGGGTCAAGCCATTGACTTGATAACGAATCACGACGATTGTCCGTCCAACGATAATAATTTGACTAATAAGAAATACGTTGATGAACGAACTGCTTCGAAAGTGTCTAAAACTGGTGATACCATGACTGGCGACCTTTTCTTAAGCATCGGTAGGGATCTTACGCGGACGATGGGATGTAAGGATTTGGATGGAAATAAAGATTTTAATATATTTTTAGGAAGTACAACGAATAAAATAGAAGGTCGATTAAACCAACCAATTATATCGCAATCGACGGATGGATTTCGTTTTAGAATAAATAATGAAACCGTCTTAGAGATGGTTAAGTCAATGGGTGGCAATCCTCCGTCTAAAATAAATGTGCATAAGCCCATCTTTATGCATGGTGCTCACATTACAGGCCTCCGCGATCCCGGCGGCGATGGCGATGCAGCGACTAAAAAATATGTTGATATGACTGCAGTCGGACCCGCGGTTGGCGTTTACACTTCAACTCGTCAAGCCATAAACGCAACAACTCACACAAGAGTTTCTTTCGATAAAGTAAGATTCAAAACCGATAGTGTCAACAGTACGAGTCTGTCTCGTTTCACTCCCGGTAAAGCCGGATGCTATTTCGTTACGACGTACATAGAATTTAGCGATAGTAGTAATACCTCTTTTGGTAACGTCTTCCTGTATAAAAATGGGGTGTTGTACATGCAAATCGCGGGCGGAGGGGGTACGGGAGGTTCGCATAATAACGCAACTGGTAGTAGCATAGTTTCCTTAACCGATACCGATTACCTCGAGATATTCGTTTATTCATCCATAGCTACAAACATATTAGGTAGAGATTTTTCAGCGGCATTCTTACGACCTTAACGATACGAGAGCTTAACAATGGAATTCAGGTCATACGCAGAATTTAAATAGAAATTATCCAAATCCATTTAAATTCTTATAACTAACCAGTACTCTCGACACTATCGAACACTTTCATTTCGTATCTTTTTTTGTATACTTTCCCATTATACATCGCTATTATATTTGAGGCTCGGTTAACCGCTTTCGCGGCCTTATACATCGACGTATACTTTTCAGGCTTACCCATTTCCCGGTCTAAAATTTCTACGCGCCTAGGGTTTGTTCTTACATGTTTCAAGCTTTCGTATTTTTCATCCTTGGTCGTCACTTTCGGCGGTTGTTTCCATTTTTCCGCATCCTCCCGAGTAAGCACTCCTTTTTCGATTAACCGCGTAATCATTTCTGGTTTGTTGAGATAAGAACCCCCTCTTATCTTATGTTCTTTCATTAATTCTTGCAGTTGTAGCAGCTTCATTTTATAATGAGAATATTATTTCCTTAAGCCATCGCTTAGTACACCACGTTCATTTTCTGACCGTCGGATTGGAAGTTGAGGAATTTATCGGAAATCACGACCGCGAAAGCTTCCGTTCCAGCTGGGACTGCGGCGTTGAAAGTAGCTTTGATCTGGATATCGACGACCGACGACTTTAGTCGTTCCGACTGCTTGCTAACATCAAACACGATAAGCGGAAATAGGTCTTTATAATCGGCTGGTGTGATGTTGCTTTGCGTTATCAATTGATCCATTCCGTAGAATCGCTGGCTAAACGTCGCCGCGGCAAGATAAGCTCTAGAGAATTGCTGATTCGGAAACGATAGGTTATAATCGACGGCCGGATATCTTTCTTGATTCAGCATCACGTACGCGGTTTTTGAGATCGCAATGATCGAAGATCGATGAATTAACCGTTTGATTGCCGCTTCGATTCGTCTGAAAGCCGACGATGATATATCTTGGTTTTTCCGGAGACGACTTAACGCTCAGTCGCCAGCTAAACATCGTCGACTGAGGAACTGAGATAGTATCGCACTGACTAGCTCGATAGGCTACGGGTAATGACGCTTTAGATTCGATGGTTTTGTATAACTGCATTCTTTCCATATCCGATGGAATAACGTGTGGTATGAACCACGAGATTTTACCTATCGCGACTTTCCCAGCAGCCGCTGCATTAGCCGCATTGTCGGCAAGACGAGCTCTAAAGATAGCGTCATCGTCTGATTTACGAACTAGCGTTAGCGTCTGTTTCATACCGTACACTATTTTATCGTAATCCTCGCAGAAGCCGAAAATGTGTTTCAGAGGCGCGATAAAGCTGAATGTGCCCTTAGCGGTTGGCTTGTGAATGAGATACGCCTGTCTGATCGCGAATCCCGTGTTATCGGCTCTATCAGCGGTTGCCGCCGTATCTTTAGTCCATAGCTGGTTAAGACCTTGCGCTACTGCGAAATCGTTCGGATATTTCAACAGACCTAACATCGTAGTAGCTTGACCCGGGTGAAATACCGTTTCGATATCTTGGTTCGACAGAGAATACGATATTTGGGTAAACAGATGCATCAACCCGTTGTTCGTTATGGCTACCTCATCGGCATTACCGTAAGCGTCTCCATTCGTTTTGGTCAACCTACCTTCGATCAACAAGTACGACTCGGATGGATGACTAAATTGATCTTGAAGTTCTATGTTTATACGAATCTCACCGGTGCTGTTTAGATTCGTTCTCGCTACTGGCTCGTATTCGTGCCATTCGTATCGTTCGATTCCATCATCGGTTAATGGACTTTCAGTAAATCTCAGAATATCAGACTGCATGCTTTTTATTAACTAAAGACTTTATTTTTAAGTAATCGTTACGCCATTTTCAATCCCGCTCCGTTTAAACGCCGCACTAGATCTTGGATAGCTATTGCATTCGAAGCAGTCTTCATTCCAGAACCGGCTAATAATTTATTTATATTCGTTGTAGCAGCGGTAGACGCTCCATCGTCGATCAACCTCGCTAATACAGCCTGGTTCTCAGACGTAAGAGTAGGTAAATCGATTGAATGTTCTGATTTTTAGGAGTCGAAAATTTTGCGATTGCTTTATCGACCAATCTTTTCCCGGCATCGATAGCCGCAGTTTTTCCAACAGCGAGCGTAGTTTCCCCAATCTCTTTCGCAGCATCCTTACCAGCGCTAAGAGCCGATGACGCTATTCGTTTAGCCGCATTCGACGCGAATAGTCTCTTTTAAACGCTAGCAATAGAATCGAAAAATCCCGCTCCACCGATAACGTGTTGTTTTTTATACCTTCTTTTAACGACGACTAACATTTTTATAATAGCAACATTAACTTTTTATACGAGTCCGTGTCTATCGCCTCTTGTCTTAACAGTTCGTCGCATATACTAACTATCTCGTTTCTAACACCGGTATTACCCGCATGGAAGCTAGCCATTCGTAAAGGCAACATTCCTACTAACGCATTCGGATCTTGCGGAATAACGACGACTCCTTTGCCTATCTTCGCGTCCCATATCGGTTTAATAATTTTTCTGTACTTTTCGCTTCTAGACGATTTCGGTTTACTCGGATTGCGTGGTTGTCTCATTGCATTCGCCGCGTGTAGAATCTCGGCGTAATCGTCGTGGTCGTTGCCGTTGTATATCGACTCGTTCGGTTTAGCCATCGTTAGTAATTCCCAGGGGTTCCGACGTAAGTCTTATCCACGACCGTTATAGTATCGCCTTGGATGTCTATAGGCGCGTCTCCGATATAAAAATATTCCGCCTTTAGAACGTACACCGAACGTCGTATCCGTAGACTTCTTATTCGAAGCGTATTGGTGCAAGTATTGCGCTGCCAAGTCTCCTATTTCTAACTTTCTAACGTCTTCGATCGGATCCTCGTACGCCTCTATCGAAGGATACTGCGGAAACTGTATGGCTTTTAACGATGGCGGCGCTGGTAGAGCCTTTAGAACGTCGGCCGTTGCTATACTGTTTTCTTTGATAGAGCCTAGTTCTTTCGCAATTCCCGACTGAGTATCTATAATAGGTTTATACATCTTCGTTAATTCTCGCTGACCCCCTATATCGCCTAATTTCTCCGATAGATAGTTCTGTTGAATATTCCTCTTCGTCTTGAGAAACTCTTCAACGATAAAGTCTCTTTTGGTAGGATCGTTAATCTTGAGAAACGACATTATTTTAAATGAGTAGTATAATGTTTAAAACGTAAACGTAATTACCAATATGATTTTACGTTTACGTTTTACGTTTTATGTTTTGCGTTTACGTTTGCGTTTGCGTTTACGTTTTACGTTCTACGTTTTTCCCAAACGCGTTCTTCAACGACTCGATCATCGGTTCTCGATTTCCAGCTTCTTCGTCTATGCTAACTTTTATTTTGCTTCTAATTTCTTCTTTCATTTCGTTAAATATCATGCGTTCGTTTAGAATTAACGAGTATTCCTCATCCGAAATATAATCATCTTCAAAAGCTTTCGAGACGTAGTCGCTGATCGTGTTGAGTTTTGATTCGGCTAACGTTTTAATCTTTTCATGCTTCTCCACCTTTAGCGCGAGCTTTTTATTGGCTCGACCTCCGATAAAACGAAGAGCTCCGGCGACTAACGCCATTCCTTCCATTGCTATCACGATAGGGGCTGCGATTACGGTAGAAAGAACACCGATGCTTGAAATAGCGAGCAGTATCGAGGTTCCTCCTAGAACGTCGTCTATTACGCTAACTATTTTTACGCTTTTATTGTATTTCATGCATAGCGTTGCTCTTTTATCTCGTTCTCTTTCGATTTCTTTTTGAATTTCGGTAATCTTCGAAAGTCGGTAAACGTGTGCGGTTCCATCGACTGCATCAGTTTTCATTACGATTGATGAATTCTCTAGTTCCATATTTTTAATACCGCAGTATAATTTTTAAGATACAACGGAATAAAAAATTATACGGGTCTACTGCGAACGGTGTGACTGACGAAGCATAACGGATCTCCTTCGATCACGGTAACTTCGGAATCGGAATCGTTTACAATTGTAATGACGATGTCCGCAGCATTTTCGGTAACGACTCCCTCTCCTCCTTGTATGACGCATCCGCTTGCTTGGATTTCTTGTCTAATCGACACTTGACACCATCCTCTACTCATTCGAACGCCGAGTCCGAGCTCTAACGCGACTGCTTCTTTAGGTTTGATCGTTATCTCCCGTTGTGCAAAAATCTCCCATATTTGGCTACCTCGTTGCTTTAGGGGTATATGCGCCACTCCCTTTTTAGGTAACCACTCTACCGGGTTAATTAGAAGTATTTTCGGACGAACGGGTTTCGTTCCAAACTTGTGTATCGGTCTTATGTATCTCGACATTTTATAAATAGGAAATTTTATTTTTAAAACAACCACCCGAAAATCGGAATGTTCTGAAACGGAGAATTAGGTCCTAATATGAGTCCCGTTCCGTCTACGAACCCAGACCCAGTTTTCAAATATAGACCATCTCCTTTACCGGCTAATCCAGATCCCTGCCACGGTTTTAGGTAGAGACCCGCCGCGTGTTGTACTATCTTACCGTTTCTACCTCCTCTTCTGATGTATATAACGCCTCCATTAATTCCGGATCCACTAATTTTATCGATGATTTTCGTTGTCGCCGCAGAACCTAGACCGCTTAGAGCTCCCATCGCGAGACTAGGTAGCGCTTTGGAAAGAAGGAATTTACCCGCCGTTGCTAGAAACGGTTGAATAGCTCCGATAAATCCTCCTTCGACTTTGGCGTTGTGAACTAACTGCGTTTTACTCATTTTTATCGTCACGCCCTTCCCATTCTGATACGCTTTCGCCATCTTGTTAATTTGCGCCTGAGTTAGAGCTAATACGTCTTCTCCCGTCAGATCATCGTGAGACAGTCTAATACTCACACCATCACACTTCGCTTCGAGCGCGCGTTTAATTTTGTCTTTTTGACCTTCTGAAATATTAACTTTTACATTCGTATACCGACTCATTTTATATATAACTAAGATAAACTTTTATAATACTCACACTTCTCTGATGTGAAATCTAATCGACAATTCCTCCCCTCTTAGGTTAATCAAGTTTCCATTTTGATCGGTAAGCTTCGTTTCCATCGATGAAATCGTGTTTAGCGTAATGGGGAGATACACCAAATTATTAGGTACTTCGATAATCTTGTAACCCGGTCCCACGTTAGGGAAAAACGAATATATCACGTTTGCCGTTGATCCGTTGGCGTACGAAGCCCCGATTATATCGCTAGTCACCCTCAAACTGTTTACATTCATTATGTTCACTATTTCTTCGGATTCGATATATCCCTCCGTATGGTGTCACGACAAATGGTTCACAGACAAAAGGTTCACCGACAAATGGTTCACGACAAATGGTTCACGGACAAATGGTTCACGATCTTCCAGCTTCTAGTTTCAGTTGTATATTCAACGATAATCCAGCTTCTACTTTCAATTATATATTCAAAATAATCCAACTTCCAGCTTAAGCTACATTTTCATCGCTCATCCAGCTTCTAGCGTGAGCTATATTTTCGTCAAAATTCAAACAGCTGGAAGATCGATGAAAATGTGGCTCAAACTAGAAGCTGGATGAGCGATGAAAATATAATAGAGCTCAGCTAGAAGCTGGATTATTATTGAATATATTATTAAAACTAGGATCTGGAATCTCGATGAAAACAGCTCGAAATAGAAGCTGGAAGATAGTGAACCTTTTGTCCGTGAACCTTTTGTCCGTGAACCATTTGTCGGTGAACCATTTGTCGTGAACCATTTGTCGTGGAACCTCTTTAATGTCGAATAGTCTAACGATTGCTTCTTTCGGTAATTTTTCTTCGAATGCTTTCTTAAGTATCTTGTACTCCGGTTGAAAGAGAGATCTTCCGAATACCTGTAGGTTATTGTAGTCTAGCCATCCAGGTCTCAAAAGTAAATTCAGCAGTAAAGTCGTCTTGCCGCACCCAGACTTTCCCACGATCAAACCTCTTATGCTTCTCGGTAATAGCGGGCTGTTAAATCTTTTCGTTGCTTCGTCGTTCCACGATAAATTCTTAACTTCCATGATCGTTTTTAATATAAATGTTTTCGTATTTAAAATAACGATGTATTGCGTAAAGTGCAAAAGAAAAACCGAAACGAGAGATATTCAGAACGTCGTCAGAAACATAATAGGTCCATGCTTCGAGGCGTATGTGTGGTATTCGGAACGACTAAAACTCAATTCGTGAAAGGGACTCCTTCGAAAGGCGGAGATCTCGTCGGTTCGTTAAATTCAATTACAAGAAACATCAAGTTGCCTTGGGCTAAATTTCCGGGTGAGATGCATCTTCCAGGTCATTCGTTTACCGGCCCCGGGACTAGGTTAGATTTGAGACTGAATCCCGATGGCACTCCTAAAGATTGGAGTAAACCCGTTGACAGAGTCGATAACGCGGCGTATTATCACGATTTATCTTACGATCGACACACCGACGTCGCTGCTAGGAATGCAGCCGACAGACAGATGCTAAACGAATTAAATAATATTCCCAATCCTACCATTCGCGAAGGTATCGAAAGAGCGGTAGTGAAACCTATATTATCCGCTAAATCGAGTCTCGGATTAGGTTTAAAAAAGCTTAAAATTACAACCCGATCTGAAATGGACTAATCAATTAGCGAATGAATTGCATAAACCAGTAGTAAGACATTTTAGAAAGAGAAAAGTGTACGTTAGTGGGATAGATGAGATATGGGCTGCTGATTTAGTCGATATGCAGGCCTTCGCTAAAGATAACGATGGTGCGAAATACCTGTTAACCGTTATAGACGTGTTTTCTAAGTACGGCTGGATCGTGCCATTGAACGCTAAGACTGGGAAATCTACAGCTAGCGGCTTCGTGAAGATACTTAGGAGCGGACGAAAGCCTGTTAAATTATGGGTTGACAAGGGAAAAGAATTTTATAATAAAGACGTAAAGAATTTATTTGAGTTGTACTCTACTCAGAATGAAGAAAAATCTTGCGTCGTTGAGAGATGGAACCGAACAATGCGAGAGAAAATGTTTAAGTACTTTACAGCTAATTCAACGAGAAGATATATCGATATATTAGGCGAAATGGTTTGTAATTACAACAATACTAGACATTCTTCCATTAAAATGACCCCAGCTAAAGCGAGTATGAAAGAAAACGAAAGAACCGAATGGTTGAATTTATACGGAGGAATATACCCCGAACCCGTTAGACCAAAATTATCAGTCGGCGACAGAGTAAGAATTTCAAAGAAAAAGACTACATTCGAGAAAGGATATATAATATGGGTTTTTATACTAGGGCGCCTAGTATATAACTATTCGAGGAGAGAGGTAACTAGCCCACTCTTAAGTGAAATGATAGAAGTGAGATACGACAACGATATTACAGATTTAAATTGTATTGATGATTCAAAACATGTGACAATGAATTTACGTTAGTTACATGACAGAAAACTGAATCTTAAACTTACACTGAAAACATAATGAACTCTTTACTTCACCAGTCACGACATGATCCAGAGGTTTCATCAGAACTCCTCGTGAACTCTCTGAAATCTCTGAATGCTCATTCTTCCTTGCGGGCTGTATTAAAAACCCTTCTTTGGAAGTCTAACCACGCTACGCTTCTCCGTGGCAACTCTTGATTGGACGGGGCAATGATAGTTATCTGTCAGCTCTTACATTAACCAATGGAAAGGGAAACGCTTATCAATTACGTCATTGACTACGACAAATATCTCACAGACCATATTATATTAACCCATAATTATATTATATTGGACTGCCCACCTGTAATACCTAAGAATTGTAGTGTGCCCCAGTGGAAGTGACTAAATATCGTTATCATAGATACACACCTAGATGGGTTGAAGAGACGTTTACTATATCTAGCGTTCGATATACCGATCCTTCAACGCGTAAGATAACCGATTACAACGGCGAAGAGATAGTAGGCACTTTCTACGAACAAGAGTTGCAAAAGACTACCCAGGAAATATATAGAATAGAATCCATTATCAGGAAACGCGGATAGAAATCACTCGTTAAATGGCTCGGGTACCTGGACTCCTTCAATTCTTGGGTCGATAACGAAGCACTGATGACGTTGTGAAACGATTATTCAAAAATGCTATTACGAAAAAAGTGGTTGTCCCAGCCGCTTAGTTTTCCGACTACTTACTCAGACTCGTTCAATTCGTGGGTAGATAATGAAAACTTAGTGATCATATGATGATGAATAATATCGAAACTTCCTACCAGACATACGTCGTAGAACTTCCTCCTACGTTGTTTCCGTCTCGTGATGCTGAGCGTTGGCGTCAAACAAGCGGTCTCTTTATTTCGATAACTCATGATTATGAATGTGCGCCGACCTAGAGTATATAATAATTAGGTGTGACCGTGGACCCCGTCACAAATTCAGACGAAGCGTGACAGTGTCTTTTCTAAACGTATTCGTCCGAGGTGTGACAGATTTCTGTGAGGATTCGCGAGACGGCTAACGAACTGGCTTTCTTAAAGAACGAAGCTGCACGGGTTCGAACTGTTGATGATGTTCGCTCCATCAAAACAAAACAAGACTGCTTGTGAGATGCGCCATCAACTGAATCTACTTCTTCGCAAATAACACCAACTATCCATAAAAACCCGGTATATTTAATTAAAAATATAACATACCTTTTGCACCGGCTCGTTGTGGCTGTTTAAGATGGTGATTACTCCGTTACTATTGTGTTATATAACTTGTTAAAACAGCATCTCAACATAATCAAGAAGAAAGACTATAGGCCTACATACACGAAGGAGCATAATTGGATGGAAGGAGCATGATTCTATTAGAAAAGCGGGCCGCTGTTGACTATGATGATGATCATACCCATCCTCATTTCTGAGGGTTGGAGACGGCCTCCTCTCTATCCTACGCCTGTATGACACAGACAGTTATGAATGGGTTTAATTATGCGAGCGACGTAATGCCGCTGGCAATTCTAGTATCTCACTGCATCGCTCAATTGTCCGATGTCTCGCTGCAACGGAGAGACATTTGAGAGCCGTTCTTCGATTACTTACAGCGTAGTTAGTTCCAACGACTGTGGCGTAGCCCGATGAGGGGCTTGTGGGATTATACCCCATGTCTATAGGCTCGTGCACGCAGGATTAGCCTTTACCGAGTTATTGGTTGATTTTAATTGACTCGTGTCTATAGGCTCGTGCACGTCGGAGATTTTTCATCCTTCGCTAAAGGTTAGAAACCTTTTGTGAACCTACTAGGTAGCGATTTGGACCTAGGATTGGTCAAATGCGTCAGTCTATCACATTCTATACTACTCCTATTTTCTTAATTTTTGACACCAAAGTTTCAATTTCTTGCTGTTTGCTTCTTTCTGCTTCCTGTTCTTCTCTCATTTGCGTTTCTTTCAATGTCAGTTTTGATTTCTCCATTTTAGACGTTCTTGTCTTTCTGTTTCTGCCTTTTCCAAACTTTCTTTCTGAAAGTTGAGTTCTTCTTGTCTAATCTGTTCTACGCGTTCCAACTCTAACGTTCGCGATCTTTCTTTTTCTTCTTCACGCATTCTCTTTGCTTCAATCTGTTGCTAACGTACCTCTTCATCACTTTTTCTAGCTTTTTCAAATTCAATTATCTACCCCAGTCTTCTTCTTTCAGCATCTTCCCTATCTCTTCTCCAGTGTTCTAACTGAATTTCGAGCTGATGCCTTTGCAACTCAAGTTCTGCCTTACGCATTTTTTCTGGTTTATCTTCTTTCTCTCTCTTAAGAAGCAAATCTTCCTGCCTTGCAAGTTCCGCTTTCTCTTCTTTCTCTCTCTGACGACGCAATTCTTCCTGTCTCAGAACTTCTGCCATGTCTTCTTTATCTCTCTGAAGACGCAACTCTTCTTGCCTTGCAAGTTCCGTTTTTTCTTCTTTCTCTCTCTGCAGACTCTCTGCCTTCTCTTCCTTCTCTCTCTGAAGACGTAATTCTTTCTGTCTCATCTCTTTCTTGTGTCCTTTTCTCCTCTCTTTCTTTCTCTTCTTGTCTCCGTTTCACCTCTCTATCTTCTTTCATCATCATCCACTGCATCAACATCTCCGTAGACATAGGCCCATGATGTTTTTCAATAGCCTTTTCGACGGCACCGCCAACGGCACTTTCTTCTTTCACCCACACTTCGGCGAGTTCCTGAATCATGTCACCACGTGACATACCCTCTAATTGTTCCTCTTTAAAATCTCCTTTCAACAAACGTTGTTTTAGCCTTTCCGTAGACATCTTCTTAATATCTGCTTGTCTTTCAGCACTTACGTTCTCCATCTTACTTGTTTACTTCAGTGATTTCTCTTTTCAAAGAAATCACGGTTTTTCTTGGTGTGCGAATCGATAAACAAACGGGATTGCTTTTGTCTTTGTTCGTGGAAAACAACGAAAGTGTTATACCGTTTTCTCGTGTCCCACCGTCGTTGATATCGTGGACTCCTGACACGGCAACAAATGCGTAGATTCTTCTAACACCGTCGTAGATTCTTCTAGCACCGTTCTAGGTTCTGCTATCACCACCTTCGGCGATAACGTGAATTTTTCTATTCACCGTAAGTTTCTATCCACCGTGAGTTTTTATCCCACGGTCGCTGCTATCGTGAGCTTTTCTATTCCACCGACGCTGCCACCAATAATGTCAACCTTTCCCTCTGTCGACAAAAGTTCTAACAACTTCACTTTTCTCCTTCGTACTTACGCCTATTTAATGTTCACTGATTCACACTAAATCTACGTATAAGTAGCTTAATTTCTACTTCTAGCAACACTTCACTGAGCACTAACGCAGTTTCCAATATCTTTATTTCACAAACATAAATGAATTCAGTTTCAAATAGTCAGCAACACTTCTACAGAGAACACACATATTCAAACTTCTACTGTCAGCATAAATCTTCGCGCCTTTCTTAGACACCTGTGCTCTGCGCCTAAGCGAAATCTAATTACATACATATAGGGCGGCCGCCTTCTGAGATCGGCCAACCACGCGCATCATTAAGACAGTGCAACTTAACGTTGTACATCTATCATATATATATATATATATATATATATATATATATATATATATATATATATATATATATATATATATATATATATATATATATATATATATATACTCGAAATAAAAATAAAGCGCATTAATTATATACGGCAATATCTCGCACTGAAAGACTGTGCACAAAACTGAGTTCACAGCCATAGTTTTGAATAATTTAAGAAACGGCAAAAGATAGAGCAGAAGTTATTCAGTAAAACAGTTGATGAATTTTAGACAAATGCGAAGAGATTGGGTAAAGAGGCATTCCCAAAACAGAAATAGCTATTCAGAGGAAAATAAAAAGGAATCGGAAGAACAGAATGGTAAAGACACTGTTGTGGAGTGTAGTGTTGTACGGATCCGAGATATTGACCATGGGGAAAGAGGACATCAAGATATTGGAGGCGTTCCAGATGTGGATCTGGGGAGGATGGAGATGTTGAGCTGGACAGAACATAAAACAAATGAAGATGTGATGGGATGTATTGGAAAAGAAAGATCCTTGATACACTCATTAAGAAAGAGGCAGAGGAAATGGATCGGGCACACGCTGCGAGGGGTCTCTGTTTTAAGAAATGTCATCGAGGGAAAAATGCAGGGAGAAGGACAAGAGGAAGACCGAGATAGATGATTATGAATTGGATGATGAAGGAAGGATACAGAAGAATTAAAGAAGATGCTAAAAATCGAGAGGAGTGTTGTTTGAACCTACGTGAAGGCAGAAAACTAGAAGACGAAGAAAGTCAACACCATGAACAATGAACATCACCAATTTAATATGATTATTATCTTGAAGACTGCGCTACTGGTTATGTCCTGTAAATTGTAATGTTTCGAAGTTTTGTTGAGCCGTTTGAAATCCATGTTAATATACCTTTTAGGTGCTCTCGTAATATTCTAGAATCTAGATAATACTAATTTTATACCCAATATAGTTTCCCTGTGTAAATGTTTCATCTGTTTCCATTTCAGCTGTACGATCTTCCACTTGAGATAATGGACATTATCTTACAAAAGTCCTGTCTGCATTGGATATTGAATTCATCAATAAAGCCAAGAGACGAAGACGTTATCAGATCTCTCATATCAGTCGACGTTTGCTTTAATCGTGTAATTACCAGGAAACGGTTTAAGAGAAAAATCAGACGTTACCCGAAAGGTGAGATGTCTGTCCAAATTATTACTCTCGTCAACAAGCTATTTGTTTCATGACACGATCTAAACTTACAAATCCTGTATTGCCATTTTCAGATTGCCTTACATATGAGTTTAATTTTAAATATTAGTATACAAATCATTAAACTTGACTAGAAGAGATAACTTTAATAAAACAAACTTATGTGATTATTTCAAATGTACATGGTTATTTATCGAACATTTGATATATGGCCTTTTAAATACCTCACGAAATGCAGATCATTTTTAATAATAAATGCACTTTAATATTTTTTTTATATTTTGTTTTCTAATATTTAACTATATTCAATGGTTTCTTTGTTTCAGATGCAAAGAGTGAACGGAATGAAGCTGCGTCTAGTACAGTGGTAAGATAGTGCACTTATTTCATCCAAATGATATAGCCATAAGTTTAGCAACATCATGAACACTTTTGCGATCTCACTCAAAGCGACCATCGACTGATACCTTGTACATTGTGATAACGGCGATGTGGAAGTCATTAGATTAGATTATTTTTGCCGGTAAATCTTTGACAAAGAACTTAAACTTATAAGGCCGATCAAGTAAAAAGATAATCGCTTCAAATGAAGTGTCTAATTAAGGTTTTTTATCAATTAATTGGAATTGAGCTGACGTTTTACTAAAGGTATCAGTGACAGTTCAACTATCAACAACTAAGTCGACGTTTTATGACTTAATATTGCATATAATGTAACGGGTTATTTAAGAACTTCACAAGAACGCTAAACTTGGCTGAAATCGGCTATCGAAAAGGTCTAAACATGTGCGGCTTACTGTATGATCGGTTGAAGATGTTTCCTGAGCTGTATTTTGAAAGTGGTACGTATTTTTTCATTGAGACTGACCCAGCAACTGCATTTGATTCAGCTTCGGCAGAAAAGATGATCTGCTCTGTGTATTCCATTGGCGATTTTCATTATGCTACAATCGTGCTGGGAATGTGCTAATGTTAATATCTCCTTATGTCTCCCCCTCTCTTTCTATCTTCTCTGTTTCTCTTTCGATGACGAACTGCTTATTGATGGAGTGGCTGATTTTCTCCCTTGGTGAATTATTTCTTACACTAGGTTTAACATACTGGTCGACGAGGCTCATCACGAAATAGTGAATAGGCAAATGAGTGTAACACTTTCAGTAGAATCAGTACAGTAAACCAGAATCAGTAAAATAATTACTCAATATTCTAGTTTAAAATTTCACTCATCGGTTACTTAAAACATTATTATATTAAGGAGCTACTATACAGCACTGTTTCACGGTGATCTACTCAGGAGCGCTCCCAGTCCAAACACGGCAAAAGAGAGTAGTCTTTAGGCCTGTAAAGAGCAAGGTAGAGTGTGCCATAGGGACCGGGTGCAGTGCAACAGGAAGGCCATTCCAGGTTGAGGAGCCAGCGACCGAAAAAGAACGGCGCTGCATAATGGCTCTTCGCGTGTGGGGGAAACATGATCTCGGCCTGGTTAGTCGTGCGAAGAACGGTTCGCCGCAGGACTTCCAAGTAGAGCCCTGCGCCCGCCGCGCCGCCGCCGACATTTCGTGGTCGCCGCCGCCGTCGATTTTTTTACGTCGGCGCGCCGCCGCCGACAATTCGTCCGCGCGCCGCCGATGACAGTCTGATGTGTTTAATTGTTTTTGCTGCATTTTTCATGTTTTCCATGATTTCGTGATAGGGTGTTACTTTAGTGCGAAATAGAAGAGTGATGATAGCTGATTATTATGTGTGTGGGCCTAGTCTTTTTCTTGATTTAAAGAATGCATGGTTTTCCTGACCAAATTCCTTTTTACTTATGCTTCGATGATATTGTCTTTGTGCCATGATACACACAGTCATTTAAAGCAATATCCTGTTACAAGGAGCCAGTGTTTTGGTACTTCTGTTCCTGTTGCCATTTCATTAATACCTTGACAACAAAAGCGATATGAATGTCTTTGTACGTGTACAATTGTAGCTGTTCCCGTATTCGTTACCTTCATGTTGAATAGCTTTTATAACTTACTGATTGTAGTCTTTGATGTTTGTGGTCTTATTACAGCAGTGTACATTTTTGGCCTAATTTTGTAAGGTTACAGGAGTTTATAAGTGCTATTAATATCAAGATATGCCGTTTAACTAATTCCTGCAGAATGGAAGGTATACTTGATAATACTTTTGGCTGAAATCTATTCAGGTAAACAGTGGGGCCTACCAGAGTGAGACTTTTTTGACTTAGTACATAATTATAAGTATCAAGAATGGTCTCTTTCAGTTTAGTCTGATACAAACAATAGTCTATATACAGAGACGTAAATGGCGTGGCACCAATTCAACCGGGCAGCAGGCCACATGGTAAATTCATTTAAAAATTAACGGGCTTAAGGCCACTCTACCATTCAATCACTATATATAGGAAAACGTGTATGTTTACATTTCACCTCTGGTCTTGACAGTAGCCTCTTTGACTGGGAGGCAGATGAGAATCTGGAATCTTCGATGTGACTTGGTGTGTAGGCCTCTACTGTATCAGAGCATGTGCAAGTGTATTTATGCAATATGCAAATGCATGCTGCTTCATCTGATTACAATTTGCCAATACCTATAACAGATGTGCAGTGTAATTAAGGATTTTCATTATTGTAATTTGTAAGCCTGTAAGACAAATGTCTACACTATAGGCACCTTCTCTCTCAGTCCTTTTCTGTGTAGTTTACCTTCATTGTCCGGGGAGTGGCTTTAGAGAAATTGGCCCTCTTTGATTGACTGGTCACAGGACAAACAGTTGTTAATAGCGACTCATACTTATCAAGTATTCTGACTAGGGCACGCCGCGCCGCGCCGCCGCCGCCGCCGCCGCCGCCCCCGCCGATTTTTGTTGATCGGCGGCGCGCCCCAAAATAACCGGCGCGCCGCCGCCGACACTCTCAAGTCGGGGCAGGGCTCTACTTCCGAGGTAGGGCGACGTAGCTCCCGCAGGTATGGGGAAAATCCCTCAAGAGAACACCTAACAAGTGCGGAGGCTCTGTAGACATGTCACACAACATGTAGCGATTTTGTATGGAATGAGTTGCCTGAATGTTTCATAGTGGAAAAAGGAATATAGAGAAAAGCGGTAATATCTGCTAAAATATTTGGAAGAACTAGAAGTAGACTTGACTGGAGCTCATATGATTATTTTTTGTATCCTCGCTGGTGTCCGATTCAAAGATCGCAGGGAATTCGCTCTCGCTGGCCACCGAATGTCAAACTTAGTAGTGATGCCCAGCCCACAAAGAGTGTGTGCCTTCCTCGTCGCCCTCACCGGAGGAAGTCACGCATCTGGTAACCCGGCCGAGCTGACCCAGGATATTTTGCGCCTCCGGTTTGGCCAGCAATCGAGACTAGAAACTCCCTCTCGTATTATCTGCTTGCGGGCCGACCGCGTTGGACGGACCTCCGTGCTTGGTCCGAAGTGGCTATGGCATATTCAAGAACGTAGTGCCTAGGCTGCATCAGCGCCTAGCGTCCTCGGAGCCCACACTATCGACCGGGTGAAGTGTCGGAACACGTTTGAAGTGTGAGTCAGCACCCGGAACGACATGAGGGTTTCGTCAGCAGCGCTTACTCCCACCTTACGGAGTGTCTTGACGAGGCATGGTGGAGTGCTCCTCGCCAGTTCAGAACAACCGCCCAAACACACACGGCTTCCCCAGATAGACATTGACCGCACTATTTCATCATATGGATGACATCAAGTCGAGCATAATAGCAGACCTTCTTCTCGTAAGGGCCATTCATATAATTGTAGTCCGAGGAAATGGTGACATCAACGACATAGGCAACCTCGTCCACCAGGGCAAACAAGTCGGGCTTGCGCCTACCAGCTTCAGTAGGTATAACCGCCTCATGGATCACCGAGTGAACCTTTGACTCGATCCTTTTGCAAACCAGATCAAGCTCCGAGTTATGCCTATCACGCCAGAAAGTCGTTCCCGTCATTGCTGCTGCTCAGTTCCCGAACAGCCGCCCTTGCTGTCTTTGCACATCTCCTCCTAGCCCCAGGAAGACTGGACTTGTAGCCATGCTCTGGATAATTTGGTACTGCGACTCCTCTACCTTGGCCATTTAGGATTTAGCTGTCATCTTCCCGAGAACGAGTCCGCGATACATTTTCAGCAAAAAATGGCAGGGCAGTAGGAACGTGCCCTGCTGGGGCTTCTATGGAGCACGTGCTAATCGGTCCAATCCTACTGTCGAGTGGTCCGACCTGGAGTCTCAGGTATTTCTACGTTTGCGCTATATTGAACTTGACAGACTCGCCGTCGATGGTCAAGACCAGCGACGGATTTACCACCCAGCGTTTAGCCTTCCCATCTATGTCGATCCTGAAGGAGGCATTCTCAATCGGGTAAAGTCGAAGCCAGCCCATCTTCAGCGCGCGTTGTACTCTGTCCACCTGTTCCCGCAGACTTTCTGCAGTAGAGACGACCATGACAAGGTCGTCAGCTAAGGCTAACCACTGGACCATAACCTCAATAGGAAGTAGCCGATGGTCGGATTCAGCCCAGACAAGACCTGGTCCATTACGCAGCCGAACAGGATGGCCGACAAGGGGTCGCTTTGAAGCACGCCACGGCCACATCTGATTGGGCCGTTCCTTCGACCACCTACTTTGAGGATGGTCGATGTGCTGGCGTACATCCTCGCAACGTATTGCACCAGCGGCGATAGCAAACCTAGCCTCCTGAGTGACTTAGCCAGTGCCTCGTGAGAGACACACTAGAAGGCTTTGATCACACATAGGAAGGCCAGGCGTACAGGTTTCCTCTTCCGCAGGGCCTCCATTGTGCAAATGTTATCCAGTAGTAACCTATTATCGGCGCATCCGTCAACTGGTACGAACGCCTTCCGCCTCGGTTCTAGTGAGACCTTCGCAGTAAAACGAGCGGCCACGAAAGACCCTCGTCACACGTGACGCCATGGATCCCGCAGATTTCCCCCTTGGGAATCAGAATAGACTCCTTGTCTGAAAACTGCTCGGGCAAATATCCCAGCAGAAGCCACATGTTGTAGTAGCGGGCTAGTACTCCGGGTGAGACCAACTTCTTTTCACCAAGGGTTATTCCATCAGGACCCGGGGCTCAATCCACACAATCTGCAGTCGCTTTTGCCACGTCCTCGAGGGCTACAGACCCCATGGACGACTCACTCGACGAATCATCGGACTCGGCTTCGCATTTAAGCGCACGGGAGCGGACTACCAGTTGATGAACTTGTTCCTGGTAATCTTGCTTTCGCCGAAGGTCTTTGATTGCATCATGTATCCTATCTTTAAAGATCGGTACCAATCGACTGTTGATCAGAGCCGGCTTCACCCTGGGGACGAGAAAGTCGGCATCGAGTCTAGCAATACGATCACGCTCCTCCCGAAGCGCCCGTGCGCTTAAATACGAAGACGCGTCCGATGATTCGTCGAGTGTGTCGTCCTCAGAATCTGTAGCCCTCGAGGAAGTGGCAAAAGCGACTGCCGAAAATAGTGATTAGGATGGGCGCCGGTGTTGTGGCTGCCGCGTTGAGGTGTCTTTTATTATTTTTTTCGGCGTCTAAGAAGCGATATCGGTTCTTAACGCGCTGGCTAGGAGGAGTTTTATTATTTATCAGAATGCCATATGTTCGCCCTCCCTGGGTTTGGTTGCCTTCTAAGTCCCATATTCAGAAAATGGCAACGATTAATTTCTTGCAGTCCGCATTAGTGACCACAGTCCGCATTAGTGACTTTCTGTCTTTTTTTTATCTTCACGGCTTTTTTTATTTTATTTCTATTCTACTCTGATGTATTTATTTCATTTCCATTGTATTAAACAATCTCTCTCTTATTTAAATTTGCTGTTTGTTTTCGTGCGCCTCTTTTGTGATTAACTTGTTTGTTAGCCGCAGTGCCTTTGCAGGCGGTATATTAAAGAACATACATACATACTTACTTTATTTAAGAAGCGATAAAAGATAGAGCAAAATTAACTCAGTACAACAGTTGATGAATTTTAGACTAATACGAACACAATGGTAAAGACTCTGGTTTGGAGTGTGGTGTTGTACGGATCCGAGGTATTGACCATGGGGAAAGTGGACATCAATAGTCTAAAGGCGTTCGAGATGTAGGCTTGGAGAAGAATGGAGTAACCGAGCTGGACAGAACATAGAACAAATGAAGAAGTGATGGGATGGACTGGAAAAGAAAGATCCTTGATACACTCATTAAGAAAGAGGCAGGAGAAATAGATCGGGCACACGCTGAGAGGGGTATCTATTTAAGAAATGTCATCGAGGGAAGAGTGGAGGGAGAAGGACAAGAGGAAGACCGAGATAGATGATTATGAATTGGATGATGAAGGAAGGATACAGAAGACTTAAAGAAGATGCTAAAAATCGAGAGGAGTGGTGACGTCGAACGTTTGAATATAACTGGATTCCTAAAGAATGTACCTGTTTATTGTAAAATTATTTTCCTTCATCAACCCACTGTTTCTCAGGTTTTCGTCCGCTACTGGAAAATATTTTGGTGAAAGCATCGAACACAGATTTTCCGCTATTATCTTTTATCGGAACAAGCCAGCCGAATTTTGAAAAATATCGATAACACCTAATAAATATTTAACGCCATCGTTATATTTCGCGAAAACCTGCATGACTATAAGATCTGCAGACCAAATTTGATCGATTGCTTTACGTAAACCTGCCTTTTTGGAAAATGTCTTACTATCGGTCTGTGTAATTCTTCGGCGAGTTCATCAGACCATTTTGGAGGCGCGTTTACACCTGACTTTGAATCGGAAGAGCCTAACCCCAAGCGAAGATTGGCTTTAGTAGACATAATAGGTTTACCTATAGCTCTTTCGACGCGCTCACGTAATGTAGGATTATTTATATTATTTAAATCATTTACCACAAGTCTGTCGGCGACATTTCTAGCAGGAGTGTTCTAATACTGGTCATAAGCTAAATCGTGACGATAGGCTGCTTGGTCGACTCGATCAACTGGCTTACTCCAGTCTTTAGGAGTGCCGTCGGGATTCAATCTTAAATCTAATCTAGTTCCGGGACCAGTAAACGAATGTCCTAGGATATGCAATTCTCCAGGGAATTTTGACCAAGGATGTTTAAATTCTTAGTAGCTGAATTTAAAGACCCTTCCAGATCGCCTCCTTTTATACCACTTAAAGTGACAAATCGAGTTTTAGTTTTTCCGCATTCGACACATACGCCTTTAATCATAGGTCTTTTATTTATACTGATGAAATTTTGAATATCTGTCATTTCAGTTTCTCTCTTCCATTTTACACAATACATCTGCTCCATATACATTTTAATATAGAACTATTTTTATAATTAAAAAGAAATGGAAGATTTATCTTGGAACGACGAGACATCGAAAAGATTTAACAACCCGCCATTACCTAGAAGTTTAAGAGGTCTGATATATATATATATATATATATATATATATATATATATATTCGTTTAATGAAAAAACCAAGTAACACACCGCATCTTGGTACAATCGTTAACAGAGAATAATTTGTTGCTAAGAGTAAATTTAAAATAATACAAAAGACCAGGAGCGTAAATTTGAAATAATACAAGTGACCAGGAGCGTCAGCTACGTGGGTATAGCACTCGGGGAATAAAGTTACGGACGTCCTTTGTTGGCAGAGTTAAGTCGTGCGGTCGGTTCTGAAGGCGACAGAGCCGTCGAGCCAATGGAGGAAATAAGCCGCGCAGCACGAGACTCATTTGTCCTGATAGCACGAAAGAGCGATTCGTCAGCTCTGAATGCCCTTTCCTCAACACAGGCCGCGTCGTCCGGCAGAAACCCCATTCGGCGAGCCCGACGAAGCAGGCGCTCCATGGAGCCGGAACATGCCTGCAGGACCTCAACCTGCGAGGCTCGCAGGTTGCTCTGGAGGGTAACCCCCAGGATTTTCGTAGGGAAGTCTGGGTGCGGTAAGACTACGCTATTATTAGATTTACTTTTAAACCCAGGATGGTTTGACTACGACAGCCTACAGGTATTTGGAAGATCTCTCTTTCAACCAATATATATAAATAACTGAACAAAGCATTCGAAGAAAAATTGCATAAAGAAGCGATCATCAGGTTGTTTGGTTGTCAAGACGAGATAGCCCGTCTAAATGTTTCTCCAATATCAGTCGTTGAAGAAATGGCTAAAAGTATAGATACAAAATCTGATATGAACTGTCTATTCTTTGAAACTTCGGAAGAAGTCCCCGATCCGAGAGACTTGAGTGCCAAGCAGAACTTGATGATTTTCGACGACTTTCAATTAGAAAAACAAAACAAATGTGAATCTTATTATATCAGAGGGAGACATAGCAATGTTGACTGCTTTTACCTCGCACAGAATTATTTTAAGCTGCCTAGGCAGACTGTCAGAGAGAATGCAAATTTAATCTGTTTATTTAGTCAAGACCTTAAAAATATTAATAACACATACAACGATCACGTAGGCGTAGATGCCTAAAGACGAATTTGTAAAACTGTGCAAAACTGCGTGGGAGCGTCCGCACTGATATGTAGTGATAGATTTAACCAGTAAAAAAACACCGGCAAATATAGAAGTGGGTTAGATACATTTTACATACCATCATTATCATCGTAGGCAAACAAATAATATTCATAAGTTATATATCGCGGGGTTTAAGCCAGAAGGTCGTAACAACGATTTTTTGCAAAATGGAGATTTTGACAGAAATTGACTTGACACCAAGGCAGGTTCCATGAGAAGGCCGTAGCTATACAGCTTCATTTAAGAACAGCTGATGCGAAGATACATCGCAATTTTGGGTCACATTTTATGCTAGAAGGATGTAAATCCATGGATGCAGTGTGTATTATTTCGTTTGCAACTAGTAATCCTGCCAGAGTGTTGCATCTTCAAGATACAACCTTGTGGCAAAGAAATTAGTGTCAAATGTGTAGATTAGTTCAAACCAGATTGCTGCATGTCTAAGATACAACCAAATGGCACAAAAGCTTCACAATATTTTCATTCATTTTAGCAATGCCTAAGTGTTCTATTTAGAAGACCCGCTGCAAATATGGATAGATTGCTGCATGGATGACAAATTCATTTGAGCGTCAGACTTTAAGTCATATTCGGGTAGATCAATGGTTCGAAAATAGCGCTGACCTTAAACAAGCTGTTAACCCCACCCGTTGGTCGCCTCTAAGAACCCATATCAAAAGAGGCTACTAATGAAATACATTCATAAATACATAATATAACATGACCCTGTTTATGTGTGTTTAATTTTTAATTCATTATTCAGTCAAAACAAAGGCAAAGTCATCGTTCAACTGCTGGACATTGCAATTCATGGTATGATGAATTTAGCAGTCATGGAAGAAAAAAGTGCATCAAGAAATCAGCAGATAAGTACTCTACATTGAGACAGTTGTCAAATGCAAAGAAATCTATCATTCATGAAATGGTTTCTGCTGCTGCTGTTAAGCAGCCAGCTGCTGCTGTATTCGCAGACAAACTACAATAACATGTTACTCTTGTCGATTAGTTTCCTACTCCCTTCTCAGACGAACTTCAGTCAAGTGTCACTCTTGTCAGTCAGTTTCCTAACCCTTTCTCAGAAGGGGCCACTACTGACAATCACTTTCGTACCCCATTCTCAGAAGAAGAACTACAATCAAGTGTCACTCTTGTCGATCAGTTTCATACCCCAGCTCAAAAGAAGAACTGCAGTAAAGTGTCACTCTTGTCAATCAGTTTCCTACCCCCTCATCTCATCAGAAGAACTGCAATCAAGTGCACTCTTGTCGATCAGTTTCCTACCTCTATCTCATCAGAAGAACTACAATCAAGTGTCACTCTTGTCAATCAAATTCCTACCACCATCGCATCAGAAGAAGTGCAATCAAGTGTCACTCTTGTCAATCAGTTTCCTACCCCCTATCTCATCAGAAGAACTACAATCAAGTGTCACTCTTGTCGATCAGTTTACTACCACCATCGCAACTACAATCAAGTGTCACTGTTGTCAATCAGTTTCCTACCACCATGTCATCAGAAGAACTACAATCGAGTGTCACTCTTGTCGATCAGTTTCATACCCATTCTCAGAAGAAGAATTACAATCAAGTGTCACTCTTGTCAATCAGTTTCATACCCCAGCTCAAAAGAAAAACTGCAGTAAAGTGTCACTCTTGTCAATCAGTTTCCCACCCTATCTCATCAGAAGAACTACAATCAAGTGTCAGTCTTGTCAATCAGTTTCCTACCACCATCGCATCAGAAGAACTACAATCAAGTGTCACTGTTTTCAATCAGTTTCCTACCACCATCTCATCAGAAGAAATGCAATCAAGTGTCACTCTTGTCAATCAGTTTCCTCCCCCTTTATCTCAACAGAAGAACTGCAATCAAGTGTCACTCTTTTCAATCAGTTTCCTACCCCCTCATCTCATCAGAAGAACTGCAATCAAGTGTCACTCTTGTCGATCAGTTTCCTACCCCTATCTCATCAGAAGAACTACAATCAAGTGTCACTCTTGTCAATCAATTTCCTACCACCACGTCATCAGAAGAACTACAATCGAGTGTCACTCTTGTAGATCAGTTTCCTACCCCCTATCTCATCAGAAGAACTACAATCAAGTGTCACTCTTGTGGATCAGTTTACTACCACCATCGCAACTACAATCAAGTGTCACTGTTGTCAATCAGTTTCCTACCACCATATCATCAGAAGAAGTGCAATCAAGTGTCACTCTTGTCAATCAGTTCCATACCCCGATCTCAGAAGAAGAACTACAATCAAGTGCCACTCTAGTCGATCAGTTTCATACCCCAGCTCAAAAGAAGAACTACAGTAAAGTGTCACTCTTGTCAATCAGTTTCCTACCCCCTCATCTCATCAGAAGAACTGCAATCAAGTGTCACTCTTGTCGATCAGTTTCCTACCCCTATCTCATCAGAAGAACTACAATCAAGTGTCACTCTTGTCAATCAATTTCCTACCACCACGTCATCAGAAGGACTACAATCGAGTGTCACTCTTGTAGATCAGTTTCCTACCCCCTATCTCATCAGAAGAACTACAATCAAGTGTCACTCTTGTGGATCAGTTTACTACCACCATCGCAACTACAATCAAGTGTCACTGTTGTCAATCAGTTTCCTACCACCATGTCATCAGAAGAAGTGCAATCAAGTGTCACTCTTGTCAATCAGTTCCCTACCCCGATCTCAGAAGAAGAACTACAATCAGGTGCCACTCTAGTCGATCAGTTTCATACCCCAGCTCAAAAGAAGAACTACAGTAAAGTGTCACTCTTGTCAATCAGTTTCCTACCCACTCATCTCATCAGAAGAACTGCAATCAAGTGTCACTCTTTTCGATCAGTTTCCTACCCCTATCTCATCAGACGAACTAAAATCAAGTGTCACTCTTGTCAATCAATTTCCTACCACCATCGCATCAGAAGAACTACAATCAAGTGTCACTGTTGTCAATCAGTTTCCTACGACCATCTCATCAGAAGAAATGCAATCAAGTGTCACTCTTGTCTATCAGTTTCCTACCACCATCTCATCAGAAGAACTGCAATCAAGTGTCACTCTTGTGAATCAGTTTCCTACCCCCTATCTCATCAGAAGAACTACAATCAAGTGTCACTCTTGTCGATCAGTTTACTACCACCATCGCAACTACAATCAAGTGTCACTGTTGTCAATCAGTTTCCTAAAACCATGTCATCAGAAGAACTGCAATCAAGTGTCACTCTTGTGAATCAGTTTCCTACCCCTATCTCATCAGAAGAACTACAATCGAGTGTCACTCTTGTCGATCAGTTTCCTACCCCTTGCTCAGAAGAACTGCAGTCAAGTGTCACTCTTGTCAATCAGTTTCGTACCCATTCTCAGAAGAAGAATTACAATCAATTGTCACTCTTGTCAATCATTTTCATACCCCAGCTCAAAAGAAAAACTGCAGTATAGTGTCACTCTTGTCAATCAGTTTCCCACCCCATGTCATCAGAAGAACTACAATCAAGTGTCAGTCTTGTCAATCAGTTTCCTACCACCATCGCATCAGAAGAAATGCAATCAAGTGTCACTCTTGTCTATCAGTTTCCTACCACCATCTCATCAGAAGAACTGCAATCAAGTGTCACTCTTGTGAATCAGTTTCCTACCCCCTATCTCATCAGAAGAACTACAATCAAGTGTCACTCTTGTCGATCAGTTTACTACCACCATCGCAACTACAATCAAGTGTCACTGTTGTCAATCAGTTTCCTAAAACCATGTCATCAGAAGAAGTGCAATCAAGTGTCACTCTTGTCAGTCAGTTTCCTACCCCTATCTCATCAGAAGAACTACAATCAAGTGTCACTCTTGTCGATCAGTTTACTTCCACCATCGCAACTGCAATCAAGTGTCACTCTTGTCGATCAGTTTACTGCCACCATCTAAGTGAAATACCTTTCCTTTGTCAGCAACCTTTTCTGATCGTGCTTTTTCTGTACGTTCCATTTGCTTTGAGAATGCTGACTGTATTTCAATTTTTTTCTGAAACATTGTTTCTGTTGTATTGTTCACGTTTTGTACAAACATCGTTTTTTGGCTGATGATACAATAAATTGAAATTCATTACAGTTTTTCTGTTAGCACGGTCAGAGACTGCTTACTACAGCCACTCTGCACTCAATCCATAGAAATTTTATAGAAGAGGACCTGCAGGATGATTAAATAATATTAATCGAATATTATACCTTCAACACCTGATATGCGCATTACATTTCTTCATAGTAATGATACTGACTGTTTTACACTGTCCTTGTTAACAAAGGGGTAGAAATATTGTTGAATGTTGCATTAGTTTTAATTTGATGTGAATGAAACTGCTCTTATCTAGGTAAGGTAGCAGTTCAGAGAATCAAACAGTGTAATTGCAATGTCATAACAAATTCAGAGGATAAACAATTTTACACCAGAAGGTTGTATCTTCATGAAAATTATTGTTTTCGACCATAATTGTAGACTTTTTTTATTTAGTTGATTGTGCAATGTGGAGTATGACTAAAATATTGGTTCAGGTTTTTGTTTTCGGTGGCTGTGGGGCAAATTACACAGAAATTACGGTGTTATATATCATTTTATTTTCTCTTGCCAAAAGGGTGTATCATGTCAAATTTTGATAAATTTCAATTAATTACCACATTATTTGTCAACAATACAATACATGCTTTAATGCATCTTCAAAAGGATCGATATTGTTAAGCATTTTGCTATAAATAATTTTCATTGTTTAAGACAGAAATGATTAAATCAAATTTTTCTACTAAAATGTTCGTTTTCTTCGTTTTTCTCGGAATGTTGAAGAACGTAGTTACGCTGTTCTGCCTTAAAACCCTCGATATTATATACATAATGGAGGCGCGGTTAGAAAAGATAGTTCTCAACACAGAAAAGATCGCTCGTAACACGGAGCCTAAAGAGTCATTTAGCATTTTGGTGAGCGAAAGGAGCACGCAAATTAGAACTAAATTTAATCCTCTGATTCAACTTGACAAAAACAAAAAGTATGAAATGGCTCTTGTTACTCTTGAGACGTATTACTCCTTCCCAAATATCGACGCCACGAATAACAACTTTATTTATTCGCCGGATAATGGTAGAACGTGGTTTACTATAAGAGTCCCAGAAGGGATTTACGAAATCGTAGATATAAACGAAAACATTCGAAGAATCATGAAAGAAGAAAACAAACATCATGACGAGACGGGAGAGGCGTACTGTATAACATTACAAACGAACAACAATACTTTGAAGTCGGCGTTAGATATCGGTGCTAACTATCAGGTTGATTTGACATTCGTGGACTGATTAGAACTGTTTTAGGATTTAATAGCCAAGTATATTCAGAAGGATATAACGAATTGGAGAAGATAGTAAACATAATGAACGTAAATAGTTCGAGAGTAACCAGTGACGCAATCGGATCTTCGTACTCTAACGGAACAACGGAAAACAATATATATTCCTTTTCCCCAAATGTAGGCCCCGGATACAAGATTATTGAAGTGCCCGTTAATTTAGTATATCTTTCTATTACACTATTTACGATTTCGGTTATGTAAACAAAACTTACAGACCAAAATGGAAAACTAATCAACCTTAGAGGAGATGAGTTGTCGATCAGGTTTAAAATTAGAGAAGGGTGAAAATTAACTATTGTGGTATTAAAGTTTTTAATTTCGATTATATACATAAAATGACCCGATTTACGAATGTAAAAGCTAATGTTTCGGAAGACCAAAAGGACAAAATTAAACGCGTAGTTGAGACAGGGACAGGAACGAGTATAAGACTAGCTCACGGCGATCTATCCGGGGAACATGTTTTAGCTCTTACACGAGCACAAATGAATAAAATGACCAACGCGTATCAGAATGCAACTGGTACTACGATCAAAATGAGTAAAACGCAAATACACCATAATATGAAAGTTGAAGGTGGTTTCCTTCCAGCGTTATTACCACTTCTAGCTACAGCTGGAAAATTTCTATTTTCTAACGTTCCGCCAAGTCTTGCAACTGGAGCTTTAAGCGGAATAGCGAGTACAGGAGTTAGCAAGATAATGGGATCGGGTGTTAATGGAAGTGCTTTATACATAAAGAAAGGAGGAAGAAGCTACAAGATGGTTCCACACGCAGCAGGTCTTTACCTGAAACCATGGTCAGGATCGGGATTAGACGGTGTAGGAGAAGGACTGTACATGCGCAGAGGTTCTGGATTTGTCAATGGTGCAGGATTTTTCCTTGGAAACGACAATCCTATTTCAAAAGTACTTTCTAGTATTCCAATCGTTGATCCGATTCTTGGTATGATTCTGTAGAGAGATATTATAAATATAAATAATATATATAATATATAATGTCTCGATACGGTATGCCAATACACAAGTTTATAACAAAACGCAATTCTGTACACAAGTTTATAACAAAACGCAATTCTCCGAGCAGAGTTAGAACTCGACCAGAATCAGTATTTTGGTTGCCTAATGAAGTAACGCATCGGGCTATAAGACAACCGGGCTCACAGCGTCGGGAGATTTTCGCACAACGAGCGATCACAATTCAACCCAGGTCGTCGGTCTCGCAAAAAAAAAATTAAAATAAAACCAAAGTTAGCACAGAAAAATTAACATTTTACTAGAACGTTTTAACGGGAACGTGAAATCAACGTTCGAATTTACGTCTGAATTTATGTTCGAATTTAAGTTTAAAAAATATAGCTATAAGCTTATATAAATAAAATATAATGTCGTTTCTAAAACTCCCATCCCGCAAAAAGAGATTTTATCGTTGAGTAGTTTCTGAAATCGAAGAAGAATATTCGACAAAACTTTTAGCCGAGAGATTAGAAGATATAGAACTACAACGAGAGTTAACGCGGTTCTACAAACCAATAGTCGACTCGCAATCAACAATTTCGAAGGAACAAAAGGCTTTGTTATCGACTATAAAAGAAAACTCGGCAGAGACAGCTAACGCTTTAAAAGCGCTTCCCGCTTCTATTTCGGCATCGTTAAAAGCCATTCAGTTTCCTCAATACCCTTCGATAGAGGCTTACGGAGAAGACCCGGTAGAAGACATTAAAACCTTAGAACTAGGAGATATTGCGGTGAAGTACCTGCACCAATACGCGTCCGATAAAAAGACGGCAGACACAACGTTCGGAATAAACTCTAAAGACGGTAAATTTTATATAGGCGACCGCCCTATATCGATCAACGGCAGTAACGTAACGGTAGGCGATAAGATTTACGAAGGAACTCCAGGTCTTTGGGAATTATTAATGATGCTCATACCGGACGAGTCGATTTTCAATGCAAACGAAATGGAAAAATATGCCGAGATTCTGAAGGTAACGAATGCTATGAGGCAGCCGAAAAATCCAAGTAAACCAAAATCCTCTAAGGGCTTAAAATATAAAAAAAATATTAAACCTATAATTATGGGATGCGATGATGTCAAAGACGCTAGGTAAAGGAATAGGCCCACGGCGCATCGTTATTCCTCAAGATCCTAATGCATAAATAGAAATGTTATCTCTGCGAATGGCCAGCTTTGAGGCGGGCAATACTGGAGTGAGAAATGAGATAGTTGGTATATGCGACGAGTTACTAAGGCAAGGAGCGATAAATAAAAATAAATATAAAAATATAATGTTATTAATATAAAAATGTTAGTAGTTGCTAAAAGAAGGTATAAGAAACAACATGTTATCGGAGGGTAGGAATATTCGATATCGTTGCGGGTCATTTCAAGATACTATTTACGCGAATGCGGCTAAACAAATAGCGTCCACCGCTCTCAGCGTAGGAAAAGATGCTGCCAAAGACATCGGGAAAAGAGCGCTGGTTGTTCGTTAAACTGCAGCTGTTGACACCGGGAAACGATTAGTCGATAAAGCGGTTGCTAAAATTATGAGTCCCAAAAATTTACCGACTACAAGGCCTGCTGCTACGGAAATCGCTTTACATGCGCTTTCAGCTCTTTCAGCGTTCCAACCGCAACCGGTAGAAAGTAAAGACTTTTTACTGAAGAATGTAAAGATGTTCTAACTAAACTAATTAACGACGGAACGCGTTCGGAGACTATGAATATAAATAATTTAATGATGGGACACGGTTTAACTTCCAATGCAAAGAGCGCTATTAGAATCCAAGATCTCGTTAGACGTTTAAACGGAGCTGGACTGAAAGATGGGTAGGTCATTTATATTTAGAAAAAATAAAATCATATATTATTAATAAAAAATGCAATCAGATATACTAAGATTGACGGAACAACCTTTGACGGACGAGAGTATCGAACGGTACGAATTTAACGAGTACGAACCTACTGCGAGAACGAATCTAAACACAACAGGCGAGATTCGTATCAATATCGAGTGTCAAGACTTATTCAGCCACCCTTCAGAGTCTTATTTGCTATTTGAAGGAAGACTGACTTAAGCGGATAACACCGCATACGTTAATGCTGATTAGGTGGATGTTACGAACAACGGGCTTGTGCATCTATTTAGTCAAATATCGTATTCTCTATCGAATTTAGAAATATAAACGTTATTTCACCCGGGTCAAGCTACCACGATGCTCGGATTGCTAAAATACATAAACGATTTTCAACTGGCGCAAGGTTTAAATTAGCTGTGGTACAAAGACAGTTCCGCAACCGTTAATAATAACACAGGGTTCACGGTGAGACAACAGTATCTTATTCAAAAACGGACTGCTAAAGGAACGTTCAGATTTATGGTTGCACTAAAGCATATCTTCGGTTTTTGCGATGATTACGACAAGATTCTTTACGGTTTGAAACATACGCTAACATTAGTGCGTAAACCCGACGACGACGCAATTTTTAAAGGCCACGATGCAGCGGCTAGAAAAGCGGCAATAGACAAAATATCGTGGTTTATGCCGCACGTTATTCCATCCGATATTGAAAAAATGCAGTTGTATAAAACGATCGAATCGAAAGCGTCCTTGGCTGTAGCCTATCGCGCTCGTAAATGCGATACCATAACTGCTCCTCAGTCGACTACTTTCAGCTACAGACTTAGTGTCAAGACATCTCCAGAAAAACCGAGGTATATAATCGTAGGATTTCAGACGAATCGTGACGGATTTCAAGAAGCTAATCCGTCGATCTTCGATCATTGCGATCTTAAGAACATGTACGTAATGAGGAATCAGGAAAGATACCCCCTGTGGACTACAACCTATCGTTTCCTAATCAACAATTCTCGAGAGCGTACCGAGCAGCGGCTACATTTAGCGAAAAGTTCTACGGAATGGATCAGTTGATAACGCAGAGTAATATAACACCGAATGATTATAAAGATCTATATCCGCTAATGGTATTCGACGTTAGCAAGCAATCTGAGCGGTTAAAATCGTCGGTCGTCGATATTCAGATCAAAGCTATATTTAATACGGCAGTGCAGGCCGAAACCGAAGCTTATGCTATCGTAATTTCGGACAAGTTGCTAGAGTTCCAATCGGATGGGCTGAAGCTAAACGTCGTCTACGGCAGGAGCTCGTCTTAGCTCACCGCGATTTAAATGCTAAATGCTAAGTGCGAAGGCTAGGAATAAAATTTCTTTTTTTTTCTTAAACGTACATAAAGAGATGTTTACTTATATTAGTAATAAGAAGATGAAACTGCCAGACCTGAGAAGCTTACTGGTCCAGCATAACGTTAAGGGTTTGAGCTCTTCTCAAGAAGCCCGAACTTATTGCTCCATTGATCGCAAAGGGGATTCTTGCTCAAGATATCTAAGAAAAAGAGAAACTAGAGATACTACAAAGGCAAGAACAGAAGAAAGAACAGCAGAATGAACATCGGAAAGAACAGCGGAAACAATAACAGGAAGAACATCAGAAAGGATACTGGAAAGAATATCGGAAAGAACTGATATTGAAAAGAAACTTCCGGAAAGGCGTGTATGACAGAGCGAGGTTTATCAGAAATCAACCCAGAAAAGTAGAAATTTTAGACCTAGAAACCGGTGATGTTGTCGTGTATCCGTCGATGTACAAAACAGCTAAGGCGCACGGGCAAAACGCACCAATAATCGAGTCGTAAAATGGAAAAGTATAGAGAAATAGATACGAAATTAAAGTGTACGATAGAATTAACGGCCATGTAGTCGATGATGAAACGTTAGAAAAATATGACAAAGCAATCGATTCCGTAGTGCATGAGCTGGACGATAAAGAAATTGAAAACATAGATTTAAAAAACAATTAAACATAAATAGATTTTTGTGTTTTTTCTTAAACCATACATAAAGATATGAATATAAATATATCTATATAAATAAAGCCATCTTTCTGTCTGTCTGTCTATTTGACCGGGCTTAACTTCTACAATTTTCCACCTTTTCACTCCAAACCTTCACTAGTGTGTCGGCCTCGGCATGGGACACCCAGTGGAGGGGTTCGTGTACCTCCTTTTCACCGCTAACATGGTGAAAATGCCCAAAAACTACCCAACCGACCGTCCCAAACGCCCCAGCTCGAAACGGTTCTATTTCTGGCGCCGGTATTCCCCAACGTCATTAATAATGCGCATAACGACAAGCGGTCCTATTTATGGCGCCGGTATTCCCCAACGTCATTAATAATGCGCATAACGACGTTGTTTACTTTGCACAAAATTTAATTACGATCGATTCGAACTATATTCATCGTTTTACAGCAAAATTGTATGTTCAAAGACAAACATCTAAATTAGCTCTCTTATGAAACAACCAGTCGGCTTTACTAAGAGCGACGCCGACTACAGACAGGCAGTGAGGGCTAGATTTCTGGCGTTTTCTTTAACCCACCAACGCCCGGTTCACCCTCTGGCTCTGCGAAGCAGTCAGTCCACGGGAGACTGCGAAGCAGTCTCCCCTTAGGTCGCCAGACGCCACAAGGGCCTCCATGACTGCGAAGCAGTCAGTCCACGGCAGAGGTCGCAAGACGCGACAAGGCGTATACAAGACTGCGAAGCAATCTCCGCTGTACGCCAGAAGGCGTCTACAAGACTGCGAAGCAGTCTCCCCGCAGGTCGCCTGACGCCACAAGGGCGTCCAAGACTGCGAAGCAGTCGCCGCCACAGGGCGACTGCGAAGCAGTCAGTCCACGGCAGAGGTCGCAACACGCCAGAAGGCGTATACAAGACTGCGAAGCAGTCTCCGCTGTACGCCAGAAGGCGTACACAAGACTGCAAAGCAGTCTCCCCCACAGGTCGCCTAAATTTCTTCCTTATTCGCTACACGGATTGAAACTTATACCTAATTTTTTTCCTTATTCAGAGGGCGACTGCGAAGCAGTCAGTCCACGGCATAGGTCGGTAGACGCCAGAAGGCGTATACAAGACTGCGAAGCTGTCTCCCCTGTACGCCAGAAGGCGTACACAAGACTGTGAAGCAGTCTATCCCGCAGGTCGCCTAAATTTCTTCCTTATTCGCTACCTAAATTTGTTGCTTATTCGCTACAGGGATTGAAACTTATAACCCCGGGCAACGCCGTGTAAACCAGCTAGTGTATATATAAAGGAATGGACTACAAGTTGAAAACTGTAAAAGAATTGAGAGTTATGGCAAAACGGAACGGCTTGGTTGGTTATTTTAAACTGCGAAAGGCGGATCTAATTGCTGCTATCAGCAAAGATTTTAACGGAGGAGGAAATTTGTTCGACTCTCCAGTCTGTTCCCGATATTCGAGCCCCAATCCTAACTCCGAGTAAGTACATTTCTTCTGCAAATAAAGTTCTCAGGGAGTTGAAAACTAAGGTTAGGTCGAATATTAATATTAATTCTTTTGCAGATTGGTTAATTAGTTACATACCTCCAAAAGTAAAGAAACATGTGAACGAAAGACTGGAATCGTTTAAATCGAAAACAAAGAATATCTTTGTTAAAATCAATACAAAGAAGTTCGAAATTCGAAAGACTGCATCGGCTATTAAAGGATTTACTAAACAATACACGATCGATGGTTCTTCTGGAATCGATGCCGTGTCTTTTCTTAACGCCGTTAGACCGCAGGTAGTTAATCTGTTGTCAAGAAATCGTCAGGTTAAGGTTCAACTCGTTCTTACATGTGCTATGGAGCGCGTTGATATGAAATCCGGACAAGAAGAATCCGCGAATGTTCCATTCGTCTCGAAAACTGAAGTTATTTTAGATGCTAGCGATATTAACGAAACATACAATAATGCAATAAACAAGATCGCAGAGACTATGGCAAGTTTTCAGATGCGGGGATGTAATTGGAGATTCGTGGCTGTTGAAAAATTAGATGTCAATACTGCTGTTTATAAACCACTGAAAGGCAGTTCTTACATTCCGTTGCCTACAATACAATCTAGCAAAAAGGCTATAATCAATATGAAAAATAGTGACGACCAATGTTTCAAGTGGTGCATTGCTAGAGCGTTAAATCCAACGGACAATCATCCCGAAAGAATTACGAAAGAATTAATCAAACAATCCAAGAAACTCGATTGGAGCGGTATCGAATTTCCGGTTGCTGCGGATGCTAATGTAATAGGCAAGTTTGAAAGAAATAATAATATCAGCGTCGACGTATTCGGTTATGAAAATAAAATAATATTCCCAATTTATGTGTCTAATCAACGGGACGATAAACTTTCTATCGTTGAATTTTAACAGATTGTTATCATCACGAACATAAAAATCCCATAATTCAATGCACTATTGTAGAACTTGTGTAAACGGTAATACAAGAATAGAAGCGCATAATAAACATACGGAGTACTGTTCTCAAAAAGTCGCTTAAAAAATAGATGTCCCAGAACCGGGAACTATGTTAAGTTTTAAAAATTATAATAGGTCCATGAGAGTTCCCTTTATAGTTTATGCAGATTTCGAATCTTTCATCAAACCTATAGACTCATGCCAGCCAGATCCTTGCGTGTCTTACACTAATAAATACCAAAAACACACGCCTACCTCCTTTTGTTATTACGTAAAATGCTTCGACGATATATACTATCAACAAGATCCTGTAACGTACACGGCAGAGAGCGAAGACGATGATATCGGTCAAATATTCGTAGATAGTCTCGAAGAGACTATAAAACGAATATACAATCAGTTTAAGTTTCCGAAGAAAATGATATTTACTCAAGAAGACCGGAAAAGTTTCAAAGTAGCTACTTTATGTCATATCTGTGGAGGGGCGTTGGGTACAGATCGGGTTAGAGACCACTGTCATTTGAGCGGTATTTTTAGAGGGGCCGCTCATAATGGTTGTAATCTAGACTATAAAGTTCCGAAGTTTTTTCCAGTAGTATTTCATAATCTGTCCGGATACGATAGCCATCTATTAGTAAAGAAATTGCGAGGTGATCACGGTGAGAAAATTAAATGCATTCCTAATAACGAAGAGAAGTACATATCGTTTAGCAGAGAAGTGATCGTCGATGCATTTCTAAACAAAGAAGGGAAAGAAATAACGTTAGACGGGAATTGCGATTCATTGACAGTTTTAGATTCATGGCCTCGGGTCTTGACGCTTTATCTAAGAATCTGAAGAAAGAACAATGCAAAGACATTGTTGCATTATATTCTGGGAAACAGCTCGATCTTTTACTCAATAAGGGATTTTACTCGTACTCAATGATTGAGGCCATGAATCTAAAACTGTCGATGAATCGCAATTGCCGTCTAACGTTAATTTCTTTCCCTTCTTTGTTTAGAAATGTATCGACGATCACTTCTCTGCTAAACGATATGTACTTCGCTTCGTTATTAGGAACGCATTTAATTTTCTCACCGTGATCACCTCGCAATTTCTTTACGTTGCTTCCGTCGATAGATTTGACGAAACCAAACTACCTCCCAAGTCCGCATTCTATTCGAGGCTGAACGAATCAGATATTAGCGATGAAGATTGCGATCACGCCAAAAATGTATGGAATGCATTCGGATGTTAAACGTTTAGAGAATACCATGATGTGCATAATGTTTCGGATGTTCTGCTGTTAGCCGATGTTATCGAACACTTTACAGACGTATGCATGAAGAATAACCTGCTAGATCCCACATATTATTACACTTCACCGGGACTGTCCTGGGATGCCTCTTTGAAGTTGACCGGTATAAAGTTGGAGTTGTTGAGCGATTACGATATGATTCTGATGATTAAGCACGGAATAAGAGGAGGAATCAGAACAATTTCGAATCGTTATGGGAACGCCAACAATAAGTATATGACGGCGGATAAATTCGACAACAACGAGCCTTCGTCATTCGTAACTTATCTAGACGCTAATAATTTATACGGTTGGGCGATGAGCAAACCTTTACCGACTCGTGGATTTAAATGGATGAGCGACGCCGAGCTAAATTATTGGAAAATATTAGGATCGTGTATATTGGAAGTCGATTTGGAATATCCGGAAGTTCACCACGATCTCCACAACGACTACTCTCTGGCTCCCGAGAACATCTGTCCGTAATTATCTGATCTGCCAAAACTAATTCCGAACTTGGACGATAAAAAAAATACATTCTACACCACGAAAATTTGAAGTTGTACGAAAATCGTGAAAATTCAGAGAGGGATATTATTCGAAGAAAGCGCTTCGTTGAAGTATTCTGTAGATCTAAACACTGAATTGAGAACGAGTGCTGCTAATAACTTTGAGAAAGATTTTTTCAAACTGATGAACAATAGCGTCTTTGGAAAAACCCTGGAAGGGATCGAAAATCATTTAGATATAAAATTGGTATGTCACGAGAAGGATGATATTAAGCTAGCTGCAAAAACTAATTATGACCGCCTGACGATTTTCGACGAGAATCTAATCGCCGTTCACATGAAAAGAACGAAGTTGTTTTATGATAAACCGATATATCTAGGCATGTGTATATTAGACTTGAGTAAAACTTTGATGTATGACTTTCATTACAATTTTATACGACAAAAATACGGAGACAGAGCTAAATTGTTATTTACCGATACAGATTCGTTGGCATATGAAATACAAACAGAAGATTTTTACGAGGACATCGCCGAAGACGTTTCGGTTCGATTCGATACGAGTGATTACCCTGCAGATCACCATCGCGTTTAAGGACCGGAATTAACAAGAAAATTATCGGTATGTTCAAAGACGAAACCGGAGGAAAACAGATTTACGAGTTTATAGGTTTAAGGGCCAAGTTGTACTCGCATAGAATGGATGGCGAAGATAATAAGAAGTGTAAAGGCATTATGAAAAATGTTGTTAAGAAAACGATAACTCACGATGATTATAAAAACTGTCTTTTTACCAAAGGAGAAGGACTAAGAAAAATGAACGTCTTTAGATCGTATCATCACGATATTTATGCCGAACAGGTAGATAAAGCCGCATTATCCGCGGATGATGACAAACGAGTAATAATGGAGGACGGTTTTCACACATTAGCGTACGGACATTACTCCTTACGCTGAGCACATAAAGAATCTATTCGTTGATTATAAAATGAGTTTTAGAAACTTTAGTCAAATCGACGTTTGCGGAGTCGTTATTACCGAATGTTCCTTTGTCGAATATACAACTGCTAGAAGCCTCTAAGAAGAAACTAAATATCACAAACTTTAGAGGCGTGTTCCTACGAGACGAGTTGCCCGAGAGACCGGGAGCTGTCGAGAGCGGCATTCTTAACCTAGATAAATCTAGTGGAAGCCGGACTCATTGGGTGTGTTGGATCAAGAAGAAAGGCGAAATTTCGGCGAAATATTTCGATGGTTATGGTCTCCCTCCACCTACCGAGCTACTGAAATATTTACGGAGTTCTGTTTATTATAACAGCGAACGAATACAGCCCGATAACGAAGTGTTTTGCGGTCATCTGTACTTGTACGTGTTGAAAATGATGAACCATGGCGCTAATTTGCAAGAAGTTATAAACGGTTTGTTCTGATATAAAAATATATATACAGTGTATATATATATACTAAAATATGCCTGTGGATAAATTCGGACATACTGATGTTGGATATTCAGAAAGAGTAATTGCCGGAGGAGTTACATTGTCTCAAGCAAATGCTACTTTCCTTCGTATGGATGGAACAAACGCGGCGACCGCGAATATTAATTTGGATTCTCATAAACTTGTCAACGTGTTAGAACCTACTAACCCCCAAGATGGTGCTACCAAATATTACGTGGATATTGCTCAAAAAAATATTTTTTCTCGGATATATACCTAATTTAGAAACCGTTTAATTTAGTACCGGATTCGTCACTAGTGCCAGTTCACACATAGATGGATATCGAGCGTACGGAGCGTTTAATAGTCTCAACGCGGACGGTTTGAACGGATCTTGGGTTTCTAGTGAAGCTTTAAATAGCTGGATACAGATAAAATGTCCAGAGCCGGTTAAAATTTGGCGAATCGCGTTGAAATCCACCAATAAAGTATTTAAAATAGACATGGCGTTTTGGACCATATCAGGGCGTAACGATGACGATTCGACATTTACGATTTTTTAACGTTGACGACTCCGTTATTGAGAACCCCAACTGCCCCGTCATTTTTCAATATTTCAACGAATACTGCGTATCAGTATTACAGATTAATTTTACGAAAACACATATTCCCGATCAGATTAACGTAGGACTTCATTGCATACAATTATACATTTACGATACTTAAATCGTGGTATTCATCCTCCTTTGAGCTCATGAGCTCACCAAACTGTTAATTTTATTATAAATAATATATATGTACATTGTATATATATATATATATATATATATATATATATATATATATATATATATATATATATATATATATATATAACGGAGGACGAGGCCTGATCTCCTGGAAATAACATAACAACAAATTAATATCTAAGTCCCCAAGGGATCATATGTACCTTGGGGCAAAATATATATATATATATATATATATATATATATATATTATGCTAAATATGCCTGTGGATAAATTCGGACATACTGATGTTGGATACTCGGAAAGAGGAAATGCTACTTTCCTGCGTATGGATGGAACAAATGTTGCGACCGAGAACATTAATTTAGATTCTCATAAACTTGTCAACGTGTAAGAACCTACTAACGCCCAAGATGGTGCTACAAAAAATTACCTTGATATTAATAGCGGTGTAATTAAAGTTTCTAAAACTGGTGACGTTATGACCGGCAATCTATTTTTAAGTGTGGGTTCGGATCGCCAACGTAATATGGGGTGTAAGGATCTACGCGAATACAAACTGTTTGCGTTGATCTTGGGTAATCTGTTAAACAGAATTCAAGGTTATTTAAACCAACCTATAACGTTGCAATCGATCGAAGGTTTCTTGTGCAAAGTGGGAACGGAAATTATAATACGATTCGGTAAATCGTCCGGCGACCAGAAAGTCGATGTTAACCAAGATATCGCAATGAGACAAAAATCTATAACCGATTTAAGCGATCCCACTAATCCTCAAGATGCCTCCACCAAAAATTACGTGGATAACGCTCTTAGTAGAGCGGATAATAATGCTCTTAAAAAGTGTCATATCGGACACATGCCTAATTTGGAGGCTGAGGAAAGTGTTGCCGGATTTATGGCAGGTGCTAGTTCAATTGTTACTGACAAGTATCAAGCGTATGGAGCTTTCAATAGTCTAAATGCAGATGGCTCAAACGGAACTTGGATCGCGGATAGTAGATCAATTCTAAATGTCTGGCTGCAGATAAAATGTCCTGAGCCGGTTAAAATTTTTGGAATTGTGTTGAAAGCGATAAGACGCAACAGAGGCACATACCAGATAGCAAGCTGGATTTTATCTGCGAGCAACGATGGATCAACGTTTACCCAAGTTCAATACACAGATCCACCAACCTACAAGATAACAGATTATAACGGAGAAGAAATTCAGGGCACTTTTTACGAACTGGAGTTACAAAGGACGACTCAAGAAATTTATAGGATCGAAAAGATCATTAGAAGACGCGGAAAGAAATCTTTCGTAAAGTGGCTCGGTAACCCCGAATCATTTAACTCCTGGGTTGATAACGAAAACTTGACCACATTGTGATATTGATCGCTCACGCGACACGGAATACTGAAATACAAATAATTCATTCATTCATTCATTCATTCATTCGAAGAAGTCAATCGATACATGACAACCGGCGGCAACGTGAAAATCATCGATACTTGTCTGAAATAGGCTATGGTTCGCCGCAACAGAATTTCATAAAAATGTCAACTATCACGACACTCACCGAAAGTGTTGGCATTTCTACGAGCATGTAATTGTCCGGAAACTTCGTACTATTTATACATGAACACAAGCGCACTAGCACGCTAGCACGCACACACTGGCATGCACGTGACAGTGTCACATGACCGATACCAGATCGTCATTACCGTTACCAGATAAATTTTCAAAGTCCCGTCGCGTGAACAGATCACTTTCGCTCCAACAAACACAAAAAAGCTATATAATTAATTAATAACCTATTAATTAATGGCCTATTAATTAGCCTAATTACTAATTGCACCAGAGGGCTACCTTTATTACTACTTGCGCTACTGGTTATGTCTTGTAAATTGTAATGGTTCGAAATTTTGTTGAGCCGATTGAAATCCATGTCAATGTACCTTTTAGGAGCTCTCGTAAAATTCTGAATAATACTTATTATATACCCAATGTAGTTTTCCAGTGTAAATGTTGCATCTGTTTCCATTTTAGCTGTACGATCTTCCACTTGAGATAATGGACATTATCTTACAAAAGTCCTGTCTGCATTGGATATTGAATTCATCAATAAAGCCAAGAGACGAAGACGTTATCAGATCTCTCATATCAGTCGACGTTTGCTTTTATCGAAGAATTACAAGAAAACGGTTCAAGAGAGAAATCTGGCGTTACCTGAAAGGTGAGATGTCTTTCAAGTGTTACTGTCCAAATTATTGCTATCGTCAACAAGCTATTAGTTTCATGACACGATCTAAACTTACAAATTCTGTATTGCCATTATCAGAATGTCTGAAAGTCGCCTCCAGGCATCACTATCAAATTCATTAAACTTGACCAGTATGTTGAAGAGGTTGTTTTCTCCAAACAGGCTTGCAGGGCAGATTCCTTCCCCTCCTGCAGTTCCTTGAGGGTGGCGTCCATCTTGCCCCGTGCAAAATCGTCGATCGATAGCCCCTGAACGATCGAGTACGTTTAATAAAAGAACCCAATAAGATTATTTCAATCGTACATCGTTAGTTATCCAACATTTGACACAGCGCCCTATAAATATCTTACAAAGGACCCGTTGTGAAGTCAAGAGTCTAAATAATATCAATAGGAACAAAACATTCTTCAGTAAGCGAGCAATTCTCGTATAGAACTAATAGAAAGAGTCACCACTTGTAGTTCTTGGCACAAATGAAAACTACAACCGAGGGTGTAGGATCAAGTTTTAGGTGTTAACAGTGTCCAGAATTCCAAGCCAAGCAGTATCAATGATGACAAAAGATTTTGGGCCACGGACGCCACGGTATCCGTGGTTTACGATTACTCTGTCCTCCAGCAATCCTTAGTGGGTGGTAGAGAACTAAGCATTCTGAAATGCATTCACTGCCATCACAAAACATCCTCTCGGTGGTTTGCTGTCGAAACCAATCGGAATACTTCCCGTCCATACATCAAGATTCCCTATCCACGGCCAGCGTGAATAGTTCTGTATGTCTTACGTACATGTTGGCTCGACTCTCATACTGAGTACCTTATCACCGTGAAACCAGTGTGATTCTCCTTACAGATTTTATTTTAGTTATAGTTACAGTTATAGTTAATGGTTTTTTATTTTAGTTATAGTTACAGTTATAGTTAGTATTATTTTTTAGTTATAGTTATAGTTATAGTTAATGGACTTTTATTTTAGTTAATTTTAGTTAGTACATAATTACAAGTGACCTCAATGGCACTCCTCCTGGTCCACATATGGGGTCATCGATTAACTATGTCAGCAAATTTTAGGCAGTTTTTGATCTCCCCTTGTCATCAACTGTCAAACATTCAAGGACCCCCTAACAAAATTATGGCAAAGAAAATTACCCCACCCTCAGAATATTTCTATGACTTTAACATGCAACAATCTGAAATTGCTAAAAAAAAAACTTTGTTATTCAGATTTTAATTTGATACTTAATGGGTACAGTACTTGTGTAATCACTGTCTGTCACAGATATTTAATGGATTTTTCCCATTAAAAATACAATCTCGTTTTCTTTTAAATTGTGTATTCAATTTGATTTTTATTATGAACATTTCTAATTTGAACATGATAACTTTTTTATAATATTCCTTTTAACATAGAAAATTAAAATTAAAACAAGTTTTTCACTCTAAAATTAACAATCAAAAGAAAAAATTATCTTTCCATCAAAAAGAAACTCGAAATATTAGATTTTTGAAAAGAAACCAGAATATTCGGAAGGAGAATATGCAGCAACGTAACTAGGATTTTTCGTTTGGGGGGGGGCTTAAGCCTTGAGCATGGCAACATTTATACAGTGTTCATACGAATTTTAGCCGTAAGCATACAACGGCCTGGCTTGTTTGGGGGGGCTTCAACTTCGTTTGGGGGGGGCTTAAGCCCCTCAAGCCCAACGCTAGATACGTCCCTGAGAATATGCAGCACATTTTCTCATTTTTTCTCGGAACAATAAACAGGATAGTTTAAAACGAATAAAATATCGCGTTTGATTAAATTCGCCATGTTTATCGATATTGCACTTTTTATTTCATTAGCGAAAATAGCGATGAATTTTCGTTAGTGTTATTTTCGTTATAGTTATAGTTATAGTTAATGATATTTTTTAGTTACAGTTATAGTTATCGTTAACGAAATCATTTTTGGTTCGTTAACGAACATTTTCGTTATCGTTAACGTTAACGAGAATCACACTGCGTGAAACTTCGTTGATATGCGACCGAATAACGTCGAGTAACAAAATCTCTGACAGACTGACTAGATTAATCCGTAATGCCGACTAGATACAATTATAGCATATCGACCACAAAAGAATTCTCAAGTAAAATCCGTCTGCATAGCTTATACCGGGAAGCTATATGCTCGAATCAGCCTGTGTAGTAACAGAATTGCATTTCAATATATCACAATATTTGGACAAAGTCATTGTAATGATCTCCCAAACCACACAATGATTCCCAGCTACACAACATGCTATAAGATGTCATAGTGTAGAGAAGAATATATTTAGATTATATAATGTAGGATAGTAGAGCTACATAAATGTAACTTAATTAAAATGCCAGCAGCTAAGCCAGCATTATAGGGATTAATTAATATTAGATAGAGGGGTTCATCATATCTACGCAAAGGACAGCAGACGATGTGGACTCACCTCATTGGTCAGCTGATCAAAAACCGTTATGGCGAAGCGGCTGACGACTCGGTAACCAAGCAACCGTGGTGACGTGGCGTAGAGAGGCAGCAGTTCGATTTTGATTTCAACTGAACAAGACGTTCTAGAGATCTGGAGTATATCGACTCGGTGAATGTTTGACTAAGTCGATGTTAGTCGGCATGATCTGTTTGTAAAACGATCGATGCAGTTGAGTTTATAAGTCGAGACGTTTGACAGTGAGGATCGGATAATTCGAGTGAAACGCTTTCATAACAAACTGTTGCGAGGCGTGACCTTCCGTCATAGGAAGTCGACATTTGCGAAACGATCTTGTCAACGGACTTAAGGAGTTACTTCGCGAGAGAAGGTACGTTACTCTGGAGTAATAAAGCGTAGCCTCGAGTTGTAACGACGGTCTCTTCGAGAGAGGCATCAAGCTACGAGAAGTCACGAGAACGGCGTATAGTCGAGCTTCGACGAGGGAGAAACTAGACGATTTGCGAACTGATCTGCGAACTCATCAGATGAACAAACGGGTGAAAGACAGCTTTTCTATGAGGAACAAACTGTGAGAACATTCCGTGATAAAGGGTCTTACTGGGAGGTAGCAATAGGCAATAAAATCTAGATAGCAAAGATGCTGGCTAGGTAGGGCATAAGGCAAAATAGACATAAGATAGCTAGACGTTGAACTGTTAAATGCTTTAACTTTGATATATGCATTATATTTATATACATTTAAATGCATACACATTACACAAGTGTTCTATGTTCATTTCCCTAGTCAAATAGATAGGCCTATGCATTTCCTTGTCCGGTATAGGCAAGATGAAACAGAACTAGAGTAGTCGTGGGTGTAGAACATAACACTAAGCACTCCTTATATAGGGTGGCGCTACAGTCATTCGCGACCAATAAGACCCCGTCGTTGGAAGGGAAGATTCGTATGATATATTTATATATACAGTAGTCAATCCAGAGGTCATGGGGTTTTAGCCAAACCTTAACAACATCTCAGATCTTCCAAAGCGCACCAAACCGGGCTGCTTGATATAGTGGGCGTCGCGTTCTTCCGTTAGTGCTCAGAGAATGCGAGGAAACACGAAGGCATCCGCGTGCTGGCCCGCAGAATGCTCAGCACAGACATATTTTGAAGGTTCTCAAAGTCATACACCATGATCAGTGACGTGGAGCAAAACCTTGTCCTGGATGAGGTCGAGAAATACCTGGTCATGAAAGGCGAGATGCACGGCGCGGCTGTGGACAACTTGCATGTATAGACAAAAACATGAGTTTATCAATTATTGCGGCCGAGTAGAATCCACTGCACGGTCTCCGTAAAGATGAGGTGCCTCTGGGATGAGAGAGACTCCCTTCAAACTGTATGCCCCGCCGCCCTGTGAATGCTTACCTGATGCATGGTATATGGGTGTAACAGTTGATGGACTGGCTTGATTACGGGCGTATCTAATTAAGTGGTTTGTGGCGTGTAAAACAATGGTGTTTTGCCTTATATGCATGGTTGAGGCGATGGCGGTTTATCTCGTCAAGTGCTGGAGTCTGTGATATCTCGTTTGCCCAAAACCATCAAGGTCACAGGTTTCTCATTTACTTTAGGCGAAAAGGTTTCATGTTCACATGAAAAAAGACAGCAGACCTGTTGTAGTCTGACAAAACTCTGTCATCATTAAGATGTAGTCCCCTACTGGCATTTATGTCTTTTCAGAATTTTATGAAAAAACCAAGACAAGATCTGCAATCATCAGAAACAACAGAAAATATCTCTTGGAAAATATCCAACCGAATGATGAGTTTATCGAATCGCTTATGTTACTTAACTGCATAACGGAAGAGCAACGGAACTTCATTCAACGACAATGTTCAAAACGTGATAAGAACGCCGAACTTTTTTACTTGATTGGATCCTTCGACGCCACAAAGTATTTGAATTTCGTAAAGTGTCTTCGACTAACAAACCAAACATCAGTGGAATGGGTCGTCGATGACGGAGGAGGTTCACAGAACTAATTTATCTAAAAGCTCATGATTAACTTTCGCGGTTTCCTTATTATACAACTTGGCATGCATCTATATCGAATTACATCAGGATCATTGTTTGACTTTGATGTAATTCGTGTAATAATGCCCTGTCGACTGTCGTGTTTGCTATTAGCTAACGTACCAATAACTATAACATCTCAAGTAATAGCATTGTTACTTTGTAGAAAGGTTTTTATGATGATATCAGCATAGCGAACATATTATTTTATGTAAAAACGAGGTCATTATTATTATTATTAGTCACTTGTATCACGCCAGTATGCAATGCACAAGGCTTCAACCGATGACACACCAAAACCGAGCCATAATTAGCTCAATATCCAGAAGGTTAGTCCTTAAAACAGAGAAGCAGCCTATGGTGGATGAGCAGTTTGAAAGATATATGTCTTAAGTTGAGATCGAAAACGCATAAGCGACCGGGCAGAACTGAGAGACATAGGGAGAGAGTTAATCAAAGTAGGTCCAGCAACTGAAAAACTCGTTCACCAAGAACAGTTCTTGTGTTACGTATGACCAGAGAAAGATAATCAGATGACCTTGTTGATTAATTTAGGTATTATGGTTGGCCAGAGTTCAGAGTTTTTTGTACAAACTATGAACCCAAATTTGAATTCAGTCCTCAGCTGTTGAACTTTAAGCAGAGGTGTTACATGTTCATATTTTGACCTATTAGTCATGGCTCTAGCCAAATAGTTCTTAACTCTCTGCAGATTTAACATAAAAGAACACTCTCGGTATTGAACCCAAGACGTCTATGGTCTTCTAGCTCGAGTCTTTCGGGTCTGGTCTTCTCGCCCTTCAGAGATTCTTACCTTCTCCCAAATGACTTCTTGGCTATGCTCACGGGAATGTCCGATCGATTCAGAACTCCCGCTTACCGGATATCTTCGCTGTCTCCTAACACTTTTCGCGAACAGCTGAAGACATTTGCATTCGAATTAACATTTTGAGGCCAATTCATAAATAAATAGCTGATAAGGAAATTGCAATTAGATATCCAATTCCCCTATTTCATGAGCTTAAATAAGTCTAAATCCAGAAAAAGCGAAGAATCAATTATAATTGATTTAGTTAAACTGTAGTTCACTAAAACAACACCCAAGAAATAGAAGTTCTGAATTTAGTGTACTTCTTCTGTTTTTAGTTCTTATAAAAGTCAAAGTTAAAAATTGTGGTAAAACGCGTACCGCATCCGTGGATCCACGGCTACTTCATCAAAGAATCAGTGACCTTCGAAACAGCACAAAACCATGGTCACATCAAACTGATAAATTGCTCACTCAACTGAAGGAGGGAGACGTAGAAATTCTCAACTCGCAATTGTGCAGACAGACTGTGGTCGTTTGGATTTGGTGTCGCTCACAAGAAGCCCTTGAAACAATTGAGAAACTATACAGGTCGAATCAGCTAAAAGATGTCTTACTGCGTCTTGTAAATATTCGGCAATCAACTTCTGAAATCATTCAATCTACAGTGATCAACATAGATTGCAATCAATTCAAGAGATCAGAGGGCAAGTTCTTACTAACACAGACATCACAAAAAAGATTTTAAACAGAGTGTCAAGCGATACCACTTCTAGGAATTAAATGACTATTACAGCGCTGGTAAAATCAGCAGGTTGTTGAAAAGAAAGGGAATAACTTTGATTTTTGAATGGAGAGAAAATCAATGAAAATAGAGATTCAGAAAGAGAGACGCTTTATAAACGACAGGCTAATTAAAAGTTGTGTTTATGTAAACTATATAGTATGGGTGAAATTAACACACGAAAGAGGAAGGTTTGAAGGCAACATATTCAAAGGGAAAGGTGGAAAACGTAGAAAGGTAAGTAAGAAAAATAGGCGAAAAGGAGATGATGAAACAGATACAGACTCTAATGACACAAGGTAAACGAGTATTTAACACACCGATAATTAACAGTAAGCCTAAGATAAACAAGTAATCGATGAAAGAGTTAGTCAAATGAGACGAGAATGGATGGCAAAGTAAAGTAAATTGACATTTTCACTAATAATAGAGAGAATGTTCTGAACTTAAAGTGTCGGAAGCGAGAAGTTGTAAAGAGTGAAAACCAGAATAATTATTATTTATAGATGAACAATCGGCTTTCATAAACAGTATTTGTTTATTATTGGCAAGTAAGATTAACAGCCAGATGGAGATGAATAACTAGCGACAGGCATTCAGGGAGGAGAGAGGGTAAAGAGTGCGATCAATGAGCAGTAGGGTGGAGTGAAAAAAATTTCTAGAAAATGATCGTAATAGTGATGGATAGTTGCCTTTTGATATAGTTAGTTATCGTGTAAAATATTTCTTTTAAATTCGTTCGGAAGGATGTGCCATTATGCCCCCAACGAGTTTTTTTTGGACATTTTTCACAAATTTGTCAAATTTTTTAACAATTGTATAAACTTCAAAAATTTAAAAACGCAAACTGTAATAATGATCATTATAATCTGCTCAATGATCATGCAAAATAAAATCGATAAATGATAGCAATATTAAATAAACACTAAACAATGAACAAGCCCAACAGAATATGCTTGTTAATCACTGAAAAGTGAGTCAATACTGATTTTATTCCATTGATTTAACTCGTTTGAAATTCTGCTTTTGTTTTATCCCGTGATTCCAATCTGGCAAGGATAAAACCATGTCTAGATGTTTGCCCAACCACAGCAGCAGATGCCTCAGTAACAAGTTTTACAGTTCTGTAAAGCTCAACCGATTGTGTGTGGCATGGAAATTCTGGAAAATCACTTGCCGCAAAATTAAGTTCTGAAATAGTTTTTGATATAGGCCTAATGCCAACGTCTTGCAAAACAGCTGAAGCTAACGATTCCGCTGATCGATCCGAAATTGCAAAGGCCTATCTGTCACACGCTTTTGGAAATGGCGGCAATTTTTTACGTAGTTATAGAGATGGAGATAATGTTTCATCTGGAGAATGATATGTTGACGTGAAGACCGTTCCATCAGCAGGTTCATTCTCAATGGTTTCATCATGATCAGAATTATTTGCTTCATTCTCTGTGTTAGATCCTGACGAATTATCTGCTGCCGTTCAGTTTTTCCATCATCGGTTTTTAAATATTTGCTCTTTTACCACAGCTAATAGAATGTTGCAAATGAATGCCCATCAGATAATCTGTAAATATGGTTCTATGCACCTTTGGCATACAATCTCCAGATCACGTTACCTGCAGGAAGTCCTTAAGCCTGTTGTCGACCCGGTAATACAACGAAATGGATTTTTCGGACATCCAGAAGGAATCCTTCTTGGAATGATAACTGACACTCGGAAGCCTAATTATCCGTGTTCTCGGGCTACGCAGATTCTTGCGATCGAGAAATGAATGTCAACAGGCAAACAGAATACGTGAATTTTCTATTCCAGAACTTAATTTTGCTGCAAATGATTACATCGATTTAATTGATTGGCAAAACGTAAGAGCAAGAGAACCACCGGTCATTTCCACACTTTCCAAAGCTGATCTTGAAGAATTTATCGCCAGTGAGTGTGTGCCAACACTTGATTTTCCAGAATTTCCATGCTACACACAATCGGTTGAGCGTCCTGTAAAACTTATTACTGAGGCATCTGCTGCTGTGGTTGGGCAAACATCTAGAAATGGTTTTATCCTTGCCAGATTGGCATCACGGGAACTAATGCCTTGTTTTAATACAAAAGCAGAATTTCAATCGAGTTAATCAATGGAATAAAATTAGCATTGACTCACTTTTCATTGATTAACAAGTATTGTCTGTTGGGATTGTTTAGTGTTTATTTAATATTGCTTACATACAATTATTTATTACTTATATTTTGCATGGTCATTAAGTACATCATAATTAAATGCTTAAAGAGTATCACAGTTAGCGTTTTTAAATTTTTTAAGTTAATGCAATTGTTACAAAATTTGACAAATTTGTGGAAAATGTCAAATTTTAAAACTCGTCGGGGCACATCTTAGAAGGCAGATTTCATAAATTTTTTCTTGCATGGTCATTAAATACGTTATAATCAAATGCCTAAATACAATTACAATTAGTGTGTGAAATATTTTAAAAAATTTGAAATTTTCCTAAATTTGACATTTTGTTTTAAATTTCAAATTTTAAAACTCGTTGGGCACATCTTCCCGAACGAATTTAAAAGAAATATTTTGCACGATAACTAGCTATACCAAAAGTCAACTGTCCAACACTATTACGATCATTTTCTACAAATTTAATTTTTTTCACTCCACCCTAATGAGCAGCAAGCTAAATAAATGAATAAATAATTAAATTCAATTAATAAAAAAAGAGAAATATACGAATAGATTCAATGAGATTAGTTACCTACTGCGTTTTATTCTAAATCCAATAATAATTACTTAAATGAGTAAATAAAAGTAATTAATAAGTTTGTTCTAATTTTAGTCGAGAGTCTGAGGCATTGAATGAGCAGTGTGCTTTAATTCGAATTATATAATTAAATAAAAGACGATCTTATAGTAAATTCAATTATAAATAAATGAAAATATATTGAAAGTCAATAATTGTTGTATTGATAATAATTTTTTATTTTAGTCGTTTTTGCGATTTCCATCAACTTCACTCTGAGAATAGATGTAGGAATAGATGAATCTGTGTGTGGAGTGACTAAACTGCGAAATGAAATCTACGTCCTCTGTATATCTTATAGTGATTCTCCGAATGCAATTCGTGTCTTTGAGGATCGAAATCCATTTCGTATTCGGAAGAAAATAGAAGTTAAAGAGACTAAACATCCCAATTACATTGGATCCAGTGAGAAGGAAAATTGTCTCTACGTCTCTGACTATGAAAAGAAATGCGTCTGGAAGATAAAAAGAGAAACAGTTGACCAAGTCGAAATTATTCAGTGGCTGACCATTGATTATAAGCCACGATCTCTATCAGTGTCCTCTGATGGTCAGTTGTTGATGCTCGGTGAGTCATCATCCTTTCTGCGGATCTATGGATCAGACGCAAAACTTATTCGAGACATTCAGTTACCAAGAAACATTGAACCTCGTCATGCAGTGGAAACATCCATCGGGAATTTCATCATCATTCACTGTTGGACAAAAGAGGAGTATGGAAAGAGTGTGTCAAATGGGAAAGAGCGGGAGACGAAGTGGGGCGTAAGTAAATTGACCAGAGATGGACAGAGGGTCATCCGTAGTTTTATTCCTTCAAATGAAACACAAGAACTAGGGAGTCCTTCTTATCTGTCACTTGATTCGGCCGATCAAGTGTTTGTGGCTGACATGAGGAAAGGTGCAGTGATCCTCTTGGATTCCAATCTAAAATGGAATCGAATGCTTTGTCCAACAGAGGAAGGAGAAACGATAATCCGATGGCCACATATTTTGTGCTACGATGAAGAAAAGAAACAACTGATCGTCGGAGGTTACTCTGAAAAAGAACTCATTGTTTACACGCTGAGTCGAAAATAAACTTTTAATCAACAGAATCTGACAAACAAAATATCCCTTATAGTAAATTTCAATTTGTGACATAAATCTAAAAATCGTACTAATAAAGCTTAAGTAATATTTAATAATATTTAACAGATAAATTATCTCGATAAGTGAGAAGACAGCAACGGTCGATCGCCATAGGCAATGGTGAAGGCCTGTATTGGTAGGCTAGTTCCCAAAGCGTCAAGTCGGACATTAAGTACTTACTAATTAGAGCTGCCTTTCTTCTCATCTGCATGGAGGACAAAGACGGCTCTGAAAATTCCGGAAACATTAAATTTTGTCGCGCTATAGCGGGGTGCAAAAGGGCAACTTGTGATCTAGACATCGAATTCGCTGAGCTATTTCATCAGCTCATCCAAATTCTGCAAGTGGTGGGATTTCCTGGAGGCGCTGAGGCAGCTGTTCAATTTCATGCGACAAGTCGCTGGGTCATAAAATGCACGAAGATAGCCTCCTGATGATTGTAGAAATAGTTTTTCAACGCCTTCACGCCTTGAGCAGAGATTCGCTTATACAATCACTGTCCAGAGACAAGAAGAGCTCTAATAGTTTGTGTATGCAGTCTATTCCAGCCTATCAATCCAGCTGTTTTGAGGTAAGATCTACGTATTAGTGGCCTATCACTGGATGACCTGACGCTGGGTATCAGCAAAGAGACAATGTCCGCATTTGCCCATAGCGCAGGGATCTAAGAACACGGCATTGCTACTTAATCGCAGCGATGCGCGATTGCTTCCAGTGTTGTGCATGTATCGATCGATTACTGACTGAATCACTGACTGACTGACCGGCTGACTTTCTATTAATGAAATGTTGCTGTGTTGCACTCACACACATCATGAATACTAAGCATTAGCGAATGCTATTAACCCTCGAGTGTCCAAGCTATTTTTTGGAACACGAATGTCCAAATGGAGGATCCGACCTAACCCCAGTGTTTTCATTGTGATACCATGAAAAGAGATTGGAATATTTTAACGGGATTTGGCTTGTTATAATCCAAATTCAATTTGAAATCGACTGATATATGGTATTTCACAATAGCGCCACCTGTTGAAACTTTATTTGAGCTTTAATACTCGTTTGTAGCGTTTTGCAATTTCGGGATGTTTCGCAGGTATTCAATTGTACGCATGTAGCTTTTGAGTGTATAACTTCGAATAGGTAACAGACGCTACAGTAGATCAAATTATACTACACTCAGCGTTGAATCCGCCGTCCAACGATGCCTAATAAATAACGGGCGTTGACCAATTTATTTCTTGGCTGGTAAACCATATGCCAGTATGACCATCAGCCGCATATCTTGGGGTGTCCTTAGTATATGCTATGGTTGTGGCGTACAGGGTGGTAGAATAATCACGCAAAATATATCAAACGAAGCCAAATTGATGGGTTTAGGATTCATTCATTCATTCATTCATTCTGGACATTTATATAGCGCTTCTTCAAGAGACCTACTCAGAGGCGCTCCCAGCCCAGCCACGGCTAAACAGATAGGTCTTGAGTTGTCGTAAGAAAACAGGTGAATTATTCCGGGGAAAGCAGCGTAAGGATATCGGAAGACCATTCCAGGTAGACGGGCCAACAACCGAGAAGGCTCGGCGTTGCCTGACTGCGGAGCGGGTCCGAGGGACCAATAGCTCCCCATTAGTCGCAGATCGCAAAGCTCTGCGGGAAGCTAAGTCAGAAATCGGGCAGCAGAGTTCAGACAGGTAGGATGGGGCGCTACCGGAGAGACACCGCCAAACTAGTGCTGCTATCCTGTAGGAGATGCGCTCAGAGGCAGGAAGCCAATGTAAGACGTCACGCATATAGGCAGAGACTGGGGCATATTTTGGAATGCGACCAATAAGTCTATCAGCAGAACGAAGGACCCGGTCAAGTCGCCCCATTAGGCCCTTGGAGTGACCAACAAGGACCGAGCAACAGTGGTCAACTCTACCAGTGACAAATGCATGAACTAAGATCACTGCAGCGTCATGGGAGAGGGACCTCAGTACAACACGCAACTGCCGGAGCTGATAATAACAGTTCCGAGTGACCAAGTTAACGTGCTGCGAGAGACTAAGCTCTCGATCCAGCGTAACACCTAGGTCACGAACAGTAAGGGAGAAAGTGATATGGGGAAAGGTTTCAGTCAATTGGTGTAGGTCAACGCCCGCCAGCTGTCTACGACCACCAAGCCAAATGAATTGAGTTTTGGACGGGTTCAGAAGCAACCGGTTTGAGGCCATCCAAGATGAGAGGGCATCAATAGCGCGGCACATCAATCCAACAGAAGCCACTGCATCAGCTGCGCGGCAGTGGACATATGCTTGGATGTCGTCAGCATAAAGCTGATGAAGCAGTCCACATGACTGTAGCAAGGAACTAATATCAGAAGTAAATAAAACATAAAGTAGCGGGCCAAGGACGGACCCCTGGGACACACCAAAGAGGGCAGGGACCCAGCGGGACCTGGAGGAACCAGCAGTAACACAGTTAGTGCGACCAGTAAGATAGGATGATAGCCAGTCTAACGGTTTTCCAACCAGCCCAAAGGAAACAGAGAGGCGCTTTAGAAGTATAGCATGGTCGACAGAGTCGAATGCTGAGCTAACATCAAAAAGGGCTAAAAGGGTAATCTGACCACAGTCCATGGCGCCATATAAATCCGACAGGAGGCGGACCAGTAAAGTTTCGGTGGAATGATTCCTCCGAAAACCCGACTGGAGGGATGGGAGTAAACCATTCATATTTAGATAACCAATTAGTTGATTTGCAACAATGCGCTCCAATATTTTGGAGAGGAATGTAACATTTGCAATCGGGCGGTAGTTTGCAGGATCAGTTGAGTCCAGCCCGTCTCGCTTCATGGCCGGAATGAGAATTGACCGCTTCTGAGAAGTAGGTAGATGGGCCTCCTGGATCGACCGATTGCAGAGCAGGGTGAGGAACGGCAGGAGGTCGTCGACAAGTTCCTGGACAAGGAACGTAGGCACCGGGTCCAGCTCACAAGTCTTTGGTGCTGCGGCTAGGATGAGACATCGTAGCTCTAGACTAGTTATATCCTTGAGGTCGGCTAACCGAGCATCAGTAGTGGAGAAATCTGGCAGAGGAGAAGCGGAAGTAGTAGTTCGGATAGACGCAATTTTTTTAGTCAAATGTTCCAAGAATGCTTCAGCAGTAAAAGACGGAGAAGCCTGCGTCTGACGGTTCGAAGAGCAACGGCCAAGGAGGCCATTGAACGTGGTCCAGAGCTTCTTAGGTTCTCTGGACTGGTTTGTGATTATTGTCTCCCAGTAGATTGTGTAGCATGATTTGGAAGATTTGGACCAGCATTTAACCTGAAAAAAACATATAATGCAAATATCCAAGAAATTAGCCAAGAATATAAGGATGTCCTGGAACCACTTTTACAATTTCCTAGCCGTTGTAAAGTTATCCGTGGAAAAGCGGGTCTGGGGTCCGGTCGGACCTCTTCACCTTGGGCATTCGAGGGTTAACTGCTGCACCAATGAGACAACAAATGACTGCATAAACTGTTCCTGCTATTACTGTTACTGCTGCCACTACAAACACGGATATTACTACCATTACCACTACCACTCCTAGTACAACTTGTTATTATTTTTTATTATTTATGCCCCAAGGTACATATGATCCGTATGGTTTTAAATATTAAGTAAAAGAAGGAGATACATCTGGAACGGCCACTGTTCCTCAGGTTCTGACAGAGGGAAAGTGGCGCGGAGAGCTACTGCGTTGAAACGTTGGATTGTCAACGTTATTATTAAGTAAGTAAGTAATTAAGTAAGTAACCCGTTTATTGACACGATATCAACACGGTAATATCACAATAACAGCAATGAGTACAAACTCAGAAACTTCCAGTAATGATGCAAGAGTCAAAAGGTCAATCCAAAAGGCTCATATTGACCCGCTGAGGATGGATTGCCCATTTTTCTGGATAATAATGTAAATAAATGTAAATATTCGCGATTTTCTATAGCGACCGCTGCCCGTTTGAATGGGTGCCACGCCACTGAAGGTCCCGTGTTGGGATCGTGCTAGCCCGAGATTTAAATCTCTGAAATAAGCCACCTTCGGGAAGCGAACCGCGGTCCACATGCGTTAGTATCTGGCAGTAGTAACAGTGCAGAAATGAAATGTAGGCCTACTGAATAATTGTATAGTACAAAAAACTGTAACGGATTAAACATGGCATAAACAAACATTAGACATTAAAACCTAAAGATAGTGTAAGTTTTCAAACACAGCCATCAAACAGACTAAGTTTTTCTTAAATATGGTAGTTTAGTACATGTAGATCAAATAGTCTTTAAGCTTTTTCTTAAACAGGTTAAGGGTGGGTAGATGTGTAGCATGATTTGGAAGATTTGGACCAGCATTTAACCTGAAAAAAACATATAATGCAAATATCCAAGAAATTAGCCAAGAATATAAGCATACTATCACGGATTCGTCACTGTCTCCATAAAACTAAACTACAGAGCTTTTATTATTCCTTAATTGTCTCTTATTTTTCATACTGCAATATTTGTTGGGCTTCTTATCTGAAGAAATTGGAGATTATACGAAAACGTGCCATTCGAACCGTCTTCGTGTTGCACTGGTACACCAGTACTAAACCTATTTTTCGATCATATAATATACTTCGATTAGCAGATATAAATAAGTTTCAAATAGGTTTATTCATATTTCGCTATCATCATAAATTGTTACCTAGTTTGTTTGATGGTTATTTTCGTCAGGGAAATGCTGTGCATAATCATTACACTAGAACTTTGTTAAATTACCGCACTGATATTGCACATACTAGGATGAATTATTCTCGATAAAATGTTGTGGCCCTTCCACATGGAACAATGTGGAAGGGCCAGAACATTTTATCGAGAATAATTTCATCCTAGTATGTGCAATATCAGTGCGGTAATTTAACAAAGTTCTACTGTGTTATGATTATGCACAGCATTTCCCTGACGAAAATAACCATCAAACAAACTAGGTAACAATTTATGATGATAGCGAAATATGAATAAACCTATTTGAAACTTATTTATATCTGCTAATCGAAGTATATTATATGATCGAAAAATAGGTTTAGTACTGGTGTACCAGTGCAACACGAAGACGGTTCGAATGGCACGTTTTCGTATAATCTCCAATTTCTTCAGATAAGAAGCCCAACAAATATTGCAGTATGAAAAATAAGAGACAATTAAGGAATAATAAAAGCTCTGTAGTATAGTTTTAGGGAGACAGTGACGAATCCGTGATAGTATGCTTATGTTCTTGGCTAATTTCTTGGATATTTGCATTATATGTTTTTTCCAGGTTAAATGCCGGTCCAAATGCACTCCTGAGAACTTACACGACTCAGCCTGCATAATCAGTTCACTATCCATTTTAAGCTTGTAAGTTAGACTGACCAGACGTCCCGGTTTTCCCGGGACAGTCCCGATTTTCTGCTAGCTGTCCCGGCTGCCGGGAAAGGTAGGCCAAACCCTAAAAATGTCCCGGTTTTTAAGAACTGACCTGACATATCAGCGTCTCCTTGATTTTACTACTGGCATCTGGCGAGTAACTTCATTTTTAACTCCACTTTTATTTATTTATTACCATGCATAATACGGTAATACCTCTCCCGGTCCTAAACGTCATATTGTCGTAGTGATAATATTCTGTTTAATGCTACAATTTTGAAGATGGAAAGGAGCGTGTCTACTGCAGTTGAAGTCGGCTGTGATCTTGCACAACTGAAAGAAAAACTAGAGAGTAGGAAAACAAATAAGTTTTTAAGCATCAAAGTAAAGCAACTCCTTAATATTGCTGTGGATTCTGGTGCCATAATTGAGGATGATTTTTTGAAAACAGTTCAATCTTTTTATGCAACTTCGTTGGAATATTTTGACATGTGGGAAGTTAGTTACGCACCATTCAAGCTATTCAGTTGGTTGGCAGGAACAATTACTTGGGATATGTTTGAAAAAAGCCTTGAGGATCTTATCAAAATTTGTAAGCCAGTTGGGTATGACATTGATGACAATGCACTGTTTGATGAAATGACATGCGTTTGTAATTTTGTTAGTCGAGAAAAAGTGGAACAATGGAATGAAAACAATGCTGCGGTGGATAGCAGATGGGTGCAGATTGTCAATGATCTGCAAGAAAGAAAGATAATTCTTCCAAATTCGAAAATTATTCTACAATTCTTGTTAGCAATTCCTGGAACTAATGCTCCAGTTGAGCGAGTTTTCTCACTGATGAACTCTTATTGGTCAGATCAAAAAAGTCGATTATCAGAAGAAACTCTTGAAGCTGTTATGATAGTGAAAGTGAATATGGAAGAAACATGTGTTGAATTTTATGACAGAATATTAGCAGACAAAAAGCTTTTAAGAAGCATACATTGAAGCGCCAAATATGAGTAACTGATTTGATAAATTTATAATTAAATTTTAAATTTAAAAGCATGATTTGCAATAAAACCTTTCAGTTATACCAATAAAATGTATATTGTATGTTATTGTATAAGCATAAAATAGATATTTTTGCAAGTTATATTATAATTATTGACAAAACACAAATTGATTTTGTGATTGAAGTGTCCCGGTTTTTAGTTTCCAATATCTGGTCAGCCTATTGTAAGTACAAGCTGGCAACAGTTTACGGCGGGATCGAAACAGAATAAATTTTGTCTTCTCAATATTTAGTAACAATTTATTTGCTCTAAACCAGGAGGAAATGGTGGTTAGCTCATGGCTGGCTCTGTCAAACAGTTGTTCTGCTGATTTATCAGATATGAAGACATTAGTGTCATCAGCAAATAGTATGTAGTGAAATATTTTGGAGACAGTTGCCAGGTCATTTATACATATTAAAAATAATCATGGCCCCAGGATGGAGCCTTGTGGTACGCCACATTTATAACTTTTGCTGGTGGATAAGTAACCCTTAAAATAAACCTGTTGCGATCTGTTGCTGAGAAGCTCAGAAAACCAAATTTTACTTAAGCCTCTGATACCATAGTGTTCAAGTTTTTCTAATAAGATTTTGTGGATTTTGATAGATCAAATAAATTCTTGGTTATCCATGGATTCTAAAATTTTACTTTGTATTTCCAAAAGTGCCATAAATGTAGAATGTTACTTTTGAAAGCCATTCTGATTAGGCGATAATAGAGTCATTAAAAAAATAATCCCTCAATCTGTTATATATAATTTTTCAAAAATTTAGAAAAATACGGTAATATAGAGATGGGTCGGTAGTTACTTATTTTATTTCTTTCACCTGATTTATAAATGGGTATTACCTTAGAAATTTTTATTTCAGCTGGGATGATGTCAGTAAAAAATGAACTATTAATGATTTGAGCGAGAGGTTCAGCAGTAACCTGGACTGTGGTTTTTGCAACAGCAGGGTTTATATAATCCGACCCACAGCAATTATTATTATTATTATTATTATTACTAATATTATTATTATTATTATTATTTATATCGATTTTGTCTATGTTGTCCTTCTAACCGTCCGTCGCATCGATCTGCACTCTGAATCCAACTCTGGAACGAGCGGTCTGGGCCTGATGCGAACTAATCGAAGTGGTGTCGGCCCATTAATGATGATACATGCTGATTCATACCGATCACATAACCCACCTGAGGATGTTTCGGGGTCTGCAGTCTTCAGGCACAGTGCACAATTAGTAAGGGGTCGACGGAAAGCATTTCTGTCTAGCGACGTCCAGACTCTGATATTAACCTCGGCGACTAATAGCGATGTATGTAGGTTAGGGTGGTGCGAAAAAACTGAAGTGCAAATTTACAACTGTAATAGTGTTTATGGTGAAAGCACATGACTGTGCAAAATTTGGTTGAATCATTTTGAAGTTCAGAGGTGCCCCAGCTGAGTCTCAGTTCAATATTATAGCTGAGTTGCTAGTGGATTAGGGCCACTTCAGATGAAGGCGAACCTTCGTCCTTCAGTGTCCTCCATTCCTTGAATTCTTCATTTTAAGCGAACCGGCAGGGGCCTACCACGCCATAATGTCACATTTGAGAGCACGATGTTTATTTTATGATATACAATCAAAGTTTTTAAAAATCCGGTAATTGCAAAAGTTTGTTAAAAGAGGTCTTTTCGATCAGTTACTGTGTCGTTCTCCAAAATCAAACGAAGAACCGCTGAAAAATGTCCTCATGGTGGATATTCGTGCCAGTCTTGCCAACTTCTAAAGACGATACGAGGCACTATAATTATGTTAAACACAACCTCAGCAGGGTCAACACGGAAGGAACTAAGAATAAACTTCTAGTTGATAGACTAGTTTCACTTCAGCAACTCCCTTACTTTGAGCAAGATGGGTTTCTACCATCGTGGTGGTTTCACATACAAGAGTTATCAAGCTGATAAGAACATTCCACGTTTAGTTTTGAACGCCGCCCTATGAAGGTTGAAAAAGTAGTAGTAAATATCGTGAAAATTTGCAAACCTTGAACAAAAATGTAAAGAAACAGTTTTTGACATCGACGCTTGCAAATGTACCATTGACAATAATATTGTAAGTGTCCCAAAGCCAGAAAGGTGGCAAAAGATGCAGCGGACGATTAGAGTTATGATTATTTGTTGTGAGGGTAAGATTGCATCAACTAAACCAAAGAAGCGGCATGAGCGAAAGCTGACCGATCACCTTAGATATCGCAAAGATTTGGATTTGAGCAATGAACAAACATTAGCGGACAATAGTAGTCAAAATTCCGCAATGGAAAGAGAAGTAGATCCAGTAGAGAGTAAAATCTTAACAGACGAAGAAGCCATGGATGCGTTAGAAAAACTATTTATTTGGAAAGAAGTAAAAACACTAGGAAAATTCGAAAACTTACCGAAGTTGTCAAAAACCTGTCACAGGTGTGGAATATCAGATAGAGCAGGTGCGGTAATAATATTGCCAATGCTGTACTAGAGGATTTTGGTATTGTTTCACAGACCGAATCAGCCCAGGTAATCGATCGTTAAAAGCTTTGCCGAGAAAGAAAAATTACTAGAAAGTGTACATTAATGCAAGCTCTTTAAACAAGGATTTCAATTGAAACTTTGCACTGTGATGAGTTACTTTGCACACCCAAAAAATATCTTATTAGCAAGGGTAACAGATAAACAAGTACATATAATGGACTGGGATTTTTTCATCGGTCTCGCTTTTGGCTTAATATTCGTTTTTGGTTCTTTTACTCAGAATATAAGGTCAGATCGATCCTATTTCGTTTAAATAGCCAAAACTGTCTCTAAAACTCCTCAGGTTAATTTGCAATCTGCCACGAGACGCTCGTGCTCGCCTTTGTGTGTTGGCGGCTTCGGCCATTGATAATTTCACAATGCCTACCTTTGCCTCGACATTACTGTTGATTTCTATTCATCCGTCTATCCCTAAATGAAATCGGACCTAAACACCTCTATTGCCCCAATTCTGCACTACCAGCCGCCACTGTACAGTATTCTCATTTCAATACCATTTTTTTCGCTTCATTCATCATCACTCGGCGTCCCATAGTTCATCTTTATGCCATAAACTGCCGACAAATCTTACTCACTCTTCTTGCTGTCCGGTGACATCAAAACAAATCCTGGTCCCAGCAAACATTCTTCACTTCATAAATCCAGGTCTCCCAACAAGAAATGTCTACTTTATTTCCTCAATATTCGGTCTCGCTGTTGGCTTAATGTCCGTTTTGGTTCTTTTACTCAGAATATCAGGTCAGATCGATCCTATTTCATTTAAAATAAGCAAAACTGTCTCTAAAACTCCTCAGGTTAATTTTTAATCTCAATCCCCAAAATTCCATCGCCCTAAATGATCTTGTCACCTGTTGCCATTCGCCTGATCTCATTGCCCTACAAGAAACTTGGATCTCTGACCTTCATCCCCCTGATTGCACTCCTCGTGGTTACTCTCTGCTAAGCTTTCCTTGCATCACCTAATCCTCAAAATCTGCAAAAATTTATGGTGGCGGCACTGCCTTCTTGGTCCATGAACCGGCTATCGTCTTAAATTCCGCTCGCCATACTTTCCGCTCTTTCGAATGCTGCTCCGCAACTCTTCGACTACTAACAGTTTTCAATATCATTCGCCCTCCTACCTCGTCCGCCTACTCTTTAAAACCCTCTATCTTCCTTGATGAATTTGGCTATCTCCTCTCTCTTGCTGCCACTGCTCCCAACGACTTCTTACTAAGCGGTGATTTCAACATTCATGCGGACAATCCATCTTACATCGAATTTTCTTAACCTTCTGTCCCCAGCCAATCTCACCCAACATCTTCACTTCCCGACCCATGTTAAGAATCACACCATTGATCTCCTCATCACCTCCGACGCATCCCTCTTATCTTCCAACTATCACACTCTGTTCGCAACATTACTGATCATTATCTCATCATGGCCACCCTTGACATCAAGCCTTTCGCTCGGCCTACTCCGTCGACTCATTCTTTCCGTCTCACCGGATCCACAGACCGTTAGGCATTCATCCATGATATTTTTGATTCACCTTCACCTCTGACTCCCCTGTCCGCAGTCTTAGTGGTACTTTTGATCCACACCTCTCCTTCTCTAACCACATCTCCAACCTCTCGCTCTCCTGCTTCATGCACATTCGTGACTTCCGTCGCATACGTCCCATGGTCGACCTTAAAACTTCCCCCTGAATTGCAACCTCCATTGTCCATTCAAAGCTTGATTACTGCAATTCTCTTTTCTTTAACCTTGAATCCACTCAAATCAAGCGTCTACAGGTTATCCAAACCTCACAAGCCAGAGCTGTCACTAGAAAGCACAAATATCATCATATCACTCCCATCCTGAAATCACTCCAGAGCGAATCCACTTCAAAGTCCTATCACTAACCTACAACTCCCTACAATATTCCCAACCCAAGTACCATCGTGATCTCTTCACCATTTAGACAACCCGGTCCACCTGATCATCGTCCGATCTCAATCTCTCTCGACCCCCAGTCACTTCTCACCTCAAGTTCTCCAACCGAGCCATTTCCATCACAGCGCCACGCCTCTGGAATGATCTTCCCCTCTGAATTCCGCAGTTTCACAGTGCCTCCATCATCATTTCAACCCGTCCTTCATCCTCCTCCTCATGTTCCTGTATCTTTCACCCCGGGCTTTCCACTCAAAACTGAAGTCTCACCTTTTCAAGTACTCCTAGCCTGACTCATCAATTATTCTCGTCGTAAACGACCCCCACCCCTTGACAGTTACTCTGCCTCTCCTGATCTGGTACCCTGAAAGTCGGATTTGGACTTCTTTTTGGACTACTCTATGGAAACCCCCTTTCATTTGGTTTGGCCTTCTGGTAATCGGACTTGGACCTCTTTTGGACTACTCTCTTGAACCCCCCCTGATTTGGTTTGGCCTTCTGGAAACCGCACTCGGATTTCTTTTGTACTACTCTCTGGAAACCCCCTCTGATTTGACGTAGCGCTCGTGAATAGGCTGGGACCCTGCGCTTGGCCTTCGAGTGGCGCTTTAGAAGTTTGGACAAGATTATGATTACGATTGCGATTTCGACTTCTGAAAGCTCGCCAACAGCAACCGAGGGGTATCCGAAAGTTTGTCATACCGACTTTGAACTTAATGTCGAAAGTTACGTCGAGTTAATAAGCTTTTAGATTTTCCGCCCCACCGCTGCTATCAGAGATTCAATTTGATGAGATGATATCGAGCAGTATATTTGGTGCCAACAGCGCTTTACTGCCATTCGTCGGGGTGCCATGTCATACATGTGAAATTGGTACCGAAGCATGTCAAGCGCTTTGCGGGGACATTTCCTTGAAATGAATTAATCAGACACAGAATAAAGTCCAGGCAACATGTGGCTTCTTGTGATTACACAACAGATTACGTTTCGATGATGTGTGACAACAGCAATCTAGCCTGTTCACGATTTTTAATTACTTTTTGTGTTTGACAGCGTTTATGTCTCCAGTGTCCACTGTCCAAACTGTCCATAATAATAATCTTAAACTTCTTAAAATTTTTATTCAGAAAGGTTCAGTAACCAAACGTGTAATTTAGTGAAGGATTGTTTAGTCATTAGTGACAATTATATTGGTAACTAATAACTTGCATAATGTGTATTAATCGTTGTGGTAGGTAATCGCTTATTAGTATTTTGCAAGCATCTGTTACTGCTCAATTTCAAAGTCGTTGGGACACTTCAAGAAATGGCACTAGCAACTAACAAATTAAGCCATAATTTGACCTCTAACAGATACAACTTTTTCCCATAATTTGACCTCTAACAGATACAACTTTTTCACCCTATTACAATTAATAATTCTGAAAAATATTGTTGACCATTACGTTCGCACCACCCTAGCCTACATGTCTGCAACGCTGCGAAGCGGTCAACGCTGTCTGGATCATAAGGTATACTTATTGTCTTCCGTCGCAGAGAGGAGCGTGTCATTCAGCGCAGCAAATGCTTGTGGTCTGTCCATCGAGAGAATATTCTCGCTGAGAACAAGCCCTCAGATTCAGCCAATCAACACAGGGCATTCACAATTGCCTATAGCGCCACTGCTCAAGACGTATCTGTTTCCACGGGGCTCCTGCACTGAGGACACCTCTGAATAGTTTATTCTATACCAACAATTGCGATTTTCTTACTTATCGACATAACTCTCTACACGTACTGTATGTCTGTGAAGACTGTGATTTCTCTAAAGTGGAAATATTACAAAAATTTTGAAAATAAACAGAAGTCTAAATATTTCTTTTAAAATCTCTCATAAATATATTTGTTAAATTATTACGATATATTAAAATAATTAGAAGATTCAAGGCAACAAATAAGACCGGATATATGTTTTTCTTCATTATAAGATGATGAAAAAGTAAAAATTAACTCCTCTAGAAGTGAAATAAATGATTATTTTCTCTAACAATCAGTTGTTTCTTTTCTTCGTCGAAACACAATTTCTATAGCTGTTGGATCTTCGTTCCTTCTTCTTCTTCTTTTATTGGGGAAAGAACTCGATTCCATTCAAGAGAATGACTCTCTGATTCCTCTCGTCAATGGTTTTAGTACAATAAAACGTATCTATTGAAATGGATTAGAAGGAATATTAGTTTATCAGAATACCTTTGCTAAAGGTAATTTTATTTTCTACTCAAAGTGTAAACATTAAATTCTGAATATCCTGCTACAATCAGTTGTCTCTTTACTTCGTCGTAACACAAAATCCCTGGTCTTTCTATCATCGTTTCCTCTTCTTCTTTTGTTGGACAAAGAATTCGATTCAATTTAAGATCGGAATCCAAGAGAATCACTCTATCATTCTCATACTCAGCTACAAACACTCGATCATCTGAATCAATCGAGAGACATTTAGGAAAATTTAGTTCTCGTGTTTCATTTGAAGGAATGAAACGACGGATAATCATCTGTCCATCTCTGGTCAATTCACATATGCCCCACTTCGTCTCCCGCTCTTTCCAACTTGACCCACTCTCTTGTTCTTTCCCATTTTCTGCCCGCTGGTGGAGGATGATGAAATTTCCGATGGATGTTTCCACTGCATGAATTGGGTTCTCGATGTCTCTTGGTACCTCAATAGACAAGATAAGTTTTGCGTCTGATCCGTAGATCATCAGAATGGACGATGAACGATTGACCACCAACAACTGATCATCACTGGACGCTGACAGAGTACGTGGCCGGTAATCAGTGTTCAACCATTTGATGATTTTGTGTTGGCCATCTGTTTCTCTTGTTATCTTCCAGACTCTGTCCTCTAAATAGCCAGATACGTACAGACAATTTTCCTTCTCACTGGATCCAATGTCCCATGGAAATTTAATCTGTTTTATTTTTTATTTTCTTCTGAAGACGAAATGGCTTTCAATCCTCGAAGACACGAAGTACATTTGGAGAAGAAGAAGATGGACGACAGAGGACGTAGATTTCGTTTCGCAGTTTAGTCACTCCCCACACAGTTTCATTTCTTCCTACGTCTATTCTGTGAGAGAAGTCGACGGAACTCGGACACATGACTAAAATAAAATAAAAATTATCAGCATACAAATAATTGACTGTTAATATCTATTTAATTTCTTTATAATTATATTTATTATAATTGCTGCTAAATGTTATCTTACGTTTAATTTTTGTTTCTTTATTTATAACTGCTTTAATTTAATTATTTAATTCGAATTAAAACTCATTGTTCAATCAATGAATCAGACTCACGACTAAAATTACTATAACAAAATTATTTATTTTTTAATTTAATTTAATTAGTGACTATATTTAATGATTTATTATTGTTTCTATTATTACATAGCGGACTTAGTATTTAGCGCATTTGGTAACTGCTCTAAGTGAATCTATTCCACTATGTTTCGTCGTGTTAATTTAATTTAATTTATTTATTTACTTAATTCTGCTGCTCGCTGATCTTTTTCCGAAATCTCTGTAAATGCCAATTGTTTGATGTTCTTCTGCATCTGTCTGCTTATCTCACATTTTAAAACCTTTAAACTTCCCAATAATCCCTCTCTCTATTTACATTAGTCAAGGTATCCATTTATTTGTCATCCATTGATTTGTCATCCATTATCTTCTCTTTTTGTTTAATATATGTTCAATTATGCCCGACTTTCGTAGTGTTCATTATTTATCAATGTCTTAAATACTCGCCTTCCATTTGACTACCTGCCTGCAGCAGATCTGTATCTATTTCATCATCTCATTTTCCGTATGCTTTACTCGCTTTCGATTTTTACTGTAAGCCTGTTTTGTCCCTTTCTACCTTTTCCAATTATACCGTTGAATATCTGTCTTCCAATCTTGCCTCTCGCTTTCTTTTTATATCTTAGTTTCACTCAAACCATAGGTCATGCATAAACACATTTTAAGTAGCTTGACGTAGGCTAAATATATCACCTCTTTAAGTTAATGTGGCTTCTCTCTCTATAACAGACTTTTGTCCAGCCTGTCTTTCTAAATCTCTAATTTCATGTGTTCTCACTCTATTCATAAGTCAAAGGCTTTTCTTGTCAGTCTCATTATCCTTTAAAATATTGTATATGTTAATAATCTGCTTTAAATCTCTTTCACGATTACGGCGTTCATAAGAACTTGCCAACTGTTTTCTTGAACTGATTGGTATCAACTTGACTAATCGACAGAATCTGCAAGTGTTCCTAAAATGAAACTACCTCATAAAAATGCAGATATCAATGTTGGAAAAATTAAATTGTCAGCTACTTAGACATACCCCCTGTAGGTATATCTATTGTGTCAGTTATTCAATTATTCAGTCATTCAGTAAGCTATGCAGCCATTCAACAATCAGTTGCAGAAAGTAAGTCAGCCAAGCAGTCATCGATCGATCAATTGCTGGATAATATTGCAGGCAATCTCGCATTGACTGCGAATCAGTAGCAATCGCATGTTCTTAGATTCTTCTGCAGTCAGGTGTCTTCTTGCTACACAAAGATTCATGTCACCCAGGTATCTAGTAAGTAGATCCAACTTTAATATAGCAGCATTGGACGGAATGGGACGAAGGTTGACACATGCAAATCAGGACACACTTGAGACAAGCTATCTGTTCCAAAGACTCTCGGTAGCTGTCCAACGCGGGAACGCCATCTGCTTTTCATCGACCTTACTATGCTAAATTGGGCTTTTTAAAAACGTTCTGCCATCTAGCTAATGCATAGAACATAATATTATTTGCAATAGCAAAGCGTCTACTTAAATAAAGCTACTATAAGAGAACTGTGTCATTTGTGATTAAATTTCTTCAAGTTAAGCAGCGGTTTATAAAAAGAATTTAGGGCATAAACAAGTTAAAGTATATTTCCGAGCATGAATTTGAGTAAGGGAAAAGAAAGATTCTTTCATGCCATGCTAGATTCAAACAAATGCTGATGTTAGATGTTTACTAGAATGGTCTGTGACAGATTTTTATTATTTAATGCAGGAATGGAAGATTGTTCTCGTAGGCGCAAGATAAATGTCCAGGTACATTATTCCATATTGGAAGCCATGTTGGGTGGAAAACGGTTGGACAATTAATTCACGTGGCGTTGCAGAACGAAATGATATACTACTAAGAATGGATGAGATTGGGAGAGAACTTCCTGAGATAGGATGAAGCACAGCCTACGAGGCAATAACGCACACTGATCTTTAGAATGGCGTCGAGTATCAACAACAGAGAGGTTTCAATGACAAATCTACCGAATGGCGACAAATTTCTCTAATGTGCAGAACTAGTGATCGATGGATATTTAGAAATTGCCCTTCTACAATCGATGAGAGACTTCTGACCGGTGAGGTTATTTTATGCTGTGGACTTAATCGTCCGTCGTCGTTTCTCATCCTCGATGACAATCAACTGTTTATTGGTTTAGTCGTTCGATCGGTTGATCACCGATAAAGACTAAATTCGAACCTCTACTTGTAACTATCAGATGGATCTCAGCTTATAAACGGAAGTATTTGCACCGCAACATAATTTCCGTTTACAACTTGTAGGCTATGTATATATACATTAGGGTGCATCGAAAATTTTTTTTTTGAAAACAATAATCTAATAGTTGCCGATAGGTGCCTTTTGTACTGCTTAGTTAGCATGTAAATTTTTGAGTTTTTTGGATAAGTCCTTGAGGTGCCCCAAGGACCCTAAAGTGTTCATGAATTGAAGGCTTCGGAGCACTGCATTTAGCATAATTTGTTGTACGGCAAACTAATTTATGTATAGCTTTAAGGAGTCCTGATGATCTTTTAGTAGGTAGGTGGCAATTCATTCGAGTTCCTAAAGATGAGCAGGAGTTTCTAACTGACTAGAGAACAGTAAGGTTGGTGTATATCAGCAATGTCGACAAACTTACAATAAATAAGCTTGTTAACAAGCAGAAAAGAAAAGCTAAGCAAGGTCGACGAGTCGAAATATATCGCGTCATTACGTTGAGAAAAGGTCATGGATGTTAATGATGACTCAGTAGACGCTTCTGAATCTAGTTTGGATACCAGCGGGTCAAACACTTGCAAACAACCAGATGATGAGACTAAAGACACTATTGTTCAATTTGGTAGAAATCAACTTGTGATGAACCTGAATCGAACGTTATAGTCAAGATAATTTCGTAGTAGACTAGCAACATTAGCTTAATAAGCCTGTGATCATTATGTTGTTTCAGACAGAGCAGCTGCTGAGATAACACCTGCGGTGCTGCAGGATTTAGGTGTTATGTGATGTTGATTTGTCAAATGTTATTGACCGAAATAAAGTTAGACGTGCCAATAAAATAAGCGTAACGAGCTGGAAGACTTGAACAACGTAGCTGATTTACACGGCTTTTTTTTGATGGTCGAAAAGATAAAACTCGAGTACAGAATTCAATGAAGGAAATAAGTACTATCGACGAGTTGTTATCGAGGAACACTTATCGTTGGTGAAGAAACCAGGTTTGACTTACGTCAAACATGTATCCTCACGACTGGATCAGCCTTGCAAAATTGTTAACCACATCGGAGCATATACTTTCACTACATACATCTCCAGCATTTCAAGCTCTGCTGATGGTCTGCAACTGGCAGCTGCCAATGTATTATTGCAATATTCTATTCGCAGTTGTCAACCACTGTAAGTGATTCAATGTTCCAGGGTCTTTTTAGATAAATTCAGCGAGCACTGCCTCTAACGACCGAGTTACTAATGTCCCACAAATATTGTCGGTAACTACTTAGGTCAGTTAAAGTTGCAGCTGGCAAATCCGATTAAATTTTATCAAAGCACACTAGGCTTACAGGTAACTGTTTACACGTTAATAAACCGTTGCCAATTGGTCCAGAGAAAGCACGAGGACCGCTTGTTGCTCCACGTTAACTCTTGACTATAAGAAAATTTGAAAGCTGGGATTGCGTCATGTCCTGAAAGCTAAGAAACTGTAAGGTCTAGAATTCGAAATTCGTTGTTCCTGTGCTAAAGTATGATGCCTCTGATGACCATGAACTCATTGACTGGCAGATATGCGTCGCAGAACACCACTAACATTGGAGGTAGCTGATGAAGAAATGATGCAATTTGTAGCAACGCACCCAGCACAAAAGTTCGACTTTTCTAGATTCCCGTGCAACTCATAGGCAGTGGAGCGTTATGTTAAAGTAATGACTGTGGCTTCTGCTGCAGTCTGCGGCATCAAAGCTTGGGACGGTTTCATAAGAACAAGATTGGAATCCAGGCGAATAATGCCGACTTTTAACATTAAGAAAGAATAATATCGCATAGCCTGACTACTTAGGCCTACTTACATTAATGGGATAAGACTAATACTGTTGTTTACCGCTACTGTAGTTTAGACTCAACTCACTGTTTTATCATTGGTGTAATGGACAGAATAATGGAATAATATACCTAATATGTTTTACCAGTATTGAGTTCTACTTATCACCAGATTCATACTCTAGAAGTTTGTTTTTCTGGACATTACTCCTCGCATAACATTGGCAAATATTGTGCGTCTAATATCAAAACTTCAAGGTCATTGGGGCACCTCAAGGTCACATGCATAATTGGTGAAATTGCACCAGAATATTGCTGACATCAATTGGCAACTACTTTGTACTATTAGAAATAAAAATGAGAAATTTGTTTTCTCCCCTTACAATCGATGCACCGTAATATACATAGTATATACATTAGAGTCTAAAGTTTGAAGCGATTAGCACTATTATTGTTCTTCGTTTTATATGTACATTAGAGTTTACGTTTTCATAGGATGGTTCTCAGTACTTTGCATTAATATTGTTCCGTGTTTATTTACAATAAATTGCGTACATGGATCGTCATATAGTCTGATAATTAAAATTGATTAGTCATTGTGCTCGAGGTACCAATATCGAAGTACTCCACTTCGTAGAACAGTTAGTTTTGGGTTGCGGACATCGCCACAGGAGACGAGACTCGTTTGTGAATGGTTTGTGGATGACGCCTGCAAGTGTAAGTGATCAAGGTAAGAAGTCAGTATTTCAATTCTGAAACCAGGTATGCAGCGTTAATCATTAATGACTTTTTCAGAACGCTGTCGCGGACTCCGCCATATCCTTCGCGGACCCTCTGGGTCCGGGAACCAGAGTTTGAAAAACTCTTATCTGTACGAAGCTTTATCGTTTTCACGATAATTTGCCAGCCGCTATATTCAGGGCTCGCATCCTGGGCCAGTGTGTTTTATGTCAAGAGCACTTCTCTAGGTAGTCCCCGGCGCCGCCGCCATCCGCCGCCGCCGCCGCCGATAAGCCCTCAAGTCGAAACCAGTCGCTAAGCTATCGACTGCTAGCGACTTCGTTCACTTAATATTTTGCTTGTTGTTTTAATCGCGGTTTCCGAATTTCGATTTGATAAAGACATCAGCAGCAGGACTTGAGCAACATTTACAATACAATACAATATAATAATCGTTTGTTGAGGAAAACAAGCTGATATGCCGCAACTTGACACATTATTAGAGAAAGTGTTTGCTCTATTAGTAAGAGTTCTTATAGAGAATATGGAGGATATAGTTGTTGTTTCTTTTTTTTGGTAAAGTGAATTTATGTATTCTATTACCAAGATGGTGTGATGCTTACGAAGAGGGGAGAATAAGCCGGGTGAGAATTTTCGGGAGGGTTCAACCCCTAGTCTTTCTTAGGACCCCCACAGTTAAGTCTTCATTGCACACCCCAGGGGTCGTTTCCAACCCCTTAGTTGTGCTGGTGTGATTTAACATTAATTGATTGTGAATCTTTGACAAAGTGGAGAAATTTCCATGGTGTACATGTATGCAATTTTGAATTTTCTCAATAAAGGAATTGATTTTGATTCGAGTTTGACTTGCAAAACTGCTAGCGCTGAAAGCAGCTGCTTTCAAATTTCGCTGACATCGGTTTGCAAAATACGAATAAAATATTCAACTCCACGTGGATCCAAGTCTAACCCCCAGTCTTTTTAATACAACTCTCACACTGGGAACAAGTGCCGGAGTACATGATTCTCGTTCTCTGCTACTGCCTGAAAGAGCCACGCATCAGCAGTTTCGGCCAACTGGTTGGCCGTAAGATCAGGTAGTGCTAAAAAGTCCTCAATGTTTCATTCGATTTATCCAGCGTTCAATTTCACGAATTCACACTAACATTAATTTCACGGTCATCATTCTGTTCCCTGTCAGCATGCCCACATGGAGCGGAGCCCATATTCCCTTATTGGACCCATATAGAGCTCATATGAGTTCCATCTAATGCCCACGGGAATGATGACACGGTCAGTACATGCAGTATGTGATAAAATGCATTATATTGTTAGGTAATCAGTTATGTCCAATAGACATACCTGATTACATGAAAAGTCGATAGCAAGTCGCTAAGTCAGTCGATAAGTCTAAGCGACTTAGTCAGTCGATAAGCATGCGACTTAGTCGACTGAGTCGCTAAGTCAGTCGCTAACTCATCAAGTCAGTCGCTAACTCCTTAGCGACTGACTCCGGGGACTATCTCTAGGTCGCGTACAATTAGTATCAAATGCATGAGAAAGCGACTTATGCTCGACTCCCCTAAACCAACGCATTGCCGATAACAGCAGATAATTTATAAGTAGTGTTCTCTCTGCATATTACACACTTAACCTTTGTCCGATGGTATGGCGTCGATCATCAACCAACGAGTTCGTTTGCAATACGTAGTGGATCGAGAGATATTATGAGATTGCGTCTTCTACAATCAACAATGGACTTCTGAACGGTTACGTCATCTTATGCTGAGGACTTAATCGTCCTTCGTCGTTTCTCATCATCGAAGCAACGGAATTGTGAACACCAAATCAACTGTGAACTGGTTTATTTGATAACCGATAAAGATCCCTTCGAACCTTAATATGTAAGTTAGAAAATGTATATCAATTTCATTTACGAAAATAGTTTTCACCGCTCTATAGTTTTATTTCAATATGTGTGCGTTTGCTCCGTTCATTCTTCTGACTGGTTGACTTAATTATTAATTATTTCATTCAAGAATTCAGGCTTTCATTATCTTGTTCATGTTCTGGTTTAATGAATATTGGAAGGAGTTTCTATTCATGTATTTTAGAGATCAATCGCCTTAGAAATTCAATACTTGCAATGCCGTTCAATACATATATACTTCAATTTAAATTTCACTGAAAAAAAGTGCGAGATACTCAATGCTGCCACCTAAATCATAAGTAAAATAAATACCAGCATCATGAATGTTTTTTGCATGCATGAACATATTTGTATTTTTATCATCTTTCAAAGGGCCTTAAATTGGCCATCTTACAGATCGGAAGAAACGACGCTTAACCTTCCTAGGACGGAGTGAGGTAAATAATTAGCCTACCTCAGCGGTGTTTGGATGTTGATTGTGGAGTAGGTATAATTTGACGTTCCATGTGTTTACAAGTTACCAAAAAATGGTATATTCTGGCTGCATAACCACCACAGTGTCATGTCGTGGAAAAAATAATTTTCACCCACAGCGTCCTGGGGTAAAATTTACCCCACTTCGTCGTCGACGACGTTATTTTTCGTTCATAGGGAAGATATATTCTTTTAATATATGAGCTCATAACTGACCTGCAATCATAAATCATGTATGGAATCTACCATGGAATTGAGTTTTAATAGTTGCGCAATGGTGGAGAATTTACTTTCCTAGATGGCGGCCAATATGGCCGCCAAAACAGCAATATGTATGTCTCAGCTCATAGGTAAGCTACAATGACAAATGAAGTGTCAATTGTGACATTTCCAAGGTCGCGGATCGATCTCTTGTAGTGGCGATAGTGTGGGAATACTACTTTCCAAGATTGCGGCCAATATGGCCGCCAAAACACACAAATATGTAGGGGTTAGGCCTATAAGAGGCATTCGTCCGGAATGGTCATCATAATCACCTTGATAGTGGGTGGCCTCTTCAGGGGAATGTAGGTCTCGAGTCTGAAGATGGGAGTTGTCACATGCACGTTCAGACATTAGGGCAGTGAGCCCAACAGTGAAACCCATCAAACCCTTAACCCCAACACTACGGGGTTCATTGAATATGTTTGCTAAGTAATTAAGCCATCGGCCGAAAATGGTATATATAAATCGGACTCTTAAGTATTAGGAGAGGAGAGAGAAGATCGCTTGCTGTATGATGTACCGAACGTTTACTGAATAAACATCTCATCGTGTACGTGTTCCTTCAGGTGTTGACCTGGTTCGGGAAGAGGGTCGCCCCCTGGCAGGCGATCGCAGCTCAACTGTCCAAAGGCAACCGACCGTCTTCCAAACGACGGGCGACAGGTTACACTTCCCAGTCCGCCCGTCGCAGATGATAACTACATGCGCCACAGAGCGACCCAGCAACGCTACTACTACCTACTAGGGTGGTCCAAAAGATTTTTTGTGTTAAGGTCAAAGTTAGAACCCACCATTGCAGTCCATGTATTAAAAAAACTACCATGCTGAAAATTTGAACCAATTTGAACCATATTTAGGGGTTGCACAAGTCAACCAAAATATGTTACGCATACTTCAAATCCACACGATGCATCGATGGCAAACAAATATTGTTACAAAAGCGTTACAATGTATTCACGGTTTTAGCATTTAAACTCTGTGATTAAATAATCTTTTGTGTACTCAGAATGCAAGTTTTAGACCAAAATAACGTCGCAAATGTGTTGATTTGTCGTCACTGAGTAACGTTCATTTCTGCACTGACAGCAGCACTATCCAAATCTGCCAGCAATGTCTTCTTCTTCGGGTCAGGATATTGATGGTGACGCGCATTAAAAACTTAAGGCAAATACTGTTTCAGATCTTCGTCATTTGTCATGATTGAGTTTTAATCCTGGATTAGCCCTGCACCTCTCTGCAATTTCCTTGACCACTTTGAGTGTCATCACGACTTCATGTAATTCAAGATAATCTTCAAAACCATTCCGGCTTTTCATTGCAAACTGCAGAACTGAATCCTTTAGTGCCAGGATATGAAAAAATGTACTGCTTTAGACCATCGCTGGCGATTAAAAAAAGTGATTGACCGTTTGTTAACATCAGCATATGTCAAATTGGGAAGTGGCTGCTTGGATCCAGGCTGCGGACATAAATTGTCTACTATTCTTTCTTTCTCAGCAAACTCAATTATTGGATCGAAGAAAGCCAGTCCAACTGTGACCTCACTCAGGTACCACAGAATGATATCTATGAAATGCTGTAGTGGTGGCTTGACGAATTTTTGGTTTCTGTATTCAGCCAATTGTTGAAGAAAGCGAAGATCGTTTGCAGGAGCCGAGACAGGACAGAGAGCTTGAAGCCATGCCTGGACGTACACATTACAGATACCTTGTCACCTTGTCACCTCACCTTGTGCTGTCAGCTCGTGGAGCTCTAGCGATCGTCCTGGTGAACACACTCCACCGTCTCCTATTCGATGACAAGTCTCTCAATTCCGCCAAATTCATGCCAGTTACATCTTGTATCTCATCCATCCATCTCCTCCTTGGGCGACCCAGTCTTCTCCTCCCCTCACCGCACGCCAGCATCATTTCCTTCTCCAGACCATCAGATCGCATAACATGTCCAAAGAACCTTAGCTTCATTCTTGTCGCAGTTTGTTTTAACGACTCTTCATTCTCAACTCCAATCTCCTCTCGTATTGATTCGTTCGTTCTTTTCTCAGTCCAAGATATTCTCAGCATCTTCCTCCATATCCACATTTCACAAGCGTTAACCTTATTTTCCATGTTCTTTGTCATTGTCCACGTCTCGCAACCGTACAGTACCGTAGGAAAGATTAGTGCTCTCACGAGCCTTTTTTTGGTTTCTATGCTCACATGTTTGTCTTTCCATATCTTTTCCAGTCCGGTCATTGCAGCTTTCCCTATAGCAATCCTTCGTTTTATTTCTGGATCACACTTTCCCTCCTTTCCAACCAGTGATCCTAGGAATGTGAAGCTTTCTACCACCTCTATTTCCTCTCCGTCTATCTCAAAACTATCCCAATCTGCTGTTGTCATGACCTTTGTCTTCTTTATGTTGAAGTCATTACAGATAAATAAAAGGAAATTGAAGATACCCGTTTCATCAACTGGCTTCAGTTTGAATTGAGATCGAAACATCCACATCATGAATGAATATATTTTTTCACCATCCAACGAGCCAGATTAAAAGTTCCAGGTGCTATAAAGTGAATTCCTCGAATTGTTACTCCACCAAGAAAGATGATCAGTACTAATTCAAGAAGCTCCTTATAGTCATCTCTTTGATGATTGGCCTCCAGATTTGTTTCATAACTTAGTTAAATAACTTGCCCTCTGAATTCAGACAACAGTGGATCTACCAGATCCACTCCTGTCTCAAATCTACTTGAGTCAATTCAACGCCAATGGTCACGAAAACGGTAATATATTAGAATATCTGGACCAGTGGAGGGAGCAGTTTTTGTGACACTGAATGCCTTTTCAGCAGCGATTAACAACTCATGGTGACAACATGCTAGATGAAGAAAGTTCCGACCAAGTCCCTTTTCTGTCAGAGTGTATGCGCCAGCTATCTGTTCAGTATTGCTCGCTGTAGTGTCAAAGCACATCCCCTTAATCTTCGTTCTCAAATTCCAGTCATCAAGATATCGGATCACGGCACTTTCCTGAGCTTCTCCAGTGCCTGAGTAAATCTTCGGGACAACAAGAAGTTGTTCTATTCTAATACCAGACGCAATAACAGGCAGCCGATCTACCTTCTCACAGCCAGTAATGGGGGGGGGGGCGTAGAGTAATGGATAACACACTGGCGTGAAGAGCAGTAGGTACCAAGATCGAATCCCGTAGACCCGTATGGTTTATCCAGCCTTCCACTCGCTAGGTGGCGTCGGTGGTTAAATGAATAGTAGGCCGTGATTGGCGCCCTGTTGGCTGCCGTATATATATATTCGACTCCTGTAAAACTTTTACCATGTGCTTCTACTGTAGACATGTATGTAAGGCGCACTGCGTGGCTGCCGTTTCTAGTATACATGTATGTGTGCTCACTGTGCAGTAGGGTTGAGTGAAAATGGCAAAAAAAAAATTTTTTAAGCAAACGTTTTCTAATAGTGATGGAAAGTTGCATGTTAGTGTAAATAGTGTTTAAAATATTGTTGATTTTGCTTTGCGTCTTCTGCCCTCTACCGGCGGTAAAATATTTACCATATCAAATTCATTGAAAAAGTCCAGGTAGTGCATTAATTTTTGACACTCCATTTGGAGCTCCTAATCTTGGAGCTGATACAAACATACCTTTTCGATTTGGTGGCCATATTGGCCGCCATCTTGGAAAGTAGTATTCCCACACTATCGCCGCTACGATAACTCGGTTCCTCGACTTTGGAATGAATTGTTACAATTGGGTCTTCATTTGTTCATTTGTCAATGTGGCTTACCTACGAGCGAAGACATATATATTTTTGTGTTTTCGCGGCCATATTAGTCGCCATCTTGAAAAATAGTATTCCCACACTATCGCCACTACAATATATCGATTCCTTGACCTCGGCAATGTTACAATTGATACTTCATTTGTCATTGTAGCTTACCTGGGAGCTGAGATACTATACACGTTTTGGGGGTTAAAAAGGGCTTCATCGTACGAAGGTTAAATTGGTCAAGCTGAAAAAAGCGTCTTCGGCTGCTTTATACTATAAAATGTTCGAGTATTTGGTGTACGATTATTCAAAGATTACCGGTTAAAAGCACATCACCACCACCACCACCACCACCACCACCACCACCACCACCACCACCACCACCACCACCACCACCACCACCACCACCACCACCACCATCATCATCATCATCATCATCATCATCATCATCATCATCATCATCAACGGCGTGTCTCTACATAGAACGCTGCCTTATGACAACACTCTAGTGTGGGCTCTGTTCTACTTTTTGCCACTCTGTAATCTATTCTGAGCTCGTCTCTAAGCAATTTGTAATTGGTGTCAAACGCACATTATCGAGGCCGCGTATAGTCAGTAGTCTATCAAATGCACGCGTTTACTTAATGTGCTCGGGTCATACAATGTCAACGCAACGAAGTCCGTTGGCAACAACAACAGATTATGCATAAGTGGTCTTTGCCTCAGCTCGTTAAACACTTAACCTCTGGAGTTGTCCAATATTCATAGTTTGAACTGAAGAGCTATAAAATTTATATGCATCCATAATATTTGATGCCTTGTGGTCCTTCACGGTAAATTTATTTGCACTATAATTATAATGATATGTAAGTGCATGAAAGGAAGTGCGGAAATTGTTACTCTTACATAAACATGTTATAGATCGCATAGGATTCTATTAAGCGAAATTAGTTTCAAATAAAGGCTTATAGTTTATAAAGCTATGCGATGTCAGTCAAAATACTTAAAATCAGTCCTTAACACCTCTAACGCTGCATTGTTAAACGAGGCTTTCTGATTGTCCTTCATTGGTCATACATAAAATATGAATTGCTCATGGTAACTGAGCTGTTTCAGTTCCTGCCCCTAGATTTTGGGACTCTCTTCCTGTGTCTGTCCGTTCTGCTCAGTCGGCGAAGTCGCCTGTGTCAGTTGTCATAATAATAAATAATAATAACCTGGCAATTATAACGCGGCTGAACAAAATGACATCTTGCACGAAAGCGCGTAACAGAAAATACACAAGTCATAGTAGATCTTAAACAGATAAGTTTTAAGGTTAGGTTTGAAGATCAAAGGTGACGAGGATTTGCGAATAAATGCAATGCTAATGCAAATGTCGATTTCCAAAGTTTCTGAGTGATCGAATGATGGCGAAGTGACGAAGTCACATTGAGACGACGATCGCGGATTCGCGGTCCTCGTCTGGCTTGAAGAGAACAACATGGAGTAAGAAGTGAAGAGACGTATAGAGGCATAGTATCAATTCGTTCTCAATTTAAGACTTAGATGTTTCTCAAATTGCTCATCCAACTCACGGTCTTACGTACTGATCTTCAAGATATTGGCCTGATTGCGGCTTGCTCTCGGTGCACCAGTGTGCATTAGATTAGATACCGGCGCGATAGAAGTTACTAAGTGCAATTAAAATTGAAAGCGTAAAGAGCAGCCTTCAAGTTAATCGCAAGCAGATAGCTGTCGTCGAAATTGTTGGATATGCCTGGATCAATTTAAACATTTATAAGTTATAGATACCTTGGGATCAATTGTTATATGAACTTTACACTGGCTTCCAGTGTAATGTAAAAAACGAAAGAGACCATGGTAGTTTTGAAGATTTGGATTCAAACCTATGCATTCGTTGGCCCGCAATAAGTGGCTTGTGTTCTTTATCAGTGAATTTCTGATTATTTAGCACATCAGTTGACTGTTGACCTAGTTTACAATGAATGTGTCAGTTTATCTTGCATCCTACAACATGACATTGTGCTCCTTCGACTTTGCAAGGCACCGTACTTAAACAGGTCATCTGCAGTGAATAGTTTATGCTGCGAGAGGAGCCTTATAAATTGCTAGAAAAGGCACCACGACAAAAGAGCGCCTACAAAAGAGTGCACGCGGACATAAGCGCCGACAAGAAGTGTAAGGTGTACGACAAATGGTTGACGGACAAATGGTTCACAACAAATAGTTCCCTGAGGAAAGGTTCGCTTCTAGTGTGAACTATATTTTCATCGCTCATCCAGCTTCTAGTTTAAGCTATATTTTCATCGAGAATCCAGCCTCTAGTTTTAACTATATATTCATCACTCATCCAGATTCGAGTTTGAGCTATGTTTTCATCGCTCTCCCAGCTTCTAGTTTGAGGTATGTTTTCACCGATAATCCAGCTTCTAGTTTTAGATATATTTTTATCACTGATCCAGCTTCTAGTTTGAGGCATGTTTTCATCGCTCTCCCAGCTTCTAGTTTGAGGTATATGTTTCATCGCTCTCCCAGCTTCTACCTTGAAGTATGTTTTCATCGATAACCTAGCTTCCAGTTTGAGCTATATTTGCATCGGCAATAGAGCTCAAACTAGAAGCTGGAAGATCGATGAACATAGAGCTCAAACTAGAGGCTGGATTCTCGATGATTATTTAAAATATTAATTGTTATATCGTGAACAATTTATCAGTGAACCATTTATCCGTGAACCATTCGTCGGTGAACCATTTGTCTTGGAACCGAAGTGTATTATAATGCAAATTTAATGTATTTAATGGAATGCATTTAAAAAAGATTAAATTAATTTACGGAATGCAACGAAAAAGGTTACGAAGCAAATCATGTTTCCTTCCGTTCCGAATACCAGGATTCTGTTCGCGTCATCCGCGCGATTTAATGGTTATGTCGGCGCTCAACTATATAACATAAAATAAAATACTTGTTTATTTCCCATACCAGTTGATATAACGCAATTCGTAGCAATCATTGTTTAACGTTAAAGTGATTTGATAATCTCTCAGCTGTCCTTCTCCCTTGAATGCTGATACAAGTTTCGATATGTTTGTATTACGAGAAGTAATAAAATTTTTGGTTATGGTTATATCAAGTTGACGTCGGAGCTCTTATGTCGGCTCTCTTTTGTCGCTCTTTTGTCGGGTCACCGCTAGAAACGATACGATCCGATACATAATATACATTAGGTCCTACATACATAAATATAATAATAGTATTTAGCTAGAACTGAGAGTATGATTTAAAATGGTTTACTTACAAACAAGTTAGTAGGTCTAGGTACACAAGTTTACCACAAGAGGAACGAAAATAGGCAAAAACCAACGTCTTCCACAGTCGAAGCGTTGACTAAACAATCCTTTGATAGAACACAGTAAAAACTTCTTCAACTGTGAAAGAGTGAACTTAGCAGACACCTCAAAGAAACACCAACGCGGTCGGTTACAAAGAAAACGGGACAAAGAACGAGAAAATATTGGAGTTGACCTCGTGCGATTCTCCTAGAAAACTCTACGTAATTGTGCCTTGGCGAAAACTTAACTAGACAAACCATCTCGTCAGATCGGAAAACAAAATGCCAAGCTCTTCACTCCTTCAAACTTTAAGCTTATAATATAGGAACATATCTGGAACCACTCCGTGCACAGAACTGCTCAAGCATGACCTCTGACATCATACCTAAATATAACTAGGCCTATTAGCAGGAGAGTTTGTATCCAACAATACACATACAGATGTAGGCTACATTAGGGTGGAGTGAAAAAATAAAATTTTTAGAAAATGATCGTAATTGTGATGGATAGTTGCCTTTTGGCATAGTTAGTTATCGTGCAAAATATTTCTTTTCAATTCGTTCGGGAAGATGTGCCCCAGCGAGTTTTAAAATTTGACAATTTTCGAAAAAATGTCAAATTTAAGAAAGATTCAAAAAAGTTAAAACATTTCACACACTAATTGCAATAGTGTCTAGGCATTTAATTACAACATATTAAATGACCATGCAAGAGAACATTTAGAAAATCTGCCTTCTAAGTTGTGCACCCGCGAGTTTTAAAATTTAACATTTTTCACAAATTTGTCAAATTTTGTAACAATTGTATAAACTTAGAAAATGTATAAACGCTAACTGCTAAAGTGTTCAAGCATTTAATTTTGATGTATTTAATGGCCATGCAAAATTAAATTAATAAATGATTGTATGTTAGCAATACCAAATAAGCACTAAACAATAAACAACCCCAACAGACTATACTTGTTAATCACTGAATAGTGAGTCAATACTTATTTTATTCCATTGCTTTAATTCGCTTGAAATTCTGCTTTTGCATTGAAACAAGGCATTAATTCTCGTGATTCCAATGTGGCAAGGATAAAACCATGTCTAGATAATTGCCCAACCACAGCAGCAAATGCCTCAGTTACAAGTTTTACAGAGCGCTCAACATATTAACTACATCAAAAGGCAACTATCCATCACTATTACGATCATTTTCTTGTATTTTTATTTTTTCACTCCACCCTTATGTACATCCATACCTACATATATACATACATACATACATACATACATACATACATACATACATACATACATACATACATACATACATACATACATACATACATACATACGTACGCACATACATACATACATACATACATACATACATACATACATACATGCATACATACATACATACATACATACATACATACATACATACGTACATATATGCATACACACATACACACATACTTACATGCGTACATCCAGACACACGTACACGCATACATACATACATACATACAAGTAAGTACACACGTACATATATACATACACACATTCATACATGCAAACATACGTACAAACATACATGCGTATATGCATACATACGTATATCCATACATAGACACTATTTTACATTTATCTAAATATGAGACCTACAATAGAGTATTTACAACTCATGTTTCCATGTTATTTGTGAATAGGTGTAGTAAGTTGGGCGCCATGTCAGTGTATGCATTTTCTTAGATTAAACGAAATATTATAATAATATTCGTGTTTATTCATAATCTTACCGACAAACCGCATTAAGTTACATTGAAAAAACATGACAGTACAATTATGCAGGTTTTATTATCAAATTCACACATCTTGGAAGCCTGTTAGACGCCTGCTCATTTTCCTGCTGCCCCTAGGGAGTGGAAGGCTGAGCCGACCTAAATAACACTCTGTCGCTTTGGATTTTACAAAAAAAGATCGCGAATGTCTTAGGACATCGAAATGCAGAGCCGTCTACCACGAGGCCCGCCCAAACTATTCGGATTCACAAGAATATCCCGCACCGATGTATTAAAATTAGATTTTTTCCATTTAAAGAAATAATATAGTGTGAGTATTATCACAAAATTCCAATTAGTGGGGGCCGTGCTTGAGCATTTTGCTCTAGTCATTTCAAGTTGATGTGAAAGTTTCATTTTCAGTATCAATTTGAAGGTAGGGATCTAGAGAACAATTTTGGTCTGAGGGGAAAGCACTCATATAAAAAATGAGACTTCTGGAAGCGTGGGGGTTCGAAACCCCCAACTAGGCCTATGAGAAATATGTAAACTGTTATAACTTTTGATCGGATGGTCCGATCTGAACATATTTGGTATGTATGGATTCAGTATCAGGAGCTGGTCCGAGGGGAAAGCAATCAGATAAAAAAAAATGAGACTTCTGGAAGCGTGGGGTTCGAAACCCCCAACTAGGCCTATGCGAAGTATGTAAACTGTTATAACTTTTTATCGGATGGTCCGATCTGAACACATTTTGCATGTATGGATTCAGTATCAGGAGCTGGTCCGAGGGGAAAGCACTCAGATAAAAAAAATGAGACGTCTGGAAGCGTGGGGGTTCGAAACCCCCAACTAGGCCTATGCGAAATATGTGAACTGTTATAACTTTTGATCGGATGGTCCGATCTAAACAAATTTGGTATGTATGGATTCAGTATCAGGAACTGTCAATTATATTAACATTCATATTGCTAATAAAAGCAGTGATGTTGCCGGTATTGGTGCATATCCACAAAAATTGAGAAAGGTTCATAAGAAAGTTGCTAATAAACCGGCTATAGCAAATCGAACGTACATACGGTAAGCATTGCATATTGTTCTTATCCAGCTACTTCGCTCATGTGCGCTTGCACAGACGTTTGCACTTCAATTTTGCCTTCATGCACTTGCACAGAGAGCAGGTACTTGTGCAAGTGCACTTCACATCTAGGTGGAATACATCCCTGGCGAGGGGCACATCCTTTTCATCAGGAACCATATCTTCGGATATCTTTTCCGACAGGAATGAGAACAGTTCCTTCTTGCTATCAACGTTAGCCAGGAACTTCTGCCAATTTCCTGGGACTTCGACAGTAGCAGATACGCGTTGTCGGGTGCCTGTTCCTAGTTTTCCCTTGTCTCTCCTTTTATCGTCAGTGCACGATTCTGGTCCCAGACAATGTCTACTCCTGACGATTGTTTCAATTCGTGGCAAACTCATGGGCAGAAAAACTTGTAAAAATATGAATCAAAGGTCGTGCCTTGGATATTTGTACCAGGAACTGAATGTATCAGTACTCCACCGTCAATAGCTATGAACTCGAGAAAATCTGGCGCAACTAGATGCTCATCGACAGAAATGGCGCTACTCGTACTGGCTTCCATGATATATACCAACAAATCAGACTGTACAGAAGTTGAGGGACCTTGCGGATGACAACGCAGGTGGGTACGGAGATTCGTGACGAACAAATTCCTCCAAATTCCCCCTCGGCTGTCTAATACAACAAAATCTTCCCCATAAAGCCCTGAGTGATCTTTGTAATGTTGCATTTTCAGCTTCATTGCTGTCTTCCTGTGCGTTTTCTTATGGAACAACAGTAAGTTGTTTCTCTTGATGGGTGCTGTCAGAAGTGTTTCACTTGAGTCAGGCACACTCTTCCTGAAGTTGTTGTACTGGTTTTGTCCCAATGACTCGACTTCGTGGACAGATTGGGCAGCAGCCGCAGACTCACATACCTAGTTTTCTAACGTTACCAGGTCTTCACTGTCCTCCTCAAAAGGATTCCCCTTGCTCATCAACACCTCCGTCAGGTCTTTGACATTGCCCTGAAATTGTTGCTGAGATGCTTATGTCTTGATGTCTTGCATTGGCTTCTTATCTCCGCTCGTATCCACTTCAAAATCATAGCTCTTGTCTCTAAGGCACAGCAGGGCTTAGCTGCAGCCTACCTTTGTGACCTGATGCGCAAGCCTCTCTCAGCTTCTTCTCATCGACCCCTACGTTCTCTGAATCGGCTTGATCTATTCGTTCTCCGGGTGAGGTCTGCCCTGGCTCAGTCTCGCTCTTTCGCTGTCGTGGGTCCATCCCTATGGAATTCCCTTCCCTTGGTACTGCGTGGGACCCTACTTACTAAGTTCTCTCTCTCTCTTGTTCATCGTTTAAAGTCATTTATATTTCCGCGAAGCTCACATGCTGAGAGCGCCTCTGAATAGTTCACACTGTGAGAGGCGCTTTATAAATTTTCAGATACCATACCATACCATATACCTCCTCATGATGAGGGAGTTCTTCATCATCAATGTTGTGTTCACCACTAAACTGTCCAGCGATACGGCAGATTTTCAGGTCAGTCACGATCCAGCGTTCTAGCATGGAAGAGTTCACTGTGAGACTGATCATGCCAACAACTCCTTCACCCGTTTGTTGGCTTACTTCGAGTTATCATCCAGTGTCCCTTGTCAAACTCTACCTTGATACTGTATGGGAGAACTTCCAGGTCCGGGTTACGGATTGGCATCCACCTGGCGTAATTCTGGTGATCGAGAACAAAGAAAAGAGGTACAAGCTTCCGCAGGGTAGTGATCATGAGTTCAAACTTTCGTTCTCGTAGTGCCCAGATGAACATGAATATGATATGTTGGTACTTGTGCACGAGTAACCAGAACTTGAACGTTGGATCCTGTTGAGAAGCTACCACGACCAATTCCTCAAAGTTCATCTCAATTACGCAGACTTTTCTGCCTCGAAGATGTCAGGGAAGGTCCACTGCATTTTTTGGAGAGGTCATAGAGTGGTTGGTCCACTACCAACACAGGGACCTGGTTTGGGTGAGGTGCTCAGTTGTCTTTTTTCTAGTTCCATTCCATGTTGAATCATTTCTGGAGTGGCTGATTTCCAATGGAAAAGTGACAGGAGGGCTTCATTGTATTTTTCCGGTTATCCAGCAGCATCTGATGGATGTGGGCGTCCACACGAATTTTTAGAGGGGATTTTTATGGGGGCACAATTTTTTAGAGGGATGGGCAAAATAACGAAAAATTATCAAGGACTTTACCTAAATAATTAAGTGTATTTTCGCATTGAAAGTCATTAAGGGACTGTTGTAATAATCAATAATCATAATAATCAAAAGATTTTATTTATCAAAATACATGTATTTGCAAAATTTAAGGGGTAAATTTCACCCTTAGCCCCCTACGAACGCCAATGCTGATGGAGCAGCATGGAATGAATAAAATACCATAGGGAGAAAATTAACTGAGATATTGTTTAGGGGTTTCAGTCATGAGGCGTAATGTTAAAAAACAGAAATTGGCTGTCATCTTGGAATTTTTGGCATACGAGAATATTCAAAACACCAATATTTTGACTTCATGTGATTCATCATTCAGTATTAGCTTTATAAAATTGCAATAGAAGGTTTAACACAAATGAGCTTTTTAAAAAACCAAAGTGTATGCCTATTTCACGATTTTCGATGGCGGCCATTTTGAAAACTAGGCCAAAACACCCATTTCTCATCTGAATTCTTGGAATTTCAAGCTCATCTTTTTCACAGTCCAACAATACCATAGGGAGAAAACTAACAGAGATATTTATTTGAGGGAGTTCAATAGCCACTCCAGTTATGGGGCGTAATGCTAAAAAAAAGAAATTGGCAGCCATCTTCGAATTTTTGGCATACCAGAATATTCGAAACATCAATATTTTGACTTCATGTGATTCCTTATTCAGTATTAGCTTTATAAAATTGCAATAAAAGGTTTAACAAAAACTGAGCTTTTTAAAAAACCAAAGTGTATGCCTATTTCACGATTTTCGATGGCGGCCATTTTGAAAATTGGGCCAAAAACACCCATTTCTCATCTGAGTTCTTGGAATTTCAAGCTCATCTTTTTCACAGTCCAACAATACCATAGGGAGAAAACTAACAGAGATATTTATTTGAGAGATTTCAATAGCCACTCCAGTTATGGGGCGTAATGCTAAAAAAAGAAATTGGCAGCCATCTTCGAATTTTTGGCATACCAGAATATTCGAAACATCAATATTTTGACTTCATGTGATTCCTTATTCAGTATTAGCTTTATAAATTTGCAATAAAAGTTTTAATACAAATGAGCTTTTTAAAAAACCATAGTGTATGCCTATTTCACGATTTTCGATGGCGGCCATTTTGAAAATTAGGCCAAAATACCCATTTCTCATCTGAGTTCTTGGAATTTCAAGCTCATCTTTTTCACAGTCCAACAATACCATAGGGAGAAAACTAACAGAGATATTTATTTGAGGGATTTCAATAGCCACTTCAGTTATGGGGCGTAATGCTAAAAAAAGAAATTGGCAGCCATCTTGGAATTTTTGGCATACCAGAATATTCGAAACATCAATATGTTGACTTCATGTGATTCCTTATTCAGTATTAGCTTTATAAAATTGCAATAACAGTTTTAATACGCATGAACTTTTACAAAAAAAAACAAAGTGTATGCCTATTTCACGATTTCCGATGGCGGCCATTTTGAAAATTGGGCCAAAGTACCAATTTCTCATCTGAGTCCTTTCCCCTCGGACCAAAATTGGTCTACATACACTTACCCTCAAATTAGTAATGAAAACGAAAATTTCGCATCAATTTGAAATGACTGAGTGTTCGGGCACCCCACTAAATCACAAAAATTAATATTGTTTGAGTATTATCGTATACGATTCAGTCGGTTTTATCGCTGAAAACAACTTCTGATTATGGGTGATATTGAAGTTGATATCAAGTTGGAGGAACTTGAAGTTGATGAGCCAGAGATGTCTAAGCCTGAGATTGATTTTTACCCGGATGATGATGAGATATCTCAGGATGAAGGGATAATGAGCGATAAAGAAGATGATATCGAGTTGGAGGAAATCGACGTTGACGAGGCAATGGAACGGATATTGTTCATCCCTGAGATAAATTTTATCACGGATGATGATGAAGTGTTAACGTGGCATGAAGAAATTGCAATGATGCTTCCGGACGAGATGGAAGAGAGGTTGAGAGGGATAGGGAAGAGTTCGGTTTTGATTCCTGAATTTGCGATTTAGTCTGTGAATGGTTCATAGATGGAAAAATAAGATCTAATACCACAACAATGTCATTTTACTAAAAACAATTTTGAACAAACAGATTAGTTGTGGTACAAGAACATAATGATTGTGGAATATTTTTGTGCATGTAACGCTCGGTAGGACAACTCTCTTCTCGTAATATATAATTGGGCAATACTGTTTCAAACACCTTCAACAAACACGAAAGGGCCGTGAAATGAGATCTTGCGCTAAATGTGGAATAGGTGTTAACAATCCTATTGCTTTATGTATGAAGTGTAAACACATTGTCGTATATGCAAGAATATGGGGTCGAAGGATGGTTCGCGAATAGAAGAATTTATTTTAATGATTATCATCCATGTCACCAGAATGTTTTATTTAAAGAGGCGACGCATAGAATACAACATGCACTATGTGAGATCTGGTCTCTTTTTTGCTCTTGCATATTCGAGAACAAGAGAACTTTTAGTCCATTTACTACACCCCGCCTCTTCATCTAAAAAAATCTTTAGCAAGGATCTCTTCGGCAGTCGCCCCACTATCACAGCTCACGGCGCCCCAACAGCTCACGATCGACCGCGCAGCATCCAACGAGGTCGGGAACCAGCAATTGAATAAAAAAGTCAATTTAATAAAAAATTAATCAGTTATGCTATAGGCCTACGCGAAACATAATGTTAGGGGAAACGATTGCAAGTGACTTATGATGGGTCAAACAATCCTCTGCTCTCGTAGATGCATTGGGGACTGGGGGAGTATTGTTTAAAACATTTAGCACAAGTGCTAAATTACTACGATGAGTTGACCGGGCCCCGAGCTACTCGGGCTGTTCTACAGAACATGGCAGATGAACCCATACCGGGTGCAGTCAAACGGCGTCTGTTAGAGCCGATGATTCCGAGGCCAGTTCCTCCAAAGCGTATGCATAGAGGGGCAAATCGCAGGGCCATTCTGGCAGAGCTTGATCCACTGTTAACGAAGTAGGGCAGAAGTGACCTACTACAGTTTGTGATCTACAGAGAGTTTGCTATTATTCTGAGTGATTTCGGAGCAGTTGTACCAGAAGAACGCGAACAACAGAAAGAGAGAGGGATCTCCACTGGCTTTCTGGAGTGGAATGTTTCAAAGTATTATTACACAAATCGAAAATGAGCTACCTAGCAAGCGTCGGTTAAGGGTCTCTCTAACACTAATGTTTGAGCTGGGGGAAAAACTGGACAGAGGTGACACAGTCACCGCAAACCGCTACTTTAGGAGTACCGCTGCACCAATCCTCAATAAAGTTGATATCCAGGGAGCTGTGTGTGAGGCCAAGGCCCAAATACTAGAGACACTCGGGGAATTCACCAACGAGGGATCTGGGTGGAGTGTGAAGCGAGTTTTGGCTTTAGATTTAAGCACCGCAAAAGATCAACCATTTCGAGCCAGAAGCTACTTTCCCATACCAAGGTATATCTCGCATGGTTATTTCTGTGAAGAATGAAGATTACTGATGTTTCGAGTGGGCCATACTAAGCGCCATTAATCCAGTAGTGACAAGCCCACAGCGGCAGAGTAAATATCGAGGCCACCTCAGCGAGCTTAACTTCGATGGAAAAGCATTTTCAGAGAAGGTTACGGACATCGGAAAGTTTCAACCACCCAACCCTACGATAACCGTTTCAGTCTTCGGGTGGGATGATGGACTGTATCCAATCCATATATCAACCGAAATTGAAACTAGAAAGCATCATATCGACTTACTACTATCAAACTAAGAGGAAAAACAGGACTATTTCTGGCTCAAGGACTTTTATGGAATGCTTTCTAAAAACAGTAAATATGCAGGACGAAAGCACCCATGTCGTCGCAGCCTACACATATTCTGTAGACAAGACTTGCTGGATGCCCATATCAAAAATGGTCGGGGCATCAGTAAGAAGCCTCAGCGGATTAAGATGCCTGAGGAGGAGAAAACTATCCTAACATTTCAGAACCATCCTAAACAGATCTGCCATCTCCATACATCTCCATACATCTGTGCCCCCTCGCTGCGTGAGAACTATAGTCCGCTGCGATTTCTTATTATTATTATTATTATTATTATTATTTTTATTTTTATTTTTTTGCACCCGAGGTAGTTCTGTTCCCTCGGGCTATGAAATTATGTCCGAAGACAGTGCGGTGGGTGTCTGGAACGACTCACTCGACAAGACCCGGCTGCAATAATAATAATAATAATAATAATAATACAAATCTACGCTATCTTCGAGGCTCTGAACATTTCAATCGAAGGCGCGGCCATGAACCCCAACGAGAGCAATACAAGACTGATCGTCGAGCAGAAACCGTGTAGCTTCTGTTATATATTAGTTCATTGCGACGGCCTCACGAAGAAGCCTGTGCTCTATCGTGGAGAGAACACCGTGGAAAAGTTCCTATGACGACTACAAGGCGAGCTGGCCTCTATCAAAACAAGGCTGGCCACCCCAGATATTGTTATTAATGTCAGCGGCCGTTCGCCAATTTTTCCGCGAGTCTACCGATTGTGACATCTGTGGAAAAGCGCTCAAAACGGGCAAAGTTCGTGACCTGCAGCATCACCGGTGAGTACCGAGGTGTCGCTCACAACGCTTGGTCACAGAGTTGGGAACAGTGGATTGTGAATCGACGACGAGTGAAAAGACGCAACTTCTTTTCACTCGTCGTCGCTAAATAAGAAAGCTAAAAGCCTTCTAGTATTTGATGCCGCCAGTCTCGAAAAACAAGGGACCATCGAGAAGTATTTCACTATGGTGGAACAGACTGTTTCTATCTAACTCAGAACTATTTCCGATTTCCGAAGCAAGCGATCCGAGACAACGCCAATATGATCATCCTCTTACCCAGAAAAGTAAGTATTAACGAGCTCTTAACGATACTTTCTTGGGGTTACATGCCATTCGAGAAGTTTCGTACATTTTTCAGCGAGTGCGCGGCCCAGCCATATGGATTCACGGTCATCAACTTCGACGGAAAATATTACTGCGGGTTCGATCGCTTCTGTATAAGTCAATTGCAAGTATTTTAAGACACGACATAATAGCGGAAACATATGCATGATATGGACGAAATTTTCGACTACACAGGTGCGAGACGCGTTGACCCAGGACTAGTGACCCACAGAAACCGACTGAGACAGCGTTTCGAGGATGAGAAACTCGGTGAAGCTAACCTTCTGTAGGATGCACAAAAGTTTTAAAACCAATTGCCACAGCAACACCCGATACCCAGGCAGCTACTGAACGTCTCAGGAGCTAGAGAATGCTACCAGCGCTCTAGAGGACTTGCCGGCACTGGCGCTTCCGGCACATCGAATCCAACCAGCAATGTTTGTCGCTACAAACAAATATCTCAACGTCGAAGCAATCACGCGACCTGGTTTCAAACCTCCGAACGAGCTCGATTTAGCCGACACGGCAGTTGCTGAAAAGATAATCGAGGAGGTAAATCACTATAATTGCACACCCGAGGCAAAGAGAAAAGGAAAGCCAATGAGCATTTAGACGACGAAAGGCTAGATGCGGTGAGTGCAGATATTGAAGCCTAAAGGAATAAAAAAAAGCGAATTCGCACACTGGCTTCGGGCCACGCCCTCACCAAAAAAGGAAAGGATTTTGTAGTGCAGATACAAAACATGATGGGAAACCAACTCTTAGAGTTAGCCGCTTCAGGCAATATTTCCATGATCATTGAGGTTTCTTGCATTCTTTTCTCAAATGTCAAGGTAGGAGCTGCACTAGGGAAGAGTGAGGTGAAGTGGTGACAAACAGCTATTTTGCTAGATGTGCTTAGAGAGACGCTATAGAATTATTAGTTACACTTATAAATGTGAGAAGTATACGTTTAAATAGCCCATCCCCGTAACCTAGCACTCCCAGTAATATCTACATTTGCTTGTTAACAAGTTAGAATGTCCTTATTTAAAACGCTGCCTATCTGTTCAGGGTGTCACTATCTGTTCAGCTCTAATTATATGCGCTGTAAGGCAGTAAATACGTGTTCGTTCTGTAAAGCAACCAACAGGATTTCTCTTGTTGTACAGTAGCAAATGTGAGCTTTCGTCAACAGTTCGACTAACAACACCGTTTGGGTGGCTTAACAAGTCGTTCAGAATTTTGCTTCAGGACACAGCCAAATGCTCATGATCCTTGCAATGGCGACGACTATAAAAGCGTTATCTTTGTTCTTTCGCTCCAATATGGTTTCTATTGCTGCCGACGTCAGAATGGAGGCACGACGACAAACGAACGCATCGAAGTTTCATTGAGTTGGAGTTTAATTCCAGCGCGCATCAAAATGTGGGCCTAACGTTGCCATGGTATCCGGCATATTTTCTTCAAAGATTCCGCGAACAGCGACTATTGAATTCTTTTATTCGGTCGTCCTAGAATACTCCTGAACGTTGAAACACGCATATTCATGTCCTTCGAATCCAATTCTGTTGCAAATTTGTAGTCCCGTCAACTACCTCGAAATAATTCCCAGTTAGTTGTAATCTCTTCTGCGGAGTCCACAGGAGAGGGAATGGGAACAAGGTGCGAACGTACGTGCGGTACGTACGTTATTTTTTTCTATAACGTACGTACGGTACGCGTACGTTATTATGCCGTACGTTACCGTACGTTCAGTTCATGACGAAAATAAAATACATAACATTATGCACAAGAAAAGTCAATAATAGTTGGCGATTGACGGTCGTAAACAATTTTAACCATTACATCAGTCATCTGTGGCTGTTCAGTGATCTCTACTTTCAAACTTTTAGATTCCAAATTGCTAATATTCTGTCTAATGTATAGGCCCCCTAGTGTGAAGAATATTAAGATTTTACGGCACACTTTATAGGATGGTCAGTGCCAGTGGTCATTTATTGGTAATCCTAAATTTCGGTACCGTTCGTAAATAATTATCAATCAATCAATCAATCAATTTTTATTGTTCACTGCCTCATTTCCAAGTAAACAATGTTTACATACTGTTTACATACAGTTTCAGTGACAAAGGGTAATACCCTAAGGAACCTAAGGTTCCGCTAACAAGGTAGCCCTAATACAAGTGTGTAACAGTCTAATTTATGCAATGATTAGCAATTACACATCGTTTTGACAGTATTTATATTTCACACAGATTTTAATTATGAAACATGACCATCAATGTTGTTTATTTATTTTTTTTAAATTTCTTTAGTTTGTTTGGCAGCGAAACATTTCTATTGACCAGTTCTACAATCAGGAGCATACAAGCACTTTACTCGATTCAACAGCAGAGAAACTTGCTTAACACAGTTCAAGTCCAATATAATCTCTCATTTATTTTAGACATAAGATGCGCTTTAAACCTGTTCTTAAACTGATGCGGAGTGGGGAGGAGGGTGAGCTCATTTGGCAGTGAATTCCAAAGCACCGGTACATAGTTTCGAATACTGTATTTCCTTATGTTAGTGCGTATGCAGTGTTGGTGATATTTGTTTGAGGAACGCGTTTGATGAGTGTGCACTGTGGAGTTTGTATAAAACCAGCCATCAAAGCTTTTGGGTAACAAATGCATATGGAACTTATACATAAATAGCCCTACCTGTAATTTGTTTATATTTTCAAGCGGCAGGATTCCCAAATTCAGGTACAAATTTTTAGTGTGTGCTCTCGGGGGCGCATTGCATATAATTCTCAGAGCACGCTTCTGCAGTAGCATCAAGCAAGTCAAACGAGTGTGGTAGGTAGATGCCCATACAAGGTTGCAATAGGAGAGGTATGGGTCTATTAACGAATAATATAGGTTTACAAGTGAATGTTTCGGCAAAAGGTGCCGTATGCGAGAAATTATGCCAACATTTTTAGCCAACTTCTTTGATATTTCGTTTATATGGACTTTCCATGACAAGAGCTCGTCTATGTATACTCCCAGAAATTTGCACGAAGCCATTCTACTTATACTCTGTTTATCTATGTTGATAGTAAGATTATTGTCGTGTTTAAAAGCTTTATTTGCCTTGGAACAAAATATAATGTAATTTGTTTTGGTAAGATTTAAGCCTGCGTACGGGGAGACTAATACTGTAGATCTAAACTGATCATTTTTGACGTACGCGTACGATTCACGTACCGTGTAAGACTATAATTATATTGAGGTTCTTTGTGAATGATCAGATAAATTTGGGGCATTTTTAACGTTCGCGTACGGTACGCGTGCGTTATTTTCTTCGATAACGTACGTAAAGTACGCGTACGTTATTCCGGAGGTAACGTACGGTCGCACTATGAATGGGAATTACAAGTTCTCGCCGCCATAACTCAAATTTACCTCAAAATCGTAATATATGCATGGTGAATCGTCCTAACTTAACTGTATATCGAGTTTTTACATCTTACACCCGTTGCAAATTCATATTATCACAACCCAAATTGATGTTTGCAAACTAACTTCAAATTATGTCTTAAAGGTAAGATATATTACGATACAGAATCATGCATGTTTTTGCAACTACAATTATTACAATACTAATTTACAGAAGACAAGTGAAGTCAGCACGTAAAACAGAAATGATGGAAAAATCAAGCGAAACTTCTGAAGTTTCTGCGATTGAGGAACACAGAAAAGCTTTAGAGGAACTCATGGATCCGGATACCGGACTACTGGACAAACTGGTTACCAATGGAACAATTTCACTGAGAGAAGCTGCTCATGTTAAGGCCAAAAGTTTTCTTTATGAAAGAAACTCTCAGATACTGGATTACATTGCAGAGAAACATCAAGATGATGGCTTGTTTATGGCTCTCAGAGATGCAGAACAGACACATATCGTAAACTATTTGGACGCGAATGGAGGTAAGAATTAAAGTGGAAAAAGGAAGCAAGACCTATTTGTTACACGGCTTTGGACAGTTACATGTACAATGTACATCTACAATTCCTTAAGTTAGCTTACTGCTCGCCATAATTGTTGGACCACTGATTTAAATAATTGTACTAAAAGAAAATCCATAGTCTGTGGCCTTCTAGAAAACTATCTCTATGTTACAAATTGGGTGAAACTAAGCGGAGTCGATTCAAAACCTATGAATGAAAGATGACAAGCTCATACTTTCTTTTCAATTTGGAAAACCAATGGGGTTATTGTATCAAAATGTTTGTATAGTGAATTGAAGAACCTCTGAGAAAGTTCATTTCTGCGCGTTGCCGGTTGCCCCTAGCAATTTCTTCTGTGATGTCATGTTGCGCGAGGTTACAGTATCGACTTGTGCACGAGATCCGGCCTCTGAAATGTCAATGCATTAAAAGAGCTGGCATTGAATGTATCTGCCAAACCCATGGCGTTTCGTTGTAGCATTAATTGCGGATTGGTGGATGGATTCCGATATTGAAATCGTTATCACAGACAGTTTGTATACTTATTAAAAAGACAGTGGTAATCGTAATCGTAATCGTAATATCCAATTTTCTAAAGCGCCACTGTAAAGCTGAGCGCAAAACACCGGCTTATTCACGAGCGCTGTGACGTATCCGAGGGGTTGTCCAGAAATCGATGTCCGTTGGTGGTCCGAGTCCGGTTGCCTGAAAGACCAAAGAGAGGCAGAGCAGCTGTTACGGAGGGTTTCGTTGAGGACGAGATAGCTTGGAAGGCAGAGGATCAGATGGATTAGGAAATGAAATCTTGAAGAGATGAGTTTTCAATTTGGAGTGGAAAGCCTGTGGGGTGATGAGTAGAGGAGCCTGAGATAGATGACGATAAGTGAGTGCCGGTATTGGTGGAGGAACTGAGAAAATGCGGAATTCGGGAGGAAGTTCGTTCCAGAGTTGAGGTGCAGTGTGGGATATGGATCGGTTGGAGAACTTGAGGCGAGTAGTGACTGGGGGACGGGAGAGATTGAGATGTGAGGATGAGCGAGTAGACCGGGGTGGCTGGATAGTGAAGAGTTCGCGAAGGTATTTTGGCTGGGAGCATTGTAGTGTGTTATAGGTTAGCGACAAGACTTTGAAGTGGATTCGCTCAGGTATTTTCAGCCAGTGGAGCGATTTAAGAACAGAAGTGATATGGTGATGCTTAGGTGTCCTGGTGACGGCTCTGGCGAGAGAATTTTGGATGAGTTGTAGACGCTTAATTTGGGTGGATTCAAGGTTAAGGAAAATGGAATTGCAGTAATCAAGCTTAGAGTGGACAATGGAGGTAGCGATAGTGGATGCAGTTTTAAAGTCAAGCATGGGTCGTATGCGGCGGAGGTCACGAATATGCATGAAGCAGGTTCGCGAGAGGTTGGAGATGTGATTAGAGAAGGATAAATGTGGATCAAAGGTAACGCCAAGATTGCGAACAGGTGAGTCGGAGGTAAAAGTGAGAGATGAAGAGCTGGTGGGTAAGTTTATGGAAAGGTCGGGGATTTTCTTGATCTGATCTGGAAGGCCAAGGATAATAAATTCAGTTTTGGCAGGGTTGAGACAGAGGAGGTTAGAGGACATCCATTTAGAGATTATGTTGACTACATCGAGTAGTTGAGCACAGGAGGTGGAGAAAGAGCTAGGGGAGAAGGAAATGAAGAGTTGAGTGTCGTCTGCATAGAGATGGTGGTCAACAGAGGAGGATTGTATGAGATGGCTCAGGGGTGTAGTGTAGAGGATGAAGAGAAGTGGACCTAGGACGGAGCCTTGAGGAACACCACAAGAGAGTGGGAGGGCTTGTGATGAGTGGCTGGAGGCTTTAACAGAGAAGGAGCGTGAAGACAAGTAAGACTGGGACCAAAGTAAGGCATTGCCAGATACGCCAAACCAAGAGGACAGCCGTAGGAGAAGTAGTTCGTGATCTATGGTGTCAAAAGCGGCAGAGATGTCAAGGAGACAGAGACAGGAGACTTGTTGATGACTTACAGCAGAGACCATTTTATTATACAGAGAGACAAGCAGAGTTTCTGTGGAGTGGTGTTTAGTAAAGCCAGATTGGTGAGGGTTGAGGAGTGAGTTACAAGAGAGGTAGTCATTCATCCGGGCAAGAACAATGCGTTCAGTTAGTTTAGATAAAAAGGAAAGATTGGAGATGGGGTGATAGTTTGAAAGGTTTTCCTTGTCGAGATTAGCTTTTTTGAGGAGGGGGATGACAAGAGATTGCTTAAAGGCGGTGGGGAAGCGACCAGAAGAGAGAGAGGTTGGTTATTTTGGTCATGACAGGAACCAGAAACAGAGGCACAATCTTTGAGAAGAGAGGTGGGAATAGGATCGAGTTCACACTGTTTGTTAGGGAGAGAATTTAGTAGGCGTGACACTTCTGATTCAGAGGTTGGGAGAAGAGTTAGGAGAAGACTGAGAGGCAGGAGGAGTGGGATTAGGATGATACACTGATTCTGTGCTAGAGAAAGATGCAGATGTAGATTGTGAATTGAGTAGGGACTGCAAGGAGAAGCGAAGAGACGAGATTTTGTCAGAGAAAAATGAGCAGAAGGTGCCAGCGATAGAAGGAGAAGGTAGGGAGCTTGGTAGTGGAGAACAAGACTTACGATGAAGAAGAGAGTTAACGGCTTTCCAGAGATGTCTTGGATTGGAAGAGCTGGAGTGGATGAGTGATGAATGATGCTTTTTCTTAGCGGCAGCAATAAGTTTATTGTATTTGTTGGTGTCAGATTTACTGTGAGAGTGGTAAGGGCTGCTGTCTTGGCAATGGGGTCAATGGTGCGCTTGTAGGAGTATTCGAGACGTCTGCGAAAGGTTTTGAATGCCTGGAGATAGGAAGTGAACCAAGGGTTATTGTTGTGTGTGCTGTGCTTGGTAATGAGTGGGGCATCGGTATCAAGAAGACCAGAGAGAGTGGAGTTATAGCAAGAAAGGAGGTCGTCGAGAGAAGAGGGAGGGTTAAGAACAAGTTGGGAGTTAAGGATATCTTGCATGAAGGCCTTCTGGTCGATGGATCCAATAAGTCGGAATGATGCAGGAGGCCGAGGAAAAGGTTTAATTTCGAGATCAGAAATGATTAAGTAATGATCTGTGATGTTAAGAACAGAGTGAGACAGTTTAGGGGATAGGAGTGAAGTTGAGGAAATATATTGTTTTTCAGGGCATTGGAACATCCTTTCCATACAGTATAGCCTTCAGCATACGTACTATTTCGTCTCAAAATGCTCTGGAAACGTTTTCAGGCCATCTTATTGCAATCGCTTACCTATAAGAGAAAAGCTAATTGTGGTAGCCATCTTGAAGTTAAGGTGGCCTGAAAGGGGCAGTACGGTGCAAATTATGAACTAGTTGCTCATAAACTGATAGAAGCATGAAATTTGGTACATAGTATGAACATGTCCTAAGAGAATTTTGTAGCTATAGGGCCATCGCAGATATGCCCTCTGGCCATTTTCGAAAATGGCCAACCACAAATAAAGATTTTTCAAATATCTCAGCTTCTAGTTCACTTCGAATCGGAACCTTGATGTCTAAACATACATATTTAGGGGCAAGGTTTCCCATAGAACTAATTGCAATTACTTACGACAAGAGAAAAACTAGTTGTGGTAGCCATCTTGAAGTTAAGGTGACCTTAAAATTATGATTAAAATTTTTGTTGTTAAGCATACAGTAGGCAATTAGTTCTATTGAAATTCCTTGCCCATAAATATGTATGTTTAGACACCAAGATTACGATTCTAAGTGAACTAGAAGCTGAGATATTGAAAAATCTCTATTTTCGGTCGGCCATCTTGGAAAATGGCTACCACTGAGGCCAGAAGGCAAATCTGCGGTTGCCCTATATAGCTAAAAGTTTTCTTCATCGTATGTTGCTACCATGTGCCAAATTTCATGCTTCCAACATCAAGTGAGCAATTTTTACACCAAGCTGACTGACTTATTGGCACTTTTTAACCCATTTGCCGCCAACGTTGCGAAAACGCAACGCACTGTTTGGAAATTTGAAAAAAAAATCAAGACTCGAGAAATTCACGTAAATTCTTTTTGTCTTACTTCCTGGGTGTTCACTACGTCTGCTGGTATAAAAAACATATGCTTTGCTGTTGTCTGCAATTTTTTTTGAGTTGCGCAAAATTCGTGGTTTTTGACGTCTAACTAGTGGTTTTGTTCAAGAATTTTCTTCTGCCATAAGACGTTATATTTCTCAGAAGCGATCCTGTCTCTTTTGAAGTACTTAGGTGAGTATTTAATATTATTTGTTTATTAATAGTATGTCTCATTATATGCCGATACCCCACTGTCCGAAATTTTGATGTTGCGTTTTCGCAACTTCGGCGGAATGCGATATATACACATTGTTGCGTTTTCGCAACTTCGGCGGAAAACGATATGCACACATTGCACAGTGTGACACCTAGTAATTCAGATAAACTTATGTCGGTTTACGATTACTTACAACAATTTCAGTTTCGTGATTCATAAATGATGGCGTGCTCAGTACTGCCACTCTTCATTGGGCATACTTTTGAAAGATGCACATTGAATTTTTCAGAGGAGGCTGAGGAAGAAGTTCTATTGCTTGAGGGAGGCTGTCCCAATGATATTTGAAGAAGATGATATCGCCACCCCCATCCTAAGTTGATTAGCAAAGCGATAGCGAACATTTTGACGAAAATTAGCTCATGACTACCAATGTGATGCCAGAAGACGTTGCTGGGCAGGTGGAAGTCCATTACACTGATGCATCAATGTCAAACCATCGGTCACCGCCCACTAGGAAAACTCAATCGAAGTCAAGAAGAAAGCCACGGGTGTCAGCAAGGTACAAGTCTTCCAGGCAGCAGCATGCGGAAAGGTCAGACGAACCACTGCAGCATGCTTATTCGAAGGATACAGCTCCAGAATATCTTCAAAGTCTTCCAAGCGGCAGGCTGATCTCGTGTCCGATACTCATACGCCGAAGCAACGACTACCTTCAAAGCCGCCTAAGTCTTCTAAGCCAACGAAAGAGGATTGGCAATGCCAAGAACCAAAATTTACATTGAGCCCTGTCAACAAGGAGAAGATAAAGATGTGGCAGTTGATCACACAGGCGATAAGCAAGAGCGAGTCTTTTAAGAATTTTGGGATGACGAGGTGTTTAGCCTGATAACACAGAGTACACTGTAGGCCTATGCACAGCACTGGCGTACACTTGTCCAAAATAGGGGGGGATTTGGTTCGTCATTCTACACTTGTTGCATTGAATGTACAGTCCACCCCAATTTTTGGGGGGCACATGTCCCGGCTCCCCTCCCAGAGTCTACGCCTATGATGCACAGCATTGCACATCATGGTCAAAAACGAAGATGGTCGTCGACTGCGTTGTCGGTTGTGCCACAGCACCACGTACTACACGTGTATCGCATGCACGCCAAGTGCCTTCCTCAATACCATGGAAACAAGTGACATTGAACTTGAATCAGTTTACAGCATGCACAAACATTTTTATTGAAATGACCGCGAACACAATCGATAACTAATAGAACATCATTATAGTAAACAAATACATCTTTCCCGCCGATGTTGCGAAAACGCAACGTCCTATAACTAGGACACTACATATAGTTCCAATAAAAATGCACTGTCAGAAGTTTATTGGCATCATATTGATGACCTAGTATCAGTTATAGCTTAATCCGGTGGCTATTTCTAATAGCGGCGGTAAATGGGTTAAGGTACGGATATGACGTCATGCTAAAACGTCCGCTAGGGGGCCTAAACCATGACAGAAAAATTGGCAACAAATTTTTTCTGCTTCAGAACTATAATATCATTAATTTAAACATCATTACCAAGATTCTACCCAAAATCTCTGTTCCCTTTCTTTTTTGTGACATAAGCTAACGGACTAATAACTTCGGAATAGATAGGTGCAGTTAGTCGTAAGAACCAAGCAGGAAGACCGTCTAATCCATCAGCAAGTGGTCTAACAGATTGAATATTCTAAAATCATTACTGAACTGAGGATTATGAGGGACAGTAAGTTTGCGGACTGGAGGAATATAAGAAGAATCAGTAGAAATAGAGGCAAAATGAGTGTTAGGTTCATCAGCAGTGAAAGTAGAATCAAAATCGTTATCAGTTTTTCTTTTCCCAGTGAGACTATTGACTCTACTCCACATATCCTTGATTCCACCTTTAAGATCTGTATGATTCAGAAGTGTTCTTGTTGTATGCAGTGATGGGCACTAAACTATTTTTTTGTTAGTTAAACTAAAACTATTTTCCAACTAAAATAAAATACTTTAACTAAAGTTGGCAACTGATTTTGGAAATTAGTTAACTAAACTAAAAAAAAGTAGTTACACTTTTTCCAACTGTTTTTCCAACTTTTACGACAAACATTTTCACAATAACAAAGGTTAAGTGAACTGTAATAATGTTATCGAGACTTATGCAATGTGTACTGTTCTAGCATACAGACTACATTTACAGACATACTGTAAGTAGTGTATGAATTTGAAAACACAGGCTGTTAATGCTAAAACCATGCAGTGTTAAAATGTTTTTTTGTTGACAGTGTTCAATATTCATTGTGAAAAAATTGTTGCATATTGATAAATTTTTGTAGTTAAACTTGTTAGTTAGCAACTAATTTTTTTTAGTTAAACTATGGTTTTAACTAAACTATTTTATTTTAGTTAAACTTCATCCTTAACTAAAAAAATTTAGTTAAACTAAAAGTTAGCAACTTTTTAGTTAACTATTGCCCATCACTGGTTGTATGGTCAATAAAAGTTCTTATTCTTTGTGCACAGGCTGAAACTTCTTCAATTCGTCCAATTCTCATTACTCTGTTCTTTTTCCTTAAGATAAATTTGATCTCAGGAATAATGAAGTAAGGATCAGCAGATGTAGTTGTAACTGTTCGTAGAGGATAGAACTGCTCAAGTCGATCAGTATAGCTTCTTGGTAAAAGCTATTCCAAGCTTCCTGAGGATTATCGATGAGATGAATGTATGAAAGGTCAACGTTTTGAATGTTTTGAAGAAGAGAGGCATGTTGTTAACACTTCATTTTGAAATAATGTTGCGTAGGTACTGACATTAAGAATATAAACAAGCAGAAATGTCTGTCCAGTTACGCTCCTCTCATTGGCTGCTTCAAACTAATTAATAATACCGGTATTCATGATCTGTTTCCAAAACCTACAGTACTGTTTGCAAAATGGTCAAGTCAAATTCAAACGCACGGGTTGTCGGCTGCTTCCAACTAATGAATATTCATGAGCAATGACGTAAGTGTTTACAAAATCGCTGCATTCAAACGGATGGTCGGAAATTCAATTCAATATCCTTCAATTCAATATCCTTTTATTGCCATCCATGACAGAGAGACAGTCAATAACAACAGCTGAAGTCTTTTTCTTATAGCTAAGATGAAGTAATACAAAATCAGCCTACTTTAGACAACTAAACTATATTAATAAGATAGCATGCATAAGTTCATGATAATCTAAAGAGACAAAAGAGAGGAAACCGAAATGCAAAAAGCCCAAACTGTCATAGACAACAATGGGTGACCCCTAAGGGATGTTAGTCCCGCTAAATAGGGCACCCTAAAAATCTTTTACTTAGTCTGTAGATGGCAGTAAACAGTTAACACCCCGCACTACTCAGAATCGTGAGAAGAAATTACAGGGGTGCACATTTTTTTACTGTAAAAGCTTAACTATACTTAACTACAGGTTTAGGCTCCAGTGCGACACTCTGACAACGCCCAGCGACTATCTCACTTGATGGAATCAATACGGGACCAATTCAGAGGCAGCTAGAAATAAGCGTAATTTTTTTTTAAACTCGTATTTATTCTTAGCGGAGCGAATTTCACTAGGGAATGAATTCCAAGTAGTTGGACCAATGGACTTTATGCTGAATAACCTGAGGTTTGTACGCGCTTGTATTGGTCGATATGATGGTCATGTAAAGAGGAGGCAAGCGTAAAGTACCCGGCAAATACAGAAGGAAGCATGTGATGTTCGTACATATAGAAAAGGATTCCAATTTGGAAAGTTCCAATTTGTTTTAATTCCAATAGGTTTAGGTCTTTGAAAATATGTAAGGAGTGGTGATACCTTGGGACCCCAGCAATCATTCTTACCGCCTGTTTTTGCAGTATGTGTAACTTATGAAGACGTGAGTCATAATTTGAGGTCCAGATAAGATTACAATAATTCAGGTAAGGGAAGATTAAAGAATAATAGAGACTCAACCTAACTTCCTTGGGTAGAACCCTAGCAATTCTATAAATTATTCCAAGGTTTTTTGCCACTTTTAATGCAATATAATTGATATGAGTTTTCCAAGTGAGATGTTGGTCAACAAATACTCCAAGGAACTTAGTGGACTCAACTTTAGTTATAGGACTTCCATCTAATGATATAGACCAGTTAATCGGTTTAATTTTCCTGTGTGACTTAAAGATTATAAAGTTTGTTTTATCCACATTAAGTGTTAATTTATTTACTACAAACCATTTATTAACTTTATAAAGCTCTTTGTTAACTGTTTCAATAAGAGATTTCCATGAGTTATTAGAGTAAAATATATTAGTGTCGTCTGCGAACAAAATAAAATAGAGTGCTGACGAGACGTTCGCTAGGTCGTTTATATATAGCAAGAAAAGAAGTGGCCCTAAGTTGGATCCCTGAGGGACTCCTGAGGTGATGTAACCTGGAACTGAGAGGGAACCATTACAGCTGACCCGCTGCGTACGGGCTTCTAGGTAACTTTTAAACCACTGGATTTGAGTTCCTCTAACGCCATAATTGCTCAATTTGTTAATTAGTATCTTATGATCGACAGTGTCGAAAGCCTTAGCTAAGTCCACAAAAATCCCCACGGAGTACTCATTGCTATCAATTGCCTTTGTAATTTTATCTTCCATATTGAGCAAGGCCATAAGTGTAGAATGACCTGCTTGAAATCCATGCTGGGTGGGATGAATTATATTAGCGTTAGTTATAAAGGAATTAAGCCTAATATACATAACTTTCTCTAAGAATTTTGCAAAAAATGGTAGAACAGAGATAGGTCTATAGTTTTCAAGCTTTTGTGTATTTCCTTTTTTAAATACAGGTATGACTTTGGCAGACTTCAATTGGTCCGGCACAATCCCAATCATCAAAGAGCAGTTAATGATTTCCGTGAGGGGAAGAGCAATTAGGTGTAGGTAGGTAACGCTAAATAAGGATCAATATCATCTAATCCTCTTGTATGGGTTTTCTTAAAGCTTGTGCCAATGCTAATTATCTCCTCAGGGGAGGTCAAAGTCAGTCCCATAGATGACAATTTAGGAGAGGGTAAGTAATCTTCATGGGACCCTGTAATGGTGGGTATATTTTTAGCTAAACTCCTAGGAAGATTAATAAAATAGTCATTAAACTTATTTGCCATTTCCTGTGGGTCGGTTATGTCAATGCCATTAATCAATAGTGAGTCTATTTTTTTCTGACCATCTTCTATTTGTAACGCAGATCTAATCAATTTCCAAGTAGATTTTAAATCATTATGTTGTTTGAGAAACTCAGTCGCATAGTAGTGGCGCTCTGCGTAAGTTCTTATGGATTTAAATTTATTCCTATAATTAACAAACTTTTCCTTATTTACCGGATTAGGATTTTTTAGATACTTTGTATATAATTGATTTTTCTTTCTGCATGCTTTTAGTAGACCCTGAGTCATCCATGGGTTTTTATATCTTGCCTTTTTTCCCTTAGTCACCTCTTGCAGAGGAAAAGCATTTTTATATAATTTCATGTATTTGTCAATAAAACATTCATAGGCTTCATTAACCATCTCCCGTTGACAATAATGGGAGGTAAGGTCCCAGTTTTCTTCTCTTAGAGTCTCAGAAAATTTGTCTAGGCCCTTAGAGGTAACAGATCTTCTCTCCAAATAATTACTTTCAACACTGTAGATTTTTTCGAACGAGAATTTAGCAAGGATGGGTAAATGGTCTGAAAGGTCAGATATGATAATAGAGGCAGATAGAAGTTTAGACCAGGAAGTAGTAAATATGTTATCAATTAAAGTTTTTGAACTGGGGGTGATTCTGGTAGGTCTGGTTATAACCGGGAGATAATGGTGTGAGATTAAGCTATTATAAAAAAGGTTTGTTTCTTTATGCTCGTTAACTTTTAACAAGTCAATGTTATAATCTCCAAGCAGAAAGATATCTTTGGATTTTGTCTTAAGATTCGCCATTAACTGCTCAATTTCCACTAAAAATTCTTTTAAGTTCTGTCCGGGAGATCTATACAGAACCCCCAAAAATGGGGAACAATTTTTTAGTTTTAATCTAAGAAGTAAAAATTCAAAAGTAGAGAAGTCTTCTCCTCCTGTTTCAGTAGAACATATCTCATAACTGAGTTTCTCATTGACAAAAAATCCGACACCCCCTCCCCTTTCCCCATTTCTAGATTTACCTATGAATTTGTACTTTGGTATGCGGACAGTGTCTATGAAATTTTCATCCAACCAAGTTTCAGTGACTGCAATTATTGCTGCTTGGGTTTTTTCCAGCAATCTCTCTAATTTCATCCAATTTGTAAATAATGCTTCTACAGTTAATGTGCACCATAGTAAGACTCTTATCATACTGACTGTCTTGAGAGAGGTTGCTATGTAGGTTTTCGAGAGAAATATAATTACTAGTCCAGGTGCTCTTTTTAAAGAAATTTTGGTCAGGATCAATATTATTGCCTTCCGTGGTGTTATTAGTATCTGCTTCCGGTGAAAATACCTCAAGTTCTAAGTCTTCGTTATATCTAATATTAAGCAAATTTACATCCTCCTCACCTTCCTCATTAGAACTATTTATGCCATCAAGATGGTCTATTGGATCATTTAAATCATCATCGCCCATTTCCAAGTCGCTATAATCAGGTCCTGCATTAAATTTGCTCCAATTAACCTCAAGGTTATCCCTTATTCCAGTGCTGCAAGGTGAAGTGCCATCCCCTGCTGTTGTCGTGAGATAGCAGAGGTCGCATCTGGAGCCCAACGGGTGAGTACAAGTCGACAGGTAGGTTGCACATGTAGGCGCTCCTATTTATTACCACTGGCCGTGATCAACCGCCCACACAACAGGGTAACAAGTAAGTAAACTCGACAAATCACAGCTCTAATTTAGACTAATCCTGATAACCAATCAACACTTCAAAATTAGGTACCAAGGAACTAGGAGACTAATAATGTTTCAAGAGTATGCTAATTAGATATACGTTCGTTTAATTAAATATACGTTCGTTAAAGTATAAGTTTCTTTAACCACATTCAAATTCAGGTAACTTTGAAAGAAGAATAACCATAGTTTACAAGCTTAGAAAACAAATAAAAGAGAAATAACGGAAAACCAACTGTAGTGAAAAACACCATAGTTTTACAAGCTTCAGAAACAAACAAAACAGAAATAACAGAAAACCAACTATACAGAAAAACACACCAAGTTTTTTCTAGCCAAGGCAACGAACAAGATGCGTTACCAGAGGTTAAGTTTCAAAGTTCAATAACATTGAATCGACTAGTTCCACCTAAGATCCATAACAAGTTACTACACTGCACAGAAATGTGACTGTATCAGTCCTTTAACGCTATAGTGCTGATGTAAACACGGTACGTGGCCTTCAGCAACAGGCAACAGTGTATTCTAGACTAGATTTGAGATTAGGGCCATACTCTTAGTTAATTCGAAATAAATTATATAACAACCTACTCCAGAGCTGTACATGCGGTCTCTCCTAAAGAAAAATAGGAGATGCACCCATTAGTACTGTTCAATCCTCAAATGAAATCCATCGCACATCAGATTATGCGGCATCAAAATGTAGGCCTAATACAAATAAGATCGAGGTATTGCATTATTAAGCACTGAATTCTGTCATGAATTCCTAAACAAAATCCCGAAAGTTAATAAACTTAACACATCATTACTTTGATGTTTCTTGCCTTATACGTTTTACTGTACAGACCGCGCATGTTGAGAGCAGACAATTAAGTATAAGTCCGTAATTAACAAGGTAAGATCATAAACTTCAGTCAATACAAAATAGCTGATGCGAGAGGCTATACTTGCACAAACTTCCTCAATTAAGGAGAGTTTCACTTTTTACCTAAGCTTCCCCTAGGTATCAACACGATCAACATCAGTTTCGTTTTCCCGGTAGAAAATTGTCATGAATTGTACACAGAATTCTTCAATTTACATGAATTGAAAACATAGGACTAAATAAAGCCAGAGTTAACAAGGTGAGGTCATAAACTCAGACCACAGAACTAAATAAAGTCAGAGTTAACCTAGGTGAAGTCATAAACTCAGACCACAAAATAATAACTAGCTCAAGAACCAAAATCAATTCTGTGCGGACTCTCTCTAAGAAAAAAAGGAGAGACTCACATTATCCCCATTTTGAAGTGAACAGTCAACAGTCAACAAAATCTCCATCATTGGTATTAGACTCCCGGACGAAAGTCTGCGCAGCACAGCAGTGATCAGGTTTGTTTAACCAGTGTAACTGAGCACCACTGGTCCTGTTGAAGGCGTGACAAGTTTATTTAACCATGGCAGTACTGTGCAGCGCTGCTTCTCCCGAAGGCGTGACAACGGAGAAGGGATCAACCGATGACTGTGACTGGTGAGGAGTTAGCTTCTCCAGGTCGCTTAAGGAGGAGATTCGGATCGGCTTCTGTCCTTGGTCTGCTGACTTCAGGAGGTGTACAATTCCTCCCGAGGTCCAGGCTGATGCAACTTTTCCTTCCTTTACTAAGTTTCTCACTTTAGCGTATATTTGTGCATTTGTGGTTGACAGGTGCTCATTGATGAATATCTGGGTCTTACGTAGTTGAATACGAGATTTGTAGACTAGGTTTCTGGCCCTGATTGAGTTAAATTTGGCAATGATCGGTCGTTGCTTTTCCTTTCCCCGTCTAGGCAATCTGTAGGCCGTGGAAATGTCTGCCTCTGAGATTGGCAAGCCTAGGGTGAGGATACACAAGTTGAGAGCTGCCTGTGTTGCCTCTTTCTCAGCAGCCTCCTTGGATGCATCCAGTGGAAGGTTTTCTTCCACTCCATGTAGGACTAGATTTGATAATCTAAGTCAAAGTAAATATAAATATATGCCATATGCGGCTGTTCTTTTAAACTAACGGCTTAAAACGGCCTGAAACTGACTAATTGAACAAAGATTTTCCCGGCTTTTCGCAAATTTATAACGTATGGCTTATCCATTGTTTTGCCCTTACGTAGAACAGGACGGGCAATAATCTAGTTAGGAAATAAACGCATCAAGTTTTAAACTCAAGATACGGTCCATTGTTCTTTCCCTTCGCTTGTCTTGTAAAGCCTGGACTGTTGCAGTTTAAGTTCTCTCCATCGTAGTCTTAATGACTTATTACAATCTGGTCTGTTTGCAACAACAGGCCTTGTTTTTCCTCCAAGGTCTTCAATAACAGACTAATGTCTTTAAAATTGCACAGATTATATCTCAATGTCTTAAAAATTACAATGGTTTTCTCTTCCAGTTCAGATTCACTAAAAAGTTTCCGCCCTGATTTACCAAAAAGAATTGAACTTGTCGTCAGTCTTCACTTCCAATTGTACTAGACATAGAGTGAGGCACAGGACTGGTTCACCCTACTACAGACGCTTTATAAACGTTTCACTAAAATACAATAAAAATACATCCTGGTGCAAGTAGTTCAGCTTGGTCTGGCTTTTTTTGTAATATCGTGCGTAGTTCTTCATTAATTTCTTAAGTGAATCTCAGTGAATCTCTTTCTCAGTTTCTGCAGTGAAGTAATGTGTTTATAATAACGTTTCTTCGAAAATATACAATAATATTATGTCTTTCTCAGTTTCCGCAGCCGGCGAAGACCCAAAGAGAAATGACTTGCAACAGAAAAACAAAAAGCAATCAAAATCATTTGGTATGATTATGCCGTTAATTTGTTAATGAATTCATATTATCAATCTAGTGGATATTGTTTCTGTATTTCATAATTATAAAGCAACGCGCTTTTGTCAAACTTATAACTTGCTGCCTATGGGAAGGAATCCCGACGGTAAATAAAGCCGTCCTCCTGTGGGTCTTCCGTCTCTTATCTCTGCAGTTAGTCCTAAGTGCAGCTGCGAGATTAATAGCACATCTGCCAAGCTGAGAGATTAATAGCACATCTGCCAAGCTGAGAGATTAATAGCACATCTGCCAAGCGGAGAGATTAATAGCACATCTGCCAAGCTGAGAGATTAATAGCACATCTGCCAAGCTGAGAGATTAATAGCACATCTGCCAAGCTGAGAGATTAATAGCACATCTGCCAAGCTGAGAGATTAATAGCACATCTGCCAAGCTGAGAGATTAATAGCACATCTGCCAAGCTGAGAGATTAATAGCACATCTGCCAAGCTGAGAGATTAATAGCACATATGCCAAGCTGAGAGATTAATAGCACATCTGCCAAGCTGAGAGATTAATAGCACATCTGCCAAGCTGAGAGATTAATAGCACATCTGCCAAGCTGAGAGATTAATAGCACATCTGCCAAGCTGAGAGATTAATAGCACATCTGCCAAGCTGAGAGATTAGTTCGCTCCTCTCACATTTCTTCCTTCATGTTTCTCTGCACGTATTACGTTCAAAACCCTCATCCAAGGCACAGCGAGTCCTCCTCCCTAAATATTTAATTAATTTAATAGACCTGCGCAGACCTCTTTCAGTATCCTCGTATCGTTAACTTCGCTCCTCGAACAAACTGAATCTCATAATTCTTCATACTAGGACAGCTATGGCTCAGTCCCGGTCTTTTGCCTTAATTGGTCCCTCTCTCTGGAATGCACTCTGTCCATCCACTCGTTCTCAAATTCTAGTAGGTAATTCTTCTCCTCTTTTGCCTTTCTCAACACTAAGTCTTGTTTCTTCTCTTGTGGAATTTCGCACTGGGCGCGCCTCTGAACGGTTCACCCTACTAGAGGCGCTTTATAAATGTTTAAATACAAAACAATTAAAAACTGCAGTTTTAGAATCTATGACCAAACGGGTTTATTAGAGACACTGTTTTGTTTTCCAAATAATATATTTTCGGTATTATTATTGTCTATTGCCTCGTCAGTCTATGGCTTGGAAGGTATGAAGCGTATGTAATTTCCTAGACGACACTTCATGACTTCACCAATGATCCAGAAACGAATATCTTAGCGCATGATATGAATGCACACTTTCTATTTGATTTTCATGGAACGTTTATAATTGTAGGTTTATTTGCAAAACATGTTATTTAAGAATTTGTAAAAACTAGATTAACTTAAAGTTCTGTGAAGAAAAACTGACAAATGCAAGTATTAATATTCGCTGCTTAATATCTTATGATTGCCAGGGTCTTTAGCGTTCACCGAATAGATAGCCATTACCTCATTGTCTATTTGATCTTTCTTAATTTACAGGAGAGAATGTCACTTCTTCAAAGGCAGTAAGAACAATCAAAGACCAAACGCTACAGGTACACAATGTTGATTTGTCGGCCGAGACAAGTTTACGGACAATATTACACCAATATTACATTTATGAGATGAGATGAGTCAGTAGGCCTAAATAGGAACTATAGCTTTCTAGCTGGCTTCGCATCCGCCTAGCAGTGGCAACATCTGAATTGTACCAAGCCTAGGAAAAGCTTGCCACGGCCATCTTATTTTTAGTGGGAATGAGCTTATGCAGGATTTCAGCGTGATCAGAATTTAGTTGGGTAGCAAGTTCGTTAGCTGTCTGTGCTATTTCTGTTGGGAATTAATAATATACAAAAATGACTCAGACAGAGAGATATTTCTAGAGCAGAACAGCTGGACTGGGTTATAGTGAGATCAAATGTATAGTGAGATCAAATGTCATGAGTTTTGAGGCATAATTCTAAGTATCTTTGTGCATAGTGAAGTTGATCGTTATTATAAGTTCACAAGGAGAAGAACCCAGAATTCAAGATTTGTCTGGAATTCAGGAAAAAGTCATGAATGAATGAGAGGGAGGACGGGAAACATTACAAAAAGTGAGGTTACGATTTCCAGAGTTCAAGGCAGGGTTTGATTTTAAAATGACATGGGAATTGGAATATATGCAAAAAGCGAACAAGTTTCAGGTGCGATTTGTGAAGAAAGACAATTTCTGCAGCAAGTCGATTCAATCGAGTTTCAATAACAGTGGAAAAGGATGGAAGAATGATGTCTGAGACGAGAGTAAGAACGATCTCTTAATGAGTACATGAGGAAAAATATCACAGTACTTGAACTCTTCTATGACATAGGATCTCAAGACCTCAAGGCCAAAACTAAAATCTACATGATTCATTCATTCTGAAAATATATATAGCGCCCCTTCAAGATACCTACTCAGGAGCGCTCCCAGTCCAGCCACGGCTAAAAAAGAAAGACTTAAGTGATTTATGAAACGCATGCAAATTATTCAGAGGTAATAATCGCAGTTCCAGCGGGAGCCCATTCCAAGTGGAGGGACCCACAACTGAGAAAGCCCGGCGCTGCCCAATAGAAGAACGAGCACGTGGGACCAAGAGCTCCCCTCTGGTCGAGGAGCGTAGTGCCCGACGCGCTACGACGTCGGACACCGGGCGGCAAAGGTTATACAAATAACAGCTTTAACCGGTGCTTAACCAAGGTCGATCCACTGAACCGTCACCAATTTCGGTGTCAAGTCGTTCTCCACTCACGACAGTTGAAGCAAAGAGAAAGCGTGTGCTTCTGTGGAAGCGAAACGGAAGTGCATAATGTTCACAGCATAAGTTTGGATTTATGTTGCATCAAGTGTAGGCCAAATTTGTACAGTTTTAGTTGAGTCAGTTGTTCCTCTATTCCCAAGCACACAGTCCAGTAATTGAAGACTAGCTATGAAGATTCTAAATCCATATTAAGCCTCTCATCTCGTCCGGTTTTTGTCATGTTTATAATTGGTCAAAATGAGACCTCTGTGAATTGCACACGAACATCCTATGCCAGGCTTGGCGTATGTCACTGACCATTTCCGTCATTTGTTCGTCTTGTCTGTCTTTTCGGCAAATTATTTTGTCTAGAATTTAATGCTGAATTTACCCAGTAATACCTAAGATGATGTGATTAACTGTTTCTAAGTTTGCGTGTCGAACTTGTTCTTCGTTTCTGATTCGGATTTTGTAAATTTTGACCGTGTTTTCTTCGCATATGGGCTTCCTAATGTGCGGTCAAGTCTCAGCTCTCTTAAAGTGTTCGACATGTGCAGCCCAATTGTTACGTCTCGGTGGAGAACCGCTTGTCTTTGTAGTGACCTTGTTCTTCAGGTGCAGCCGGTGCTTAGATCAACTGACCGGCATGCAACGCTTACCTGCTTTGAGTGCACTGGCGGTTCGAAGTATGCGTATCGTCTTTAAACAAAAAAGAACAAAAAAGAACAAAAAAGAACAACAGAACGGTGGCGTTATTTGACTGCCAAGGACAGTGCCGCCTTTCGTCGCCCTATACTTCGGCGCAGCTTGGTCCTTGCATGGATCCTGAGCATGATGCGGTCTGTGAACTTCGGATGAGAATCCTTGAGTTGAGCTCCACGCGTGTATACATTAGATTGACCACATTTCTTTTCTGCCATTCCGGGACACCAAAGTGCTTCCAATCTAAGTCAAATTCGATAAGTAGCTGGACTCATTGGGAAGAACGCTGTACATTAGGGTGGAGTGAAAGTTATAGGAAAAATATTTTTTGAGGAATCTGCAATTGGCAGGGGGTGCAAAACTTGTGTATTGATACTAGTTTTGCTAACGTAAAATATTTTGCCTCTATGATTATGTTTTGAGGTGCCCCAACTCTGAAAACCTATCCCATTAAAACAGATATTGAGATCTTAAATAAAAGACTTGGCTTGGAATTTTAAAATGACCTTGTTAGAAGCAAATCATGTAACAATTTGCTAATAAGTGTTTCTAGACTAATTTGACCCTTCTGAAAACGAAAATCGTGGTTAGCAAGCTGGATTTTGAACGGTTGCATGCAAAAACAAGATGGCGGCCAAAATGGAGGCCAATATCTTAAAATGGCTATAAGTAAAGTCATGTTTGCGATGGAAACATGATTTCAGAGTCTGAATTAACATTTTCGGGATCAAGGAATGCAATGGAACTAAAGGCACATACGTAGCACTGTCAGAAAACAAAATGGCGGACAAAATGGCGGACAATATCTTCAAATGGCCATAAGTAAAGTCATGTGTATAATGGAAACATGATTTGAGAGTCTAAATTGACAGTTTTGGCGTCAAGGAATGCGATGAAACTAAGGACACATATGTAGCACTGCCAGAAAACAAAATGGTGGACAAGATGGCGGCTAATCTGGAGTAGTGTTTTCTTGGTCAAAGAATACCAACGAAATAAAATTCTATATGTAGCATATGGAAGTGGAAACCTGCCGAAGGGCAGAAAACTTAAAGAAGAGAAGAAGATGTAGCATCAACGTTATTGCAGTTTAACTGTCATTATTTACATGTAATTTGTAATAGCCTGTGATTGCAGTTTAACCGTTTTATACATTAAGTGTGCAATATTCGTGTTTCATGACTTGACTGATATAGACTAGAGCTATTTAAAGCAGAAGTCTGTTAGCAGTTGTAAGCCATCTTGAATAAACTACTGGGGCGAGATTTCGATTAGCAACTTCATCAGACCATTTCCTAGCAGATATAGCTTGACTTATTGGACCATTGTACAAATACTTCTGATCGATGCTTATTAACACACAGAAAATTGTCATGAGAAACTGCTGTAAAGGGAACTACTGGTATGTTTCCACATGCTTGGCTTGCTTTACCAATTGGACAAGACAACATTCTAGGACCATGTGTTACACTATCGAATTCCTGTAGGAGATGTCTCAAAGACAATTAGTTTGCATGCAACAAACTAGCCACTACAGCGGTCTTCCTATCTCCATTTCGAGCAAGGGAATAACACCTCCTATGTTACCAGTATTCACATTTGTGACATTACACCCGACAACAAGCTGTTATTCCTTTTCAGCGAAGTAGATCTGAAATTCCTCTAACCCTATTTATGGGTTTCCTGCTGATGGACTGAAATGACATGCATGATTCGAATTGGCTTCTGACACAACTGTAATATGCTCCTCGGTTATCATTTTCGGATAATACCATCTTCATTTGTTCACTTGACGTCTAGTTTTGATTTCCTTCTATCAAAATATAACAATGTTAAGGATTCTCGTTCACTGGCTTGTTAACCAGTTCTGACTCTCGTTCTCTAAGAATTTTACTCCTGTCATTATCCTGCGATCTGCCATCTTCATGCACTAGTCTAGCAGCTCTTCGATCAGAGACATCGTATATGTCACATTTCCTTGCCACAGCACTCAGATTTGTTTTGCATCTGCTACTGCTGGACCAAGTACTGTTTCATCTCGCCTCATGTCATCAGTAACAATTAGGAAGAACTCCATCAAGTCAGTACATGTCGAAAGCACTGTTTGAGACAATTCTGAAGGAACACCAACTACTGGAAAGCTACCAGTCTGTATCGTTTTTTGGCTGTTTGGCTGATATTCTTGCAATCTATCGTTCAGTTTTCAATATATTTACAAAAGGCTTCACCAAAATAAAATCACAATAGTGAAAAAACATGACATTGCAAGTATAAAAAAAATTCATGCCAATAATTCAAAATTTCGACAATTCGTGTTTTTTGGGTGGCCTTGGGGCACCTCAAGAATTTGACCAAATCCAGTATTATTTTACATGCAGACTACTGGGCACAGTATACAACTTTTGCACACCCTGCCGATTCTGAAATGTAAATTTCATTTTTTCACTCCACCCTACTGTACATACGGCGCCATATTTTAGGCGATGATGTACAACATCGTACATATGGTGACCGGACAATTCGGAGCCGGACAATTCGGCGCGGACAATTCGGCGCGGACAATTCGGCGTGGACAATTCGTCGCGGGACAATTGGTCGCGGAAAATTGGAAAGTCTCTCTAGCAGGACAATTCGGCGCGGACAATTCGGCGCAGGACAATTCGTCGCGGGACAATTCGTCGCGGGACAATTCGTCGCGGGAATTTTATATAATATAAAATATTATCGCGGAAAATTTAATTTCAAAAATGAAGTAGGAGTAATTGAAACACATGATATAATTAATGAAATTAATCAGTTCTGCTTGATTAGCTGTCGTCGATTTATTGGGGGTATATCGCACATTTGATATAGTTAAGTGTAACTATTGGATTTCATATAAGAGTGTCTATATTCATACAATTTCGGACAGGATTATCCAAACTGTTTTTTGTATTAACATTTAGTTGTATTAGATTAGTTACTTTACCATATTTCATATTAGAATGTCCATCAAAACTCGATATTAAATATTCTGATAAACTTGATAATCTACTATTATATTTCACTTGTAATATTGGTGTTTATTTCTATGGTGGCTTCATGAAGCAGTTAGCATTTTATATTTTGATTAACCGCGCCGAATTGTCCTGCGCCGAATTGTCCGCGCCGAAATGTCCGCGCCGAATTGTCCGCGCCGAATTGTCCGCGCCGAATTGTCCTGCGACGAATTGTCCGCGCCGAATTGTCCGCGCCGAATTGTCCTGCGACGAATTGTCCTAGAACCCGTACATATATGTCATAGACATACGAGCCTTTATTGCAGAATGTAGACCCATAGTTAACCATACTTTCAACTGGTTTGTAAACTTCCTTGAAGGTTGGAAAAATATAATGAGCTTCGAGGGCAAAACACCTCGCTTGCGCCAAGCAACACAAGCGTCGTCCATGGCTCGTTCGTTGGCCCCGCAGAAGTCATAATCGGACCTTAGTATACGAGAAGTTGGAATTACCATGAAAAACTATCGTTTTAGTGTCTATTTTATTTCCGTCGAAGAATGATCGATGAAAATATTACGTATTAAAACTCACAATAGAATTTGGAATTGCCAGTTGGTACCGATTTTATTGCCGTCGATGAACGATGAAACGGTGAAAATATAACTGAAACTTTAAGTTGGATGAACGATTTTAATTTCTGCCCGACGAACAGTCCGCTGACGAAACATCCGCATGACGAATCGTGCGTGACGAACAGTCCGTGACGAATCGTCCTCTGACGAAACGTCCGTATATACCTAAGTTCCGAGCTCAAGGAGCAATGCACCTAGCCTGCTGGATGGCGAAGGCCATCTCTACTCTGAAGATGACACTCTTCCAAGACCACAAGACCAGCTGACGCTGACTGCCCGAGAGAAAAGTAGACTTACAGAACTTTCCCTGTTTGTTGCAATTGTGCATGGCCTTTTGTGGCATGAAGCTCCACTGGCATCGAATGCTGCATGGAATGATGCCAAGATGCTTAGTCTGCTCAAGATGTATCCGAATCGCCTTTTTGCCGAGGCCGCCTCCACAGCATTGAATCGTCATTTTTGGTACTTTTCTGAACACCTCATAGGTCTGGCCCTGTTCGATAGTCGGGTTGACCCAAATGTCAAGAGGGCCATGGTAGACAACCTACAGCTTGCAAAGACTCCATCGGCTCTGTGGAGGGTGATTGGCACCACAGTCACTGACTTCTGGAGACTGCGGCACTGTGTGACGCAGCGAACCAAGCACCTCTTCAAGTTGCTGAGCATCACAGGGAAGGAGGAGTCCGAGAATGTCCTTTCAAAGAAGAATGGGAAGATGACGAGTCCTACAAGAAGTTGAAAGCAAGAGTCCAACCTATGAAGGTAATCAATGACTGCGCTGAACGTGGCATTGCTGCGCTCATCCAAGAATACAATGAAACGATCACAAAAGATGAAGACCAAAACCAGTTCTTGGTCCAGAGTGTTCAGCGCCAGCGCCAGTTATACCACCCATCCAAAGTAGCGTTGACAATTGATGATCACTAAAAGAAAAATTGCTATGCATAGTTGCATATTACACAATTTGACTATATCCTTGTGACTTGACAAACTAGGCCTACATTTAACCAGGTTTTAAATGCTGTATTCGTTCTGCAATCATTCGTGTCAATGTCAATAGTGAATTTTATCTGAAAGACTATTTTCAAGACTAATGCTTGTTACAGTTGGCATTTCTAGATACCAGTTAACAGTTTTTCAATTGCTTTATTATTGTTCACTTCCTGTTACTGAATGTCAAAAAATAAAAAAAGTAAACATCGATGTATTTATCAAAATTAACTCGTTACTTGCTGTTTTTCGCTGTTTAATGTGTTTATCCAAAAAGTGATACCTCATAGCTGCCCCTAAATAATCTCAGAACAACTTCAAAATTTGTCACAAAATTCCCTATATTTTATGTAATAAGGGCAGCCTTGTGGAGAAACAAATTTCTAAATTTCATTTTTTGACCACTCTAAACCTTATCCATTTGCTATTCCAACCTAATACAGTAAAAAGGTCTTATCACGAATGATGTACAAAACATTTATTAGCCATTACGGTATATGCTGTGTCGCAAAATTTCGCTCTGGAGTTTAACTGTTGACTCGCTGTGTGGCGCTCGGCGGATTCCTTCTCCGCCTCGCTGGCGCCTCTACCGAATGTTTTTGGGTGACACCTTTTTTGTGTTACCTGACAGCAGTTATATTGACGGACGAATTAGCCAAAACAGCGAAAAAGAAAATGTGAAAACTACAAAAAGAAGTAACGCTGGAGACATTCAATCGTTTCTGCTCGCGGTTGACGTTCGACACGTTCGCCGGAGATTCGCTGGACTTCAACGTCGCTCGTCCTCTCCGAAGTCTCGCTCTTCCCAGGAACGCTGAAGTCTCGTTTGACGCTGGGGAATCGCTCTTCACTTCGTTCCTAGCACGTACGCTGGAGATTCGCTGGACCTCGACACGTGCGCCGGAGATTCGCTCTTCCCAGGAATACTGAAGTCCCGCTTGACGTTGGTTCGCTCTTCGCTTCGTTCCTCGCACGTACGCTGGAGATTCGCTGGACCTCAACGACGTTGGTCATCCCCGAAGTCTCGCTCTTCCCAGGAACGCTGAAGTCTCGTTTGACGCTGGGGAATCGCTCTTCACTTCGTTCCTAGCACGTACGCTGGAGATTCGCTGGACCTCGACACGTGCGCCGGAGATTCGCTCTTCCCAGGAATGCTGAAGTCCCGCTTGACGTTGGTTCGCTCTTCGCTTCGTTCCTCGCACGTACGCTGGAGATTCGCTGGACCTCAACGACGTTGGTCATCCCCGAAGTCTCGCTCTTCCCAGGAACGCTGAAGTCTGGCTTGACGCTGGGGATTCGCTCTTCACTTCGTTCCTCTCACGTAAACCAGAGATTCGCTCTTCACTTCGCTCCTTGCACCATAGGCTGGAGATGGAGAGTCGCTCTTAACTTCGTTCGTCGCACGTACGCTGTAGATTGGCTCTTCGCTCGTAAGGCTTCATCCTCGTTTGGGCCACTCCGGGGTTTGGCTCCTCGCTCGCTGGAGGCTTCGTCGTTCAGCCTCCCGTAGCCTTGCTCGTTGGCTGGAGCCCTGCTGGAACGCTGGAGCCTCGTCGTCGCTTAGCCTCTCCGGAGTCTGGCTCTTCGCGCGGTGTAACCCCATCGTCGTCCAGCCTCTCAGAAACCTCTCTCTTCGTTCGATGTGGCCTCATCGTCGTCTTGCCACTTCGGGGCCTCGCTCTTCGCTCGCTGGGGCCTCGTCGTTCAGCCTCCCGTATCCTTGCTCGTTGGCTGGAGCCCCGCTGGAACGCCGGGGCCTCATCGTCGTTCGACCTCCTCGGAGCCTGGCTCTTCAGCGCTGGGACCTCATCGTCGTTCGGGTATGAAGACATAACGATATGATGAGCAACATTGTAACTGAAAGACTTTTTGCCACACCCCCTAGAGACATTAACTGAATTGCACGATAATTGTGTCAGCTGACCACATACAGCTAGCTATGTCGCAATAATCCACTATCTCCACCTTGTGTAACTTTCTGCGTTATGTCAACAAGAATGATGAAATAAATTAATGTACCATACTCTTAAGATTATATTGTGCACAGGATTTGTAAATTTTGTTTGGCTCTGCATGTTTGTTGATGCTGTAATCTCTTTTATATATAATAATTGGAAAATAAAAATAACAAATACTTAGGCCTACTATTTGATTTTAGATATTATTCATTCCTGGACTTTTCATTGTCCCGGACAATCTGGGACATGTGGTCACCCTAGACTGTATATGTGTGATCACCCTTTTATGCCTCTTCTACTTTTCTGTGAATTGTTTAGCTTAATGGTGAAATTTCCATTCTTACTGACATTTCATATCACTTTTTAGAAGTGGCGCTATATTAACCTCTAATTACAGTTGCAATAAAAAAAATTGTCGAAAGAAAAGCATTTTAAACGGCATAAAATTATTAGCAAACACCGTAATAATTTGAAAAGTATTTTCATGCATTCTTATTGTGACATTTTACTGACTCGCTTATAATAGTAGTTCACTCTATAAATACACCAATCTAACAATCCATTAAATTTGAAACTACCATTACATTTGAAATTATTGTAATACTAATTAGCTTTCTTCTGAACAGCACAGAAAATTTTTGGAGGAACATATGGATCCAGATTTTGGACTTCTGGACGAGTTACTTGCCAACGGAACCATTGATCATAGAGAAATGGACGATGTTAGGAGCAAGAGTTCTTATATACCATGTGTAAGAAACTATCAACTGTTGGATTACATTTTGACCAAAGATCAAAGTGATGGATTGATTGCGGCTCTACGAGATGCAGATCAGACACACATAGCAAACTATTTAACAGCGGACGGAGGTATGAACTTCATTGAATGTATCAAGTTCAGTCAGGCAAAGTAAGTATACTGGGTGTTTCTTTGCCTGTGCTCCTGTTTTTTGTATCGAATTTCTTCTCGTCATAAATTTGTCTCTACACCTTCTGACTCGCTTCCTAAAAATTGTCCTCTCTTGGCCCTTAGCCGACGGTGATCAAAGTCTCCTAGTAGCAGTGAAACCCAGTTTAGGGCCACCCCTCCAGAGGGCCTCTAGAGGGCCCACGGACCCTTATAGCAGATCGATTTTCAGGGCATCCAGAGGGTCCATGGCCCTTGTAGCAGATCCAGTTTTGGAACGAGCTAATGAAACAAATAAAAGTATTTTCAAATTAAATAATGAACCATTTATGGAATATACGCGAAAATATAATGTACGGACAAAACTTTTCCAAGTATCTCGTTATAGGTATAAGAATCCTCTGCTCTCATAGTTGCATTGGGGAGTGTTGTTTCAAACATTTAGCACAACTGCGAAAAGGCTGCGGGTAGAAACCAAGCGTTAAATGTAGAAGTGGTATTAAAACACGCATGGGTGAGTCTATGAAGTGTGGTTATTTTGCTATATTACGGGGCTCGATGAGGTGGGTTAATTCGCGAATTTAATAAAGAATGGAAACGTCTGTTATCTATATCAGTATACTAGAAAATGAAAAATTTTCTATTTGAAGAAATTATAAAGTTATTGTATTAAAGAAAACTTTGCCAAATTAGTATAAAATAATTTTAAAGTAATGCGGAGTTTGGTAGAGTTGAACTAGCCCAGTTTTTGCTCTACAGAGGGTTTTCCAACTTCCTGAGATATTTGAGAGCAGTTGCACCAGAGGGACAGAGGCACTGACTTTTTCAGTGGTATGACAGCAACAATTATTACACAAATCTAAAAAGAGTTAAATAGTAAGCGTGGGCAAAAGGTCTATCTAGAATTATAAACGACTTAGCTGGAAAAAATTGAACTATACACGGGCGATACAATCACCGCAACCTTCTACTTAAGGAGTATCAATCCTCAATTAAAGAATGAAATTCTATAGCGCATCGAGATGTTCACAAGTGAGGTGTCTGGATGGAGCGTGAAGCACGCTTTGGGTTTAGATTTAGGCACCCCCAAATATCAACTATTTCGAGGCAGGAACTACTTTTCCACACCAAAGTATATACCCCCTCGCACGGTTATTAATGTAAAGAATGAAGATAGCCGATGCTTCGAGTGAGCCATATTAAGCACCGTGTATCCAGTAGAACGTGGACAACATCCGGATCGTCCATCTAAGTGTCGGGCCCATCTCGGTGAGCTGGATATTACAAAATTCGATTCTCCGGTGAAGGTAACGGATATCGGCAAGTTTGAGCGTCAAAACCCAACTATAAGCTTTTAAGTCTTCGGATGGGATAAAGAGGAGAAGAAAACATTTCTATATCCATTTCGCATCTCAAACCGAACCAGTGTTCAAAATGTCGATCTTCTACAGTAAGCCGACGACACAAATGAAAAATTTCATTATGTCTGGATCAAGGACTTGGGTTCTATGCTATATATAAACGGCGACCACGAACATAGGAATCAGCCTTGTCGTCGCTGTCTTCATATCTTCTCCACAGAAGCCCTCTCGCCTGAACTGCATGGACATCAGTAAGATGCTACAGAAGACTGTGATGCCAGAAGAGAAATGAATATCCTCACATTTCGGAATCATTACAAACAGATGCGAGCCCCGTACATCATCTATGCCGATATTGAGGCCATGAACATTCCAATGCAATGTGCGACCATGAACCCCAGCGAGAGCAATACACCGCAGATCAAAGGCAGAGACCATGCAGCTTCTGTTATATTGCAGGTCGATGCGACGGCCTCAGGAACAAGCCAGTGTTATACCGCGGAGAGAACGCCGGGGTAGACTTCGTACAAAGTGTGTGTTATAGAGAAGACGAACTTGACAGCGTCCGATCGTCAATTCTTCCGTGACGTTACCGATTGCTACATCTGTGGAGAAGTGCTCGAAATGGACAAAGTTTGCGACCACTGCCATTTCACTAGTAAGTTCCGAGGTGCTGCTAACACGATTGATTACTTTCTCGGGTGGTAGCTCAGTGCCCATTGGCACCAAAAGCAGTTCCCCATGCACAAAACCGCGGGTTGGACCGTCTATGAGATGATACAAAGACGGATGACTGGCCCGATGAACAACATTTAATATAGCGTTTATGGTAAGCGACCAGTTATTGTCGGTGGCGCGTTTTCTACCACCCTCAAGCTCGCCGGCAGCGTACAAATACCGAAGGAGAACGTCGTGCCCGAGAACAGTCTCATTAAGACCGACAACAAGACGAGCGGAAAGAGACGTTTCTGTGCTATCATTCGCTTCAGCCGTCTTCATGTCCAGCAAACGCGTCGGATCATCGTTTATTGCAGCCACAATGTCAAGCAGTCGGCGAACCCATTTGACTGACCGTTTCGATGACGCTCTTGCAGCGAGAAACAATTCGTGAGCGTATTGAGCACCGAAGAGTCGCTCGTCCAGTGTCCGGTTGAAGCGTTCAACGATGCCCTGTTGACGATGCTTACCGGCCTGTCTGCGTCTTACACGCTCTTCGTGCTTCGTCAGCAACGGTGTAAAAACACCCATAAACTCGCGCCAAGGGTTGACTTGGAGGAGTCGATGTCAAGTGATCCGGCTTAAAGTGGCGGAGACTTCGGCCGCACTTTTGTCGGTCAACGGCTCAGCCTCTTTGTATCGTTAAGCGACATCGACAACAGTCAAGGCGTATTTATAAGTCTTGCGGATCACCTTATCCTGAGGTAGAAACAAGAGATCGGTCTGGGATACGGCAATTGGTCGATTTTCCTCGAGATTTGGGCGCGGTACTTGGCGGGGACCGAGTTGTTAAATCTGCCATGCAGCTTGTTTCTTCAACCAATCGCGAGCCTCAGCCTCTAAACCTTGACGGCTGAGGCTAGTTTTGTCACTGCAGCCGTACCTCGCCAGTAACTCCTAGGGCTGCAATATACTGTGGAAAGGTGCTTAGACATTGCCATAGTATTTTTTAGTAGAAGTCTTTTTATTTCCAACAAAAATCCCCAAGATTGAAAAAAAAATGAAAATCCTCAAAAAGAAAATTCCACCATATTGAAAAATCAAAAAATTTAAAATTTGAAAAAATTAAATATCCGAAAAAGTTAAAAATCTGAAGACGGGAAATTAAAAAAATCCGCAAAAATTAAAATCCGCGAAAAAATCAGAAACCACAAAATGAAACTCATTTCTTACGTTCCCTCGCGTTTTCGCGGCCGGCCCTCGTTCAGACACCAACATTTAGAAAAAAGGTCCTCTTCTGGATAATATTTTTTTCAAAAATAAAACTGAGTGCGTGGCTTCGGCCTTTCCATGACCGAAGAGCAAAATGACATATTGTCTAAAACTGCGCGTGATGCACCGTTGCTCATATCCAGCATCGCGAAGAAGATTGCCGCAGGCGTTACCGTGTAGCTGAGATTCGCGAAAAGTCAACTGAAAAAATTGGCTCTCCTCCCGGCGATTTTCGGCGGGTTATCCGCGGGGGTACATTAGATGGTGGGACCTCTGGGGTGGTAAAGACTGTGCAGAGCAAACAGGCCAACGACGCAGCTTTAGCCGAGGCGGCGCGCCACAATCGCGAATTCGAGGCCCAGCTTCGCCGGTCCGGTTTGTATCTCGAACGCTAGACTTGCAGTGCAAAGGATCCGGTCTCTGCCGCGGAAAAAACTGAAACCTCTGAGCGACTTCAACATAGAGAAAGCCGCCGGGGCACTGCCGTATTTCCGCGGTGTCTTCATGCGGGATGGTCTCCCGCCGTGGCTTGTGAGAAGTTCTAGCGATGGTACATATCACGTCAACGTCCTCGAATATCAGTTATGGTAGACGTGAGAACGATGGGGTGTTTACGTTCTTTGAACTCCTCTTCTCCAACGCCTCTTTGACTGCTTCTGCACAAGAACTTGCAGTCGACTCTGACGAAGCGTATAAATTCTACAGACTGGATGTCCTTACCATCAGCCCATGAGGAACTGCTCATGGAATATCCCACTTCCAGATTTACACACATTTTAAAGTCGGCGAGTAGATGGTATAGGAGAGAATGGCTGACAAAAACAACAAGTTTCGAGGCTACCTCCGGCAACACGGAGAAATATACATGTGCAAATACAGCAGAGACGGTCTAGGTGATGCTGGTCACTGGAAATATGATATCCCAAGACCCACCGCAGAGCTATTAGCCGCCGAACCCCAATACCACATCGACCTCGTGTCAGACGATTATCACAGCCGCGACATCTATACGGCAGAGCAGACATCTATACGAAAGAGGTTGCCACGCATTCTTTCGTTAACTGCCGCGCGGTTTCCTTATATAACTTGCAAACCACAACCGAGACCGTTTCATTAGAGTGCGGATTCTGGAAGCTTACTCTCTTTTGAGTCTGTAGTGGTGATGCGACAGTTCGCGTTATAACAACCATGGGTAGCATCGACATTTCAAGTGGACAATTTGATGCGGCTAGGCGATATACGTCTCAAGACAGACACGTTTTAGAACTGAAACCAAAAACAAAGGCGTTGAAGGTACTGCAGCGATCGAGTTTAGCGTAACGTTACTGACAGAGCAACTATAAAAACCATGTCTTTGTACCCAACGCTTACAGACCCTACAATTTCGCCTGACATGACACCACAGACCTTTCGCCTGCAGAAACTTGGCTAAATAGAAGCCTTCCTGAGATCGGAGGCAGAGAATCGTGGGAAACTGTGTAGAAAGTATAGGATGGTTGTGGATGTGGCTAATGGGGCTTCCGCCGGTCTTGCTATGGTTAGTCTTGGAACTGGGGTAGATGAGGCAGCTATGTTGGCCTCTGGAATTTGTTTCGTGCCTGGAATTGTTTTAGAGGGTTGTGCCATAGTGACAAGTTTTTTGACAATATTGGGACGGTCTGTAGTCGTATGTGCGTTGCTTAAGCTTCGAAACACGACGAAATTCGAATTTTGGCAGAAAGTAAATTAAACACGATACACGATCACATTTTCGAAGGCTCTGGAGGATACCTTCATTAGCAATGATAAGTACAAGCTTATTCTGGGGGAAGAGGAGATATATAGAACGATGGAACGTGAGATTCAACAGCAGATTGGAATAAAAAAGAATTGCCGAGACAAAGCAAAGACGACGTCATATCGGAACTAATGAGGAAACTGGCCGCCGCTGGATCTTCTCCATGATTTGTGGCTGGGGTATTGAAGCTATCATCCTGAGTGCACCACCAGCATATGATTAGTGGCAGAGCGTCTGATTTAAGGCGAGCGATCGATCGCTCTCCTTGGTCGCTCGGTACAAAGGTACCGGCGAGCGATTTACTACACGCCTAGCCGAAGGCTTCTCACCGTCGGTGACAGTCGGTCGTCGATCGCTGAGTTTAAGTAATACTCCAAGACGATACACGAACCTGGAGCCAGACCATTATTTTATTTACTTAACTGAGATTACTTTAATTTACTGACTGGCGGCAGTGGTGAATGCGTGCCGTGAACTGTCCTAATTACTGCTGACTGATCACTCCAATTTCGTGCAACATGATTGGCCATAACAAGACAGCCGACACCTCACGCCGCGTCACCAATTTAATAAATTATTGTAAACAACAATGCCGGCGAAGATGAGCAAGTCGAATAATAATGTACAGTTGAGCACGTATCTGTCATGGAAATTAGGCGGCTCGTTCGATGTCGATGTAGTAGAAATATAAAACCAAAATTTACTGCAAGTGCTGCAGAAAGAACGCCGATAAAATTCGAATGGATTGCCGGCTGAAAGGTCAAGCTAACAATGAGGATTCAACGTATGCCGAAGCAGTGTTTAATCTAGTCCCCCTCTTCTGGGAGGGGAAACAAGGTTTCTGGGGGGACCAACCAATGTGTTGTCATTTCGTCCAGACTTCTCAACTTTCATCTTCAAAAAAGTTGATGACTTTTTTAGTCATTCGTCCAACTTTTTCTATCAGAATTACTCTCAAAGACCGTTGATGACCTTTTTTTAGGAATTCGTCTCTCTAAAAGTATATTACTCACGTCTCGGGGGGGGGGGTAAACCATGAAACCATGTATCCGGAGGGGGGAGAATTTCCCTTCCCAAAATGTCTCAACATATAATATAGATGGCCTCTGGGGGGCAACACAAATCCTGGGGGGACATTCCCCCCAAAGACGTCTAGATTAAACACTGTGCCGAAGGCTCAACCAACGTTGTGAAATCAGCCGTCACACGTCATCTTACGTCAATGGTAGGTTTTTAGTGAATGTTAATTCATTCCTTCATTCTAAGAATTTATATAGCGCCTCTTCAAGAGACCTATTTAGGCAACGGAACTGAAGTGAGATAGACCTATACTAGATGAGTACTATATGCAGTGATACGAAAAATTACGAATGCGATACACAAAATACGCTGTACACAAGAGCTCCCGAGGTCGACCGCATATCGCTCGCCTACTCGACCCAGCGCGATCGATTTTCAACCCGCCTACTATTTTCAAATCAGACGCACTGATTAGTGGGCCATGATTTTAGTATGACCTGCAGTGGTTTGAGACGAATAAATAAAGTTTTTTTTTCATTTATAGCCTCCATTCACGATCCCGAATCCAAACCGGTTCGGTTGGCTATTTTGAAAAAAATTATTTTAAGTCATGATAGCGAAAGGCACTGTTTGAAAGTCGATCTGCTATAATTAATCGATCTGCTCTGAACGCCCTGAAAATTGATCTGTTACAATGGTCAATGGGCCCTCTGGAGGTCCCCTGGAGGCACTGCGTTCAAACCGAAATTCCATCTGAGATCGATCTGCTATAAAGTCCGTCGGTCCCACGGACCTCTGGAGAGGCCCTGTTTTCAAGGTATCAGGGGCTTTCACCTCCGGACGATTCACCTCTAGGGGTATTCACCTCCAAATGTAAAATGAGACCTTTTGAAGAGATTTATTTACGCAAGTTATTTACACCGAAAACATAACAGACAACATACAAACTATGAAACTAATTATCACTAAGCAATGAAGTAGATTTCTTAGTGGCAACATGCAACTATGTAACTAATGAAGCAGATTTCGATAACAAGAAATGAATTGAGATAAGAAAACAATGAAAGTTTCTAGAACCTATCTAAGTAGACACCTAATAACCTGATAACGGCAGATGATAAGGACAGACCAATTCGCGTGCCAGTGACTGTATGCCCTAATTAACCATAATTAACCATAGACGCATAAAAAATGAATTTAAATAAGAAGATATGGAACAATTTCTAAATTGTAGGCTCTTAACGAGAAGTAATTATATAATACCACGGTGTGCAGTATTTAAGCATCCAACAAGAGAAACAGACATTCAACAGTGAACTTGTCGTCTGACAGAATGTCTGATTTGTTGGAATATGGCGCTTCTAAACGAGGTAAGGTAGTTTGTATGTTGTCTATTATGTTTTCGGCGTAAATAAATCTCTTCAAAAGGTCTCATTTTACATTTGGAGGTGAAAGCCCCTAGAGGTGAAAGCCCCTAGAGGTGAAAGCCCCTAGAGGTGAATCGTCCGGAGGTGAAACGTCCGGAGGTGAAACGTCCGGAGGTGAATACCCCTAGAGGTGAATCGTCCGGAGGTGAAAGCCCCCTGAACCGTTTTCAAACCAAAAATCGATCTGAAATCGATCTGATATAAGGGTCCGTGTTTTCCAGAGACCTCTGGAGAGGCCCTGTTTTCAAAGCGAAAATCGAGCTGAAATCGATCTGATATAAGGATACGTTGGCCCTCTGGAGGCCTTCTAGAGGGGTATTCCCAAAGCAATGTTTCACATCTACTCTCCGTCTTCCTTTACTTCAAATATACAATAGTGATTCTTTTCCTGTATTCAATCGTTTTTATCTGCTAACCTACATCGCATAATTATCTTAAATATATCTTTTTTTTAATATTATCAGCCCAGGCTGCTCCAGCTGTTATGCATGCTTGAAACCCGGAAATAGTACCTTTTATTACTTTTTATTCTAAGCAATTATGTCTTTAAGGCTAAGAAATTCATGCACGCACCAATTTATATAACGTCATTTGAAAAGGAAACAGAGGCTCTCGCGATCATACAACACAAAACCACAAAACAATAAAATATTTAAGCGCTTCCGGAAAAGATGCAGAATGGCTACGGAATTCATGTCGGATGTTACTAAGCAACTTATTTCGAGAGCACTGGCCAACCACATCATAACTTCTATGTGCAACTTAGGAGTTCGTGCACTCAAGCATCTAGACCAGTGGTTTTCAACCGGGGTTCCGGGGAACCCTTGGGTTCCGCGGGCGTCGACCAGGGGTTCCGCGGCAGTTCAAAATAAAATTTTAAAACATCAACTGAATAATCCACAAAAGGATTAGCAATGGGCAGAATTCTTTGTCGAACCTTTCCACCCAGGCCAAGCTGAGGAGTCACTTCCGGGAAGTAAAGCTAAAATCCAGGAAGTCCTGGCCTGTCAAAGTAGGCTACGACACGTAAGAATGAGTGCCTTTTGTCTAAGTGGAGAATGAGTGCCTGTGCCTTTTTTGTCCTTGCTACAAGGAACCAGGAGTTAAAGATCCGATATCCCTGGGATTTGAACCATAAGCTCTATGCTGAATGTTTAATTCCTCTGCCTCTTAGGATGTTGCAACCAAGCTAAGATCCTGTCTCCAAGAAGACCGCTGGAATAGCGCCCAGAATGGATAGAGAGCCGTTCGCTACCATATAACATAATCCGGTTTCATAAGTAATCACACTTCCGCTAAGTCCCAGTAGTATTCAGTCTTGACAAAGGTCAAACGCTAACAGATCCATTAAAAAAACTAATGGTTGTTAATTTATTGGTTACTGCAACCATTCCAAACAGTTGATATCTTTCGCGAGATTCGCTTTAATTTATGATATACATTCTCACATTTTACACCCATACACAATCACAGAGAGGCGTCTGAAAGTCACCCAGTTTCCACAAGAACGTTTGCAAGATTTGAAATGGATGTAAGTAAGTAAGCCATTTATTTACACATTAACACCGTAATATCACAATAACAACAGTGAGTACAAACTCAAAAAAACTTCCAGTAATGATGCAAGAGTCAAAGTCAATCCAAAAGGGTCGTATTGACCCACTGAGGCTGGATTGCCCCTTTTTTCTGGCTAATATCTGGCAGTAGTAACAGTGCAGATATGAAATGTAATGAATAAGTGTATAATTCAAAAACTGTAACGGATTAAACATGGCATAAACGAACATTAAACATTAAACACTAAACATGGTGTAAGTTTTAAAACACAGCAATCAAACAGACTAAATTTTCTTAAATATGGTAGTTTAATACATGGAGACCAAATAGTCTTTAAGCTTTTTTTAAACAGGTTAAGGGTCGGTAGATGTGTGACATAATTTGGAAGATTGTTCCATATCGAAGGGCCAGAACATTTTATCGAGAATAATTTCATTCTAGTATGTGCAAAGTCAGTGCGGTAATTTAACCAGGTTCTAGTGTATAGTAGTGCATCAGTCAATGTTATTCTTATTATGCAAAGGGATACATGTAGCCTATCGTTTATCTCTGCGCTAGGACTCTTGTTAAGTGGCAGTTCCTTATCGTAGGTTCTAAATATGGTACAATTTCATTTTTAACCCTTAAAGTGACGTTCTTCTCTCAAGGCAGAAATTTATATTTGAACCTGCATGCAGCTAAAACAACATAGGAAGAAGATTGCGAAGAAGAAAATGGTGAATGCGAGTCAGAAAATGACGACGAGAAGATGAGGAGTTCTATGCAAACTTCGACTGATATCGATGGATACGAAATTTGGATGTAATGTAAATTAAAATAACTTCAATTTCTGAGCACCACACAAAAAGCGCGTCAGGGAGACCAAATTCACAATGGCCAGATATAAAATCAAATGCGCAAAGAGGAATGTTGTTTGGTCAGTTTCGGTCCTAGGTTAGAATCTGTTAGCGAATCGTTCTGTCTCTTAGCGTCGATTTGTATGGAGTCTATAATAAGATGGAAGGATAAAAATTAAAGTTATTTAAATCTGACCTCGACGCGTTTTCACTTCCAACTTTACTGCAGTTTGACTTTGGACCCTTTGAAGTAATATGTGTTATGGCAAATAAATACTGTTTTAGAATATTCAAATGAATTTCACGAAGACTGGCCTTTAACGGCGAAAGAAAATTTTATCCTAGACACCAATCACCTAGATTTGGCTTCTCTTCTGGAATTGACCGATCTACTTGGTCTTCTATGTTCCTCGAAGGTCATTAACAACGGGCAAAAGGACTCAATTTCTTCAAAGCAAACTTCACACGAGCAGAACGAGGCACTGTTGGAAATTTTACGAAGACGCAGTTTACGTGACTACCGACAGACAATTACCTGCCTTCATCAGTCACAACAAAACCAAATTGCAGAACTACTCGAGTGTGGCGGAGGTAGAACTCATATCGTCGACGAACAAATAATTTTATTATTTGCGTTTAATTAAATGAATTTCTTCTTAAAGTCTTCCTCTTCTTAGGTCTTCGCTATCGTTGTCAAGTGGACTTAATTTAGGCCTATATCTTTATGTTAATCTGTAATGCAACATAGGAATTACATTGTGCCTCTTGAGTAAGAATTTTAAAATAGGTTAGCAATGTCATTTCTTCATTCAAGCTTCACGATGCACTTGGTTATAACTATTCAGAGTTCAGTTTGCAACTCAACAGACAAAATCTGTTACAATAGACATATTTAACGGTCACTATTTAACCGCTAGGTATTTCCAACCTTTAAACTTGCAAAACAACCACTAAAGTTATCTGACAGCGTATCATTCTATGTCAAATCCATATCGCAAAGTTACCGATTTCGATCAGTTGGACGTATTTAAACAGTCCTTATTGAGAAAAGCTGCTTTCGTAAATACAAACTCCAGCGACACCTTTCTTTTATTTCAACCTTCGTCCTGTTTCCCTACTGTGTTCTTCTTTTTCTACTTCAACCTCATCACTTGTAAAACAACTCTCAATCTACTGCCAAATCAGAGACATTTCGAAGATAATCTAGTTTTTTGGGAGTTATTTCCCACTCTATCGTTCTTATTCAACACGTCTGCATAACAGCTATCGCTTGAGATAACAAAACATCTGATATGACTAATTAGGCCTACTAAAAATGTTCTCTTCCATTCATTGTATTCTTATATCTTGCATCTCAGAAATTTAAAAGAAATTTAAGCCGCAAACATTTAAGTAAGTAAGTAAGTAAGTAAGTAAGTATATCCTTTATTCATTTATTTATTTATTTAGAGAGGACAGACAGAATCTAGGAGAACTAGAAAGACCGGGAAACTCGTTTTTATTCGATCAGGACACAATAAAAAGCATCAAAAGGGCGAGTGCAGTAGTTGTGAATCTGAGGAAATACGAAATGCTTCATATACTATGTGACTGGTTTTAAACTGGATTTTCTTTATAGCATAGATAGCCAGTGCAATGGTTTCAGTATGAAAGTGATGTGTTGAATAATTGTCGGTGTGTGTTTTCGCTAGTGCCCTGGCAATGAGTTGTAAAACATGCGCAGGTGAGCAAAATTCACTTGTGGAAAGTGAATTAAAGTTGTCGAGAAACCAGAGCGTTAGTTAATGGAAGATGTGCGTATGGTACAGTTACTACGTTGGTCACGTCGTAACTGACTGGGCCTAACTGACAAGCGGTGGTCACATGACTCAGCTTGTTATATAAGTCTAGCGGCCGCGCATCAAATACCTGCGGAGTTGTATGACTTTGGCTGCCACGTGTTCTTCACGTGGCGCGTTTAGACAAGTCTAATTCCGTGTAGTTGGACCGTTTGAAACCAATTTGGACTGGTCTGCACTATAAGAATAAAATCAATGTTAATCCGCGAATAATAAAAAGACTACGAGTACTACAATTGAACACACTAGATATAGCGTCAGCATGTTCAAAGTTCAACTATATACAGTGGACCTTGACAATGGGTGGAGTCAGACAGGGTGAATGAATAACGCATCGAAGACTTGTCGATGCACTCTCAAAGTCAACTGAGGACTACTTTCAGAGCATATAAGTCCTTTTTTTCTACAACGGATTATATAATCATGGACGGCACCGTTTAACCGAAGCGTCTTTCGTGTTGCATTGAGACATAAAAGAGACTTAATTTGCATTTCATCTACAAGCAGTGCAGTTTCAGTGGAATGGTATTTATGATAAAATGGCTGGAAAGGAATGAACAGGAAATGAAAAGGGCAAACTTGTAACAACCTCCAATAAAGTTTAGAATAAAAATGACAAATTTCTGAACGCAGCAATTTCATACAGCTCACTAGCAGTCTTTGAGTCAGATATTATGTTAGTTTTCCTCTGATAGCTCTCACCTGAATATTGAATACTGAATATATTATATAGCGCCTTTTTCGCCACAATCTACTCAGGGACGCTCACAGCATGTTTTAGGGCAATGAGTTGCAACAGTCTTATTAATAGTCCTGCTATTAATATTCTATTTTGTTATCTAAATAGGCACAAGTTATTCGTAATATCATGCTCCCATATAAGTTATACAGATCATTCTTGCGCGGTCAATCAGACCAGACTATGTTAGACATTTGAACAAGGTTAAGTTAAACCAATTAGGAATATATTTGAACATCGCGATCAGACATTGGCATACATGTATCTGGTATTTGTAGCTGTTGTGAACGTTGATGTTCATCTGGACGGGGAAAACGCCACCGATGTCGAAAAAGAAATTTTGACAATGATAGAAAATACTCCCTTCCAGAGGTCAACTGACCAACGAAGTAGAATATTTGAACTTGCTCAGGCAACTCAGCTGAACGTATTTGCTGCCAAGAACTCTCAAGGCATTGTTCTCTGCATCTACTGTAAGACCACCAAAGAACTTGAACAACTACACGATTCGTTGACTTTAAAAGAACTCAATGATTCCGTTGAAATTTGGTTCAGTAGCATACTGAATCGATCACAGAAAATACTGGCACTATCAGCATCAAAAATAGCCACGGATTCACGATTCCAGCAAATGCGAACGTATTTCAAAGGTCAGAACTTCTTTTCAATGCAATTAATAACTATGTATTCGCTATATATATTGTAGGTTTTTATGCATTGCGGCGCAAAGAAATTGTAATCATATTAATAAACTGAGTAGTCTGTTAAATCAGTTCCTCATTCAAAACACACACACAAAGCAAATCAGTGAAAGCCACCTGATGATTGACAAAATCGCTTGCTAATTGAGTGCATCACTCGAATCACTTAGTACTGAATACTCTCTTACGTATACGCTGACGACTTTCACGTATCAAGTGATGAGTTCCAGATGATGCGAACGTATTTCGAAGGTCAGAACCTGTTTCCAATTAAATCTATATAATTGCATTCGCTACCAATTACAGATATATGCATTGTAATGTAAAGAAATCGTGATCACAGTAATAAATTGACTTATTTAATCCTGTCCTCAATTAAAGTACACATTAGACATGAGAGTGATAACCAGTGGAGGACATCTCTCTTAGTCATATGGTGCGGAGTATTCCAAGTATTCCAAGTATTCCTTCTTTCAGTAACGACTACTGGTTTCAATAGGCCCTAAACCTCTCCCTATAACTGACTATTAGTTTAATTTCAGTCAAGTGAGTAAGATATAATACTGCTTTAATTTACATATTCTCTCTGTCCCACTAATCTGCTTCTACTCTTGTCCATGCGTTCTTTACCTGTCGGCTTGACTACTGCTGCTCCCTCTACATTGGACTTCCTCTCACTCGACTGATTTGCCTTGAACGCGTACTGCGTTCCGTTGCGCGCTTGGTCGGGCGCATTCCTAAAATTAAGTCGGCCATGTCTCTAAGAAAAATACATGAGAGATGTCCTCCACTGGTTACCACTCTCACAACGCATTGTCTGCCGGGTTACTTCCATTGTCTCGCAATGTCAGCTTGGCCGTTCTCCTTCCTGTCATCGCGAAATCTGTTCTCTTGCCTCTGCCCCACCTGGTCACCGCTCTCTTCGCTCTGCCACCCGTGGTGACCTCTCTGTTATTTTCCCATGTACTGCTACTATGCAGTAACGCGCTTTCTCCGTGGTTGTGCCAACAATTTGAAATGGGCTTCCTCCTGAGCATCGGTCTCTTCCTGGAGGCTCGTCTGATGCTTTCTTCTCCACTTTAAAGACCCTTCTCTGTCGCCGAGGTTGGGCTGGGAGAGCCTCTGAAGATTGATTGATTCTTTTATTTTTTTATGTAAATATTTATGAGGTGGCCTGTTCTTGCGCGGCCAATTAATTTGGAGCCGTCTATGTTGGACCTTTAAACAAAATGGTTGTTCTTTAAATCCAGTTTGAGCTATCAATTTTGAATATTTTTAAAATATAGTTTAAATAGGGCCTATATTTACGTTTCAATTTGTTTACATTTGCATATTTTATAAGTTGTAATACAGGACGACATATTTCAGTTAAATGAAATAGAATCCTGTACCGTTTTAGAGCAAATATACTTTTTATCATTTAAGTCTAATAATATTATTGCGCAACCGAGGGCGACTGACGTCTAACTACCAATGAAGATGACGTAACAACACCACTTTTCTGGACTTTCCGCGACGTAATTAAATCTCAAATCGAACAACGCAGCCACGAACTTCGCTATCTCGACGTAATATCACAAGTTCGTCCACGATTAACAATGTTCGAAGGAGGAGGAAATGCCTCACAAAAGCTAAAGCCTAACTATAAACTTCTCAACGCGGTCCCCTCCCGAATGGCTTGACAAGTCGACGCAGCTGCCCGAAAGATCTGTGACCGGTGGTTAACTCTCAAATGGGTCGTCTTCTTGATCTGGCTCTGCTCCGGCTGGGGGTCGACTTTGAGTCCCGTTCAGTCGCCCGCAGGCGACTTCCCTCTCGTGTTCGTCTCTCGACTCCGTTCGCTGGCTGTGTCGGCGTCGCTTGTTGGGCTTTTGGTTGACTGGCTGTCGATGTGTCTATGACGATCCGATCTTTTGATCATGTTAATCTTGCCTGACGGACGTTCTAATTCACCTACAACAGAGGGGTCTTCACGTGAACCCCTTTTCGAGTACTTCTAATGGAAGATTCTCATGGGCCTTCTTTTCAAGGCTCCCCAACGGCCCCCTTCTCGATGACTCTCCATAAATTATTCCCACGGGTAGTACCCGGAGTCAGTCGCTAAGGAGTTACCGACTGACTTGAAGAGTTAGCGACTGACTTAGCGACTCAGTCGACTAAGTCGCATGCTTATCGACTGACTAAGTCGCTTAGACCTATCGACTGACTTAGCGACATGCTATCGACTTATCAGGTAATCAGGCTTTTATATTGGACATACCTGAGTACCTAAAAATAAAATGCATTTACCGCATACTGTACTGACCGTGTCATCATTTCCGTGGGCATTAGTTGGAACCCAGATGCATGGGCTCTATGTACGGGTCCAACATGGGAATAAGGGCTCCGCTCCATGTGGGCATGCTGACAGAGGACAGACCGATGACTGTGAAAATTAATGTTAATGTGAATTCGTGAAATTGAGCGCTTGATAAATCGAATGAAGCGAGGAGGGTTTATGGCAGTACCCGATCTTACGGCCAACCATTTGGCCGAAACTGCTGATGCGTGCCTCTTTTAGGCAGTAGCAGAGAACGAGAATCATGTACTCCGGCCCTTGTTCCCAGTGTGAGATTTGTAGAAAATATGCTGATCGATGTGGAGTTGAATATTTTTATTTTGCAAACTGATGTCAATGAAATTTGAAAGCAGATTTCAACGCTAGCAGTTTTGCAAGTCAGACACGAATCAAAATGAATTCCTTTGTTGAGAAAATTCAAAAATGCATTATGCATACATAATACACCATGGAAATTTCTTCACTTTGTTAGAGATTCAGAATCAGATAATGCTAAATAACACCAGCACAACTGAGGAGTTGGAAACAAGCCCCTGGAGTGTGCAATGGAGAACTTAACTGTGGGGTCCTAAGAAAGACTAGGGATTCAACCCCAACCCCCGACAATTGTCACCCTGCTTGCTCCCCGTCTTCATAATCATCAACACCATTTTCGTAATAAAATGCATAAATTAACTTCACCAAAAAAGACAATAACAAGTATATCCCCCGTATTCTCTATAAGAACTCTTACTAATAAAGCAAACTCTCTTATAATGTACCAAGTTGTGGCATGTCAGCTTGTTTTAATCAACAACGAATATCGTATTGTAAGGTATTGTAAGTGTTGCTCATGTCTTGCTGATGTTTTCATCAAATCGAAACCGCGATTAAAATAAAAACCAAAATATTAAGTGAACGAAGTCATTAGCAGTCGATAGCTTAGCGACTGGTTTCGACTTGAGGGCTTAGCGGCGGCGGCGGCGGCGGAAGGCGGCGGCGCCGGGGACTACCCATGGGCATCTCTTTTTGAGGGTTCTCCATGGATAGTTCTCAAGGGAACCCTTTTGAGGACTTCTCGTGGAACGTGGGAAACCAACAACCATGAAGGAATGGAGAAGTCGTCACTGTGCAGAGTATGCGAGCTAACAGGAGCAGATGAGTATAGCGCTACAATAGTTTTATGTATTTTATTATTTGAAATAGTTTAAATGCGATGACCCGTCAAAAGCGCCCAGGACAAATGCGCCCCGACAAATGAGCCACAGAAATTCCAGACAATAGCGCGATAATATCACGGACAAATGCGCCCCGACATTTGCGTCACATAATACCAATATTTACTCCAAATGCTTGCATGTTGCGTCTAGGATTGTATTTGATCAACACGAACAGAAGACAGTTGAGAAGCTTACATAAGTGCAGTTTAAAATTAAAATACTTTTAGGAATTAAAGATATTTTCTTAATGGGAATGAGAATCGTTTCAGGAATTAAAGACATTTGTAACAATTTAATTAGAATCGTTTAATTAATAGAATATAATTATAGGTTTGAGCTATGTTTTCATCGCTCTTCCAGCTTCTAGATTGAGCTGTATTTTCATCGATCTTCCAGCTTCTGGTATGAGTAATGTTTTCATCTTGAATCCAGCTTCTAGTTTCAGTTATATAGTCAACGATAGTCCAAACTACAAGTTGGATGAGCGATGAAAATATAGCTCAAACTAGAAGCTGGAAGCTCGATGAAAATAGAGCTTAAACTGGAAGCTGGATGAGCAATGAAAATGGAGATCAAAATAAAAGCTGCATTAGTGATGAAAACATAGCTCAAACTAGAGGCTCAGAGAGATAGAAAGAAACAGAGATATAGGCAGAGGGCGAATGAATCAGATGGTGGGAGAGAGAATGAGAGATAGTTACAAATATGTATTCATACAGTTTTTGAACGTATCTGTATACTGTATGTGCGTGCATGCATGTGAGTGACTGCGTGTATGCGTGCGTTTGCGTCTGTGTATCTTTGCGTGTGTGTGCATGTGTGACGCAATGCTTGTAAACCATTTACTCTTTGCATTAGAAAACAATATGAAAAACATGAAAAATAAAGTCATCGGGAATAGTGTAACATTACCATTTCAAGAAGCTGGAGTTGAACGCAGAGTTGAAAATTACCGACTTTGGCGTGAGTCTGATGAATATCGGGCAAAAGGGACAGAATCTAAATGGATCAAACAATAATTATTTGTCTCTTTAGCGCCTCCTGTCTCCATATCCAACATGAGCTTTGCAAATTAGTAATTATGGTCGAACGGTACATATACGGTTGTGATTGCAAATAATATTCACTTGATGGAATTAAGAATCACGCCAGAGATGATGCTCTTATATAGATAAAGCATCAACATTGCAACTTTCAAATTGTAAAGACAGATGGGATGAGGGACTGAGGGTTGAGTAGACAGATTCTGAGGATGTTTTAAGGGTTGTAGGAGACTGGATGCATACAAAGACAGATGGAAGAATGTGTCTTAAAGATAGAATATTATTCCGAAGGCAGAAGTAGGCATTTACAGGTGCTCTGATGATCGGGTGTTCGAAGAAGACTTACGGATCTTGGCAATAGTAGGAACGTGAAGAGATAATTATCGCGTTCGAAAGTTTTTTTTATATAATTATGTTTGACAGCGTTAGATATGTAACTATTTTAAACTGCCTCAAAGGCCAAAACACGAACATTATATAAAAGTTCTGTAGTTTGCAGGGACAAAAACAGGCCTATCCATTTTTTAAATGTTTTAAAACTACTTACAGATATGGCAGAAGACGGTTCGACGGTAAAGACAATGGTAAGATAATGTCTTATTTATAATCACGCGAACTCAAACATAGACTTTGTACATACCAAAACTAAAAACATAAAGACGGTGCACCATGGCCAGGAGTCTTCTAGTCAGCCACAGATTAATTTTCACTTATTCAGTATCTAACTCCTGACGGATAATATGAACCTGGGGGAAAAATTAATAATAATAATAGTAGTTCAGAGTATTTGATGTGCTTTCTCTCAGCAGCCACCTCCGCCGCCCCTCCTGCCGCGGCCGCCGTTTCTGTGATGTAAGAGGCGGCCACCGTGTCCACCACAGTCGCGTCCCACAATATGGACAGCCCACCGCTGCACGGTATTAGGGTCTGACCATCCGGTCTCTTTCCATCCGACCTGGATAGGCCGGACAGCTCCTTGACTGCCGGGTTGGCGGCTCTGTTGAGGCTGCGGTGGGTGAGGTCGTTGATGTTGCTGTGCCTAGCTTGTCGGCCGAACCCCAGTGAGCACGACAGCCCATGCGCGCCTCTGGACGATAATAATAATATTAATAATAAGAATAATTTTTGGAGGAGACGTAACCGTTCCAGATGCCATTTTTTTCTGTCTCCGGACAATTTTTATCACCTGAGGGATCAGATCTACCTAAGTGAAAATAATAATAATAATAATAATAATAATAATAATAATAATAATAATAATAATAATAATAATAATAATAATAATAATAATAATAATAATAATAATAATAATAATAATAATAATAATAATAATAATAATAATAATAACAACAACAACAACAGTGCACAACAAAGAATTTGCTTCCTGGACACTTTTAGATGTGGCTAACGGATTTTGGGCTGCTGATAAAGAGAATCACCTTCAAAATTTCGAGTCTTAAAAGTTGTATGTTTTTTTTACTCACAGAAGCCGATCAAGCCAAATAAAAGTCGCTGCATCCCAGGCACAAGGGATGATCCATTGATATTTATGCCGAGTGGGTGCGTGAATGAGTCAGTTGTCGAATGAGGTAGTAGGTGGATGATTGCGTGAATGAGCAAGAGAGCGAGCGAGCCTGTTACAGATTGGTTGAATGAATTAATGAATGAAGGGAGGGAGGATGGAAAGAACTGGCAATTTAAACAACCTTCGCGCTATATAACTAAATGTTGCATTCTGGAAATGCACATTCCTCAAGTACTGACCTCATGAAACACGTGATACTTTCCGACCTCAACAGTTCTCTGTTGCAATGGAGACCAGGTTTCAATCCTGAACTTAGAGCCATCTCTTAAGGTTTGAGGTTAGAATTAGTGAAAAATTTCTAAGTTAAACCTTGTTGTTTACGATCGGGAAAGACACAGTGAAAAGCGAAAACGTAGAGAGCATCCTTGACTTTAATCGCAGAGCAGATAACCTGCGGTGAAAACTATTAGACCTATCTGAATCAAGGTAAAGTGTTAATTTAGACTCTAAAGTATGTTTCCATCACATATATCTTACTTACAGCCATTTGAAGATATTTGACCGCCAAATTTGTTCGCCATTTTGTTTTTTGGCAGTGCTACATCAGTATCTTTAGTTCCGTCGCATTTCTCGAACCCGAAAATGTTAATTTAGACTGTAAAATCATGTTGTCATCACATATACGACCTTACTTACAGCAATTCGAAGATAGTTAGTGCCATATTGTCCGCCATCTTGTTTTTCCATGCAACCGCTAAAAATTCAGCTTGCTAACTGCGATTTTCGTTTTCAGCAGAGTCAATTTAGTCTACAAACACCTGTTAGCAAATTGTTACATGATTTCTTTTTGTAAATTTAAGCAAGTTATGTTTGGCACTTATCAGCAACTTCAGAAACTTGACTTAGCTCTACTCTCACAAAATTTCCGCTTTTCACTTTCTCGTTTAGCGTTCGTATTCTAGGAGTGACCCTTGACAACAGTGATATTTTCGTTAACGAAAACTAAAATTAGAAGTAAAAATAAATGATTTCGTTAACGAAAACTAGAAGTAAAATTAGGAATTATTTGAGCAGCAAAAACGAAATTAGAAATTGAATTAGGAATTATTTGCCGAACTAAAATTATGATCGAAATTAAGAATTATTTTCAGAAGTAAAATCATTTTACTTCTTGTGGCACTTTAGTTGAGACAAAGGCGAGTAAAATTGCATCCGATCCAAACACATAATACAGTGGAAAACTTCGGTTGAGACGAAGACGCTGAGCATACCATTATCGATGTAGGTCATAATCATATACTATCTTTGGTCTTTGTTGTCTAATAATTGTCCCACTTAATTACATACCAACGACCTCAACTTCATACCAAATTTTATTTCGGGTTTGATCATTAAATTGTAAAATTAAACCTATGAGTTTATCGAGAATGTTGGCCGGAAGGAAGCGAGATAGCCCGATTTTGGGTTTATCATTTTGACGAAGCTACAGGCAGATCTATATGCCAAATAGGCCTACTAAACGGGGAAAATGATGGAATTTGTGAAACATCACTTGCTAGAGAAATACGAGCAATACAAGTCTTGGGGGGAAGGGGATAGATGAATGGTAACACGCTGGCATTTATAAGAGCATTAATCACTATACATCGTTAGACTAACGTTCACCCCTTGTTTTACTTCAGTTTTTTTCTTTATTGAGACAAGTTCAGTGTGCTTCTCTATGCAAGCATTGCATACTTTTACAGTGCGGAAATAAATAATTATTTGGAAAACTAAAGTAAGAAGTAAATTATTTGAGAACTAAAATAGGAATGAGAAGTAACATTATTTGAGAAGTAAAATAGGAATGAGAAGTAATATTATTTGAGAAGTAAAATTAGAATTAGAAGTAAAATTCAAGAACTCAGAACTGAATTAAAACTGAATTAGGAATTATTTTCAGAAGTAAAATATCACTGCTTGACAACAGAGTGGGAAGGTACGTAATGGTCAAATATTTTTTGAGAATTATTAATTGTAATAGCGTGAAAAAGTTGTGTCTAAAAGAGGTGAAACTATGGCTAAATTTGTTAGTTGCTAGTGTCATGTCTTGAACTGCCCCAACGACTCTGAAATTGAGCAGTAACAGATGCTTGCAAAATACTAATATGCGATTACTTACCATCACGATTACTACACATTATGCATGTTATTACCAATATATTTGTCACTAATAACTAAACAATCCTTCACGACATTATACGTTTGGTTATTGAACATTTCATGACACAAATGTAAGAAATTGAAGATCATTGTTATGTACAGTTGGACAGTGGACACTGGACATACAAACGCTGTTAAGCAGTCAAAGTAGTTTAAAAACACGAACAAGCTTGAAACAGACACATAAATGCCGATTAAATGATCCAAAACTCATAGATTATAATTGTCACACATCATTGAAAACATAATCTGTTTTGTTATTAAAAGAAGCCATCTGTTGCCTGGACTTTATTCTATTTCTGATTAATCCATTTCGAGCAATTTCTCCCCAAACCGCTTGACATGCTTTGGTTGCCAGTTTCACGCCTCTCTTACAGCTTGTGTGTGACATGGCACCCTGACGAATGGCAGTAAAGCGTTGTTGGCACCAATATTCTGCCGGATATTTCATCGACTGGAATCTTTGATAGCAGCGGTGGGGCGGTAATTGTCAAATCCATACAGTTTATTAACCCGACGTAACTTTCGGCGTTGAAGTTCAAAGTCGGTATTTCAAACTTTCTGATCTGATATCCCTCGGTTGCTGATGGCGAGCTCTGTCCGATATTCCATATCGGTGACAGATTTTTGAAAAACTTCGGTAAAACTTTTTCTCATTTGCTTAGTTATATTTACTTCTTTGGAGTTACTTTGGTTTCTCAGACGCATCTATGCCTATGGCATCTTCGTCTGCTAAGCTTTGTTTGATTCACCACTGGATCTACTTCTATTTCCATTGCGGAATTTTAATCACTATTGTCTGCAAATGTTTGTTCGTTGCTAAAATCCAAATGCTTGCAACATCTTAGGTGCTTGGTCAGCTTTCGCTGCTAGAAGGAAGCGCTCATTCAGAAGCGCTCCCAGTGCGAGAGACCTCGAGAGAAAAGCCAGTTTTAAGAAACTTAAAAGAGGAAGATATGCCGCTTCTTTAGTTTAGTTTATGCGATCTTATCTTGACCGCCAATAATCATAACTCTAATTGTCCGCTGATCATGTAGGAACTCATGCTCATCTTTTGGCATCTTTCTGGTTTTGGGACACTTACTTGTAATTTTCAGTGGTACATCTGCAAGCTTTGATGTCAAAAACCTTTTCTCTACATTTTTGTTCAAAGTTTTTGCCATTTTTACGATAATTACTACTCCTTTTTCGACCTTTATACTATAGTCGGCGTTCGAAATTCATCGTGGAATGTTCTTATCACCTTTAGAACTCTTGCAATCGTAATCGTAATCATAATCTCCTATTTTCTAGAGCGCCACTGTAAAGCTGAGCGCATGGCACCAGCTTACTAACGAGCGCTGCGACGTATCCGAGGGGTTGTCCAGAGATCGATATCCGTTGGTAGTCCGAGTCCGTTGCCAGAGAGACCAGAGAAGCAGAGCAGCTGTTACGGAGGGTTTCGCTGAGGACGAGATAGCTTCGAAGGCAGAGGATCAGATGGATTAGGATTGAAAATTTTGAAGAGGTGAGTTTTCAATTTGGAGTGGAAAGCCTGTGGGGTGATGAGTAGAGAAGCCCGAGGTAGATGACGATGAGTGAGTGGCGGTATTGGTGGAGGAACTGAGAAAATGCAGAATTCGGGGGAAGTTCGTTCCAGAGTTGAGGTGCAGTGTGGGATATGGATCGGTTGGAGAACTTGAGGCGAGTAGTGACTGGGGGACGAGAGAGAGTGAGACATGAGGATGAACGGTAGACCGGGGTGGCTGGATAGTGAATATATGAATGGATAGTGTATGTGAAACTGCCACGATGGAAGCTTTTCTGCATCTAGCTTCGATGTCTCTTGCTACTATTTCTGCTGTTTGAGTAACAGTAGATTCTTTGGTTCATTTCGTGTTGACTTGGTTGAGGTTGTGTTTAGCATAATTATAGTGCCTCGTAACGTCTTTATAAGTTGGCAAGACATTTTTCGGTAACTCTCATGAATATCCATAATCAGGACATTTTTCAGTGGTTCTTGTTTTGATCTTGGATAACGACAAAGTAACTGATCCGAAAGACATCTTTTACAAAATTTTGCAAATTCCGGATTTTTTACAAACTTTGCACATGACATTGATTCTATATTATACAGTTAACATCGCTGCCTTGAAATATGACGTATGACGTGGTAGGCAGGGCGTCACTTTGGTCTAAAAGTGGGGGTACCTATTTCTTACACACACGAAGCAAGGCGGAGACTTCGATCTCCGGGATGACTTAATAATAAAATATTGAATGGCATTGTCTAAGAAGTGGGGGTTATGGTACCCCAGTCCAAAAAGTGGGGAGTACGGGTACCCATCGTACCCCCTCCCCACAAATTACGCTTATGGTGGTAGAACCCCTACTGGTTCGCTTAATATGGAGGATTGAAGGAATGAAGGACAATGAAGGACGATGTTTCGCCTTAATCTGAATTGGCTCTAATGCACTAGCAACACAGGTTCAGTATCAAACGTCGACGACGCAGTTGGGGCACCTCTGAACTTCAAAATAATTCAACCAAATTTTGCACAGTCATTTACTTTCACCAAATGCAACTTTTAAACGCTATTACACTTGTAAATTCGCACTTTAGTTTATTCGCACCACCCTACTTGACAATTCTCTCACCTTTACTGAACACATTTCCAAACTCACCCGCACTTCCTACTTTCACCTAAGGCGCCTTAGAGCTATCCGTCGCTCTGTCTCATCTCCAATTTTCACTTCGATTTTGCATGCATTTGTCTGCTCTAGACTTGACTACTGCAATTCCCTCCTCATTAGTCTTCCCAAACTCCTTGCCAAACTCCTTCCCAAACTCCTTGCTTCTATTCAGTCCGTTCTCAATGCTGCTGCTAGATTAATTGCTCGTCTTCCTCGATTCTCTCATATCACCACTTTTATAGCGGAAGAACTTCACTGGCTTCCGCTTTCTGCCCGCATCCAATTCAAGGTCCTCATCCTTATGTCTAAGGCTCAACTTGGGGTTCTAGGACAATTCGTCGCAGGACAATTCGGCGCGGACAATTCGGCGCGGACAATTCGTCGCAGGACAATTCGGCGCGGACAATTCGGCGCGGACAATTCGGCGCGGACATTTCGGCGCGGACAATTCGGCGCAGGACAATTCGGCGCGGTTAATCAAAATATAAAATGCTAACTGCTTCATGAAGCCACCATAGAAATAAACACCAATATTACAAGTGAAATATAATAGTAGATTATCAAGTTTATCAGAATATTTAATATCGAGTTTTGATGGACATTCTAATATGAAATATGGTAAAGTAACTAATCTAATACAACTAAATGTTAATACAAAAAACAGTTTGGATAATCCTGTCCGAAATTGTATGAATATAGACACTCTTATATGAAATCCAATAGTTACACTTAACTATATCAAATGTGCGATATACCCCCAATAAATCGACGACAGCTAATCAAGCAGAACTGATTAATTTCATTAATTATATCATGTGTTTCAATTACTCCTACTTCATTTTTGAAATTAAATTTTCCGCGATAATATTTTATATTATATAAAATTCCCGCGACGAATTGTCCCGCGACGAATTGTCCCGCGACGAATTGTCCTGCGCCGAATTGTCCGCGCCGAATTGTCCTGCTAGAGAGACTTTCCAATTTTCCGCGACCAATTGTCCCGCGACGAATTGTCCACGCCGAATTGTCCGCGCCGAATTGTCCGCGCCGAATTGTCCGGCTCCGAATTGTCCGGTCACCCAACTTGGTTTTGCTCCGAAATATTTATGTTACCTAATTCATGGCCCTCACTCTGCTGCTTCTCTTCGTCCTCTTCGTTCCTCTGACCGTTTTGACCTCCTCGTTCCCCGTGTCAGGACTTCACTGGCTCAATCTAGGTCTTTTGCTTCCATTGGCCCTGCTCTTTGGAATGAGCTTCCTCCGTTCGTTCGTTCTTCTATTCTCTCAAGTAACGTATCTTCCTCTTTTAAGTTTCTTAAGACTTGCTTTTTCTCTCGAGGTCTCTCGCACTGGGAGCGCTTCTGAATGACCTTCCTTCTAGTAGCGCTTTATAAATATCCGAATACAATACAATACAATACAATAAAACAGTTGAGTCATTCATTCCCCTCTGGCGGCCATCTTTTTTGCGCAATAATTTGACCAAATCCGGTGGTCCGATTTGGTAAAGTTTTAGTAAGGTTCTTTTCCAGACCTAATGCACCCGAAAATCAGCATAAAACGTGTTCTTACAATTTTTTGGTTCACCACATTTCTTTCGTACTTTGACCCTACTATATATGTAGTTCTGTGTATTTGTAGAAGAGAGACATGACGTTACAAACCTACTCAGAAGCTAAAGGTAATCTGAATGAAATTATCGCGCTCTCGCTTGCATGAACTCTTTCTTCAGTATCGATCTTCCATTTTAACAATGTACCATTCCATCATAAAGGGGTTAAAACTCATTTTACTTCTGCCTTTTTGTCGCACCTTTTCGGTGGATAGATTTGTCCACCCTTCAACACCTCTAACATTTCATACACAAAGCAGCCTCTCAGACTACCTCAAGTGACACCTCCTCTTCCTCCTCCTCCTCCTCGTTCTCCTCCTCGTCCTCGTCCTCCTTCTCCAAACACCGTTTCAAGGTTCTTTTGTTTTATGTTCACTTTGAATCAGTTCTCATCGCTGTTCCTTGAGTTTTGATTTTTCTTAACGATAACTGTACCTGACATAACATCCTTATTGTGTTTGCGAGTCAACTGAGATTAATCCGACTGAATACAACTGAAACTCAGTTCGATCAACACATGAGTGACACGATTAAATACAGAGGATGAGGAGAAATCGTCGATTATCGCTGAGTCAGACGGGTTTAGACGGATTTTGAATGCATGCATAAGCACTATGACTCATTTCCTAATAGACGCACATCACGTCAAAATCCTCTGCTAGCTATTCATTGCCAACTGTAACTGCTGTTACATGCGTGCCTTGTGAAAGGATAGAGTTGAAGGCACCGCCTGTAACAAGTGGATTTGCACCTGCTGCACGGTTCCACGACGATTCGTCTACAGACTTTTCGTTTACGACACATCGTCTACAGACATAATTATGGTCAACCGACATTTCGCCTACAATGACTTTTCGTCGAGAGACGAATTGTCGTGGAACCTCCTTCCAGCTCTAGCATTAGCTCATTTTCATCGCTCCTGCTTTTAGTTTGAACTATATTTTCATCGTTCTTAAAGCTTCTAGTTTAAGTTTTAATATGACACGTTTTCCTCACTCATCCAGCTTCTAGTTTGATCTCTATTTTCATCGTTCTTCCAGCTTCTAGTTTAACTTCATCTTCATCGCTCTTCCAGCTTCTAGTTTAAGTTTTAGACAAAACGTTATAGTAGACGAAATTTCGATCGGCCAAATGTCTGTAGACGAAGTGTCGTAGACGAAAAGTCTGTAGAAGAATTGTCGTGATACCCTGCTGCCCATGCTTATTGGTCCATTGAAAGGATGGGATGGTAGGCGTTGGTGGATTTGCAGCTGCCTGGTTTGGGGGAACAATCCTTGCTTTATGCATATAAAAGAGAGAACGGTGAGGTTGAGAGTAGTTGTCGACAGATGAAGTCTCATTTCTGTGATAGGAAGAAAACTGAACATTTACGAATGATAGTTTTCCTGCTGACGCGCTGGGTACCATTCCTCTGGAAACGGGCTAGATACCAACATCTCATTATTGTATATTATTTAAATATTACTTTGTTGCTGTCTGGAACAGTTTGTCGTAAGATATCCGCGACATTGAACCAATTAATTTTCATTCATTCATTCATTCATTCGAGGAATTATATAGCGCCTTTTCAAGGGACCTACTCAGAGGCGCTCCCGATACCAACACGCTCAAATAGTACAGTTTTAAGATTAGACAGGTGAGGGGGCCCAGAGCATATACGGAGCTTTAAGGGTAGTCTATTCCAGACCACCGGGCCCACCACTGAAAAGGTTCCACTTTGCATAGTTATTACTTAGTCATAAGCTCAAACCTGGTCAGTTCGCTGCCACTTTGACCATATAATTCAACCTTCTTCCAGCCCACGAATAGCTTCTTTGCCAGCTATGGTTTAACTTACCTACTTTTAATAATGTTATTTGTCTAAATCGTTGAAATTTAGCTTTAGTGGTATTAAAACATCTGAACACCAGGCCGAGGCTCAACTCTTAGATCTCCACTGATATCCCTTGTCTTTCTTTTACTCGAAACGTTCTGTTCTCAGACTCTTCTCAGAGATCCAAATGAGGTCCGTTGGTACTTTAAATATAGATATAAATTGACGACTAGTGTGCAACTGGTTCTCGCGATCGGTATGTCCTATTTGTTCCGCGTGCCAGGACCACTCTAGCTCAAAATAGATCTTTTGCCAACATAGGGCCCTCCCTGTGGAATGACCTTCCTTCCTCTCTACGGATAATAACCTTACTTTCTGGATCTCATACTACAGCGCTTTCCGTACTTAACACTTTTTCTTCTCTCGGGGCTTTCGCACTGGGAGCGCTGCTGAGTGGCATCAGTTGTGAGCGGCGCTATACAAATCTATAAATACGATACGATACGATAGCAATATCAGCCTTGTCTTATATATATGCATTCTACGTGTCCGGTGCGATGCCACAAGCTGTTTGTTAAGAGGGATACGAAACGTTTTGTAGAGCAGGGCTAAATGCAACACTTTTCGTATTTTGCTGTGTAGTTTATTTTTATTTTTGGAACAATCTAAAATCATTTTAGCCCTTGTATAACCTTTACATATCAGCACCAAAACAAGCTATTGTGACGATCTCAATGACAAACCATGTACCCACAATAATTATTGCTAATTGAACAGAGGGCTCTGAAATGTTGCAACCAACCCCGGACCGGGGTTGGGTTGCAACGACCCCGGGGAACGTTGCAACAGTACTGAAAATGTCTAATTATTCAACTGCGGCTGTATATTGATGACTACCAACACACAAGAATGTAATTAACTGAAAAAATTCAGAATAAAAAGTTATCAAAAACATCAATCAAAATAAAACTGTTTTTGTCGCAATAATCGTCAGTAAAAGGTCCGATATAATATATGCGCGATATAGGCCTAGACCCTAGAACCCCTAGAGTAGGCTACTTCTCCTATTTACGTCCAGAATGTTAAGTATTTAATTGAAAATTGTAGGCCTATTTCAAGCCAGCAAACTGTAACCATAAAAAGAAAACGGGAATGTTATCTGTCTACTGACTCGTTAAGTTCCGCCCGCTATTAAGGGACTAGGCAGTTTCTTGAGTATGTCCTCCATTGGAACCGGATAGGCCTATGTCTTTGAATTTTCTGGAATTACAAAGCGAACAGTTTCTTCATCATCAAATGTAGGCCTGGTCGATTTCGTGGCAAGATATGTAACCTCCATTTCTAGATCATCTGACAGTGAACTGTCTTCAATACGAGTCACAAAATGAGCTGTATTTTTAAGTCCTTGAAGTTGACCCGTACAAAATCACCCTGTTGTAAACGATCATGACGCACAGAGTAATCATCATTACTCCGGTTCAGCGAGATTATAAATATCACTGGCTTGGAAATTATGACGATCAATAACTGCAGATAGTTAGGGATAGTAGAAAATCACGAAAACACGGCAAACACGGAAGCCGTGTTTTTCGGCATTTGCCGTGTTTTCCGTGATTTTTGACATTTGCCGTGTTTTCGTAAAAAATGCCGTGTTTGTTGCAATGTTTGTTTGGTTGTGGCCGTTTTGCACAGTCGAAAGTATTTATCAAGGCTTACTTACTCACTACTCACTAGTCATTCACTATTCTAGGCAGGGTTCCCTAAGTCCCTGAGGAGCCTGACGTCACTCATTCATTTCCGGTTGTCTGTTTATTAATTTTTTCAAATTATTTGCGAATGAATTCAGTAATTTAATCCTAATTAAATGATCCACTATGAAGAAAGCTATTAACCTTAAGTTTAACGTGTCATGTTCTGATCGCACGAAGCAGTATCAAAAAGGAACTTTGCATGCCGACGACGGTTGTCTGTTTTGTACAAGTTGTAATGTTACACTGGATCACACGAGAAAAGGTACGATTGATCGACATTTGCAAACACCGCTTCACACTGAAAAACGTAAACGTCTCGATGAAGCGTCCGAAGCTCGTGCGAAGAAGCAAGCCACGATAACAGGTTCATTCCAGAAGGTAACTGATTCTCGTGATCACGAGATGCGCGAAATCTTGCTCATTTTGAATTGGTGGAAGCATTTGCTGCAGCAAACATACCATTAAACAAATTGGAACGTCCAAAGTTAAAGGTGTATTTGCAGACAAATGTGAAGAATCTGGGGGTGCTGCCATCTTCATCTCAGCTACGAAGCCAATATCTACCAAAGGTATTTGATGTTAAATTTTGATGCCGTGTTTTTGCCGTGTTTTTCGCGATTTTTTTAAAAAGTATGCCGTGTTTTTGGCATTTTTTACCGTGATTTTCTACTGTCCCTACAGATAGTTTATCAAAGAATGAGTTTACGGTAGTAGCGTTGAAACTAGTAGCTGTCGCCAAGTTTGGAGCGGCTGTCACTCGGGAGCGCACTGATTGGACTTGTACCGGACGCCGCATCCGAAAAATCATTTGTAACCGAACCCCTAACCAACGTATTGATAAAACTTGATTTCGCGAAATAAATCCAGAAGCCAATCCTCACCAGCAGCAGACTTAGCAGACCACTGAGGGGGAAGTTCACACTGAATTTAGTAGCACGTTGGTAGGCAAGTTCATGTGCTTCCCTCGGCGATGACCCACAACACAATCATGTCACCAGCCATCACCAATTAATTGATCTTGTTGGTCTGAAAATATTTTTATGTTCGATTTATATCCTGGATTAGGCATTGCTACATTGGCCTCACGAGCAGATTTCACTTTCTGAATATATCGACATAATATTGAATTATGAACGTTGTGACTTTTTGCAGTATGTCTAAGACTAACTCCATTATCAATAACTTCTGTCGCTGCATTCATCATTGTTTCTTTACTAGCTGAACCGCGATCAGTTTTTCGCTGACGGTTTCTCATCGTCACAAGGAGTAGGCCGATATAGGTTACCGTAATAAAAATGCGAAGATTAGGCGACTAAAGCGTATGAAAGGTTAAAATAATTCAATTAGTACCAATTTGTACAACGCATATAATATTTGAATATAATGTGCTGTAATTGTGACGAGTATATGAGCACGGTTTATTGAAAGAAATGAATGGGGTTGGTTGCAATGTTGCAACCAGCCCAATCCAAATTAAAATGTTGCAACCAGCCCCGAAGCAGTGCATAGACACTGTTATGGAAATATTTCCCGACAGCGTCGTTTTTAAGCAAAATGACTAAATGCATTTTCAAGCCCAATGCCTTGCCCACTTATGACACCAAACAACACGAAATTGATCCAAAACATTCAGCTACATTACGGAAGAAAACAAAGCCGGAAAACTTACTTTTGATTGCCGAAAATAAACTTTTAATTATTTCCTGTAGCCGCAACCGCCTTCCTGCAAACAGATTAGGTCACACTGACCTAAAAACTATTCTACACAAGGGGTGAGTTAATTTCACGCTGTTATTATATAGCGCCTAAATTTGGACAGTGTTGCAACCAAAACCTGTTGCATTTAGCCCTGGTCTCCCCTACCACCAATGGATTTCGTGCACTATATCGCAACATGACTTTCATGGATTTCTTCAAATACTAAAATCAAAACAAAATTAAAACCAGTCTCGGGCTCTTGCTGCTAATGATAGAAAAATATCATATTTTCATGTGATTTTTTTGCAAGTAATATAAAAATTTCTGAAATTAATAGGAAAATGTTGTCGCATATAGTTGGGCTATAATGGGTCTCTATACAGGAACCAAGAATTAAACAATCATTTATCTAAGTATTTACTGATCCAGAAAACCAAGATATTCATATTCCATTCAGTAGCAGCGTATAACTAAATAATACGTAAAATTGCCTTTGTCGCTAGATTGAAGTTTGTCAAATTCAACTGAATGTCGGCAATGGCCAGAAATGTGTTTCACATTTGTCAAGAATTCTAATTTTGCAAATATTTCTTCCAGAAGAAATTAATCTGCGCGCAGTTGATGACTTCAATCCCAAACAGATGACTGGAAGAGAGACATTGGAACTCCAGAATATTTTAGACAGAGGAAGAGTTACAAAGCACAGCAATCCTTACACAATGGGGCTTACATTTAAAAGAGGAGACAAGATGAAGACAATTCCTCCCGAAAACATCGGGTAATTATCCATGCATTCGTCTATTGCCGCATTGATTATTGTAATTCTTTACTGATAGGCCTTCCCAAAGTCCGTCTTTCTGCCCTTCAATCGGTACTTAACGCAGCTACTCGCCTCATTGCTCATCGTTCCCGATTCTTGTCCATCGCTGCTTACATGACTGATGTCTTCCATTGGCTTCCTGTCTCCGCTCGTATCCACTTAAGGATCATAACACTTGTATCTAAGTGGTGCACAGGGCTTAGCTCTAGCCTACCTTTGTGACCTGATGCACAAACCTCTATCTGCTTCTTCTCATCGACCCCTACGTTCTCTGAATCGGAAAGATCTGTTTGTTCCCCAGTTGAGGTTTGCCGTGGCTCAGTCTCGCTCTTTCGCTGTCGTGGGCCCTTCCCTGTGGAACTCCCTTCCCTCGGTACTGCGTGGGACTCTACTTACCAGGTTTTCTCTCTCTGTTGTTCATCGTTTAAAGTCTTTTATGTTTCCGCGAGGCTCACATGCTGAGAGCGCCTCTGAATAGTTCGCACTGTGAGAGGCGCTTTATAAATTCCCGGATACCAAACCATAATTATATATCATTCAGGAGACAATTCACACTGGCTCTAAATCATGAAAACATAATTAGAATATTCTTCTCTAAACGTTTTTCATTTCTACGCCTTGGTTATAATCCTGATGTGTCATACGCAATTGAAAATTCATTGCATTTTAAGAAAAGGCCGTGGTGCGGATAAATTTCTGATGTTGTCTTTAGCTACATCAAAATATGAATTATTTTCTTAATTATTATAAAATATTATTTGTTCTTGTCAAAATGCAAGTAATTTGTTGTTAAATGCTAATTTAGAAGAACTCAGAAATTATATTATGTGTGTCCGCCTCGGTTCTGAACATTTTTTTTCTGAACATCTGCACCACTCGTTAATGTTCCCGTCTATAATCGCTGGGACATTTTTCGCCACTCCTCAACAATGGCCAATTCCAGTTGTTCCATTGCTGTAAATTTACCACGAAGGTAGACTTTTGTTGGAGAGCACCCAAAATAGCATAATCTACCTGGTTTAGATCTGGGTTACTTGGGGTCAGATTTGTGGTTCGATGAAGATGACAGTGAATTTTGCTGAGTGTGAAGGTGCTCCGTCCTGCTGCAACGTCCAATTGTGACGATTACATCTTGTTCGAATATCAGGAAGTAAACCTTCTTCTAGAACGTGATCACAATAGTATTTGCTGTTTACTTTGGCTCCGGGTTCAAGAAACGCCACATTGGTTTTCCCCATCCGAGGCACACCGACCGAAACCATGATGCTGCGATGGAAATGTTCACGTTCACGGACGAGTCTTGTTGCTTTTTCTTTCTTGCATCAGAATATACGCGAGAATTAACTGGTGTGGCAACTGTAAATGTCTTTTAATCTGTGGACCAAATGCTTCGTACATTTCTATCGTTAGGAAACATTTCAAGTAGCTGCTGACCGTTGCAGACGTTTTTAATTTGCAGCTTTCATTTATCACCTCCCCCATCACGCGTTTGTTCGCTTTAAGTTGTAAATCTTGTTTCACAAAAAGATGGCGACCGAAAATTGACGAAATAACTGACGTATGGCAAGTAAGTACATCGTGGAATAATTTAGGTGTTTACGATTTGCTCAATTTGATATCGTATTAAACGTGATTTTACGTGATGAATTGATTTTCAATGACCCACCCTTATAATCTTTGACGAACTGGTTTTTAATGGCCCACCCTGTATAATCCTTGACTCAAGATGGTAAATAATACTTCAAGATAGAAACATATTGGCCTGGAACCTTAAACTTTACATTGGATCCTTCTAAAGCAAGTAATCTCTTTTTAATTTGAGCTCACAGTTTATGAAGCACTTAACTGTTACCATTCACAATCAGCCCTTATTTCGTATTCTTATCATTAATCAAAAAGATCAACTGATTGTCTTTTTCTGGCTATATCTGAACTAGAACTGTTTTTGTTAAAAGAGCTTTTTCGGTTGCTATACCTAGACAGATACTGGAATTCCCTCTGTATCCGTTCTTTTCAGTCATTCGTCCATACCATCTCTCTGCGAACTGATTTCCGACATGTTTACCGGATTGCGGATAGGTCAAAGCGTTACATCGGTTGATTATTTGCGTATTAAATACAGACTCTATTAATGCTGCTTGAATAATAAGTAAATTTCACGGCTTTTGCAGTGACACGGTCGGATGGTGGAGAGTGAGGAATTTGGACAGTGGAATTATCGGATTCATACCAAGAAGTCGCGTTGTAATTGGTTAGTGTCAAAGGTATCGCTTCTATAGACTTGAGAATAATCTGTGGACAGTAGGGTCGAGTGAAAATGGCCAAAAAAAGTTTTAAGGAAACGTTTTCTAATAGCGATGGAAAGTTGCCAGCATGTGAGTGTAAATAGTGCTCAAAATATTGTTGATTTTGCTTTGCGTCTTCTGCCCTCTACCGGCGGTAAAATATTTACCATATGAAATTCTTTGAATAACGTCAATGTGGTGCATTATTTTTATTTTTATTCAACTGACTGTCTTCGAACAGTTAAAATTCATGAAAGACACGTTCAAATCAGTGGCGGAAATCGCCTCTGTTGTGTTAGAGAATTATATAATTGTAACCAGAGGCGTAACTTTGGTCTATAAAGTGGGGGCTACCAATTTCTTACATACAGGAAGCCAGGTGATGACTGCGATCTCTGGGAAGGCAAAATAATAAAATGTTGATTGGCATTGTTCAAAAAGTTGGGGGTACGGTACCCCAGCCCAAAAAGTGGGGTGGGGCACGGTTACCCTCGTTCCCCGACAAATTACGCCTATGATTATAATGCCTAATGAATGCAGCGACATTACTGAAAGGAACAAAATTAGGAGAGAACGAAAGAAGTACCAAATCTCTGTTCAACCAGGATGCGCCAGCATACAACTGTGAGTGTTGAGTTTTCCAGAGAGTAATCCAAAAGAGGTCCGAGTCTGGTTTGCAGAGGGCGGGGGGGCAGATCAAGAGAGGAGACAGAGCAGCTGTGAAGGAGGGTGTCATTTAGGGCCAGAAGAATTGGAAGGCAAAGGATCAAATGAGTCAGGATAGCAGTAAGCCCTACTTGAAAAGGTGAACAGTTTGGAGTGGAGAGCTCAGAGATAGATAGAGGAACACGAGGAGAAGGATGAGGACAGGTTGGAATGATGATGGAGAAACAAATAATCTGCGGAATTCAAGGGGGAGATCGTTCCAGAGGCGTGGTGCTCTGTTGGATATGGCTGGGTTGGGGACCTTGAGATGAGTAGTGACCAGAGATCGAGAAAGACTGAAATAGGAGGAGGATCGGGTGGAGCGGGTTGCCTGGATGGCGAAGAGACCATGGAGGTACTTGGGCTGGATGTATTGTAGGGAGTTATAGGTTAGTGACAGGACTTTGAAGTGGATTCACTCTGGGATTTTTAGCCAATATAGTGATTTGAGGATGAGAGTGATATGGGCATTCTAGTGACAGCCATGGCTAGTGACTTTTGGATAAGTTGCAGGCGCTTGATTTGGGTATATTCAAGGTTGCGCAAGAAAGAATTGCTGTAATCAATGAACAATAGAGGTGACAATGGTAGAGGCAGTTTTAAGGTCGATCTTGGGCCGGATGCGACGAAGGTCACAAATGTGCCTGAATCAGGAGCGCGAGAGGTTGGAGATGTGGTTAGAGAAGGAGAGGTGTGGATCACAAGTAATGGATGGGGGGTCCGATGTGAAAGTTAAGAAACGATGAGTTAGTCGATAAGTGTATGGAAGGGTTAGGGCTTTTCTTGATATGATCAGGAAGGCCTAGGATTATGAATTCTGTTTTGGAAGGGTTAAGGCAGAGGAGATTGGATGACATCCACTGTGATATTAGGTTAATCACGTTGAAATTTTGCATCGACGGTAGAGGGCAGAAGATGTCATTTGAAATTTAAAATATTTGGTGTGTTTATTTTTCTACCCAAATTGCATCTTTGGTCCACTATTAGAATTCATTTATTTAAAAATCATTTTTTCACTCCACCTTAGTGGATAGTGTAAGATGGATGTTTGTAGGGCTTTCCAAGCTTAGACTGTTAGGTTTCCAAAACTAGTTTCAAAAGAATAGCCTGCGCTTTGTAAGTAGATAATTGGATTGAATACTTTGAGGATGTGAGTGTTGTGGCCCGCACCACATCATTTAGGTGATTACCACGTAGGCCATAGGCGACCATAGTGCGTAATGCATATAGGGACTGGCGCGCCTGGCAAGATATGCGTTGAATAATATTATGTCTCCCGAGACCTACGTAGACTATCCGAGACAGCGACGCCCAGGAATACCATGTTGGTGACCCTTAGTAGTCTCGGCGTAACCTCTGGGGGATCAGGCTGGTGCCGTTTTCCCTTGGTCGACGAATCAACATTTAACGGGATTTATTACAGTGTCATTAAAATGAATGCTGGAACTTGTATTGTTTTTAAATACACAGTAGATTTAACAAAAGGCATTCTGAAAAATGTATATCCACATGTTTTTGGTATTTTAAACAGACACAGATCACCAGCCTTCTGAGACAACGGCAAGTTTGTGAAACTGCTTTATCTAGCTTATTCATAGTAAATATAACGCATTCGTAAACAATTATTTCAAGAAATACCAGCTCTTGTAATTAAAATATTTTCGGATTTCAACCTTACTCCGTAACAGCAAGCAACAAGGTCATTCTTTCAATTCGGTCCAATAGTAGGCCTATGTCCCAATCATGTTTGAATGCGGATACGTAATAATATCATCAGACTAGATCAAAATACTTTACTACGTAAATATAAATATGTTATTTGACTTAAAATGTCTGAAAGCAATCATCAATATCGTAACATACGGCACAGTAAAATAGTTTTGTTATCAGTAGGGGTACAGTCAATTGCGTGTCCCTTCTACATTTGGCGGCAATAAACTTGATCATTCTACTCAATCAATGTTTAATTCCTGCGTGTTTGCAAAATATTCACATTACATCATGTGCTGGCTTTAATATAAGTTAATTTTACTTTCTGTATCAGAGCTTATAACAGTAATATTTCTTTGATAATGAAAGTCCCTAGGATTTTTGTCAGCTCTGTAGTCTGTAACTTTCAACTATTATTACATTTTGAATGGCATCTTCATATGTTTATTTTTACATCGTGCATTTGGAGTTTGTCAACTCTGTTACAGATGAATGACCTTGATAATGCCTATGTTTACGATTTTTCTTTCAGAAATCGTGTTATACATGTAATCTAAAGTCTGAAGGTTAACGTCAGTGATATTAAGAGGAAGCATTATGCTAAAAACATTTTTTGCGCCAAATGTCATACTCTGTAACCGTCATACCCTGTTACCGCGCTGAGATACAGAGTTGACATGTCTGTAACAGAGTTGACCAAACATAGTTCTGCTGTAGTTTCTGGTCATATCTAAGCATATTTCTCATTGGTGATTCATGTTTGTTATCAACAAGTTATGAGGTATGGTTACATAGGCGTAATTTGTGGGCAGTACAAGGGGTACCCGTACCCCCACTTTTTGGACTGGAAGTACCGCACCCCTCCTTTTAAACAATGCGTATCACTAGTTTATTATTGTGCCTTCCCAGACTTAATAATCACTTAAAATTGAGTCACTGCTCATTTTATTTCATTGATTCAACTCGATTGAAAACCTGCTTTGGTATTGAAACAAGGTATTAGTTCCTGTGATTCCAATCTGGCAAGGACGAAACCCTTGTCTAGATGTTTGCCCAACCATAGCGCCAGATTCTTCAGTAACAAAGTTTCACAGAGCGCTCAACCAATTGTGTCTGGCATCGAAATAAATTCTGGAAAATCCTGTGTCGGAACACACTCACTGGCGATAAATTAATTCTTCAAGGTCAGCTTTGGAAAGTGTGGAAATGACCGATGGTTCTGTTATTTTTACGTTTTGCCAATCATTCAGATTGATGTAATTATTTGCAGCAAAGTTAAGTTCTGGAATGAAAACTCACATATTCTGTACCCCTGTGAACATTCATTTCTCGATCGCAAGATTTTGCGTAGCCCTAGAGCACGGGATATGTTCCGAGTGTCGATTATTATTCCAAGAAGGATGCTTTCTGGATGTCTAACATACAGACACAGAATTCGATTAGCTGTATGCATCACGCACAGCATCATCCCTGTTCTTACAGATTATTACGTCGATACATAAACAATTGATCGTTGCTGTCGGATGCGATGGCACTAATGTGAACAGTGGTAGAATTGGCGGCATCATCACACTGTTATAATTAGAATTCGTCAAGCCAATGCAGTGGTTTGTCTGCCAATTACTTCGACTGAATTGCCATTGCGACATCTGTATACTGGTGTTACTGCAGTTAAACAGGCAATTACAGGGCCAATCGTCAAGTCCATTGCATATTGTGAACTACTGCCAGTTATTTTGTTTGAGAAAATTGAAGTTGATTTTCCGTAAGTCACAGCAAATAACTGCCACATTTCTGACCTATCCATCGAACCCCCGTCTATCTCTGATCATGGTCTTCTTTGCTTCACAGTGCCACTCTTCTGCGTCCAGCCTTTCTTCTCCCTCCGGATCTCTCGTGGTTGGAGGCACCTTGACCAGCAGGCCTTCCGTGCTGGCCTCCTTATCACCCCTCTCTGTGGTAACCTCTCGACTCTAGCAGATCATTCGACTGATGACCTCTTTGCCCTCTATGACTCGACGATACAACCTCTCATTGAAGCCCTCCTTCCGTTACGTCAACATCGAACCCGCGCCAGACCGCTACAGCCGTGGCTTGACCATCACTGCCGTACACTACGACGGAACGTTAGACGTCTTGAGCATAGATATCGCCGTACATATGCCCCATCTGACCGGCTTACCTGGATTTACCACCTTCGAGATATGTGCCGTGAGTTTGTTTGTTTATTGTTTATTGCGTCCAGAAAAACAAAGTACAAGTCAAAAAGAGACAAAAAACATATCAATCACTGCGCAACAGGAAGCCAGGAAAAAGCTAAAAGCTTATACCACCCTGACCCCTAGTACCTGATTCACATTTCAGTCAACGTCTAGAGTGTCACACAGATCTAAGTTAAGTTATGCTGATGAGATGCAGTTGCGACCAAACAATTTAGACAGTATACCTTAGTCAAATAATTATCAAAGTCAAGAAACAGAGTAATCAGAACCGAAGTATACAAACAAAGGCAATTTCATGATGAAAAGGAAATTATCACAAAATATGACAAAACATGACAGATTATGCAAAATGAATAAAGGATAAAGGAGACAACATATTGGGAATCGCTAATTGATCGTGAAAAGGAAAATCCACGTCGGCTCTGGGCGACAATTGCTGATGTGCTCGGTCGTTCTACTGTCTCCTGCTCTCCGTTTCAGTCACCTTTCACGGCGGACGATAATTACCTAAACTTTGTCCAGACCAAGATCGATTCTACTCGCAAATCCACGGAAAATGCACCGCCTCCTTCCTTCACTTCTACTACAGCTATCCTCTCGTCATGAAAGCCTCTTGAGCCATCTGCCATCCGTTAGCTGATACTGGATTCTTCTTCGAAGTCGTCTGAACTAGACCTGCTTCCTCCATTTCTAGTTAAGGACTTCGTAGATGAATTGACTCCATATTTGGCATTACTGTGTAATTCTTCTCTAACTCAAGGTTGTGTCCCGGCACTGCACAAAAGGGCTGTGGTTTTCCCTTCCATTAAGCGCCAAGGCCTTGATCCTATCTCTCCTTCAAACTATCGTCCTATCTCAAACCTCTCTTTCCTTTCAAAGCGTCTGGAAAAATGTGTCTCTTGTCAACGGATCTGTTACCTTGACTCTAACTCTCTTATGCCTACTTTTCAGTCTGGGTTCAGGAAATTTCACTCGACAGAATCGCTTACACCGCGCCTTCTAGCTGAAGTATGTCAAGCCTCTGATCGTGGCCAGGTCACTTTACTTGCTCTTTACGATATGATACTGTAGACCATACCATCCTCTTAGACCGATTATCTAAATCTTTTGGCATTGCTGACTCTGCTCTACTTTGGTTTCGCTCATTCCTTACTACCTCATGGCTCTGTCCTCGCTCCCCTGATGTTCATTTTGTATACCTCGGATCTAGCTGGGGTTGTTGGTCCAATGTTTGTTTCGTCTCACCAATACGCTGATGATACACACTACACAGTAGGGTGGAGTCAAAAAATGATTTTTAAATAAATGAATTCTAATAGTGGGCAAAAGATGCAACTTAGGTACAGTAAGAAACACACCAAATATTTTAAATTTCAAATGACATCTTGTGCCCTCTACCGTCGATGCAATATTTCAACGTGATTAACCTAATATCACAATGGATGTCATCCAATCTCCTCTGCCTTAACCTTTCCAAAACAGAATTCATAATCCTAGACCTGCCTGATCATATCAAGAAAAGTCCTAACCCTTCAATACACCCATCGACTAACTCATTACCTTTCGCATCGGACCCTCCCCCCGTCCATCACTTGTGATCCACACCTCACCTTCTCTAAACACATATCCAACCTCTCGCGCTCCTACTTCAGGCACATTTGTGACCTTCGTCGCATCCGGCCCAAGATCGACTTTAAAACTACTTCTACCATTGTTACCTCTATTGTTCATTGATTACAGCAATTCCCTCTTCCTCAAACTTGAATCCACCCCAATCAAGCGTCTGCAACTTATCCAAAAGTCACTAGCCAGAACTGTCACGAGAATGCCCAATCATCATCATATCACTCCCATCCTCAAATCACTACATTGGCTAAGAATCCCAGAGTGAATTCACTTCAAAGTCCTATCACTAACCTATAACTCCCTACAGTATATCCAGTCCAAGTACCTCCGTGGTCTCTTCACCATCCAGGCAACCCGCTCCACCCGATCCTCCTCCTATTTCAGTCTTTCTCGATCTCCGGTCACTACTCATCTCAAGTTCTCCATCCCAGCCATATCCAACAGAGCACCAAGCCTCTGGAACGATCTCCCCTTGAATTCCGCAGATTCTTGGTTCCTCCATCATCATTCCAACCTCCATCCTTCTCCTCATGTTCCTCTATCTATCTCCGGGCTTTCCATTCCAAACTGAAGTCTCACCTTTTCAAGTAGGACTCCTACCCTGACTCATTTGATCCTCTGCCTTCCAATTCTCCTCGCCCTAAATACCACCCTACTTCACAGCTGCTCTGCCTCCTCTATTGATCTGCCCCCCCCAAACCAGAGTCGGACCTCTTTTGGATTACTCTCTGGTAAACCCCTCAACACTCATAGTCGTATGCTGGCGCATCCTGCTTGAACAGAGCTTTGGTACTTCTTTCGTTCTCTCCTAATTTTCTCCCCTTCAGTAATGTCGCTGCATTCATTAGGCGTTACAATCATTGGCGTAATTTGTCGGAGGAACGAGGGTAACCGTACCCTACCCCACTCTTTCTGCTGGGGTACCGTACCCCCACTTTATGACCAATGCCAATCAATATTTATTATTTTGCCTTTCCAGAGATCGCAGTCAACGCCTTGCTTCCTGCATGTAAGAAATTGGTACCCCCCACTTCTTAGATCAAAGTTACGCCTCTGGTTACAATAATGTAACACACCAGAGGCGATTTACGCAACTGATTTGAACGTGTATTTCATGAATTGTAACCGTACGAAGACAGTCAGTTGAAGATAAAGAAAAATAATGCACCACATTGACGTTATTCAAAGAATTTTACATGGTATATATATTACCGCCGGTAGAGGGCAGAAGACGCAAAGCAAAATCAACAATATTTTGAGCACTATTTACACTCATATGCTGGCAAGTTTCCATCGCTATTAGAAAACGTTTGCTTAAAAAATTTTTTTTTTGCCATTTTCACTCCACCCTACTATGGCTTACCTCCATGGTCCAGCCAACTCAGCTGCTCTTATGGTTGAACGCATCCTGGAGGCTTCCTCTGCTCTTGATCTCTGGTTGTCCTCAAATCGCCTCCGTCTTAACCATGATAAGACCCAGTACATTTGGCTCGGTAATCGTGTCCAGCTTGCCAGGATCGATGCTGACCCCTCTCCGCCTCAGGTTTCCCAATGTGCACTTCTCCTCCTCTGTCCGTGATCTTGGATTCGTCCTAGACCTGTTCTCGCTCTATTTGTTCAAGTCAACAGTGTCATTCGCTCGTGCTTTTACTATTTACGCCAACTTCGTGCCATTCTCTTCCGCTGCTTGCGATTGTGACTTTGGTTCATGCTCTGATCTGCACTAGGATTGACTACGGAAACGCTGTCTATTAATATTGGCCTCTCCTCTACTAATACATCTAAACTTCAGTCCATCCTTAATGCTGCTGCTCGCCTCATAGGGCATCATGAAGTTTGCCCATATCTCTTCCTACACCCGGGACTCCTTCACTGGCTTCCCATTCACCAATGCATCCAATTTACGGTCCTTTCCCTCATGCGTAACTGTCTTGTTGGCTCAGCTCCGCTGTATCTCAGGGTTTACTGCACCCCACTTTCCAATTTGCCTGATCGAACCTCTCTCGGGTCATCTGCCCGTGACCACTTGGTAGTTCCTTGGATGCGCCCAGTCCCGTAGTTTTGCGGTTGTGGGGCTGTGGGCCCTTCCAGCTGGAACAGCCTCCCTCAGGGCTTTAGGCTTGTCCTCTTCTATCTCTCTCTCTCTCTCTTCTGTCCAGTTTCGCAAGCGCCCGAAAACATTTCTCTTTGTCAGTGAAGACACTGACCCGGGTCGGGAGCGCCTCTGATTACATTGGTCAACAATGATTTTATTGCCGATTATATTAGAGCGATTTTAGGGTAAACCTATGGTGCTGATTCCGAATATGGAGTCGGTTTGGCTAGATTGGCTCTAGTTTTTAAGTTATTCAACTAATTATGAGAATTTATTGGTTAGGCGGAGCACAGTAACAAATCACATTGAAATTGTCTCAATTTTGTACCAAAGTGCACACATAAAATACATAATGGCATTGTCTTCGGTCTGATAACAATTAAACATGGTACGCTGATTGAAAAAAATCAAAATTTTTAGACTTTTCTAAGGCTTTTGACACTGTCAGACACTCTTTCCTGGCCGACCAACTGGCCCTCTTATCCATCCCCATCAATATTCGTAATTGGATCCTTTCCCTCCTTAGTAATCGTACCCGTTGCACTAAGTTCCATGGTATCACATCTTCCCTGGCCAGAATTAATGCAAGTATCATACAGGGCTCCGGAATGGGTCTCACCAATTTTGTTATAGCCATATCTGGTTTAAGACCTCTTTACCACTTTAATCGCATCTTAAAATATGCAGATGACTGCTATCTTCTCATACTGGCTTCTAATATCTCCACCACTGTTGCAGAACATGATCACATAAATGCCTGGGCACAGAGATGCAATCTTCATCTTAACCATTCTAAATCCAGCTACATTATCTTCACCAAGCCCAAGACGATCCTTGAATCCTATCCACCACCTATATGCGGAATCTCAAGGGTCTCTTCATTAAAAATATTAGGATTTGAAATAAACGATAACTTTGGATTCTCTCCTTATATCCAAAAACTGAGCATAAAGGCTAAACAATCCCTTTGCGCTCATCGTATCTTGATTTCTCATGGGCTCTCGGGCCCCAGGCTTCATGACGTGATACGGGCTACCACTGTCAACCGTATGCTATACTGTTCCCAAGTATGGTTAGGCTTTGCCAACAAACAGGAACTTGATCATTTGGGCGCAGTTATTCGTAAGTTGGTTCGTCTTGACTACCTCCCTCCTTCTTTTCCTACTTTTGAGGAACTCTGCAAAAACTGGCCCTCTTACCCATCCCCATCAATATTCATAATTGGATCCTTTCCCTCCTTAGTAATCTCTTTAATAACATTCTCAAAACCCTAGTCAACTCCTCCATGACCTTCTACCTCCCGTTCTAAAGACCGGGTATGATTTTCGCCCTCGTTCCCATAATCTGGTTCTCCCTAGATTCGACTCCCTTACCCGACGAGGTATCCTGGGTAGGATGCTGTACAGATATGCTCTGTTGCTATTGTTTCATTTATCATCTAGCGCAGTGGTTCCCAAACCGTGGCCCGCGGGCCAAAAGTGGCCCGCCAATCCTTTGAATGTGGCCCGCGACAGTCACTCACAAATTTTGAAAAAAAATTAAATTACCTTGTTTTCTTGATTTTCGATTGAAGTTAAGTTAAGTTCTTTTTTTCTATTATTTTGTTTTAATCTTAGTTCACTTTTCGTCAAGCTCTATGCAGCGTATTTACACTTCCGTTGAAAAAGACGTGTGTTTTCATTCTTGATTATTGACAATTTCGCTGTGTATTTAATAAGTTCGTTACTATTTAACTCGGCTATGGTATACAATTATTGATTTGAAATGTAACTCAGTTCTGAAAAGCAAATTTGCTGAGCTTCCTGTTCTGCCATCTGCCGACGATATGATAGCATTCTGGCGTATACTGCCAGCAAATGAATTCGAACATTTGCGGTCGTTTGCTCAACGTTACATATGCCGTTTTGGGAGCACGTACAGATGTGAACAATCATTTTCAGCGATGAAACTTATAAAAAACAAAAATCGAGAGCGCGTCACTGACTCAAATTTCAATGTATTGATGATACTTGCCACTACGAACCTACAATCAGACATTGATAAACTAGCTTCTAATCTGCAGTCACATAAATCTCATTAAAACTGATTCATCTTCAATAAATACTTTTGAAAAATTAAAATAATAAATATTCAGAATTAAAATAAATGCATTGCTGGAACTTCTGCGTTTAAAATTTAATTAACACAAATTTGAGATTTGATTTCAATTTTACCGATATTAACAATTTTGCATTTTGAAATTTAACAATGTTCAAACGATATCTTCAATTATTGCCTTAACATTGATCTGATATGAAAGTATCTGAGTTACCCTTGCACCAAGCAGTATGCATCTTATTATACTTCCGCTGAAAAACGTGTGTTTTATCTTGCATTGTTGTAAATTGGCACTGACAATATGCCAAAAACATGTTCCATTCGATGTCAGATGTTACCAAATGCTGCGCATGGGGAAACTTACGACGCTTCCCCAGAGACCACTATTTGCTGGCGCTCCAGCGCACGCATTCGTCCACAATGAAAGCAACTGAGGACGGCTCCTCAGATCTCTGTAGCCCGCCATGATATTTTAAAAGTAAGACTTTGCCCTCCATCAAAAGAGCTTGGGAACCACTGATCTAGCGTCATTATTAATGTTATATTTTTTCTTTCCCCTTTGTGTAAAATTGTATGTAAAGCGCTGTGTACTTGCTAGCGTTTATTAAAGACTATACTTACTTACTTAATTAATTAATTAATTAATTAATGCATAGTTAAACGCCATTTGTACGTTTTTCTTTTATGTCGGTTATCAGGACAATCACGTTGGAGGCTCCAGCAATAGTCTGCCATCATGTGTCTGTCCCATTTGCCTTGATACCTTTCTTCCATGACCTTTATATCTTGGTGAAACCTCTCACCTTGTTCCTCACTGACATGTCCAAGATTATATGGAAATCTATTTAAGTGGCTATGAAGAAAGTGTCAGTGGCGTCACTAGGGGGTGCGGACCGCACCGGGTGACACCCTCAGAGGGGGGTGACACCCAACATGAGAAAAAAAAATTTTAAGACTTTTTGGGGAGACGAAATCCTAAAAAAAAGGTGATCAGGTTTTGTTCTGGTATTATGGTTGGAGACCGAAAGAAGGATGGAAATAGTATAAACCAAGCGAATGACTAAAAAAAAGGTCATCAACTTTTTTTGGGAGATGAAATCGTAATCGTTGGAGACGAATTCCCAAAAAAAGTCAAAAAGTTACTTTTTTTGTGGAGACGAATTCCTAAAAAAAGTCATAACTTTTTTTGAGGGTGACACCTTGACTTACCGCACCGGGTGACACCAGCCCTAGTGACGCCACTGGAAAGTGTACCTTTATGCTCATAATTATTAGTACCCGAATTTCTTAAGTTTGTGAGCATGTTTTACACCAGTTCTTCGTAATTATTGTCTGCTTTGTTGTTGCCTAAAAAGTTCTGCACAACTAAGACAAAACTGCAACAGGCAGAAGCTTCAGGACCATTCATACATTTTGTGAAATCAGAATCCATGACAAGTTTACGAATCTGAGGGCCATCAAAGATTCCAGCTTATATAGCATTCGAAGTGTCCGGAGTGGGGGTAGGTAACAGTGTCTGGACATGGTCCGGACAGGGTGTCTGGACAGTTCACAGAGTACAGAGAGACAGCAACTAACATCAAGACATAATCCGAGCCAAGCAAGTAAATACATGCACACATACAGGTAGACATATACACACATACAAAGACACATACAAAGACATACGCACACATACAAGGACACATACGCACACATACAAAGACACATACGCACACATACAAAGAAGCACAAACACACATGCAAGGGGACAAGCAAACGGACGCGATGCTGGCCGGGAAACTCGCTACAAATACAAAATTAAAATATTTAGTTGTTTTTTTTGGAGGTGTCCATTATCTCATGAACTAGAGCCAATTCGAAAAAACCACTTCCATTTTTGAATTCAGCGACCCCAAAATACAAAAGAATTGTTCAAATATCCTTGGCAACGAGAAAAAAAAATTTATTTGTTGACCAGTGTTATGAGTGGCGCTATATGAATTCTCGATCACAGTTACAATAACAAATACAAATGATCTTAGTACTGATCAAAAGTATTTGTTTGACATTTGTGAAGCAGTGATAAAAAGGATATTGTTCTCAATCTTTGGATATGCGTGATCCAGGTGCTATGTCGCACTCGATGTGGAACAACCACAGCTGATCGAATCTTGCGTCTGTAGGCTATGTTGCAAGCGAATGCCTGTCAGACAATTTAAAAACATTGGCGACATACGTTGCAGGAGCTCCGATGTGGTTTTGTGCACCTTTGGCGTACAATCTCCAGATCACTTTAACTATCGGAAGTCTTTAAGGCTGTTTTCGACCTGGTAATACAACCGAATGTATTTTTTATATCCAGAAAGTATCACTTGAGTGATAACCGACACCCGGAGGCATATCCATCCTCTGGGACTACGCAGAATCTTGTGATCGAGAAATGAATGCCAAAAGGAAACAGAATACGTGAATGTTATATTCCAGAAGTTAACTTTGCTGCAAATAATTACATCGATTGGCAAAACGTAATAATAACAGAACCACCGCTCATTTCCACACTTTCCAAAGCTGATCTTGAAGAATTTATTTATCGCCACTGAGTTTGTTCCGACACAAGATTTTCCAGAATTTATTTCGATGCCACACACAATTGGTTGAGCACTCTGTAAAACTTGTCACTGAAGCATCTGCTGCTGTGGTTGGACAAACATATACATGTAAACATGGTTTCGTCCTTGCCAAATTGAAATCACGGGAACTAATACCTTGTTTCTACTAATACCAAAGCAGAATTTCAATCGGAGTTGAATCAGTGAATAGAAATGAGTATTGACTCACTTTTCAGTGATTAATAAGTATAGTATGCAACTGTTGGTATTGCTAATTGTTTTTTGTTTAGTGTTTTTTTCAATATTGCTGATATACAATCATTTATTAATTTTGTTTTGCATGGTCATTAAATACATACTAATTAAATGCTTAGACACTATTACAGTTAGCGTGTTAAATGTTTTAAGTTTGTACCATTGTTACACAATTTGACAAATTAAATAAAAATATCATATTTTAAAACTCGTTGGGGCACATCTTAGAAGGTAGAGTTTATCAATTTTAATTTGCATGGTCATTAAATACGTCATTATCAAATGCTTAAACACTTTACAATTATCGTGTGAAATTTAGAAAAGGTTTCCTATATTTATTGAATTAGTTTAAAAACTCGTTGGGGCCCATCTCAGAGACCGAATTTAAAAAATATATTTGCACAATAACTAACTATACCAAAAGACAACGATTTATCTCTATTGTGTTTAGTTTCTATAATTTTTTCACTCCACCCTAATCATAAATCCAATGTACATACATGTAAATGCAACGCCAAGAAACCTTTTTAGCATTCCAACATTCCAGCTTTCTTCGGTACTCTTATTTCCCTATACTGAGCCAGAAAGGTGATCTGACTTGGCTTGATAATCTGGCTTAATCAGGCCAGATTGCTTGATTTTCGCGATTAATAGTCACCCATCATAGCGTTATCCGCATCGATGCGTAATGAAACCAATATTTTTGAGTAATTCTGCTGACCATGTTTTTATATCGAAAAAATCTATAAATTTCATTACAGGCGTCTGCCTAATTGTTTATACATGTATGGAGTTTCTTTCATTAGCGGCTTTTCACTCAAGTTGTCGAGATGTTCTACCATTTCATTTTCATTACTAATTAGTAACTACCTTTGCTCGTTTCGCCGCTGAAACCGTAATTTAAATTCAATTTCTTATACGAGACAAGTAGCTTAACTGGTTATGGAGCCAGTTAACTGAAGCTGCATGGTTACGGGATGACAGACTGTTTTAATTTGCTCTCAGCGAGGACATTCTGCAACTTTGATAAGGAAACAAGGCACAGTCAGGTTCGATGCTGAGAAATGCGCATAATAAATGAGACCTTTAAATGCGTAATGCTCTAGTTCTTAAAAAGAAGGAAAAATCAGAAGGCTTTTTGATAGTAGGCCCACTGGCATTGTAAAAAAATACGAAAAATTCTTTGCCAGCCAAAATGCATTTTATCGTTTTAGCGTACCAAATTTATTATTAATTTATTATTACTGCCAGTTATTAAGTATTTTATGACCAAGCATCGATCGATGACGCTGAACAATTTCGACTGAAGGACTTGTTCAAGGTATCCACGCAGTGACCGTCGCTCGAACCCGTACATTTCGCGGTACAATCGGATGTGTAGCGCATTAGCTTTCGAAATTCAAAACAGACTTACAGACGTACCGTTATTAATTAAGTTAGTTTAGAATCAGGAATCTTTATTTCAAAGTATTACTGCGACAAGAGAAATTAAAATTTAATATACGATTGCTATAACTTTCATCGAAAGCTTCGGTCTCGTAAGTGCCAGACTAAGCATGCTTTTAATTTTTTTATTGAGTTTGGAATAAATAACAGTCAATTTTCAGACTTTTTGGTCCTTTAGGACTTTCTGATGGTAATTCATGGCTCGATTTGAATGAGTCTCTTCTTGAACACAACAACCGTAACAGAAATCAATGTAGGCCCTACTGATCTTGAGACGCTACAGAAGAATTAGTAAATCACTTAATTAGCTAGAGACACTACAGCGATAAACATTGCATTAAGATACATTTGTTTTCTAGGTGAATGAACTTCCATTGGAGCTGCTGGATGTCGTCTTAGAAAACTCGTTGCTGTATTGGATACCGAGTTCTTCACCACATCAGAGAGACGAAGATGTCATCAGAGCTTTAGCATCGGTCGACTTCTGTTGGTTTCAACGAATATCAGGACGAAGATTTAAGAAAAGAATTTGGCGGTGGTTAAAAGGTTGACTAGTTTACATGTATTACGATCTACAACCATTAAACCATAGATTATCACATTTGCTGGCCGTCGAACAAGTATATCAGTTATGAATACATTTTCATCCAATCTAAGAAATATAGTATTCTTATCATTCATAGGTATTCTGATTCTCAAGGCCAGATCACGGGTTCTTGGAACCAGTGGCGTCACTAGGGGGTGCGGGCCGCACCTGGTGACACCCTCAGAAGGGGTCACACCAAAATGACAAAATGACTGTCTAAAAATGTTTTGTGCAGAGTTTCACAGAAATTTATTAGTTTTAAATTAACAATGACAGAAAACAACAAAAAACTTTATCGTAAGTCCAGCATACATGTAGGCCTATTGTTTCAGTTTCAATTTAACTAATGCTGAAACTCTATGCTTCTTTACTTTTTTGAACCATCTATTGCGCTCAGGTCAGTGCCGTCATTGTTACCCAGTTACAATAACGCCTCAAATCTTGCGGTTTCGTAATATGTGTCTGCACTTGCTACAAGCACGCGTTGTTGTTTTCATTGTTTTCGTTTGATGGTTTTATAATCGCTGAATTCGTCCAAGTTTCCGGTATTTTAGCCGAAGTGTTATGCTAACCTTTTTGATAATGAAGTATCAATTAAAGGAAAACAAGGAGAAAAATAAAAAAGTTACAGATACTAATAATGTAGTTATTACATAATTTTCTGCAGTCTTTGAACATATTTTTATAATGAGGAATGTATACATGCTGCAGACACCTTCATTGCTCTCCATAGTTCAAACATTATATTAATATTTGCTAATTTCATTGTTAATGATACAACTGCTGCTGACCTGATGATAAGTGATTAGAATAAAAAATAAAAATATGCGTTTGTAACTTAAATTCTGATAGTTGTTTATGTTACTACTATTACCAATACATTCAGTGATATACAGGAATTACAATTTGCGAGAAACACAAGTACAAAAAACATTACTAAGGATACTGTATGGTCTGGAAAGGGACTAAAGGAGGAGGTCCATGGGGTGACACCATGACCTATAGCACTGGGTGACACCAACCCTAGTGACGCCACTGCTTGGGACCCATAGGCACATTGTCAAGGTAATATGTCTCCTCCTCTTCCTCACCCAAATTTCGTCGGGTCTAGAAGCATGTTAAGACTCGAGATAGGGTGTGGGACGAAGTCCAAGCCGCCACTACTTTTCCAAGCAATGACCTTCTACATGTAATTGAAAGCAGTGGCGTCACTAGGAGGGTGCGGGGGGTGCGGACCGCATCGGGTGACACCCTCAGAGGGGGGTGACACCCAACATGAGAAAAAAAAAATTTTAAGACTTTTTGGGGAGACGAAATCCTAAAAAAGGTGATCAGGTTTTGTTCTGGTATTATGGTTGGAGACCGAAAGAAGGATGGAAATAGTATAAACCAAGCGACTGACTAAAAAAAAGGTCATCAACTTTTTTTGGGAGATGAAATCGTAATCGTTGGAGACGAATTCCCAAAAAAAGTCAAAAAGTTACTTTTTTTGTGGAGACGAATTCCTAAAAAAGGTCATAACTTTTTTTGAGGGTGACACCTTGACTTACCGCACCGGGTGACACCAGCCCTAGTGACGCCACTGATAGAAAGGTTGTTGGAAGCCAAATTATAATAGCTGGTGATTAAACTCTGCGTCGGATAGATATTCTGCGGAGTCTCTATGCTCACTCGCAGGAAGTGTAGAATTGTAAGCAGCGCATTTATTGCTTGTCAGCCTTGTCAACCGTGTGGAAAAAACAACAAAGCTTAGTTAATGCACCTACGTTCGAAATGCTTTGATACATATTATTAAGCATGTTTTACTGGAAATTAAAATTTGTCACTTAATTAGCCTCAGGAATCTGAGCCAATTTTGTATGAGCTCATTTGTATCATCATAGCCTAAAACTTACTGTTCACATACCAAAAAATCTGCGGCTGGACGTCGGTTGATTTAAATAAAATACTTTTATGAATGAACAAAGTACTACCATGTTTAGTAAAATTAAAATAGAACAACAGAGAAAATAATAGTTGCTGCAACTTACTTTCAATAAGAATATAACATTAGACCTATATCTGCCAACAACGTTAATGAAGTTTTTCAGTCTTACAAACAGTACGTTTATCATTCAATTCATTTACGCTAAAGCAGAAAGAGTTTACGCCACGATAGGCAAACAGTAGATCTTCTGTGTCCTGAGATGAAGAAAACATAAAATTATAATTAGAACCTTTTTGTTTCAGTCGCCTTGCTTTGTTTTTCTTGTTTCATTAATTGCTCTTCTCGATTATAAGTAGACTGATGCCTAACAATAGTTTGCCCTTGATTTCACTTTCCAGCGATCACTTATTGAATGATGCCCCAAATGTATCATCTCAGTGGCGCTGTAAACAGCTTTTGTTTACTTTAGTCAGAAATAACAGTGTAAGATATTTTGTAGGTGCAACTTAAAATGTCGTAGTACATAATTCTACATTCACATCTTTTCATTCAGTAGGCCTACCCATCGACGAGTCAGACGTCTTAGAAATCTTTAGCAATTTAAAAGAAAGACTTGCTATGGTTTAGCACCTGAACTATGATGTGTTTATAGATTTGAATCAACTTTATCGCCTCTGTCTAATCCAAAGTCAGTAGAGCGCACAGGTTTCTAGGTTACTTCGGGGAAAATGTTTACCTGCTGATGGTGTGTTGTAATGTAACAAAGCTGTGATGTTATTCAAAAGGAGTGTTAGTTTTTTTCTTTTAGATTTCTATGGAAAAACCAAAAAAAATTCTGCAATCTTTAAAAACAACCAAAATTACCTCTCGAATAATATTCAGTCCAATGACGAGTTAATCGCTGCTTTGTTGTCTCTCAACTGCATAACGGAAGAACAAAGTCACTTCATTCAACGACAACATATAGAACGAGCTAAGAACGCCGAGCTTTTGCACCTCATGAGATCTTTCGACCAGACTCAGTTTTCAAATTTCGTCAAGTGTCTTCGACAAACAAACCAGAAGACAGTTGCAAGGATCACTGAAAACGGAGGAGGTCTGTAGTTCAAAATTTTATCTAAAGGCTTATGTTTTCACATAATTTGTTGTATACCTTTACCTATCAAATAAAATTTTATGTAAGTCCCGTTCCAATCACATTTATTTTTACGTAAAACCCAAAATTGTATACGCACCTGCGTCATATGTGATTTAGAGTCTTCTACTTTGGAATTAAAGTTATAATGACATGTTTTTTAGTCAGAATGATTTAAATCAGTTACATAAGTACTCCTTTCAGTTAGTTTTTCACTCAGTTTCAGAGGATGTTTCAAGAAAAATTTATCACTGCACAAAATCGCGAGTCTATAGTGGGTATCAATAATAAAAATCATAAATAATTATGAATTGCAATACATTTCCTGCACAAGCAGCCTTTTATCAATGCACTTTTCAATTTATCGCTGCACTTTTTGTGCATCATTGCACGTTAAAACAATCCCTGCTCAGTTTTCTTGTATTCCCCGCTGCGAGTGATAAATTTTGAAGCATTCTGTTGGGTGTAATCCCGGTTTTCGACTGCATGTCTTGCAATAATACACTGTCTTGTGTCGTCCACCCTGAGTTTTCCGGTCACTGCAGACAGCACAGTCTCTGGTTTTCTTTATATGTATGTATATATGCATGTATATATGTATATATGTAGGTATATATGTATATATGTATATTATGCATGTATGTATATATGTATGTATGATAAATATGTGTGAAATATAGGTTATTATTTCCTAGCCGGGGAATTATGTCCTACCCCGGTGGGATTCTGTCCGGGGGGGATAATGTCCGGGGGGGATAATGTCCGGGGGGGATAATGTCCTACACTCGAGTTTTCCGGTCGCTGCAGACAGCACAGTCTCTGGTTTTCTTGCCCGGTAACTGAGCCACGAAATGATGCTTCTTGTTGAGTCGTTCACTCAAGTCTCTGGATCCTGGCCTGTCACGTTTCTTCCCGACATGGCGCACATCACCAACCAATTGCTGAATGAGCTGCTTTCTGAATTTCAGATGTGTTGTTGGCCGTTCATTCATTGTAGGTTGATTGATGTTATATAGTATGTAGCTGTTTACAGCAGATACCTCCAGTAACCAAAAAACATCTTTCGCCACCATTTGACAGACTTTCTTGCAAATCCGTAACTGATGCACAAAATAATGGTCGGCCCTATCTACTGCACCCATACCTGCCCAGTCATTGGTTGTTAGGACCGGTTATGACCGGTTATAAATAGTTGCTATGTGGGGAAATTACCTATGACGTTATTATTAGTTTGGGCCGATATATACACCCAGAGGATAGTTCTGGCGAGTACACTGGGTAGGCCTACTGATAAATACTCAACTTTTCAGATGTCCAACCTCGCGGGACATATGATAGGTAAAGGTTAATTTGAACACAAGGTAAGCATTTATATCTAACTACATGACGATCGTTTCGAGACCTCTTTTAAAAGTCCGTATTATTATAATAATCAGCAATATCCTATCGTGTTAGGCACGTGTCAATGTAAAATTTATTATCACAACTCCATGGCAAGTTGTGAAAACATGTAGAAAAGTCTGATATCGGCATTATGTTGGCATAGGCCTGCCTATAGTTTCATATTAAAGGTCATGCATAAACTCTGAAGGAAAGTTATAAAACCTTTCTGGCTTTTTATTATGGCCACTATTAAGATAATAATTTCCCATAAAAAGCTTTACTAGATGTTGAAGGAAAATTAAGCTGAGGTGTAACGGGGTTAAATACAGAAATTATTTAGATGCATCACTACGCCTTTAAATATCCGTATTTACTAAATATATTAAACATGAAACTGGCCATACTAATACAACGCACATCGTAATCTAGCATCAACTTACTTTGCAGACCTATTGTTTTCACTCGCAATTCATCCTACACGGTCACAACTATAATCAGCAGCCTCTTGTCAGGCGTTAAATCCAAATCCAAATCCAAATAAAACGTAATTCACTGCCATTGGCTTTTAGGGTCCATAATCTTTATCTCAACGTTACTGTACTCTACCTCAGCTTATTTCGTAGACAGCTGAACATTGGCACCTACGACCTACGTTTTACGTGAATTCATAAATGCCTCATCATCGTGATCAATGATGGCAAATTCTTTGATTCCGGTAACCATACTCGTGTTCGTCATGACAAAATCAGTTGCCCATTTAGCGAATTGATAGCAAATGTTCAATTTCATAAACTTTATTTGTCAGCTATCTACAACACACAAGAATTCTTTACCTGAATTTGTATCTTGATTGTTATTTATTTAATTCTGGCAGAAATTATGTGTTAAATATCAGTTTGACATTTGGAATACTTCTGGTTTGTAGGCATAATAAAAGTCGAACTGCACAATCGTGGTGCAAAGTGTACAACGTCCATTGACACTCAGGAAATTCATAAAAAATTCGAAGATATTCTAAACAGAGCCAAACCATGGTCACATCAAACTGAAAAACTCATCAGTCAACTGAGGGACAAAGGCATAGAAATCCTCAACTCTCAACCGGATAGACAGTCTGTAGTAGTTTGGATCTGGTGTCATTCACAAACAGCCCTTGAAAATATTAAGAGGCTGCACGAATCGAATCTTATTTCGTCTGACAAATATTCGATCATCTAATTCCGACAGCAGCCAATCGATGCCGATCAACATTGATACGAGTCAATTCAAGAAATTACTTGGTAAGTTCTTATGAACACAATCTTGGTGGGGCGCTAAATAATGAATTATCGAAATACACAACTTAGTTGAATAAAATGACTAAGACGGCGCGAGTAAAACCGTTGCTGGTATAAAAATAGCGAGATGTTGAAATGATTATGAAATTCTCGTTGATTTATATGAATAGAGTGACAGGAAAAGAAATAAGAAACAGAAATAGAGGCTGAATAAAATCCTGTCACAGAAGAAAACCTTATCAACTGACAAAGTTTTAAAGGAGGCGCTAAAGTTAGGCCAATCTTCTTAAGTAATTATAGGGCCTAGTATGAGTGAGACTAAAACATGCAAGGAAACCAACAGGATGAAACCATTTTCGCATCGGTGACCAAATCATTAGTCTACTGAAGAGGAATGGCATAGAATTCATCAACTGTCAACTGGACAGACAGACTGTGGTCATTATTGTTCCAATGCCAGTTACAAACAGTCCATAAATTTATTCAGAAGCTGACAGATTCAATACTTCGTTTGGCAAGTACTCGACCATCTAATTGTGTGTTAAATATTGATAGCAATCAATTGAAAAAAACAGTGGGCAGGTTCTTGTAAACGCTGTCATCAAAAAGAAAACTTAAAACATGGAATGAACATAATGAGCTTAGATTAATGAATTGACAAAGCAGCGCTGGTAAAATTCAATAGGATGTTGAAACTGACAAAGAAAGAGCGTTAATTCATAGGAATAGAGTAAGAAGAAATATAAACTCAGACTTAGAAAGAGGAGCGGATCAAAAAATTTTGTATAGAGACAGAAACTTTATTAAGTAGTTTCTGGAAGGCGCTGTATTGTATTGTATTGTACTCGAAAATTTATAAAGCGCTTCTATAGCGGGAGGGCCATTCAGAAGCGCTCCCAGTGCGAGAGACCCCGAGAGAAAAGAACGTTTTAAGAAAGGTAAAAAAAGGAACAGACATTACCTGAGAGAATGGAAGAACGAACGAACGAACGGATGAAGCTCACTCCAAAAATAGGGCCAATAGAAGCAAAAGACCTAGACTGACCCAGAGAAGTCCTGACACGGGGAACGAGGAGGTCCAAACGGTCAGAAGAACGAAGAGGACGAATAGAAGCAGCAGAGTGAGGGCCATGAATTAAATCACAAAAATATTTCGGAGCGAAACCAAGTTGAGCCTTAGAAACAAGGATGAGGATTTTGAATTGGATGCGGGCAGAAAGCTGGAGCCAGTGGAGTTCTTCTGTCATAAAGGTGTTGATGTGAGAGAATCGAGCATGACGGGCAATTAATCTAGCAGCAGCATTGAGAACGGACTGAAGAGGAGCAAGACGGACTTTGCGAAGACCAGTGAGGAAGGAATTGCAGTAGTCAAGTCTAGAGCAGGCAAATGCATGGACAACTGAAGTGAAAAATGGAGATGAGACAGAGCGACGGATAGCTATAAGGCGCCTTAAGTGAAAATAGGAAGTGCGAGTGAGTTTCGAAATGTGTTCAGTTAAGGTGAGAGAATTGTCAAGGGTCATTCTCAGATCACGAACGCTAGACGAGAAAATGAAAAGCAGAAACCTTTGAGAGAGCTGAGCAAAGTCGAGTTTTTGAAGTTGCTGAGGAGTGCCAAACCAGATAAATTGGGTTTTGGACGAGTTGAGGGAGAGGCGATTGCAAGACACCCAGGTATGAAGATCATGAGAAAGAGCTTCGATGCACTGAGCAAGAAGAAATTGAGAGGAAGGAGGACCATGAACATAAGCCTGGACATCGTCAGCAAAGAGGTGGCCTGAAGCCCTAGGGATGGGGAGGAGAGAGGGAATACCGGCCGTGTATAAAATAAAGAGGAGAGGGCCCAGAACAGAGCCCTGCGGAACACCCAGTTTAATAGGGACCCAAAGAGTTCTAGATTCACCAGAGATAACCATCTGAGTGCGACCAGACATGTATGACCGGAACCACTGGAGAGGGGGCCCTTCAGACCGCAAGAGGTGAAGTAAGAATGGCACCACCTGACAGTGTCAAATGAACAGAGATGAATACTTACAACATAAAATGAATGAGCTGAACTGGTAGCTAAACGGAAAGAACGAGTTAGATGAATTGGCGAGAACAAAACGCAGTTAGAGATAGATAGCGAGATGATTACAATGGGCATCGCGAGTGAGATGAACATCGAACAGCGACTGAATTTCATGACAGACAGCTGCTGAAGTAGGAATCAGATCACAATTGACCTGCGGATCACAACTGAACCACTTCTCCAGGGTAAACGGACATTTACCCCCCTGGACATATTCCTCCCTGACCTATTTCCCTCGGACAGTTACCCCCGGACACTTTTCCCCCTCTACTAGGACATTCCCCCTCAATGCAACATACAAAAAGCTCTCTGTTTTAATGATCAAAACAGACATACATACATACGTACATGTATGCATACATGCATACATACATGCATACATACATACATACATACATACTTACATGCATGTATACATACATGCATACATATATACAGGTTACCGTACATGTAGGTGCACCGCTGAAGGTCAAAGTCAACTGTCGGATTGGTTTCTGCACATGCTCCCTCATCCTGACGCACCTTATAAAAGATCGGTAATGCATTCGTTCGTTAATGGAAAATTGCTGTCATCAGCACTACCCCTAAGATCTCTATGCCATCCTCTCCGGCTGACTATCGCCCTAACTCGGTGGTGCCAATGTTGTATAGACTAGTTTAATGGGTTATAGTTCAAACATTTCTTTACCCAGTCTGTATTGCAAGCCCCCTTTCACATAAATGGAATGACCAATTTGCAGTGTTGGGTAAACTCAGAAAAGAAATGAATTAAATCAAAACTCAACTTATCACCTCAAAATGAGTTAAAACTCAAATTCAACTCATCCTGAAATGAGTTAACTAAAACTCAGTTGTTAAATGGGTTAAATCATCAACTCACACGTCTCATACTAGTACGTTCTAATCGAACGTTGCACAAATACACAGTTACCAGGAAATGGTATCATCAGTTTATTAATTACTAGTATAACTGTTATTATTATTAATGGGATATTGGATGAACCAGCTGTACAAATAAAAAAAGTATTACAATCTTGTTTTATGTGGCAAAGCGCGTATAAGCTTCCCATTGAATGTGCGAATTCGAATAATATAGCATAACGTTTTATCGTTCACATGTTCGCGGTTAGTGGTTACGAAAGTACTACGCACTATATATGTATAACAGTATAATATATTGTATTGTATTGTATTTAAACATTTATAAAGCGCCTCTAGTAGGGTGAACCGTTCAGAGGCGCTCCCCGTGCGCAAGGCCGAGAGAAAAGAAATAAGTCTTAAGGGAAGCAAAAGAAGATGAGGGTTTACTTATTAAAATTTGAGAGCGAGTAGAAGGAGAAAGTGTATTCCAGAGAGAGAGAGAGAGAGAGAGAGAGAGAGAGAGAGAGAGAGAGAGAGAGAGAGAGAGAGAGAGAGAGAGAGAGAGAGAGAGAGAGAGAGAGAGAGAGAGAGAGAGAGAGAGAGAGAGAGAGAGAGAGAGAGAGAGAGAGAGAGAGAGAGAGAGAGAGAGAGAGAGAGAGAGAGAGAGAGAGAGAGACCAATTGAGGCAACAGAACGGGACTGAGCCATAGCTGTTCTAGTATGAGAAACTGAGAAATCAAATCTGTTTGAGGAGCGAAGTGGACGATGCGAGGAGACAGAAAGAGGCCGGTGAATTACATCAATTAAATATTTGGGGGCGAGACCCCGCTGTGTCTTTGACACCAGAATAAGGATTTTGAATATATAATAATATATATTAGCATATAATGTATATTAAGTAAGTAAGTAGCCTTTATTTGCATATGACAAGCGCACATGCATTACATGTATACAATGATTACATACATTTTGAAAACAAAACTATAACAAGAAAACAAAACTATAACATGAGCAGCTTATAAAGTCACACATTTACCACTAGATATAATTAAAGATGCAGCGGTTAACAAAGCTGCTTTTAAACAATTTGGATTTAACAAGAGGCAGCATGAAAGGATGTCCTCTCTTGCGGAGTGAGTACTTATCCTCACGAGGAGGTGGCAAGAGCTGATGAATGCAGTGGCGAAAGAACTGCGACTTCTGGAAGAGCTTCCTGTCTGCTCGAGCAATCAGCTCTTCTGCAGTATGGGCCTTCTCACATAAATGCCATCTGCGGGCCTTTTTCAGAGCTGCATTAATGCGCGCAATGTCATGTGAGGTGAGAAATCCAGCGTAGGCAGGTAAAGCATACATGATTCTTGAAACAACAATCGCCTGAAAAATGACGTTGAGCTTCGAGATATATAGGCCCTGCTGCCTTAACTGGTTGAGAAGGAAATACCGCTGGTTTATTAGACTGAAAATGTAGTTAATATGGTTTGAAAAAGAAAGTTTAGACTGTAGAATGACTCCAAGCAGCTTGACACTATCCAGCTGCTCAATACCGGGTAGGGGCAGACAGTGGTCTAAAATAATGGCGTTCGATAACAGCCCGCCTGAAAATTATCTCCTTGGTTTTGGATACATTTATGTTTAGCTTATTTAGTGTGGCCCACAGCTTAATGTTGTCAAATTCTGCATTGAGCCCAATGCTTGCAGTTTCGGGGTTCAGTAGACTTAAGTCATCAGCATACTTACACAGGTGGTTGTCGTCACATAAAGTGCAGAGAGCTGCAACGAATATAATGAACACAACAGGCCCGAGCCCAGATCCTTGCACAATATATTGGGTAATTGGTAACCAGTTGGATAGTTTTCCGTCTAATGTAACAGCCTGTGTTCGACCGCTTAAGAAGTTAGCTATCCAGTTATTAGCATGGCGCCTGACTACATCACCGACTTTTGCAGGACGACGTTATCATGTGCAGCGGGTCTTCGTCTGAGGGGGAGTGTGCGAGGAGACCTGTCCATCCCCCGGATAAAGACAAAGTTCGGAGAACGGGCCTCTCCGTCGCTGGACCGCGTAGCCGGAATGGCCTTCTACCAGAGATCCGTTCTGCGCCATCAATTGATGCATTCCGGACCCGGCTCAAGCGTCATGCTAGGCTGTAGGTGTTGTGTGTACAGCGCCCTTGTAGCGACATGGTCGCGTTACGGCGCTCTAGAAATCGTCCGTGTTATTATTATTATTATTATTATTATTATTATTATTATTATTATTATTATTATTATTATTATTATTATTATTATTGTTATTATTATTATTATTATTATTATTAGCAGGGGCGGATCCAGGGCGTCAATCCGGCCATCCCCCATTTGATATTTACACAAACGTGCCCCCCGTCACAAAGCAGACGAGGAAAAATGACGAAATAATGGCGCCCCATTTCATATTTACAAAGGACATGTGAGCATGAGAGGATGTGGCCTGCCCCTCGCAGTACGTGCCTCCTCGTAGTAGCGTGTTCCCCCGTAGCTTAGAGCAGATGACTGACGAAAGATGACTGAAAGGTCATCAGTTTTTTGAGAATTGAATTCCCAACAAAATTTCCGTTGGTCACTAAACTGGAAAACTAGTTCCGGACTTAAACACTGGTCAAACACTGGTTTGTATGTATGTATATATTTTTGCTTCCCCTCTGGTAAACCTTATGGATCCGCCTCTGTATATTAGTGACTTGCCCTCAGACGCCTGACGAAGTTATTGGTAGCCACAGTTGTTCCGCTTAGGGATTTATTAATGCAATTATTGCATTTAGGAACAATTTTTCAAACACGCCTACTTGTAACAGAAAAATATTTTCCATCAAGAATACACGGTACTTCAGTCATGTTGTTCTTAACTGTTCACAATATACAAAATATGCAGTACTTAAACACTGTCCGCCCGCCGCTGCTGGCCGTGTTTTCGACCCTCCCTGCCGTCACCACTCACCAGTATGGAAAGCCGACGATATAAAAAAAACGGCTTGTTTCAACATAATATGTGCCGAGTGCCGAATAGTGAGTTGATTTTAAAATAATTGACAGTTACAACTCAAACTCACGGAAACTATGAATTAAATCAAACTCATAACTCGCACTCTTTAAGGTGAGTTAATTCAAACTCATAAATCACATCAAGTGAGTTAATTCGTGAGTTTCAACTCATCTGAGTTAACTCATACCCAACACTGCCAATTTGCCAATTTGCATTCTGGCCCAGTGAGTCCACAACCGAGCAATTATTGTTACACTCCAACACATCACCGCAATCAAATGACTTCGTAGCTGCAGTAACCTCATTTGTTAGTGGCCGCCGCTATTCACGGATGCAATAACTGGTCTTATTGATCTTCCTGACCATATTTATAACTGGTTGGTCAACTATTTTCATAACCAAGTTCAAGGGGTTGGTCGCAGAACATAAATGCCAGTGTTATCCAAGGCTCTGTGGTAGATCCGGAGTAGTAAATAGACCCAGAGTTCTGGCGCATCAAATAGCGTCCGACCCAGAGTTCTGGCGCATCAAATAGCGTCCGACCCAGAGTTCTGGCGCATCAAATAGCGTCCGACCCAGAGTTCTGGCGCATCAAATAGCGTCCGACCCAGAGTTCTGGCGCATCAAATAGCGTCCGACCCAGAGTTCTGGCGCATCAAATAGCGTCCGACCCAGAGTTCTGGCGCATCAAATAGCGTCCGACCCAGAGTTCTGGCGCATCAAATAGCGTCCGACCCAGAGTTCTGGCGCATCAAATAACGTCCGACCCAGAGTTCTGGCGCATCAAATAGCGTCCGACCCAGAGTTCTGGCGCATCAAATAGCGTCCGACCCAGAGTTCTGGCCCATCTCATAGCGTCCAACCCAGAGTTCTGGCCCATCTCATAGCGTACAACCCAGAGTTCTGGTCCATCTCATAGCGTTCGAATATTGTTTATAGCGCACCCTTAAACACTATGATATGTTTAATTAATTCTTTTACATTTAATATATTTTAATTATATTTGAACCCTAATTTGTATTCTTACACGATTTAATTATTGAAACATTTCAGATGTTGAATAAACTTATTTCTCACATAAATTTTAAGTAGAGCCTACAGTTAAATTATTTTGAACTTCACCAATTTGTATAGCGCCATTGCACAGACAAACAGACAAACAGAGAAACCGACAAACAGAGAAACATAGAAACATTCAAACAGACAAACAGAGAAACAGTCAAACATTCAAACAGACAAACAGAGAAACAGTCAAACATTCAAACAGACAAACATACAGTCAACATATTTTGACATCTTAATAATAATATGGAAACGTTTTAAGCAAGAAGAGAGAGAGAGAGGACCCATGAGCTACCGCAATTTTTAAATTTTTTAAATATTTTAACATGTTCAATAGCCGAGTGGTTAGCGCCTTGGACTAGCAACCCAGAGGTCGGCGGTTCAAACCCCACCAGGGCAGAAAATTTGAAATCAAACCTCTGTTCAACCCTAGGCGATTGAGATATGTTGTTGATATAGACCAAACCTCATATGCCGAGGCTAAGAAAATGAAGTCGCTCTCACTTCATACCCGACTTTGCAAATATAAATATATATGCACAGACTTACAGCAGTAAAGCTCTCATCATGATGACTCGTCATTTTAAAGCTTACAATACACACACACACACACACACACACACACACACACACACACACACACACACACACACACACACATACATGACACATCAAAGGCTTTGAGATGGCGTGGCAATGACACGACACTTTAATACAAATGCATAAATATATAAATTTATATATGTGCAAATGCATGTGCACATGTTGGCTTACAATATAAATATTTAAAGATGCTGGGGCAAATTTTGAAATAACCAATGAGAACATATGAACAACCAATGAGCATAGCTTCTTTGTGTATCGTCTTATAAAAGTTTCTGTACATGGGTACGACCATTTACTTCACTCGGAAATCGACGCTGGAGACGAAAAGAGACGTTTATCTCAAGCAGAACTCGCCGTTAATATCACTGAGAACATGTTTTCAAGATCTGCATCGTCTACAATGTCTGTGAGTATATGTGAATAATTTGTTTTTGCATTTCACCACTTGCATTACAATCAAACTACAACATCGATATTAGACCATTTAGTATGAAGTTTTCACACACGTACGCATGCACACACATGTGAAATGCTGATTTTACTTGCACATAAACTATAGCAAAGTTCTGTAAATGTATTTGTAGGTAGGATTGAAGCGTGGAAATGAAGAAGTGGACGATGCAAAGCAAGAGACGGTTAAAAAGACTCGAGCAAATCCAGATCTGTTTAATGAGTCCATTGGAACCAATCGTTATCTGACTGCGCGCATGTACAACGAGAATCTGATGATACATGTAAGAGAATACGAGACGGGACATGGCAAGCTATACCCTACAAGAAAGGGGGTTTGCTTCACCAAACCGCGATGGGCAACTTTCCTAAGGCATCTAGATGATATTGACAGAAGCGTTGAGTTACTAAAAGCGAATCAGCCTGTAGAATATTTCCAACATATAGGCGGTAGATATTATGTTACTATTTCCAAGGGTATAAAGTGTGTAAACATTCGACGATACTTCCAACCCTTGAACACCAAAAAGGAGCGACCAACTCGCAGTGGAATCGCTCTGCGTTTGGACGAATGGGCAACGCTGATGACAAAGATTTTCAGGCTGCATGAGCAATTACCAGAGCTCAAAGTCGCCACACCGTGCTACGACAGCGAGGACCATGCGAACCAGATGGGTTTTTTGAACTGTCGAGAATGTAACCCATTTGGAGCAGATTCGATTAACGAGTTAAGTGTTTAAGACGTTAGACTTTACATATGCTCTTACCTGACATTTCATATAATTGGAAGAAATCAAGCAGAATGTGTTTTAATAAAGATTATTAAACGGAAATATGTCTTCGTTATTTGCATGTTTTACTTATGGTTAGCATATCAAGTTTAGGACTTACATGTTGAAAAGCAAAATGGAAAGAGAGTTTGAATAGGAGGCGTAATACTTTGCAAAGTCAGAATGAGTTGGATGTTCGAACGTTAAAACCACAACTTTCAGATTCCCAGTGTGCAGAGATGTTGATTTGTATAACTAAGTTACAACTCTTATGAGGAAACATCGAAGCGTTTGGAGTTTTCTTTATCAAAATTCTGAATTTTCAATTCCTACGAGACTTGGAATACAAACTTGTACGCTACAATTACAACTTTTTAATTATCAAGACTGTGCGCTGACGACTTTAGAGTTTCCAAATACGTATGGAATGAGAGTTTAAGTTTGCGAATTTTAGTTTGTAAGACTGTTGAGAGAGCGAGAGAGCGCGAGAGAGAAGAGGTTTTAGAAGAGGGATAGAAGAAGGTCGAGAGAGAGGAAGAGAGGAAGAGCGCGAGAGAGCGAGAGAGAGAGAGAGAGAGAGAGAAAGAGGTAGAATGGGAGAGAGAGAGAAAGAGTGCGGGAGAAGAGGTTTTAGGGGAAAAGGCATAATTTCCAAGATAGTTTGTTCACTAAAACGTCAAATTGTAAGTTCGACAGACACATGCAACGATAGTTTGAATGCTAAACTTGCAATTTATACTAGGCAAAGACTGAGATTGCGATGGGTTTTACAGTGGGTTTTACAGTGGGTTTTACCTCCAGTTGACAACTTTAAGGTTGTAAGGTGGGTGAAACGAAGGTTTTTTAGTTTGAGAAGTTCATTAACATGGTAAAATTTTCTTTCGATAGATGAGTGAGACGAATGTTCTCATTATTAAGTTGTTGCACGGTCTGGTGAGGTAGTTAGAGTGGAGGGTCATATTGTAAAAATTACACATTTTAGGTGCTGCTAAGCTTAAGTCTTTCCACACTGTACAGCCAAATGTGCTAATTTCCACACCAACATATCAAAATTTTAGTCTGCGAAGACGCAGGACTTGTGAGCATACAGGCTAAATGACAAGTTTTGCCACAAAGATATCGATGTCGAAGGTTTGCTAACGTCTTTCACGTTTGCATATTCAGCTGGATTGAGAGTTTACTTATAAAACTTAGAACTTGCAAGCTGCATGAAGGATTTCTACTGTAAAATGTCGACTTTTATCATGTGAAGTCGCAAGGTGTAGAGCTAAAATGAGACCGTTTATGTTACAAAGATGTGCAAGACATTGCAAAGTGACATCTCTTACGAGGTAAAGTCTGCTGAGAAGAGTGCAAACACACAATTTTGGAATGCAGAGACGCCTAAGAGGTGAAACTTAGGTCTTTTAGGAGAGTTGCCCTGAAGGTTTGCAGAGTAAAATGTGAGCTTTTGAGTTCCACGAGCGCTGGTCAGGACGGAAAATTTACAACTTTGTTCGTTTCAACGAAAGATTTGCACGCTGATTTGCGTGTTTTAGACGATCAACTTGGTGAAATATTAGCATGGAAAGGTTTACGTATCGAGACATATGGTAGGAACGGGTGCATTGTCCAGTTAGCGAACTCTTTCACAAATTTTGAGCTAAAATACCAAAGTTATGAAAAAGAATGTGCGACGTTTTAAAGGTTTGAACGCTTGAAAATAAAGGTAATTGGCAAGCCGAGCTCGAATTCGCACGGTTTTGGCTATGTCGTGGAATAAGCGAATTTGTGGAAACTTTAAGTTTTTGGCTGAAATGTATTTGAAACTGTACATCTTTTGATGATGGAACTGAAGTATATGTGAGTTCTAACGGATAAAGTATGAGACATGTGCGTGCAATTTGTGTGAACAGAGTGATTTCCATTGGGAAGCATGTTGCATTTTCAGAGGTTGTCACATTATTCATAGAGATGATTTGTAGGAAGCAGCAGTCGAAGTACACTTGTAAAATTTTATCATGTCTTGGGCAGTTTGGATGATAGTTCTAGCAAAGCGTTGGAGATGCAATTTGATAGAAAACGAGAGGTTTCGTCTGAGAGGAGAGATCTTCTATAGACCTGAAACTTTGCATATTTTCATTCTCAGATGTTTTTCAATTGCATGTAAAATAACTAAATACTCAAAGACACGAGTTGTAGGTTAAAAGCTGATTTATTTCAATAATACAACTTCTCGCACAACATATGGAAATCTGTACTCGACGCATTATCATTATAGTTCCACACACGCTCAGTTTGTTAAAGTCGGCGTTTTCACATAAGCGGCATTATCAAAGATTTCAATGTTACAAGACCATTTTAAAATAATTAAACTTGACAACATTCGAAATTCGAGCGAAAGCGGCTACAACATTTGCAAAAAGTTGTAGAAATGTACACTCAAAGGTAAAAGCCAAAGTTTTCAGTCACCAGCAAAGTTGTGCTATAACTAATGAAAAACGAGCAATATTCTTAGCACTGCGAGACCAGTTCTGGCTCTCTTCTTGTCTCTGAACATAGTTTTAAACATACGAGTACTACCGCCGCCACCGCCCGCGTCACCGATTATTTTGAAATTTCCAAAACAAAATGTCAAGTTTCAAAATTTTTTAGTTTTACAAATTTTTAGTTTCAAAGTTTCAAAGTTTTAGTTTTTTAAAAATTTTGGTTTCAAAGTTTTACAAATTTTTAGTTTGAGAAATTTTTAGTTTTAAAGTTTTACAAAATTTTAGTTTGAGAAATTTTTAGTTTCAAAGTTTTACAAAGTTTTAGTTTGAGAAATTTTTAGCTTCAAAGTTTTACAAATTTTTAGTTTGAGAAATTTTTAGTTTCAAAAATTTTAGTTTCCAAGTTTTAAAAAGTTTTAGTTTGAGAAATTTTTAGTTTCAAAGTTTTACAAACTTTTAGTTTAAGAAATTTTAGTTTCATAGTTTTAATAATTTTAGTTTCAAAGTTTGAAAAAATTTTAATTTCAAAGTTTTACAAATTTTTAGTTTGAAAACTTTTAGTTTCAAAATTTTAAAAATTTTTAATTTCAAAGTTTTACAAATTTTTAGTTTGAAAACTTTTAGTTTCAAAATTTTAAAAATTTTTAGTTTCAAAGTTTGAAGAATTTTTTGTTTCACAAATTTTAGTTTGAAAGTTTTAGAAATTTTTAGTTTCAAAAATTTTAGTTTCAAAGTTTTAGAAATTTTTAGTTTCAAAAATTTTAGTTTCAAAGTTTTAAAAATTTTTAGTTTAAAAGTTTTAGAAATTTTTAGTTTCAAAAATTTTAGTTTCAAAGTTTTACAAAATTTTAGTTTGAAAGTTTTAAAAATTTTTAGTTTCAAAAATTTTAGCTTTACAAATTTTTGTTTCAAAAATTTTTGTGCATCAACAACAATAATAATCGGTAGATGTCAATAAGAAATTTCAAAATTTCAATCGACCAATGGATGAACAGTTAGCAAGAGCTTGAGTTCGTTAAAAGCCTTCAGCCGCATGTATATTTGGCAGTCTTGTACAATTAGTCGGCACAGTTATACTCTCTAGTTTACTTAAAAGTATATCGGGAATGTGTTTTAAGGTTGAAAATCAAGACACTACTTGGATGCGAAACAACCTTCCAGGCAGTTGTGAATCTGTGACGTCGGAAGGTGAAGGACTTGATAGAAATGATGGACGTGAAGACCATATTCTAAAGTCTGACACCTCTCATTATTATCGCATCATCCGACTTAAGACCGAGAATGAAAAGCTGAAAACTTCACTGATATGCAAACGCTGCAATTCTACCCAAGTACAAACACTGAATCTACCGTGTTGTCATATAGTTTGTTGTGAGCCCTGTGCAGATGCTATTGACCATTGTCCTCTGTGTTCAGACAGAATTCTCGGGACCGTGAGAATTTATATTGTTTAAAATTCTTCATTAACTGTGTGTCAGCGCATACAACTAAATTGCAACTATCGGAAAAATGTGTTTGATGTCGATGACGACTACGGCGCCAGCGGTGCCGGCGGTGGCGGTGGCGGCTATGGCGGTGGCGGCTATAGGCGGTGGCGGCGGTAGTACTCGTATGTCTAAAACTATGTTCAGAGACAAGAAGAGAGCCAGAAATGGTCTCGCAGTGCTAAGAATATTGCTGGTTTTTCATTAGTTATAGCACAACTTTGCTGGTGACTGAAAACTTTGGCTTTTACCTTTGAGTGTACATTTCTACAACTTTTTGCAAATGTTGTAGCCGCTTTCGCTCGAATTTCGAATGTTGTCAAGTTTAATTATTTTAAAATGGTCTTGTAACATTGAAATCTTTGATAATGCCGCTTATGTGAAAACGCCGACTTTAACAAACTGAGCGTGTGTGGAACTATAATGATAATGCGTCGAGTACAGATTTCCATATGTTGTGCGAGAAGTTGTATTATTGAAATAAATCAGCTTTTAACCTACAACTCGTGTCTTTGAGTATTTAGTTATTTTACATGCAATTGAAAAACATCTGAGAATGAAAATATGCAAAGTTTCAGGTCTATAGAAGATCTCTCCTCTCAGACGAAACCTCTCGTTTTCTATCAAATTGCATCTCCAACGCTTTGCTAGAACTATCATCCAAACTGCCCAAGACATGATAAAATTTTACAAGTGTACTTCGACTGCTGCTTCCTACAAATCATCTCTATGAATAATGTGACAACCTCTGAAAATGCAACATGCTTCCCAATGGAAATCACTCTGTTCACACAAATTGCACGCACATGTCTCATACTTTATCCGTTAGAACTCACATATACTTCAGTTCCATCATCAAAAGATGTACAGTTTCAAATACATTTCAGCCAAAAACTTAAAGTTTCCACAAATTCGCTTATTCCACGACATAGCCAAAACCGTGCGAATTCGAGCTCGGCTTGCCAATTACCTTTATTTTCAAGCGTTCAAACCTTTAAAACGTCGCACATTCTTTTTCATAACTTTGGTATTTTAGCTCAAAATTTGTGAAAGAGTTCGCTAACTGGACATGTGTATGTAAAATGTTGGACAATGCACCCGTTCCTACCATATGTCTCGATACGTAAACCTTTCCATGCTAATATTTCACCAAGTTGATCGTCTAAAACACGCAAATCAGCGTGCAAATCTTTCGTTGAAACGAACAAAGTTGTAAATTTTCCGTCCTGACCAGCGCTCGTGGAACTCAAAAGCTCACATTTTACTCTGCAAACCTTCAGGGCAACTCTCCTAAAAGACCTAAGTTTCACCTCTTAGGCGTCTCTGCATTCCAAAATTGTGTGTTTGCACTCTTCTCAGCAGACTTTACCTCGTAAGAGATGTCACTTTGCAATGTCTTGCACATCTTTGTAACATAAACGGTCTCATTTTAGCTCTACACCTTGCGACTTCACATGATAAAAGTCGACATTTTACAGTAGAAATCCTTCATGCAGCTTGCAAGTTCTAAGTTTTATAAGTAAACTCTCAATCCAGCTGAATATGCAAACGTGAAAGACGTTAGCAAACCTTCGACATCGATATCTTTGTGGCAAAACTTGTCATTTAGCCTGTATGCTCACAAGTCCTGCGTCTTCGCAGACTAAAATTTTGATATGTTGGTGTGGAAATTAGCACATTTGGCTGTACAGTGTGGAAAGACTTAAGCTTAGCAGCACCTAAAATGTGTAATTTTTACAATATGACCCTCCACTCTAACTACCTCACCAGACCGTGCAACAACTTAATAATGAGAACATTCGTCTCACTCATCTATCGAAAGAAAATTTTACCATGTTAATGAACTTCTCAAACTAAAAAACCTTCGTTTCACCCACCTTACAACCTTAAAGTTGTCAACTGGAGGTAAAACCCACTGTAAAACCCACTGTAAAACCCATCGCAATCTCAGTCTTTGCCTAGTATAAATTGCAAGTTTAGCATTCAAACTATCGTTGCATGTGTCTGTCGAACTTACAATTTGACGTTTTAGTGAACAAACTATCTTGGAAATTATGCCTTTTCCCCTAAAACCTCTTCTCCCGCACTCTTTCTCTCTCTCTCCCATTCTACCTCTTTCTCTCTCTCTCTCTCTCTCTCGCTCTCTCGCGCTCTTCCTCTCTTCCTCTCTCTCGACCTTCTTCTATCCCTCTTCTAAAACCTCTTCTCTCTCGCGCTCTCTCGCTCTCTCAACAGTCTTACAAACTAAAATTCGCAAACTTAAACTCTCATTCCATACGTATTTGGAAACTCTAAAGTCGTCAGCGCACAGTCTTGATAATTAAAAAGTTGTAATTGTAGCGTACAAGTTTGTATTCCAAGTCTCGTAGGAATTGAAAATTCAGAATTTTGATAAAGAAAACTCCAAACGCTTCGATGTTTCCTCATAAGAGTTGTAACTTAGTTATACAAATCAACATCTCTGCACACTGGGAATCTGAAAGTTGTGGTTTTAACGTTCGAACATCCAACTCATTCTGACTTTGCAAAGTATTACGCCTCCTATTCAAACTCTCTTTCCATTTTGCTTTTCAACATGTAAGTCCTAACTTGATATGCTAACCATAAGTAAAACATGCAAATAACGAAGACATATTTCCGTTTAATAATCTTTATTAAAACACATTCTGCTTGATTTCTTCCAATTATATGAAATGTCAGGTAAGAGCATATGTAAAGTCTAACGTCTTAAACACTTAACTCGTTAATCGAATCTGCTCCAAATGGGTTACATTCTCGACAGTTCAAAAAACCCATCTGGTTCGCATGGTCCTCGCTGTCGTAGCACGGTGTGGCGACTTTGAGCTCTGGTAATTGCTCATGCAGCCTGAAAATCTTTGTCATCAGCGTTGCCCATTCGTCCAAACGCAGAGCGATTCCACTGCGAGTTGGTCGCTCCTTTTTGGTGTTCAAGGGTTGGAAGTATCGTCGAATGTTTACACACTTTATACCCTTGGAAATAGTAACATAATATCTACCGCCTATATGTTGGAAATATTCTACAGGCTGATTCGCTTTTAGTAACTCAACGCTTCTGTCAATATCATCTAGATGCCTTAGGAAAGTTGCCCATCGCGGTTTGGTGAAGCAAACCCCCTTTCTTGTAGGGTATAGCTTGCCATGTCCCGTCTCGTATTCTCTTACATGTATCATCAGATTCTCGTTGTACATGCGCGCAGTCAGATAACGATTGGTTCCAATGGACTCATTAAACAGATCTGGATTTGCTCGAGTCTTTTTAACCGTCTCTTGCTTTGCATCGTCCACTTCTTCATTTCCACGCTTCAATCCTACCTACAAATACATTTACAGAACTTTGCTATAGTTTATGTGCAAGTAAAATCAGCATTTCACATGTGTGTGCATGCGTACGTGTGTGAAAACTTCATACTAAATGGTCTAATATCGATGTTGTAGTTTGATTGTAATGCAAGTGGTGAAATGCAAAAACAAATTATTCACATATACTCACAGACATTGTAGACGATGCAGATCTTGAAAACATGTTCTCAGTGATATTAACGGCGAGTTCTGCTTGAGATAAACGTCTCTTTTCGTCTCCAGCGTCGATTTCCGAGTGAAGTAAATGGTCGTACCCATGTACAGAAACTTTTATAAGACGATACACAAAGAAGCTATGCTCATTGGTTGTTCATATGTTCTCATTGGTTATTTCAAAATTTGCCCCAGCATCTTTAAATATTTATATTGTAAGCCAACATGTGCACATGCATTTGCACATATATAAATTTATATATTTATGCATTTGTATTAAAGTGTCGTGTCATTGCCACGCCATCTCAAAGCCTTTGATGTGTCATGTATATGTGTGTGTGTGTGTGTGTGTGTGTGTGTGTGTGTGTGTGTGTGTGTGTGTGTGTGTGTGTGTGTGTGTGTGTGTGTATTGTAAGCTTTAAAATGACGAGTCATCATGATGAGAGCTTTACTGCTGTAAGTCTGTGCATATATATTTATATTTGCAAAGTCGGGTATGAAGTGAGAGCGACTTCATTTTCTTAGCCTCGGCATATGAGGTTTGGTCTATATCAACAACATATCTCAATCGCCTAGGGTTGAACAGAGGTTTGATTTCAAATTTTCTGCCCTGGTGGGGTTTGAACCGCCGACCTCTGGGTTGCTAGTCCAAGGCGCTAACCACTCGGCTATTGAACATGTTAAAATATTTAAAAAATTTAAAAATTGCGGTAGCTCATGGGTCCTCTCTCTCTCTTCTTGCTTAAAACGTTTCCATATTATTATTAAGATGTCAAAATATGTTGACTGTATGTTTGTCTGTTTGAATGTTTGACTGTTTCTCTGTTTGTCTGTTTGAATGTTTGACTGTTTCTCTGTTTGTCTGTTTGAATGTTTCTATGTTTCTCTGTTTGTCGGTTTCTCTGTTTGTCTGTTTGTCTGTGCAATGGCGCTATACAAATTGGTGAAGTTCAAAATAATTTAACTGTAGGCTCTACTTAAAATTTATGTGAGAAATAAGTTTATTCAACATCTGAAATGTTTCAATAATTAAATCGTGTAAGAATACAAATTAGGGTTCAAATATAATTAAAATATATTAAATGTAAAAGAATTAATTAAACATATCATAGTGTTTAAGGGTGCGCTATAAACAATATTCGAACGCTATGAGATGGACCAGAACTCTGGGTTGTACGCTATGAGATGGGCCAGAACTCTGGGTTGGACGCTATGAGATGGGCCAGAACTCTGGGTCGGACGCTATTTGATGCGCCAGAACTCTGGGTCGGACGCTATTTGATGCGCCAGAACTCTGGGTCGGACGTTATTTGATGCGCCAGAACTCTGGGTCGGACGCTATTTGATGCGCCAGAACTCTGGGTCGGACGCTATTTGATGCGGCAGAACTCTGGGTCGGACGCTATTTGATGCGCCAGAACTCTGGGTCGGACGCTATTTGATGCGCCAGAACTCTGGGTCTATTTACTACTATCCGGAATCCTCTGTGGTTACGTCCTTGGACCTCCAAACAAAGCATAGCTTTAATCACTTGGTTAAATATGCAGGTGATACCTACCTATTCGCTGGTAGGCTCTTCTAATTTATCCACAGCTGTTGGGGAGTCCACCTGGGACAAGGACAACAACCTCAGACTTAGCACATTTTTGTATTGTATTGTATTGTATTCGGATATTTATAAAGCGCTTCTAGCGGGAGGGCCATTCAGAAGCGCTCCCAGTGCGAGAGACCCCGAGAGAAAAAGCAAGTTTTAAGAAAGGCAAAAGAGGAAGAGACGCTACCTGAGAGAATAGAAGAACGAACGAACGGACGAAGCTCATTCCAAAGAGCAGGGCCAATGGAAGTAAAAGACCTAGATTGAGCCAGAGAAGTCCCGACACGGGGAACGAGGAGCTCCAAACGGTCAGAGGAACGAAGAGGACGAAGAGAAGCAGCAGAGGGAGGGCGATGAAATAAGTCACATAAATATTTCGGAGCGAAACCAAGCTGAGCTTTAGAGACAAGGATGAGGACCTTAAATTGGATTACTCATTTATTACTCACGAGTTGATTATCTCGGTGAAGAGTAGGACGGCGCCCCTATCCCACAGATTTTCCCAAGAGCTGAACGGGTGGACTCTACCCGCGTGCTGGATGTAGTCATCAGATCAGACCTCAGCATAGCGATTCGCCTTGACGACTCTCCTCTTGCGCTTCATCATTACTTAGTTAAGAGTCCTCCGCTCGCATAGTCTCCAGCCGGTGTTAGAGGCAGGGTGGACGCTAGCAGAATTTCATACTCTAGAGTCCGAGATAACAGTTAGCGTGTACCTCAGAATACATTGTGCCTAGGTATGATGCGCTCTAGAGTACGAAATCCCTAGCCCTGTGGCAGCTGAGGTGTAATCTAGGCACAACGGACTGTAGAGTACATCATACTTAGGCACAATGTATTCTAAGGTAAGTTGTGCCTAGAGTACACCTCACCTGTCCCACCGTGGCCCTCGAGGATGTGGCATCGATGACAATGGTTGCTTCGCTAATGCATGCCTTCCCGGCAAGGTGGGACTTCACCCTGGCCAGAGATAGAGATAGAATGGAGCAGCTGTTGGGAAGGATGCAACGAAGCGGCCTACTCCCTTCGTCGGCGCCCGTGATGGCGGATTAATGCTTGTTCAAAGCTACCTTAACTAATCCATCGCATGTCCTCGGCACGCAATTCCAGGTATCAGATAAAATCATTACCATATCTGATCCCGGTCCAATGATTTCAACTTGCCCTCCAAAACGATCGGAACTTAATTCGGAGCTTGGAATTTTAAAATGACCTTGTTAGAAGCAATTCATGTAACAATTTGCTAATAGCTGTTTCTAGACTAAATCCACCCTGCTGAAGACGAAAATCGTGGATATCAAGCTGGATTTTTAGCGTTTGCGGTTGCATGAAAAAACAAGATGGCGGCCAAAATGGTGGCCAATATCTTCAAATGGCTATGAGTAAAGTCCTGTGTGTGATGGAAACATGATTTTAGAGTCTAAATAAACATTTTCGGGGTCAAGGAATGCGATGGAACTAAAGACACATATGTAGCAATGCCAGAAAACAAAATGGCGGACAAAATGGCGGCAATATCTTCAAATGGTAATAAGTAACGTCATGTATATGACTGAAACATTATTTTAGAGTTTAAATTAACATTTTCGGGGTCAAGGAGTGCGACGGAACTAAAGACACATATGTAACAAAATGGCAGACAAAATGGCGGCCACTCTGGAGTAGTTTTTCTTGGTTAAAGAATACCAACGAAATAAAATTGTATATGTATCAATGACGTTATTGCAGTTTCACTGTCATTATTTACATGAAATTTTTGATAGTCTGTGATTGCAGTTTAACCATTTTATACATTACGTATGCAATATTCGTGTTTCATGACTTGACTTGTATAGGCCAGAGCTACTTCAAGCAGAATTCTGCTAGCAGTTGTAAGCCATCTTGAATGAACTACTGGACCGGGTTTTCGATTAGCAACTTCATCAGGGCATTTCCTAACAGATATAGCTTGACATAATAGTACCTTTGTACAAATACTTCTGATCGGTGCTTATATCGCAAAAAATTGTCATGTACAATTGCTGTAAATGAAACTACTGATTTGTTTTCACATGCTTCGTTTGCTTTACCAATTGGACCAGACAACGTTCTAGAACCATGTGTTACACTGTCGAGTTTCTGTAGGAGATGTCTCAAAGGCAATTAGTATGATGCAACAAACAAACGAGTCACTGCAGTGGTCTCCCTATCTCCATTTTGAGGAATCGAATAACACCTCCTATGTTACCAGTATTCACATTTGTGCCGTTGCATCCAACAACAAGCAATTTTTTCGTTGTAATTCCATTTAGGCTGAGTTGTTCTGATATTGCTCTTGCTGTGCTTTATGGGTTTCCAGCTGATGGACTGAAATGACATGCATATTTCGAATTGGGTTTGACACAACTGTAATATGCTCCTCGGTTATCATATTCGGATAATACCGTCTTCATTTCTTCAGTTGCACTCTAGTTTTGTCTTTCCTTCAACATGTATCAAAATATAACCCTGTTATGGATTCTCGTTCGCTTGCTTGTAAATCTTTTCTGACTCATTCTCTACGAATTTTACTCATGTCGCTATCCTGCGATCTGTCACCTTCATGCACTAGTCTAGCAACTCTTCGATCAGAAACATCGTACCTGTCACATTCCCTTGCCTCAGCGATCAGAGTTGTTTGCATCTGCAACTGCTGGACCAATTACTGCTTGATCTCGCTTCAGGTCATCAGGAACAATTAGGAATAACTCCTTCATGTCAGCACGTGTAGGAGCACTGTTTGAGACAATTGTGAAGGAACACCAAGTACTGGGCAGCTACTAGTTTGTATTTTTTTTTGGCTGACATTCTTGCAGTCTACCTTTCAGTCTTCAATATATTTACAAAAGGCATCACCAAATTAAAATCACAATAGTGAAAAAACATCACATTGCAAGTATAAAAAATTCATGCTATCCGTGCAAAATTTCGGCAATTAGTGTTTTTTCGGTGGCCTTGGGCACCTCAAGAATTTAACCAAATCCAATATTATTTTACATGTAGGCTACTTGGCGAGGTAGAAATCTTTTGCACACCCTGCCGATTAATTTCCTTTTTTCACTCCACCCTGATGTACAGAGAGCAATGATTAGGATTACTCAGCTGGGAATAAAATAAATAGGTAAAATATAAAAGAAAAGGAAAAGAAAATGAAATGAAACACAAAGTAATAGGTTTATTGAGGAAAGTTACCACATGCGTCTAATACTATGTGTAATGACAGAAAAATTAGTAATATTATTTTGTCATTAAGATAAAAATGTTGTTTTCATTTTAGTCGATAGTGTAAGGCAAACAATTTTCGGATGCATTTTAATTCTAACTACAAGATCGAAATAGAAATAAACAAGAAACAAAAAAAGTTATAATTGAAAAACATAAGCAAATTTTAATAAAAAATAAATAAAGATCCTTTCAGTCAATTACTTCTATATTCATATGTTTTTATTTTAGTCGTTTGTCGGATTTCTGTAAATTTGGCTGAAAGAATCTGCGTAGGCGAAGATGTTTGGGGAGTGACTAAACTGCGAAATGAAATCTACGTCCTCTTTCGAACAAATACTTCATGTGTGATTCGCGTGTTTGAGGATCTAAACCCATTTCATCTTCACAAGACAATCGAAATAAAAGAGATGCATTTTCTCACTGACATGGGATCCAGTGAGAAGGAAAATTGTCTCTACATCTCTGCCCCAGTGGATAAATGCATCTGGAAGTTTACAAGACAAACAGATGACGAACACAAAATCGTCAAATGGCTGACAACAGATTTTCAGCCAATGACTCTGTCAGTGTCCACTGATGGTCAGTTATTGGTAGTCAATGAGTCATCCTCCATTCTGATGATCTACGGATCAGACGCAGAACTTATTCGTTCCATTCAGTTACCAAGAGAAATCGAGGAACCAATTCATGCAGTGGAAACATCCGTAGGGAATTTCATCATCCTTCATAGGCGGATAAAAAGGGAAGAGAGAGAGACAAGGTCAAGCGTCATAAAGTCATTCGAAAAGAAGGAGTCGCATGAAGATGAGGTAGAGGAGGAAAAAGAAGAAAAGGAGTGGATGGATGTTTATAGGTGGGGTATATGTGAATTGACCGGAGATGGGCAGATGGTCATCCGTCGTTTTATTCCTTCAAATGCAACACAAGAGTTGACTGAGCCAAATTATCTCTTACTCGATGCAGACGATCAATTGATTGTGGCTTACATGGGAAACTACCGATTTATAATCTTGGATTCCGATCTTAAATGGAATCCAATTCTTTATCCATCAAATGAAGAGGAAGAAACGACGATCAGAAGGCCACGCAGATATAGATTCTGCTACGACCAAGGAAATAAACAAGTGATTGGCGGAGGAATGTCTAACTGGCCTAGAGAAAGAGGAGTCAATATTTACACTTTAAGTCGAAAATGACCTTAGCTTTTTAAAACTTATTCTGACAAACATAATTATATACCTTTTAATCATTCCGATTTATGCGACCTTATAATTCCATTAGTACATTTAACATAATATTCTAGTAATATTTGATTAAAAAGTAGAGATTTTAACCTTTGCGTATTTTCAAAAATTTTGAAACCTTCGAGCTTGAGAGAACTCACAGACATGTGATACGCATGGTATTTGTCGCCAGAATTGGTTGCTTTAGCTTTTTTCGACAACCATGTAAGTTCTGCTACAAAGAGGCTAATGATTACAGCGATGCAAAATGATGATGACACTGAACAGGGTCACACTAAACGAATCAGTGTTGACCTGGACACATTCATTGAAAAAAATCTTGAGGACTTTATATCTGCGAAGTCACGGACTCTGTTTGAATTAATGAAACTTCCAGATACATTTCTCACTGTAGATCCTGACCTGTGGAAAGATAGAGAGGACTACCAGAAGGCTGTAGAGTCAGTACATGCCATTAAAGTTGTTAACGACCATGCAGAACGCAGCATGGCACTCATCCAGGAATTCAGTGGCCTAATGACTCAAGATGAATTACAGCTTCAGTATTTGCTGCAAGTTGTTCAACAGCACCGTCAGGCTTATCCACACACCAAGAAAGAGACACTCTCTGCCTCTACCAAAATAAACTGAGAAAGTTGCATTGAACGTTGTATTGAACATTTCTAATTTTGTGACGTTTAAAAATTTTTTCATTGCATTTTGGGATTGTAACCCATCAAGTTTTTCTAATGTAGAGTCGTCATGACTATTTAATTTGTCTGTAATTGTCAAAAAAGTGAAACACGTCTGGTTTACCGAAACAGCTCTTGTATGTTTTCATTTGTCAAAAATCGCTCTTTTTATAAACTGTGTGGTCATTGAGCTACCTCTAAATATTAATATATCAAGTTCACATTTTTTCTGTAATAATTTGAGACCAGTTGGAATTGTTCTGGAGGGTAGGATCATAAAAAGGAAGCGATTTATTTGTTCCCTACTATAGGCACAACCCTAAGCCCCACAAAGGTCAACTCAGTCTTCTACTCCCTACAGAGCAGTAGTAAAATGAGCAGCAATTTCACTGCGCATGTAACCTTGGGTTCGGCGGAAAGACCTGCACCTACCGCCGATGTATGGCATTGCAACCTAAGGGCTGATGGCTTAACACCGGGATCAGCACCGGGCCCGACGCTCGAAAAACGATTATGGACAAAACCTATACCTTTACCTAGTTGTTGTTGTCGTTTTGGTTAAGAGAATTTATGCATTCTATTGCGAAGATGGTGTTGATGATTACGAAGAGGGTGAATAAGCAGGGTGAGAATTATCGGGGGTTGGGGGTTCAGCCTCCTAATCTTTCGTAGGACTCCCACAGTTAAGTCTTCCTTGCACACCTCAGGGGTCGTTTCCAACCCCCTTAGTTGTGCTGGTGTGATTTATGATTTGGCAAATTATTTGATTCTAAATCTCTGATAAAGTGAAGAAATGTCCCTGTTGTACCATGTTTGCAATTATTAATTTTCGCATCAAAGGAATTAATTGTGATTCTTGTTTGACTTGCATAACTAACTGCTAGAGTTACTGCGTTGAAATCTGCTGCTTTCAAATTTTGCTGACAACAGTTTGCAAAATAGGAATAAAATATTCAAAACCACATGGATCAGAGTCTAACCCCTAGTCTTTTTTCTACAATGTTCACACTGGGAATAAGTGTCGGAGTACATGACACTCGTTGTCTGCTGCTGCCTGAAAGAGGCATGCATCAGCAGTTTTCGCCAACTGGTTGGCAGTAAAATTGGATACTGCTATAAATCATCCTCGATTCTTTCGATTTGTCAAGCGCTCAACTTAACGAATTCTCATTGACGTCAATTGTCACAGTCATTCGTCTGTCCCCTGTCAGCATGCCCACATGGAGCGGAGCCCAGATTCCCATATTGAACCCGTATAGAGCCCATAATTTAGGGTGGTTCACAGATACATGGTAAAAAATAAAGTTCAAGCTAGAAACCAGGACACCCTCTCAGTTTTTTAGACCTATCAATAGTATTATTGACACAAAATTTCAGCTTCTTATTCCAGCTGGAAGACGGAGCTCACGGACTCTGTTACTTTGTCATATACCGATAAATAGACATTAATTGCAGACATGAATGTGTCGAGCATACAAATGCATTTTATTTCTAGATAAAATATTACTGTAATTTGACAACATATTTGATACAAGAACAGTTAGCCAGATGGAACTGTAAAATGTCATTTGGTTTAATGAATTTAAAATGTCCAAAAATGTCAAAAAGCATCGTCAAATCCATGAATATCGAATGTCGATTGTTCTTGTTTTATAATTTCAACACCCGTTACCGTTTTTGACTCTAGAAACTGCAAGGCTTTGCAAGCACTGCATCAACAGCAGACTCAACAAGAGTGAGAACAGCTTTCCTATTTGCCTTGAACACTTGGAGAAGAAAATGATTTTCTTCTTCATCATTGGTGATGAATCGGTAGAATTCATCGAACAACTTCACACCCTCTCAGCCGCGTCATTCACCACTCTCAACTGCTGAATTATCTCTCTACCTTGCTTGTAATCCTCATTTTGGATCCATTTCTCTAGTGGAAGTATAACAAAGGATTCACCAATCTTCAGGTATGACAGTAGTGTCAATGCTCACTGGTTTGTAAAATCACCCAAAATCCCCTCCTTCAGTACCGTAGCATCAGCTCTCACCTCCTTTCACCAAGCTTTGCAGTCATTCTGTCGACAATCCTCACTTTATCTGTTACAGGAAGTTGGTCTGAGAACAGTCCCAGACCTACAGCCTCATCTGAAAGGTACCACAAGTGGTTTTCTAGGACCTTCCTGGCAGCAATGCTGATCTCATAGTCTATAGACTCATATTGTCCTAGAACAATCCAAAGTGACAGATCTTGTTCTGGAGGCATTTTCGCCGACCCAAGACCAGTACAGCGAAAAACTTGTAGTTTGGCGTCGGAATTACTGAAATAGCATGACCGATGAAAACTCAAACTCAAACTAGAAGTTGGACGATTGATGAAAATACTACTGATACTGGAAACTGGATGATCGATGAACACATTAAATAATAAAACTCAAACTAGAAGTTGGATGAGCGATGAAAACAAATAATTTTAGAGCCGATATTGCTGCCGTGTATGAGCGATGAAAACAATTTATACTAAAACAAACTAGAAGTTGGATGGTTGATGAAAATATAGTTCACACTAGAAGCTGGATGATCGTTGAACATATACATGAAACTAGAAGTTGGATGAACGATTATTATTGTATTATTTATCACGTTCACCCATACAGCAAATATGGGATTTCGCAGTACTGGTCTTGGATCGGCGAAAATGCGTTCTGGAGCTCCAGCAGCAAGGGGCCTTTGTCCATGCCTCTGCGTAAACAGGGTACCAAACTTTAAAAAAAAACAATGAATCTGAGTTTCTTCTTGAATACATCAGGTTGATCGCGAAAAATGAAGATTTTGATTGCATATAGTAACTTGGCCATCCAATGTCCATGGTCAATTGACCAAGGGGCTCTCCGATGAATTACTGAAGGCTGACGTCCAAGGACAACCACTGTCAGCTCAATGAGCTCTTGGTAGTTGTCTCTGATCTCTGAATCTGACTTTCTTTCAGCAAACTCCTTGAGAAAACTGACGCTGTTTCATGGGGGTCTTCAGTGCCGGATATGACTTCCAGTCCTCGGAAGTTGACACGTGTCACACCTTCCCAGCAGATTTAAATCTCTTGAAGATTGGGATTTAGGGTGAACAGATGGACTGCAGCACAAGGTGAATACTTTGGCTAAATTCAATTCCTTTTCATAATGACGGCAGGCCAGCTACAGGAGCTCTCAGCCTATATGTCTTCTAGCAGAACACACTCCGTTGAAATGCCCAGTGTTGACAGACATTGTATCAAAACTCAAGGCTTGAACTTTGTCAACTGTGAGTTTTCACAACTTCAGAGGAATATGAACGACCATGAATTCATTGCATCCTGTCCCAAAAGGCCAATTTGGGCACAAAGAGGAGCTTATCAACACCACCACCTGAAACCAGCCCTGGCAGGGTGTCCACATTTCTTGCTCCAAAGATCTTAGGCAGGTTTTCCCAACCCAGTGTAGTATAAGTGGCTAATCTGGTACAAATTCAGATCTTACAGCTTCAGCATGCTGTGTCCTGGCTTTCTTACGCACTCTGTGGATGGTTCAAAGTGGCAGGGCAGAAGGATCACAGCCAAGCTCTGCAGCAATTGTAATGTAAAAATTCAGTTCTGAAGACATGTCCGCCAAAACACAGGAAGTGGGCACCATGACCTTCAACAAGAACTGTACACTTTTTTTATTCCAAGTACCAGTAAGTAAATAAGTATAATAACACAACATAAACTATTTCAAGCTCATCTCCATGACAAACGTTGACCAAGTTATACGGCATCAAGATTTACAGCAAATACTACTATATGGTAATATTTATATGTCATTGAGCACCGTCTTCTAGTTGGAATAGGAAGCTGAAATTTTGTCTCAATAATACTACTGACAGGTCTAAAAAACTGAGAGGGTGTCCTGGCTTCTAGCTTGAACTTTATTTTTGTGGACCACCCTAGCCCATATGGGTTCCATCTAATGCCCCCGGAAATGATGGCACGGTTAGTACAGTATGCGGTAAAATGCATTATATTTTTAAGTATTCATGTATGTCATCAGGTATGTACAACAGACATACCTGAATACATGAGAAATCGATAGCAAGTCGCTAAGCAGTCGATAAGTCTAAGCGACTTAGTCAGTCGATAAGCATGCGACTTAGTTGACTGAGTCGCTAAGTCAGTCGTTAACTCATCAAGTCAGATGCTAACTCCTTAGCGACTGACTCCGGTTACTATATGTAAGCAGATCGTAAATTCAAACGAAGTATATGATTGTCACCATAAAAGCAGCCTTTGAATAATTTACACACATTTAAGGCCTATCTGTTATGCTTATTTCTATATTCGCTTTGATTTATACAACATCATTCAAAACGTCGATGCGCTAATCACAGGTGAGCGACCTGTGCTTACTGATTAAGTTGAAGGGTTGTCGCAAGTTCTCCATGCGCTGGGATTTTAAATTAATAAATTAAAGCCGCCATCCGTCTCATCCGTCTAAGAAAGGATCCCTAATCTAGAGTGCTAGACATTAAAGGGTGCTCAAATGCAAGCAAGCTACTTCGCCTTTGTGTAACGAATATCAGATCATGGTCTCTTAATTAAACAGATATTTGTCTTAACTTTGTGTCTGAAGGCAAAACACTCCATTGCAGCAGAAGAAAAGAACTGTGACTGTGAGTATCGTAGTAATTTGTTACTCTACAAGTTTGTACAACGCTGACCTGAATCCCAAAATGCCAGACGGCCAGGGAATACCCTTACATATAGTACCCGGATTCATTTTGCGGTCAAGATACCTATTCCAAGAGAATTTATTCGCTGATTGGACGCGATTCAAACAAGAAGGCATGATGATATTTTTCTGTTGCAGCAAGATTTTTTCCAAACTTGTAGTGTTCAGAGATACCCCACATCTGTTATGATTTGCTCATGCCCCGTTTCCAGCCGTCCGCTGCTACTGTATGAATCCAGCAACATACGATCGGAACCCAGCAATGCGTTCCTATGGGTCTTCAGAGCTCTACCTGCACCACAACCAGTCATTTGGTCGAACTTGAGCATCTAGCGCATCTTACAGGTTCGGAAGCAGAAACTTTGGCATAGTGCGTCGCCCGACCAAGTTTCTTGGACATACCATTTAGACTGGCCACGTTGACCTGACCTACATTGTAGTTTTGACTCAGTTTCGTACAGAACAATAGAGTAAATTTTACTTTGGTCTAAAAGTCTGATGGACGCTTCGGTCTTAACTGAGTCCGGCAGTTAACTATAGTATTCGATGTGGTTTGAGTCTTGACCTTTTCCTTATCGCTGTCCTTCTCCCTGTCCTTTTCTTATCGCTGTCCTTCTCTTAATATGATTTAATATAATCGATATTAAGTTAACAATAAACAATAAATTACTTTGCAATTGGCAATTAAACTTAAAAGAAACATAGACGTATAAAATATGGAGAAACAGGGAGACTGACAACATAACATAACATAACATAACGAGGGTTTTAAGTGGTTCAGAAGACGTGTAGTCTGTGTTAGAACAACTGCAAATTGATGTCGAATGCTTAATAGCCCAATTTGCCTAGCTTCTTCTTAAAAGCTGTGATAGTGTTCACTGAGACTGTACTATCATCCAAACCATTCAACAGGTCTACAACTCTTGCACTAAAGAATTTCTGCCCTAATGTTCCTTTCGGCCTCTTAAATAATTTATACCTGTACCCCCGAGTTGCCTTGTTTGGTGCTAATTCAAAGAACGTCTCCCGCTGCAGTGCTTCCTTTCCAGTGATAATCTTATAAGCTTCGATTAGATCTCCCCTGCTCCTCCTTCTCTCCAGTGTTGTTAGTCCACACCTTTTCAACCTTTCTTCATAACTCAAATCCTTGTAGCTCCAAATCATTTTGTAGTTCTTCTTTGCACTTTCTCCAGCTTTTCAATGTCCTGTTTCAGGTATGGATTCCATACCTGGATACAATATTCCAACTGCGGCCTAACCAGTGATTTGTATAACCTTATTATTGTATCCTTGTCTCTGGTGACTATCGCCCTTCTTATCATACCTAAAGCAGAGTTAGCCTTTTCTGAAGCTTCAGCACATTGCCTTGAAGGTTTTGCACTCTTGTGCATAATCACTCGCAAGTCCCTTTCTTCCTCACTCACTTTCAATACCTTACCTCCCATTTCATATGAAAACTCGCCGTTTCTCTTCCCCATATTCATCACTGAGCACTTTTCCAGATTAAAGACCATTTGCCAGTCCTGTGACCATCTACACAGTCTCCGTAGATCTTCCCGCAGTATCTCGGCTTCTTCTTCATCATCCACTGCTCTAGACAGTTTTGTGTCATCTGCAAACTTAGAAAGTTTGGACAAAATCCCATCATCTATGTCATTAATAAAAAGTACGAACAGCAGTGGCCCAAGCACTGATCCTTGTGGCACTCCACTTAGCACTGTCGTCCAGCTAGAGTGTTTATCTCCTATGCCCACCTTTTGTCTTCTACCTGATAGCCAGCTTTGAATCCACGTTAGTACTTGCCCTCTAATCCCACTTGCTCGCAACTTTTTGCCCAGCCTTACATGAGGTACTTTGTCAAATGCCTTGGCAAAGTCCAAGTAAATTATATCTACAGGTTTTCCCTCGTTAACCCTCTCATATACCTCCTCAAAGAACTCTAGCAGATTTGGCAAACACGAACGGCCTTTGGTAAATCCATGTTGACTGCCATTTATGATATCATGCTTATTCAAATGTTCAACTATATTATTCTTAATAATTCTATCCATCACCTTGCACACCACACTGTTTAAACTGACTGGTCTGTAGTTCCCTGGTTCGCTTCGACTTCCCTTTTTAAACATGAGTGCATCCCTCCATTGGAGTCCATTCCCGTGGTACTTCTCCAGTCTGCATTGATTGATTGAACATCTGGGCTAATACCTCTCCAATTTCTTCTCGCACTTCCTGTAAAAACTTTGGATGGAGTTCATCTATGCCTGGACTTTTGTCGGTTTTTAGCCTTTTCAGTTGTTCCACCACATTTTCCTTAGTAAACATTCCCTGCGTTAATCCCTCTTCACCACAGTCTGTTTGCTTAGGCTCTGGGATATACAATTTCCTAATTCTTCTAAAGTAAACACTGAGCTGAAATATTTATTGAGTACTTCAGCTGCTTCCACATCATCCACAATAGCTTCTCCCTTTCCATCTTCCCTTTTCAATGGCCCTATCATGTCTTTCCTTCTCTGCCTACTTCTGGCATAGTTGTAAAAACTCTGACTATCCTCCTTTCTTCTTCTCAGTCTTCTGCTGTTGAGCAGGTTCGTGACAAGGACGACCTCGTGTTCCCCTCCGACCTCCTCCATTCTGTTCTGTCCTGCGCCCTCCTCTTGGTGTGTCCGTATGTATCACCATCCTCCTTTACATTCCTCGATAACTTCTGCTCAATGCTTTTTATTGCTTTTTTGTTTGCATTATTGCAGGTATTTCTTTTATTCACGCACTTGTTTCTTAAATTCTCAAGTCTGGCAACACTCTCATGATCAAAATTCAGTCCATTCTTTGTTTCTTTCTTCAACTTCTGAAAATTCTTCCATGCTTTGTTCTTTGCCCTTCTTTTTCTCTGAACCTCTCGTGTTACCCAAGGCCTCCTCTTATTGGTTCTTTTGTGCTTCGGTATGTTTTCTTCAAGCACAGTGGTAAAAGATATCATAGGGTAAAATGAATCTCCGTTGGCATTGATGACAATCTCATTGTCTTTGACGCTGTTGTAAACGTGAACAGATTTCGAAGCAAACTTTTTATGTCTAGAAGAAACAAACAGCTTAATCAAATCTAATCGAATCTAAACGACAACAATTCTAACTAATCCAGCACAGTTAATAGAAAATCTGTTCTACACTTGTATAACCTGACTTGATTTTAATAGATCAAAATGTACTTGGCAAGTCTATTCCAATGCAGTCTTTAGTCAAATTGGCACATGCATATATATATGCTTCATACAATTATGCAAAACACATTCACATATTTTTATTATATACATTAAGATAGGCCCCTTCGTACATACTAATTTTGGACAATTCGGCGCGAGAGTATTCAGAGCGGACAATTCGGTGCAAGACAATTCGGCACTGGGAATATTCGGCGCAGGAACAATTGGGCGCAGCGACATTTCGGCGTAGGGACATACACTATCATACATGGTTTCAATGCAGCTTAATAAGACGAGGCTATCACGTACAGTTATCAACGTGCAAAACGAAGACAACCGCTGGTTCGAAAACGCTATTCGGTTGGGAACTACACGCATCGCTCAACTCTCAAGCCCACGTCAACGAGCTGGACTTTAACGGAATCGCCGTCCCAGTGAAAGTGACGGATGTTAGCCGTTTCAAGCGCAAAAATCGGCCATAAGTGAAGTACTTGTAACAGGAATAAGCCACTTCGTAGACTAAATAACTATTTTGGAAATAAACTCTGACAAACAGTGTTACCTTCTTAAACTATTTTCAACTAAAATAAAACAGTTTAGCAGTAACTAAAGTTGGCAACTGATATTGTAAATAAGTTAACTACTGTAAACTAAAAATATCTTGTTAAACTTTTTATAACTTTTAAACAAGTTTTTATGATAAATATTTTCACATTAAGTGAGCTGTTATAATGTGGAGCATCAATGACAATTTCACAATTGCCTAATGTAAGCTTAGAGCATCAATGACAATTTCACAATTCCCTCGATGCAACAACCCATCTTGGACCAAGTGATCGACGGCAGACTCTTAAAGGCAGTTTTTCGGAAACCCTGCCACGTCCTTCGCACTTTATTTCCAAATATTGTACCTAAGACCCATGGCCTACACCTAAGACCCCATGATTTTGAACTTCCATACGAGGAAAATCACTACATTATACCTAGGGTTTTGTACCGACATGTTCCAGGAACTAAAATAATAGTATTCTACCTTTGGCTTTCATTTCGTAATCTACACTAATGCTTTTTGTAACTCTTTCTGTAAGAAGTTGCGTTTTGTCAACTTTAATTCATAATAAATGAAATTATATATACACTATGTGATACGCACTAGTCTACTCATAAAGATTAGTAAACACCAATGTTGTTACTTACACTGCGCCTGACCACATATTCTATGCAGAGACAACACCAGTGTGAATAAATAAGTAAACGTGGCTTTGAACTGTTGACAGTGTTCACTGCAGAAGATAGTTACACAGTTGCTGATTTTGTTAGTTACACCTTTCAGTTAATAACTAAACAGTACTAGTTAAACTTTGGTTTTAGCTAAGCTATATTTCTACAGTTAAACTTCATCCTTAGCTAAAAAAATTAAGTTTAACTAAAAGTTATCAACTTTTTAGTTAACTTTTGCCTATCGCTGCTGGGATGACAAATGCTCTGTACAGTTTTATTTTGTTCTTGTTGATATGCTGCTCATTTTCCACAACCTACTCTGTTTGGCAAAAATCGCTACGCCAGGCCAACCCTGCGTTTTATATCCTTTGTACATTGACCATCTTCCGTTATTAATCCTCCCAGATACATACACTTTGTGATTTGCTTCAGCTCCTCTCCAACCAGTCGCACTTTCAGCTCTTTATGTTGTTTCCGAAAGTCATCGTCTTGGTTTTTTCCTCATTTAATCTGAGTCCTAGCGTCTACTACTGTCCTGTATAATGTCCGTCGGCTTTTGCAGTTGGTATGGCGACTCCACAACCAAGTCAATGTCATCAGATTGTTAAAGTATTTGGTGTCACTTCAGTTTCAACAGAATTCACTGCGCAGGTCATGACGACCTCCAGAAGCAAACTGAACAGGTTTGGTGACAGGCCGCATTGTTACCTTACGCCCACTGTGTTTTTCAATCAATCAATTTATTGAATCGAATGCAGACAAAAATTATTTCAATCAACTAGCTATTTAGATAACATCAAGTATCTTAAGAATTAAGATAATAATGATAATTATACAAATTATAATATAGAATATATTTTTATTTCTAGGATCATAGCAATGCAGTCAGAAGTCACAAGGATTGCTAGAAACGTTGAGACACAATAATAGACGATTCCCGAGGAGAAGAAGCTGTAATAGCTTATCGAGACATCCCCGGTCATTAGTATTAACATGTAGAAAACAATCAGCTGGAAGTGACACTCATGTGAAATCTATTCTTATTCTTATTGATAAATAGTCAGTTATAGTGAAAGTAGGGATAATCATTTCCCATGGAGCTAGTATTGGTCAATGAAACATTTTCTGTAACCATTCTTGAAAATACTTAGCGAGCACAGCACACGTAGGTTAGAGTCGACTGAATTCCAAAGTTATGGGCCTTTTACTCGAATGTAGAAACTGCGTACATTAGCATTGCATAATTCGGATCTATAGTTATCTTTATTACGAGTATTGTAATTATGGATACTTGCATTTACAGTAAATTAGGAGCTAAATGTTACAGGCAGGATGCCTCGACAATGTTTGTACATTAATACTGATAATTGAAGACGATAAATGTCGTAGATATTCAAGGATTTTTTTAGTATTAAACAAGTTAGAGCTACTGTATGGGTTAGGTAGTGGGTATCACAAATTATTCTCGTTTGTGTACTATAAGTAATGGCTCTAAGTAGCTTTGATATCCATCCATCCACCTGCCCATTCTGTAGTACAATAGTTCAGATATGGCAGTATGAGAGCATTATAACGAAGCCTAAGGGAGTGGGCCCGTAAGGACCAATTAAGCGTGCGCATAATACCGATTTAGAGACTTTATTAGTTACATGATAAATGTGTGCCCTCCACGAGATATTTTTATCAATGATGACGCCGAGAAATTTTACTCTAGTGACTTGGGCTAATTGACCACCATCGATGCTTAAATGAGGGGTGTTATCTTAAACATAATTATTTTCTTCGCCCTTTATATAATTTGATTCTCTGTTCATTCAAAGAGAGCATATTCGCATGGAACCATTGGAAAATTCTAGATAATTCTAAGTTCATTTCCTTAAAGAGCTCAAGACAATTTTTACTGTAGATAAAAGCCGAGGTATCGTCGGCAAACAATACTAGATCAGGTGAAGGTGAGCATTTTATTATGTCGTTTATATAGATTAGAAATAGAAGTGGGCTAACTAAAAATTCTCTTTACCCAAACGTGATTAGGTTTAAGAAATAGAGAATTTGTTTATAAAAGAGTGCTCGGATTGTCATATACCCTATTTTCTTAAACATCACTTCCATGCTAAACCGAATTTCATAATACGTAAATTTTCTTGTTTAGATTTTATAATCATAATACGTAAATTTTCTTGTTTAGATTTTATAAGGTCCGCAAAGGTTCACCAGTCACTCTGGTACAGAGTAAAGCAGGGAGGCGACCTGACCGACGACTCTGATGAGCGTAGACTCGGATCCGACCTGGGCTGGTGAACCAAAGTCCTCCGTGCCCACCTTCTCGTGGTGCGGACCGTTAGTACCCTTCCTAGGAAGTACTCTTCCTAGGAGGGGGAACGAACGGGCACGGCAGGCAAAACCAGGGGAAGGCAATGGCAAACCACCCCTGTTAATCATGCCAAGAAAATCGTCATGCCACACACCAAACCACGCCGATGGTCGCGGATGGAGGGACTCCCAGGCCGGAGCGCTGAGGTGGGACTCCCAGGCCAAAGCGCGACTCAAGGGCTACTGGGAGAAGTAGCAAGACGGCAACGGAGACTGTGTGGCATGACGATCGCTAGGGCTCCTAGAGCCGACGGCACAAACAAAGAGATTTTATAAATACATATTCAATGAAGAAAGCAGTTTGCAACATTCTAATTAACGATATTTTATAGCTTAAGCCCACATTTTTCATTTTATGCCAATTCCATTAAAAGTGATCATTAAGGCTAATTCAAAGGAAAATGTGCTATTAGTTGTAACATCAGGGCTGTAGTCGAGGGTGCACGCGGGGGAAACAGCGTGTACTCACCTCTACAGACCGTATGCTCTCCTCTAATCAGTTTCGGAAAACTAACCGGTAGCGTGTACTAAGCTCACATTTGACCAATACAGCCTTGTATAACATCAAATCAATGGAATTATTCTAGCACGCGTTGTCCTCCACCGAGTTGAGTTGCGCCGAATTGCACCGAACGAAGCCAGATGCATTGCGGGGCGGTTGGCTTCCATGGTGGGGAGGGGTGAGTGGTTTAGGGCTGGTGGTGGAGGGCGGTGGTAAAACAGACACGGAAACACCCTTATCGTGAAACGAATTATCAACAGTAATACCATTAAGCAATTTCGTCAAAATCTCAGACAATCGGATTTCACCATTGCACTTCAACAATGCAATGCGCATGACTCTAACGCAGCCTATGAATCCTTCCTCACCAAATATAAGCAGCTGGGCATATAATTCAGCATTTCCCATGCGTAATGTCACCACTACCAAGTACAATTCCCCCACTAATCCCTGGATGACCGATGGTTTATTAATCTGTTGCAAAAAGGAAAACAAACTTTATAAGAAATATATAAAAACTCCTAATGAAAACAATAAAGCCAAATTTATCTTACACAGGAACTCCTTTAAGAAGATTATGACTAAAGCCAAACAGGACTACTATGCTAGCCAATCTGCTAGATACAATCACGATCTGAAAAAACCTGACAAATGATTAAATTCCTCATCAGTGATGGCACCCAAGATGCCTCAGAGTCGCCCTGGTTCCGACCTCACGCGAAGACAATCTTCGCAAACTGATCGCCGATGCAGCCTATTTGCCACCACGCATCTTCAACGATCATCTCATAACACGAAGACCAAGCTCAAGCTGGACAGGCCCCTATATATGTCGACCAGGCCTTCATAGACTTGTCCAAAGTTCTGGTGTATGACTTCTGGTTCAATGATATAAGGACACAGTACGGCGAAAAGGCTCCACTGTTTTACACCAACAACGACAGCCAGTAATTCCAGGTGAAGACTCCGAACGCCTTCGCCGTTATGCTGGCCAAAAAACACCCATACGACTTTAGCGAATATTATCACGGAGTAGAGAACAAAAAAGTTGTTAGAAATTTCAAAGACGAGTGTAATGGCGTCCCAATCGTCTAGTTCGTTGGATTGAGCTCGAAGATGCATTGTTTTGGATCTGAAAGTTGGGTGGTTCAGAGATTAAAAAAGCAAAGGCCTTCAGAGAGCAGTTGTGAAGAAGAATCTACGCCACGAGTCATACAAGGAATGTCTGTTCGAACGAGAAGAGATGCGACGCACGCAAGTCGCAATTCGAAGCCACGACCATCAGGTAAGTGTGTACGAGCAGAATAAGGTCATTTTCTTTCCACTAGACACAAAAAGTGAATATTACCAAAAGGGATAACAATGTTGGCTCTACAAAATCAACGTGGATCTTGGCGAATATCTGGACGATCTCATCGGTGGTTAAGTATTCTATCGGGCGGTAGCTCAATAAAAATAGGCATCAAAAGCAACTCCTCACGCAGATACCTGGAGCAGGACCATATAGTACAACGCCGGCTGGCCAGCCTGCCGGACAACATTCGAAATAGTATGGATGGTGTGCGACCAGTTAGAGTATATGCACGTCTACTACCACCCTCAAGTACCGGACGAGAACGTCGTACCCGACAATAGGCTCATCCCGACCACAAACACGACGTGAAGAGAGGTCTTTTGTCCTGCCTTAGTAGCCTCAATCACATCAACCGACATCATGCCGGGCAGACGCGTCGGTTCATCGTTTATTGCAGCCACAACGTCAGGCAACCGTCTCAGCCATTCGACTGACCGTTCTGAGGACCGTCTTGCAGCGAGGAGCAACTCCTGAGTAAACTGGGTTCCGAAGAGTCGCTCAGCCAGTGTCCGGTTGAAGGCTCAACGAAACTCTATTGGCGATGGTCACCAGCCTGTCCGTATCTCACACGCACATCGTGCTTCGCCAGTGACAATGTAATAATACCAATAAATTCGCGCCCAGGGTCGACCTGGAGGAGTCGAGGCCAAGTTAGTGGGCCCCGCTTGTAGATACAGGTTAAAGCGGCGGGGACTTCAGCCGCACTTTCATCGATCAACGGTTCAGCTTCTTCGTAACGTGAAGCGAGATTAACAACAGTGAGAGCATATGCATAATTCTTGCGGCCTACCTTATCGTGAGGCAGATACAGGAGATTTGCCTGGTGCACGGCGTTAGGTCGATTTTTGTCGAGCTTTGAACGCGGTATAGGACGAGCCACGGGTAGGTAAATCTGCCAAGTATTTTAGTAATGTAAAACAGGCATGCCATAAATTGAAATTTCATTTGCGCCGACACCTATTCCCTACCTCGACTTCGTTGACATAATGGCTGATACGAGACGAGCATCCCTCTTCTCTTAGTCTGGAGTTTAATCGGCGAGTCCGATCTTCGACGCGGTCGCAACGAGGATCTCATCTGCTTGGTTACTCTCCTGGGTGTCTTTATGCACCGCGTAAGCCACGCCGCGGATGAGTAACGCACGGTCGAGCTGGTTAACACCGTGATAGCGCTATGACAGCCGTTTTTCGAGCTTTGTCTTCATAACTCTTGCAGGTACTCTGGCATCCGTGATTCCAGTAAAGAAAAATGTCTTCATGTGAACGGCCGCAACATAACAAACTTCAGCCACCCTTGCAAATTCTTCAAGCGACTGTTTCACTGCATCCTTGCTTATACGCGTTGCCCGCACAAAAACGTGAACCTCGTTCGACAGCTTTTCATTTATTTCCTTACATAAATTCTCAGAAAATAATGGAAGTGCCTCTCGAAAAATTGTCAAAAAAGATATACAAGCCATGGCTTCAGTGTTTTTATCAAATTAACTTAGATTTTAAAACATTGATTATGAACAAAGAACGCGACACAAGATCCCTCGGATAAACAAACGCCTGCGTTCCATGTAATGAATATTATTGAGATACGGCACGTGGTGTGTTTCTCTAAGCATTAGCCACGCCCATGACTTCCCGACCTTAGGGTTTGGAAACATGCGGCCGGGACTTTGCATTTTTACGTGTTAAGGCACTCTCTTCGCGGTGCTATTTTTGACCCCTGCAAGAGATTAAATTATGTGGAGGGAGCTGTGAACCTAAAGTGACCTGGCCGTGATATGACTTCCGGTGATTCTCTTTTACAAAAAAAGGGTAATGATGGGTACGGCGGCAACCAAGCGTTTAGAATATGGCTTAGAGGCCGTGATATAGCTTGCGGTGCCTCTCTCGTAGAAAACGGGGTGACGGGTTGTCGTGGTCTACGCGGGTGCATGCATCAAGGGAAGAAAACCGACGTGTCAACAAGCTTGTTTACAACGCACGGAAAATTCTGCAGCAAGCTGTCAACATTAATTCGGTGCATGCAACAAGGATATACGTGTTCAGTAGGACTTTCCAGGGAAAAGTACAGTGACGTCACAGAACGTTCTGGAATCCGGGAGAACTCTATATAAGATAGACCTGATGTACATTGGGGGCCTTTTGACGAAGATTTGTAAACGTTGAAACATTGATCGTATGACGTTCAATCGAGACCAGCCAACCTGTGTGCTGTCTACGATTGTGATATTTGATAGACGAGTTGACTTACTTTACACTTAATCGACTTTATTTTTAATTAAAGATCTTTTAATAGTTCCTTCGTTGGTTCGTCGTTGCGATCGAAGGAGTCGACCGCGACATTATTGGTGGCAGCGGTGGGATCATCGGTGTTGGATCCGGTGAAGAAGACGCGAGCCGACGGAGGAAGGAGTCAACCCGGAGGATCAAGAGACGGTCTGTTCCAGACAGCGAGCGGATCGAGACGCCTTTCTACCGTGGGAGACGGGTGAATCGGCATACGACAGTCGGACGGACGAAGTGCGTCGTTCGGCTGAGACAGCAGAAGACAGCAGTCAACATACGGGTAAGATCCTAGGTGTTGTCGTGGCTGAGAAGGAGAAAAGAGAGTGGAGTTGCAGCCGAGTGGGAGGCAGCCATTATTTCTCTTTCAATATCTGCTGATTATTTCTTTGAAATTTGATCCATTGTTGTGATCGAGGCCAGACTTGCGTGAGCTTGTATAGTTTTTGCGTACTTGGCGAGTATACTTCTTTGGATACTGCATAGTTGCACTTTGGGTTGTGGAATTTTCCTTTTGTGTGGCGGGTTTGCCGCGTGGTGTCTGTTTTTTTTGTTGATTGTTGTTGACTGACTGTTTGTAAAAATGGAAGCGTTGACAACAGAGATGCAAGCGAATATTCGCAAAATGTCGTCTGAGCGCCTTAGGGTGTATCTTATGAAGGCAGGAAGAGACGAAGATGATGTTATGTCATGGGATCGAAATCAATTAATGGAAGAATGGGCCATGGAGATTGGAAAAGAGGAAGAGGAATTTAAGGGTAGTCCAATATCTCCAACAGGAGTGGATTACGAGCTGCAGAAGCGCCGTCTGGAGTTCGAAATCCGTAAATATGAAGAACAAAGGGAGGACCGGAAGAAGAAGGAAGAAAGAGAAAGGGAGGAACGGAAGGAGAAGGAAGAAAGGGAGGAAAAGAGGAGAGAGGAAGAAAAGAAGGAACGGAAAGAGAAAGAAGAAAGAGAAAAGAAGGAACGGAAAGAGAAAGAAGAAAGGGAGAGGAAGGAAAAGCAGGAAGAACGAAATGTTAGAGATTCTTTAGCAAGTCGTACTAAGCGTTATAGTGATGCCCTCAAGAATATTCTTTGGAAATTTCCTTCCGACCCTATAGAAATTCCAGGTTTCTTTGATCACTTGGATGGTTTGTTTAATGTGTATGAGGTGGATGAAGATGTTAGAGCAAAATTATTGCTAGCCATTTTAAGTGAAAGAGCTAAGGCATTAACCATGCGCCTTACTGAGGCACAGCTCCATGACTACAAATTCCTGAAGGAGTTTTTGCTAAGGGAGTTTAAGATAAGCCCTTCAAATCTTAGAGCCCGATTTTGGTCGTTGCACAAAGCATCGGACGAATCATTTACGATCTATTCATCCAAATTGCGTGTGGCTCTTATGTATTATTTGAAAAGTAGAAAGATACTGATGAGTTTGATAAACTTGTAAGTTTATTGGTTGCGGATCGGCTTAAGGAGTCCTTGTCGAAGGCTTGTTTAGATTATATCTTGGCCCAAGAAAAAGAGGAGTGGTTGAGCTGTGAAGACATAGCTAATGCGGCTGACATTTATGTAGCGTCGCATGATGGTGGGAATGACTTAGTATGCCGTAGTCATCCGACACCGAAGTATAACAATTGGACGAGAGGTCAACCACATGTTCAAGTCAATAACCAGACAGCTCAACCCAAGTCTCCCAAACCGGAATTAAGGGGTGAAGCCAAGATAGGTGCGAGGGTGTCTCAGGAGGAGGCCAAGGTAAAGGGTCTCTGTTTCCTATGTCATCAGAAGGGTCATATGGCAAGGGAGTGCCAGACCAAACCAAGTTCTAAAAAGGTGAGTACTTGTATATTTGGGAACCCAACTGAAGAAGTGATCGACTTAGTTGTTGAGAAGGTCAACGTGTTGCATGAGATACCTGAACAGGTAAAGCAAGGGAATTTATTGGATAATTCTAAACCAATAGGGTTGGAAACTGCTGTAAGGGTATACGAGAATAGTATTGATGGATTACACGAGAGGTCGTATATCAATGTACAGATTGAAGATCTCCCTTCTCAGCCAGCATTATCTGATTCAGGAGCAGAAATTTGTTGTATTGATAAGAAATTAATTGAGTCACTAAACTTACCCGTGATTAAACGGATTAATATAATTGGTTTTCATGGAGAAGGATGTAAGGCAGATGTAGTATACCTACAAATGAAATTAGCTAATTCAATGGAAGGAACGACAAACATTGCGCCATCTTTGTGCGTCATGTTCGCTGCAGTCCCTGAACTAAATGAACGGGTTATTCTGACACCCCATGTTGTGGACCTATTAAGGGATAGTTCGCAATATGTAGTGATGGTAGCTGGCGTAGATCGATGTGTTCAAATAAATAAAGGGGCAGAAGAAGATAACTTAGAAGTTAATATCGAGAAAAGTAACAGCAACGAATCCTTGCCGTCAGAAGTGAATGAATATTCTCAGGAGCAACTAGTTGATGATTCAGATAATTTTCTTGATGTTGAGTCAACAGAGTTCAAGTCTGATGAGGGAGTAGCGAATAATGATACTTTATTGCGTGAGCAACAGAATTGTCACAATCTTATATCTTGCTGGCAACAAGCGAGACAGAATAAAAATAATTTCTTTATAGATAATAACCTCCTGTACCACAAAGGGGAAATTATGGGACATAAGGTTAATCAATTATGTTTACCGGAAGATAGAATCGAGGTTGTCTTGCGAGTAGCACACGATGCCCCATGTGCTGGGCACATGGCTTTTAAGGCAACGAGAGCCAGGATCAAATTAAACTTTTGGTTTCCAAGAATGGATGAGAGGATTCGCGAATATTGTGCGTCTTGTCAAATTTGTCAACTAAGAACTCCAGTTAAAGTGGCAGATCGAGTCCCGATCACTCCTATTCCGAGGGCGGATGAACTCTGTTTTAACCATCTAAATATGGATTGTATTGGCCCTATGGTAGTGACTGGAGAATCCAACAAATCGAAACCCCAGTACAATTATGCTTTGGTTCTGGTGGACAAATTTTCTCGTTGGCCGATGGCGTATCCTCTTAGATCGCTGAATGCAAATGGAGTTTGTGAAGCTCTGTTGCAAGTTTTTACAACTTTTCCTATTCCAAGGATCATCAGTTCTGATTGTGGTACCAACTTTACCAGTCGTTTGACGAAAGAATTCTTGCGGCGAATGGGTTGTAGTCCCAGATTTAATACCCCTGGACATCCTGAGGCAGCTGGATTGGTTGAAAGATGCAACCAAAGCTTGAAAACCATGATCTTTAAGCTTGCTCAATCTGATCCTCGTGGATGGCACCAATTGTTACCGTTTGTTCTGTGGAGCCTTAGAGAAAAACCTTCAGGCACGACTCATATTTCGCCATTCACTATGGTTTATGGAACTCTTCCTCGGGGTCCACTTAGTGTGTTGAAGGAATCGTGGGCTGGCGAACGAAAAGTACCTCTTAACTTAGGTAAATCACCCGAAGAGTATCTCCAATCACTGAAGGAAAACCTCGAATTCGCGAAAGTTTATGCAGATTACTATAGTGATATAGAAACCAAGCGGTATGCAGATTATTATAACTTGCGTAGTACTGACAGAAAATACGAAGTTGGAGATAAAGTAGCAGTATTAGCACCAGATTTTGGTAGTTCTAAATTTTATAGTCGATGGCAAGGACCTGCTACCGTAGTCAAGGTTAAATCCCCATATTCTTATATAGTAGAAATAGAGGGAAAACAAAGACATTTACACGCAAATAAGATCAAGCGATACCATGAACGACTCGAACAAGCGATGATCAATAGCTGTTCAGTAATTGTTGATCAAGATGAAGAATTTGGTATAGTAGAGGTTGTAGATCAGGAAGAACGTGAACAAATAAGCCCGAGTAAGCGAATTGATCCTCTGATTATAGCGCATCTTTCGCAAGAGGAACAGAAGCAACTTTTTGAAGTTTTGGATCGGCACACGGCAGTATTTGTGGATAAACCTGGGTATTGTCCAGTATTAGAACATGAAATTAAGATAACTCATGATTTCACTCCTAAGCGTTTAAGGGCATATAAAGTACCTGAGCTACTTAAACCTGAAGTACAACGCCAGATAGAAGAAATGTTGGCATTAGACATCATTCGACCATCGAAAAGTGAAATGGCCAGTCCGGTAGTTTGCGTTTTAAAGGGACCCAAAGGTCAAAATGGCGTTCGATTGGCAATTGATTATCGCCATGTTAACAAATATTCTCTAGGTGATTGTTACCCGACCCCAGACATTGCTGACGTCTTACAAAAGGTGGGATGGGCAAAGTTTATTAGTGTTTTCGACGCGAAATCGGGGTATTGGCAAATTCCAGTTCGGAAAGAACATCGATGGCTTACGGCATTCGTATGTGATGCAGGACTTTTTGAGTTCACAAGAATGCCGTTTGGACTCAAGTCCGCTAGCAATACCTTTATTCGTGCTATGACCCAAGTTTTACATCCAGTGCGAAGTTTTACCGAACCATTCGTCGATGATATGGCAGTGGTTTCAATGAATTGGAATGACCATTTAGAACATCTAGAGAAATTCTTGCAAACTATTGAGGAAGCAGGACTCACTTTGAATTTAAGAAAATGTAATTTTGCACAAAACAAAATAAAGTTTGTTGGCCATATAGTAGGGTCAGGTTGTATTGAACCTGATCCAGGTAAGATCGCTACGATCAATGATATCCATCCTCCAACAACAAAGAAAGAAGTTAGAAAGGTTATGGGTTTTTTCAGTTACTTTCGAAATTTTATACCTGCTTTAGCTGAAAAAGCACGGATAATAACTGATTTGACACGAGATAACATACCTACGAAGGTGCCTTGGGAGCAAAAGCATCAAGAAGCACTAGATAAGTTAAAGGATGATCTCAGTAAAGCTACACAGTTGCATACCATTGATTTCACTAAGGAATTTGGTTTAAGTGTTGACGCAAGTGCCACCGCGGTCGGGTGTTGCTTGTTTCAGTGGACCGAAGAAGGTCAAGAAAAACCAATTGCTTTTGCTAGCCTTAAACTTACAGATACACAGATGCATTGGTCTACAATTGAGAGAGAGGCTTTCGCAGTAATTTGGGCACTTAAACGATTCAAGTCATGGATATTCTTATCAAAGATAATCATTTATTCAGATCATAATCCTTTGTCTTATCTCACAGATGCAAGCCCTAAGAGTGCGAAACTGACTCGTTGGGCGTTAGCATTGCAAGAGTTTAACGTGGACTTTCGATATCGTCCTGGACGTCAGAACACGGTGGCTGATTTCCTCTCTCGGTTGTGACTCGGATGGTGAAGGGGGGAAATGGCCCGACACACAAGGATCGAGCCCGCAAATTGTATAGATAAATTGACTAACTGATGTGTTTTGTTTTGTTTGTATATGCTGTGTCGAGATGGAGTCTGGAGGCCCGGCTTGATCGTGATGACCCGTTCGGGATGGTGCTGAAGACGTGTCATCATCTGAGGGCGGAGGGAATGTCGTGGTCTACGCGGGTGCATGCATCAAGGGAAGAAAACCGACGTGTCAACAAGCTTGTTTACAACGCACGGAAAATTCTGCAGCAAGCTGTCAACATTAATTCGGTGCATGCAACAAGGATATACGTGTTCAGTAGGACTTTCCAGGGAAAAGTACAGTGACGTCACAGAACGTTCTGGAATCCGGGAGAACTCTATATAAGATAGACCTGATGTACATTGGGGGCCTTTTGACGAAGATTTGTAAACGTTGAAACATTGATCGTATGACGTTCAATCGAGACCAGCCAACCTGTGTGCTGTCTACGATTGTGATATTTGATAGACGAGTTGACTTACTTTACACTTAATCGACTTTATTTTTAATTAAAGATCTTTTAATAGTTCCTTCGTTGGTTCGTCGTTGCGATCGAAGGAGTCGACCGCGACACGGGTGAAGTCAAACCTCTCGAGTGTGGTTTACAGGCCGTGATTGGCTAGTGACGCCTCTATTATGCAGAAACGGGGTGACGGGTGAAGTCAAGCCGGTATGTAGGTCGACCGGGGAACGAATGGAAGTAGTGCGGTGGAAAGCCAAGAGTGTGGCCTGGGTCTTCTATAGCGCCGGGCTTCTGTAGCGCCTGAAGTCAAACCCTTTTTGACATACTACTCTGCAGGTCCTGCTTTTACCAGTTCCGTCGATCAAGTATGCCCCAAAATGGATCATTCGACGCCACTACAACACATGTCCATTCATTTATTTGGACTTGCATTGACTATTGCATATGCTATGAAGTTTCTATTAGTCACCAGAGCTTGCTGATTATACGCATGATGGATCTATTTAACGAGAATTTGAAATAGGTGTGTCTTTGTCGACGTTGTTTAAGAATTAGCAAATGTTGTATTACCAATTGAAATAAATTTTCCGTTTGTTAACCTTTTCTCTGATTTAATGATGTCTGATTATGTGTTCGTAAATTAGTTTTGATACAGATAGACTAGGGTGACCATTTATTGGCCTTCAAAAACCGGGACACTTTTTGTAACGCTCCTTTCGGCACCACTTATCGGCTGGGCAAAAGAAAACAATTGATTAATACAAATGAGAACCTGCATACTAGCTATACGGTATCTTAATATTATCTATCTATATTACTTTTATTCTTAGATTACCATGTTTCACATGTATGCATTTGAAACGTGGAACGTGAGGAAGTAAGAAATTGATAGAATCAGATAGATAGATAGATGAGAGACTGAAGGAGTAGACTGAGATAGAGTAGGCTATTATAAAGTACAGTAGTCAGTAGAGTCGAGTAGATAAGAGTAGTAGACTGAATGCCTTTGAGATGTGGGTTAAATTAAGAGCTAAGTGTAGGGTTTCAGTTAGGATTAAGTACCTCTAGGTCCGTTAGGCCGTTACAGTAGAGTAGACTCAGTAGTAGTAGAGTCAGTAGACCCAGGGTGGGAATTGTCGGGGCAGGGGGTTCAACCTGCAGTCTTTCTTAAAACCCCCACAGGCATTCAGTCTTCATTGCGCATCCCAGGGGGTCGTTTCCAACCCTCTCAGTTATGCTGGTGTGATTTAGCATTATTTGATTCTGAGTATCTGACAAAGAGAAGACATATCTGTGGTGTATAATGTATGCATTTTTTAATTTTCCCATAGCGTTTTCTGTACTTTCCGCATTATCTGCACTTCACGCATTTTCAAAAATCATACCCGTCGTACTGAAATGCAATATTACAATTTTCACGTTATGCTTTAATATTTTATATAGCCTTTTAACTAAACTTACTAAAGATATGATAATAAATAACAAACTGTTCTTTCATTACGATTTCGTTTTGGATTACAAACTATTTAGGCCTACTATTAATTATTAGTTCTGTCATTTACAAAGAACTGAGTTTCCAAGAAAGTTGACAATTTCTTTTACTTATCAGAAACCGGGACAATTTTGCTCTTTCACACGAGTCGTCGGGACACCGGGACACACCACATAAAACCGGGACATGTCCCGGGAAACCGGGACGCATGGTCACCCTAAGATGGACGCGTTTAAATTTATGAATTCTGTTAGTCTTATGGCTTTGGAATGACAGTGAGCTTCTTGCTTTTTAGTGCAGCGATGCGGTTGTTTTGATGGATCTGTTACGCCCTTTTGGCCAGGCGGTGTAAGACGAGACTACAATTGCTCTAATCCATTTATTTGGGCGCGCTATCGGAATGGGGAAACGCCTATCGCAATGAACTACACAAGCTGGAATCCGAGTCAACCGGACTGCTACGGAGGCTGGGAAAAATGCGTCGAGATTAGAGCTGTCAACGATTGGAATTTCAATTACATATCTTGCTCTGACAAGTATTGCACACTATGTCAGGCCATCAGAAGCACCTAACATTAAACTTGCCGATCTTGATTAGGCCTACCGTAAGGGGTGTAAATACTACTGGAAGGCTTTCAACAAAACAACATTGATGTTTTTGATGTTGCACGCAAAGAAGAAAATCAGTTTCACTTATTTCGTGTTGTTTAAATCAATTAAAATCATATGTATGGAGTAAGAAAGTGAATCTTCTGGCGCATTTGTACTGATTACAGGGCTTATTGATCTTGAAAGCATTCACGATTAATACGCTATAGCAAAAAGTTGCTAACTTTTAGTTAAACCTAATTTTTTTAGTTAAGGACTACCGGGGGTACGTTTAACTAAAAAGAATAGTTTTGTTAAAGCCATAGTTTAACTAATAATTTTCAGTTTCTAACTTAAAGTTTAACTAACAAAATCGGCAAATACGCAACTATTTGCTGCCATGAACACTGTCAGCAACTCAACACTACGTTTACTTACTTACTTATTACCACGTGTTGCCTCTGCATAGAATACGGCATGTGGTAAGGCGCAGTGCAAATAATGACATTGGTCTTTATCTTTATTATTTTTTATATGAGTTGACTGTAGCAAATATTTGAATTAAAGGCTACACCAGAAAAAGCAAATAGTTTATTAGTCAATACTTGCTTCACTGAGGTAAAACTGAAAGAAGACTCATAATTTTACGATTTAACGATAAAAAAAAATTTCTTTGCCCATATCTCTACCTACATCCTGTATATCATCTATACTTCCGGTCTTGCCTCACTTCTAGCTGAACACGGGGTCCAGGGTCAACTCTATGCTGACGACATCCAGGCATACCTGCACTGTAAACCATCTGATGCGCCCCTGGCACTGCAGTCCATGGCTGAGCTCTTAGGGGCCTTAGAGGCCTGGATGGCTTCCAACCGCCTCAAACTGAATTCCTCTAAAACTAAATTCATCTGGTTGGGTGCATGGCAGCGATTGGCTGGGCTTGACCTGGCCTCGCTCGCTGCTGAATTCCCCTCATTCTCCTTCTCCCCTACTGTGCGCGACCTTGGCGTCATACTCGATCAGGAGCTTACTTTCCTGCCGCAGCTTCGTCGCTTAACCCGCGACTGCTTTTATCAACTGCGCCAGCTCCGTACAATTGCTCGTGCTCTATCTCCATCTGTAATTTCCACCTTGGTCCATGCCTTCATCACAGCCCGGGTAGACTATTGCTCCTCTCTCTATATTGGCCTGCCTGCGGTGCGCTTGGCCTGCCTTGAGCGCGTCATGCGTGCTGCTGCCCGACTCATTGGTCGGCTGTCCAAGTTTGACCACGTGTCTGACTTCATGCTTTATGACCTACATTGGTTACCTGTTGCTCTGCGCATCCAGTATCGGATTGCCTCCTTGGTCTGGCGCTGCCAGTTGGGTCTTGCTCCGACCTATCTTAGGTCCCTCTGCCAACCTGTCAGCGAGACCCGCGGCCGACTACTTCGTTCTGCAGAGAGGGGGGAACTCGCGGTCCCATTTGCTCGTACTGCAACTATGCAAAATCGAGCCTTTCTGGTGGTTGGCCCAGCGGTATGGAATGCCTTACCACTGGCGCTGCGTCTCCTTCCTAAAATCCAATCTGAGTATTTCTATACTGCCTTAAAAACCGCTTTGTTCGTTCGTGCTGGAGTCGGGAGCGCCTCTGAGTAGCCCCCTTGAAGGGGCGCTATATAAATGCTCAAATGAATGAATGAACATGCTTGATGTCCTGCGCTGGCTCCCTATTATGGCGCGCATCCGTTATAAGATCCTCTTCCTTGTCTCTTAATCTCAACAGAGTAGACATACTGCACCGAACTATCTGCGAACTATCTCGAACTATCTGCGAAAGCCGCTATCTGCATCTTCCTCTCGCTCATTGTGTCCTGTGAATCGGCTTGATCTTTTTGTTCCCAGGGCTAAAACTGCCTTGGCCCAGCACCGGGCGTTTGCTATAGTGGGTCCCACGATCTGGAATGACCTTCCCCCTCTGCTCAGGGCCAAACTAATGACTGGCTTTTCCTCATCGGTCTGGCGATCCCTAAAAGCATTTCTGTTTCCCAGGGACTTCTGAGCTGAGAGCGCCTCTGAATAGTTATTCTGCGAGAGGCGCTTTATAAATTTCTAGATACAATACAATGCAATTTGGCACACGAAACTGAAGACGCTGGTACACACGCGTGACAATTATTAGACAACGAAGACAAAAGATAGTATATTGCATCGAGAATGGTATGCCAAGCAGCTTTATCTCAACAGGAGTTTTCCAATGGATTAAGTGTTTTGATCCCGCGTGATTTTACACGCCACAAAAAGTTAAATGATTTTGGTTCTGAAAATAATTCCTAATCTAGTTCTTAGTTCTAGTTCTGAAATATTTCATTATTCAATTACTAATCTCGTTTTTGCTGCCGAAATAATTGCTGTTTTACTTATAGTTTTCGTTAGCGAAATCGTATATTTTTACTTCTAATTTCAGATTTCGTTAACGAAAATATCACTGCTTTAAGGTACTGGAAGAACTGTATAAACGGAATCCTTAATCAGAGACATTATGGCGCGTTCCTCATGATAGTTGCCTTCTATGCATTTCTGTTTTTTGTCCATTCTGTTCAATCGCTTATGTCATTTCGTAATAAACATAAAATTTACTTTCTTGTCTGATTGATTCCTCACCATAGGCTGCCTCTCTGACCTACATGTAATTACGACAATGTTTCGGTCCGCCATCGCTTTATTTCTTGTGGACCCTATACTAGACGCCGGCGCGATAGAAGTTGTAAAAAGTCACGTGGCAATTATTTATTCGAAGTGGGGTCAATGTATGATCTAGGATGCGGTCATGCTGTTGTAAGGGCGCGGGTGGACTTCTGACACGACGGAGCGCTCGTGAATAGACTGGTTATTTTCCTGAGATGACTATTTCCTACTCCAGGGGAGAGTCCAACGCTCACTCGTTTGTCTTCCTCGCAGTCCATGATATCCTGAGGATCTGACGCAGAAATTTCATTTAAAAAGTATTGATAGTCCATCTTTTATACCTATACTTAAATACTCGCCACACTAGAATCTTCTTAAGTCGTATCTTTGTTGCAAACAACGTGTTGTGACTTTTAGAAACCTGCGTCAGTACTCCCACAATACACTCACTGTCCTTCGCTAATTAATACTGTTATTCTGATTGTGGCAAGAGACGACGTTCATATTATGCAGATCTTTGTGCTGTTTTTACTCCATGTCTAAAAACTAGAAGCAGCTTAATCCAGTAGTAAAGATTTAACGAATGAAGGCTCAGACCGTAACAATTAACTTTGTAAGGAGGTTGTTTTCTATGAATTACGCATCCAGTTTTGTGCGATGGTGGATCGATACAGCAAATTAGAGTAGAGTGTTTAACATTGAGAGGAGTGGCGCCATTGAATATTCGAACCTGCAAAAAGGCAGAGAACTTGAAGAAAACGAGTCACATTTGACTCGTAGATGTTATTTTTTTTATTCCGGATATTTCTATAGCGCCTCTTGAAGTCATCTACTACTCAGAGGCGCTCCCGACTACAGCATTTGATACTGTGCCGGAATTTTCACGCCGAAGCGCCACGAGCAATTGCGAGTGAAGGACTTGCCCAAGGTCCGTACGCAGCGGCTAGAGTGGGATTCGAACCTGCAACCCTCCGGTCACAAGGCGCCGAACTTACCACTGAGCCACCACGCCCCACAAGTGCAGTTGAACTTTCTCATGTTTCAGACGAACCCGAACTACAAGAACAATGATGATGGGGCTATTATGGTTATATGGTTCAGAACTGACCCTGAATGGCCACAGCACGAAACAGATACCAAAGCCAAACAAGAATTTAATCAATTCGCACGTTGATCTAAAAATACCACAATCCTGTTATGTTGTAAGTAGATGTCTTTCCAAGCATTACGTAACATCTTTCAAAAAACTTAAAACGGTTTTTACCATGAATGTTAGATATACGTGTAGTCAAGAGGTTCAACTTAAGGCTGCATTAAAATGAGTTTAAGCTCTTTTCATGGAACTATGCATATTTCTAATGGAAGATGGGTTCCTAATGAACGACTAGATGACAATTTTCGGCCCCAGTGTTCTCCTTCGTTAGTCGTTACATGCAATTACATTTCTTTGTAACAGAATCGAAAACGTTGACACAAAAGTCGTTGCTCGAGTGGAAAATATCGTGAAGTGTCTCTATGCCTGTAGGCCCCTAGTTATTGATTTTCTGTGGATGGATATAAATTTTAAAGAACTCTTCATTCAACCATATAAGATTGGACAAGTGCATAGGCTAAGTGTTTAATTAGCTGAGCCATAAATCACATGTAGACAATCATGTTGTTATTGCCAATGAACTCTGCTCCGTGCAAACTGAGATGCCTTGAGCTGTGGGCTTGAAACGAACAAGATATAACCTTGATTGGCTCCACAAATTGTTGGGGAAACGACAGAGCTGTCTATCGAGGCCCGCCGCTAACGACGATGATGATGACGATGACGACGACGACTACGATGATGACGGTGGGGTTGTGGTGGTTGTGATGATGTTGTAACGTTGACTTGTATTCTTGAAATAATCGATCACCGATTACTTGAACTTTATTTGCAAGAAGCAGCTGAAGAAACATTCTACTTTCATCTTAACTTAAGCGGTGTTTCTTTCGATCCGCCAGGTGTGCAATTGAAGATTCTTTGAAAGGTTCGTATAACCCAACTGCATAGTGCATACATGTTGTATGTATGTACGCATGTATGAGAACTCTTAGTATTGCGCACTGTAAGAACCGCATAAAAGCGTTGTAAAATCTTGCAGATCTAAACAAGTGCGTTTTGAGACAGATAGCAAATCTCTGATGCACAGGCTAAAAGGCAGCAGAACTTAAATACAATGAGAGACGGTTCCAGGAGGATGGACCAATGCGCGTTCAAGATCCCGCTCTTTTTTTACTGGATCGGGATGCTTTCGGAAAGGCCCTCGCGGGCCTCCAGCCGGTTGCTGATCCGGCCTCACTGGCGGCCCTCTCCGTGGCAGAAGCCTTCTCGACCTATGAGAGGGCAGTGTCTGCTCTCATCGACCAGTTCCTCCCTCTACACCCGCTCAGAATTCGACGGTGCCCTCTCTCCCCGTGGTTTGACAGTGACTGCCGTTCCCTCAGACGTCAGGCTCGCCGCCTTGAAAGAACTTGCAGGAGCACTGGTCTACCAGCTGATCGGCTAGCCTGGGTTCAGTTCGTGCGAGGCATGCATCGTCAATACCGGGACCGGGAGAGACTGTACTGGGAGAACAGGATCGCCTCCCACGCAGGCGACCACAGGAGCCTTTGGGCTTCTCTTGATGTCCTTATGGGTCGAGGTGTGAGCCGGGCGGACCAGCTCATGAGCGCTCGCTCGTTCTCAGCGGATGACTTCCTGACTGCATACGCATCCAAGATCGACAGTGTACGCGAAGCCACAGAGGGTGCACAACCTCCACACTATCCACCTACGGACTTTCGGCTTCCTGTCCTGCAAGAGGTCACTGCTGTGGGCCTGCGTCGACTCATTCTTTCCTCTCCTTCCAAGTCTTGTGAATTGGATCCTCTACCCACATTCCTGCTCCAGGAGCACGTTGACACCTTGCTCCCCGTCCTCAACGAACTGTGCAACAGATCGATTCGGGATGGTGTCCTGCCTTCGCAGCAAAAGAGGTCCATACTAACACCCAGCCTAAAGAGTGGCGACCTTGACCGCTCGGACCCGACCAACTATCGACCCATAGCCAACGTATCATTCATCTCAAAAATCATTGAAAAGATCGTTGCCAGCCAACTCGTAGCATTCCTCGACGAGAATAACCTTCTACCATCCTGCCAGTCTGGATTTCGGAAGCAACATTCCACCGAGACTCTCCTGCTTCGGTTATTGTCAGATGTATACAAGGCTGTTGACAACTCGCAGCTCACTCTCCTGGCCCTATTTGACGTCAGTGCCGCTTTTGATACTGTGGACCATGATATCTTGATTAAGCGACTGCATTTCTCTTACGGGCTTTCTGGTAACTTCTTAACCCGCCTCTCTTCCACCCTAGTAGTAGGGTCAAAGTACGAAATAAATGCGGTGAACCCCAAAAAAATTGCAAGAAAAAGTTTTATGTTGATTTTCTGGTGCATTAGATCTGGAGAAGAACATACTAAAGCTTACCGAAATCGGACCACCGGAAGGGGTCTAATTATGGCACCAAAAAGATGGCGGCCAATCGGGAATAAATGACTCAAGTGTACACAACTTGTTTAAATTTACAGAAATAAATGTGTTTTAAATTGAAAAGAAATTTTTTGAAAGTAATTTATATCTTTTTGTATTTGTCAGAGGTTGAAAATAAATGCTGATGAAGGAACTTTTCCTTATAAAATGAACATTAGGACAGATGGGCGCCTTGCAGGCTGCCATACAGTTAAATTCAACTTCAGTTAAACTTGTAATCATCTGTTACTACTATATCATGTAATCTTACTGCATACTTGTCAGTTTGAATCTAATAAACGATTATTATTATTATTATTATTTTTAAAATTTGCCCCGGGGTTTCAAGGATCCCCCAGGTAGGTAAAAAAATTGTCCGGAGACATATATTATTATTATTATTATTATTATTATTATTATTATTATTATTATTATTATTATTATTATTATTATTATTATTATTATTATTATTATTATTATTATTATTATTATTACGTCAGAAGGAATTGGGGACTGACGATAGAGTCAACATTGATTCAAAAGGAGCTAAAGGAAATAATAATGTGGTGGAGTTAAGGGGTTTAATCATAGCACAGGCGAGGGTATTCTGAATAGATTGGAAGCGGTTCGTTTGCGTGATGTCTATGTTCATTCATTCATGGATTTATATAGCGCCTCTTCAAGAGAACTACTCAAACCCGCACCTTCTCGGCGGTCGGTCTTCTAGAGAACTACTCATGAGCGCTCTCAACTCCAGCACAGCCAAAAAGAACACTTTGCAAGCGGTCATAGAAGGTGTCAGAGGAAGACTTAGGATGCAAGCGCAGCTCAAGAGGAAGGCCGTTCCATAAGGTCGGACCGACCATCGAGAAGGCGCGGGTTTCCATGATAGCAGTACGGGCAAACGGGACGGAGAGCACCCCCTTCCCTCCGAGCGGAGGACTCGAGCAGTCCGAGGAGCCGACACAAGACGGAAGAGGTCTAACAAGTAAGATGGAGATCTGCCAACCCATGAAGGCGATCCTATACTCTATGCACTGTCGGATAGAAAGCCAGTGCAGGACCTCTAGCATGTAGTTTGATACATGGCCATAATACGATATTTGACTAATAAGGCGATCAGCAGAGCGCATGATGCGTTCAATGCAGCATAGGAGTGCAGACGGAAGGCCAGAGTAAAGCGACAGGCAATAGTCCAGACGAGATGTGACGAAAGAGTGCACAAGAGTAGTTGCAGCTCCTGTTGACAGAGAGCGAACGACAGTACGAAGTTGACGGAGCTGGTAAAGATAGTCGCGGCTAAGGCGATGAAGGTGTGGTGCAAAGGTTAGTTCCTGGTCCAGTAGAATGCCAAGGTCGCGGACCGAGGCAGAAAAGTAAAGTCAGGAGACTCTGCGGAGAGAAAGGAAAGGTTGAGTTTAGCCAATTGCTGACGGGTTGTCGCGTGAGGAGATCGACGACAACGACGAGATGTCATCATCATCACGATGGAGTCGTCGTTGGCGGTCGAGATGGAATGATGACGGACGAAAGCCAGTCCCCATTAGGTCAACAATGAAGGCAGCGAGGCCGAGGTGTAATCGGACACCACACAGCCAAGGTGTAATAGGACACCTCGCGGCTAAGGTGAAACCAGACACCGCCCGCGCTGCAGGCGAGCGACGACCCGCGGCTCGAAGAGCAATCTGACACTAATTGACGATAGCATGACGTGGGGAGGGGGCGGACCGACGGACGCTGAAGTTCCTACTTAACAGAAGGAAAAGGAGAATACGGGACTTGTACTACTGACGAGCGCGGCGTGTGAACAGCGGTCGAGCGATCAACAGCGAGAGGAACGACCAGCGGCGGCGGCAGAGTAATGTCCGTCAGATTCAGAGACTGACGCGAAGAGCGATCTGTAGTTAGGCTGTACGAAGCAACATTGAGATAGTCCGATTTAATATCTAAACGCTTTAATACTACGTGGAAGCTCCCGTAGAGTTATTGTATATATTTGTTTCTTTAATTAAATTCATTTATTAATTAAACAAAGTTCGTCGTGAATCTTCTATAGAAAAGTTAGGCACGTTAAATAAAAGTGCAAGTAAAAGAACAAGCAGTCGAGGGTCGACATCAACACACGGCAAACACACGACAGAAAACCTTCGATTGCGACATTGGCGCAGTCGACAGGATTTTCAACTGAAGACGTCACGACGAAGAGCGGAACCGGAAACGGAAAAGAGGAATCTCAACAGATCGGGACCAGCGGCGAATACAACCCTTCGCAACTGGAGAAATCGAGTGCCGGACCCCGAAGACGAAGGACTCGAAGCAACCGACAGCAATCAGGCAAGGACGAGGAACAAGAGCGCCAACGGACGACCGACCATCGCTAGCAACGACGGACGGGAGTGGCAACGGAGGACAGCGGATCAGCCAAGATACCAAAAGACGGAACACGCTCGACGTATTCAGAGGGTAAGTCCTTACTGGTAGTCGTAGTAATCTGTGAGGTTGCGGTTGAGGTCTGGATGAGGATTGGTGTGCGAATAGCCGAGGCTTTGCGTAGCTCCTTTTGCTCAGTTCTGTTCTTGTTGTATTTGTGGTAGAATTTTAGGACGTTGTTTTCTTTGATTTCTGACCAGCGGTGACTCTCCTCTAACTTACTTATCTTTTTCTATTAGTGAGCGGACTGTTGGAAGATGGATAAGTTGTCGGTAGGGAAAAGAGTGAGGGTGCAGAACATGCTCCATCACAGACTAGTCGCATATCTGATAAAGATGGGACTAGGAGAGGAGGAATTGGATTCCATGAGTATGGACCAGCTCCGAGAGGCTAGTGCTGAAATAATTGTTTCTGGACGGGAGACACCACCAGAAGTAAGTGAGGAAGTAAGCAAGGGTAGCATAGAAAGGAGTACTAGCTCGGCAAGGCAAATGCGGCGAGTCATGTTAGAACTAATAACATACAAGAGAGAGGAAGCGGAGAGAGCGGTGAGGAGAAGCAGTGAAAAGGAACGCAGGCGGATCGAAGAAAGACTCAGAGTGCTTGAGGAGAAGTGGAGGAGAGAAGATGAGGAGAAGCAGGCTGAGAAGCTCAGGCTGCTTGAAGAGAAGCAGAGGAGAGAAGAGAAAGAGGAGGCTGAAAAGCTAAGGCTTCAGGAGGAGAAACGGAGGAGAGAAGAGAAAGAGGAAGCGGAAAGATTGAGGAAAGAACAAAAGGAGGAGGCTGAGAAGCTAAGGCTTCGGGAGGAGAAGCAGCGAAGAGAAGAGAAAGAGGAAGCAGAGAAATTAAGGTTTCAGGAGGAGAAACGGAGGAGAGAAGAGAAAGAGGAAGCAGAGAAAGTAAGGCTTCAGGAGGAGAAACGGAGGAGAGAAGAAAAGGAGGAAACGGAGAGATTGAGGAAAGAAGAAAAGGAGGAAACAGAGAGACTCAGAATGCTAGAGGAAAAGCAGGCTGAGAAGCTCAGGCTTCAGGAGGAGAAGCAGAGGAGAGAAGAGAAAGAGGAAGCGGAAAGATTGAGGAGAGAAGAGAAAGAGGAAGCAGAGAAATTAAGGCTTCGGGAGGAGAAGCGGAGGAGAGAAAAAAAGGAGGAGGCAGAGAAGAGAGAGAAGGAAGTCCGAGAGGAAAGGGACGCAGAGAGGAGACTCAGAGACGAAAGGGACTATAACTTAAGGCATTCGGTCGTAGGACGAATGGAAACGTATAGTGAAAGCTTGCGAGGACTCTTATCGAGGTTCCCAAGCGACCATGCGCAAATCCCTGGTTTCTTTGTGCATGATGAAAAGTTATTCGACTCTTGCGCTGTCCCGGACGACCTTCGAAGCAGATTACTCTCGACCTGTCTAGACAATCATGTCAGAACAGTGACAGCCAGAATTCTCATTGACTTGACCCAGAAATCGGTGCCTGCTAAGATACCCTGGCGAGCTGAACACCAAAAGGCGCTAGATAAACTTATGCACGATTTGAATAACGCTGTATGTGTGCAGACAATGGACTACGGCAGAGAGTTTGGTCTATCGACTGACGCTTCAGACAAAGCAGTTGGTTGCTGCGTATTCCAAATTCAAGACGATGGAACAGAACGGCCAATATGTTTCGCCAGTTCTAAATTAGATGCTACGCAAGCGCGTTGGTCCACTGTGGAACGCGAAGCGTATGCCGTAACCTTTGCGTTGAAGAAGTTTAGGAATTGGATTTTTATGTCAAGGACCACCATCTATTCTGATCACAACCCCTTGACTTTCCTAACTGCTTCTACACCCACAAGTGATAAACTTGCGAGAGGGGCTCTGGCCCTCCAGGACTTCGATATTTCTTTTGAATATCGACCTGGGGCGCTGAATATTCCCGTTGATCTTTTGTCCAGACTGTGATTGAGGCGAAGGCGGACTACCACGTAAGGCACCGCGACAACTGTAAATAATAATTTCTAACTGTGCTGATATTTTGTATTTTCATGGGAACGACGAGGACATGGTCTGGAGGAAATCAATGGAGGGAACGACATCATTCTCGGCCGGGAGGCGAACCAATGACTGGCTTTGTCCTCCCCCGGGAAGGGAGGTGTCGCGTGAGGAGATCGACGACAACGACGAGATGTCATCATCATCACGATGGAGTCGTCGTTGGCGGTCGAGATGGAATGATGACGGACGAAAGCCAGTCCCCACTTGGTCAACAATGAAGGCAGCGAGGCCGAGGTGTAATCGGACACCACACAGCCAAGGTGTAATAGGACACCTCGCGGCTAAGGTGAAACCAGACACCGCCCGCGCTGCAGGCGAGCGACGACCCGCGGCTCGAAGAGCAATCTGACACTAATTGACGATAGCATGACGTGGGGAGGGGGCGGACCGACGGACGCTGAAGTTCCTACTTAACAGAAGGAAAAGGAGAATACGGGACTTGTACTACTGACGAGCGCGACGTGTGAACAGCGGTCGAGCGATCAACAGCGAGAGGAACGACCAGCGGCGGCGGCAGAGTAAAGTCCGTCAGATTCAGAGACTGACGCGAAGAGCGATCTGTAGTTAGGCTGTACGAAGCAACATTGAGATAGTCCGATTTAATATCTAAACGCTTTAATACTACGTGGAAGCTCCCGTAGAGTTATTGTATATATTTGTTTCTTTAATTAAATTCATTTATCAATTAAACAAAGTTCGTCGTGAATCTTCTATAGAAAAGTTAGGCACGTTAAATAAAAGTGCAAGTAAAAGAACAAGCAGTCGAGGGTCGACATCAACACACGGCAAACACACGACAGGCGACCTTCGATTGCGACACGGGTACCCGGACACATGAATTTAGGCTTAAAAGATTTTAAGCGGAAGCGGTTTGAGGCCATGACATCCACATATCCGGCTCAGGCTGTGTCTGAGCCATACACACTACAACAGAAGCAGCACCATGCGGCGGGCAATTCATTATGTCTGCGTGTCATCAGATTCTGCGTAGGGCTGGGCTACTCCTTGTTCCGCAAGGAGTAGGGCAAGGCTAGAGGTGCATATAATGTACTGTAGGGGGTCAAGGACGGAAAGAGCGAGTTACAGTAGTCTAAATTTAGCGTGAACTATTATGTAGCGATTGTGGATGCAGTTTTTAAGTCAAGCATAGGGCGGATTATGCGAGTTTCACGGATATGCGTGAAGCAGTAGAAAGAAGGATTGGTGATGTGTTCGGAGAAGCTAAGCTTTCGATCAAAGATCACACCTAGATTGTATACAGGAGAAATGGCAATGAATTTGTGAGTGGATGCAGAGTCGAGGTTGAGGGAAATAGAGGGATCTGGAATTTTCTTGAGTTGTTCACGTAGACCTATAGGCATAAATTCAATTTTGACGGATGGAAGCACAGGAGATTTGATAAAATCCAGGAGGAGATTTGGGTAACCACGTGGAGAAGATGATCTATGAAATGGAAGAAGCTGCTTAGGGACAAAGAAATCAATAGTTGGGTGTCGTCAGCATATAGGTGATGATCAGTGAGTATACTTTGATTAGTGAGCTGAGTGGAGTAGTGTAAAGCATGAACAAAAGTAATGGGCCAAAGAACAGAACCTTGCGGAACATCACAGGTGAGAGGGCATGCTTGGGATGAGGTTTCCAATGTTTTAACAAAGAATGAGCGGGAAGAGAGATAGGACTGAATCCAGAGGAGAGCAGAGTCAGTAAAAACGAAACAGGTTGACAGGCTTGATCAGTGTCCTTGATTTGATTTTCTTTCAAATGAGTTGAATAAACAGGCCATCATCAACCTTGTCGCCGACCGCTTACCACAGATAGGCTCTTATGTCATACACGCTGAAGGAGATACAGAGGTAGTCAACGCAGCCGTTGAAATGTCAGCTTACAAGTCAACAACCCTCATCGGAGAAGACACAGACCTAATGGTTTTTTGTTGCTGTATCACGATGCACATGACTGTAAGGACCTTTACTTTCGGTCCCACAAAGACAAAGTATATAAAACCTGAAACAGTTACTTGGTGATGATGTATGCTCTGATCTGTTTTCGCCCATGCGTTCTCGGGTTGCGAAAGTATTTCATGAATCTATGAAGTGGGACCGTTGGCAAGAAGTAAGTCTTTCGGAAAGTAGTCAGTGGCGATCCTGTTTTTCGCAGTTGTTCAAAGATCTTCTGTGCACCAAACGCAGATCAAGTTACTGTAGTTACCACTTTTTGTATAGCAATGGTATCCATGTCTAAGGGGATCCAGACATGGGCTTTAATGCACCACAACCTGTGGACACTGTCAACATGACAACTGCGACAATACCATTCAAGAGCCATTTTCAGATGAAGAGAATACTGAGGACTATCTGTGAAATTTTTACTGTGACCAAACTATGTCCTATTTTAATCGATGTTAAATGTAATTAATTTTATCAGTAGTTCTCAGAGAAGAAATAATAAAATTTGCTTAATTTGAAGATATGTGAGAAAACATTTGTCATTTATTCCTATGCTTTTTTAATGTCGTACTCATACCACTTCCGGTTTTGGTAAACTTTGTCTTTGTTCTTCTACATACCACATGCTAAAGAAAAAACCAAAACATGTTTTAGGCAATTTTTGGGGGTCATATGGCATATATTTACTCGACTATAGCAATTCTCCGCCCTTCCGTCACCTGATTACTAACATAACATAGCATAACATAACATATTTCTTTATTGAAACTAAAATTATAACAAGCGGCTGTACAACAGCTCAAAGCAAATCAAGACGGTCGCAAAGGTAGGCCCAGAAGGGAAGATTCCCGCTAGTAGGAACACCTACTTACAATTATGTCAACAAGGCGAGAACCAACTTGACGGCTTAGGTTACTAGGTAGAGTTAAAAACCAAAAAGCAGGGTAATGAAACCAAGGCCGACGCCGAATGCTCAGTGGTGAATCAGAGAAAAAACTAAGGGACTCCGCTTAACAGGGGCGAAGTGAACAAACTTTAATGCAAGCAAGGGCGCCCGCAGGCGGACGCACTGGACGCACGTGCGTCCACCCACCAGATCAAATCTACACAAGTTTAAGGCAGAGCACGGATATTTTTTATGAACTACAATACGGCATGTTAAAGATTTGGATGTTATCTAAATTGAATTGTGTCTAATGAGTCACTCTGAGTCATTTTCAGTCTATGACTACCAGCGGCGGACAGAGGAGGGGTAGGATGGGAGGGGACGGGAGGAGTGTGCGTCCAATTTTTTGGGGTGTGCGTCCAATTTTTTAAAGCCTGCGGGCGCTCCTGAATGCAAGACTTAACTAGGAGGCGACGGAGAACGGCCGATGGCGGGTCAAGGATAGAGAGGTGTATTCTCTATAAGATGTTGGCGTAGCTGATTTTTGAATCTTGAGAGGGATCCCACCTGCTGGAGCGGGGGAGGGAAAACATTCCATAACAGCGGTCCTGTAACATTGATAGAGAATCTCCGTGTATTGGAGTGAGCAGACGAGGGCCTATATTTGCTAGCACCTCTTGTGAAGTGGGAATGGATGTCAGAGCCCATACGATAAAGATTCTTAAATTTAGGGGGCAGAAGGTCACGCGTAAATTTGTACATAAAAATACCAATTTGATAATTCCTTATTTGGCTCATTTTTAATATCCTGTTTCTAGCGAAGATGGGATCTTTATGTGAACCCCAGGGGGAGTTGCTGATAGCACGGACTGCTCTTTTCTGTAGAATTACCAATTTTTTGGAGTCTAGTGTTGTAGGTTGAAGCCCAAACTGCACTACATAGGATGAGTAGGGATAGATGAGAGAATAGTAAAGTTGCATACGTATTGGGGGGTTTACTTGACGCACGATAAATTACCCCTAGATTCTTTGCAATTTTAGTGGAAATGCATTTAATATGCTGATCCCAGGTCAGATGTTGGTCGACGATAACCCCTAAGAACTTAGTACATTTAACTTGAGAAATAGGAGTATCATTAATTAGGACTCCAAGCGAGTCATCGGGTGGCCCCACCTTTCAATGTGACTTAAAAAGGATAATAACCATTCAGTTACTCGCTTAAGTTCGTTATTAATTGTAAGTACCAGATTAGCATAAGATTTGTCAGAATGGAATACATTAGTATCGTCGGCAAAAAATGAAAGAAAGTACGGAGGAGGCATTAGGTATAAGTCATACTAAAATTAACAAATCACTTAATAGCCATAACTGTTCTGTCTCTCTGAAAAAAATCCCATCAGAATTACGTCAAGTATCTGATCCGTTCTACGAGCTCACCAGAATCTTAGCTCTTGATGTGTCCACAGGTCCTTTGCTCAAAACTGGAAAGATTGCTCTTTCACAATCCTTTCCTGATTCCTGCTCTTCCACTCGTCCCCCTCGCCGTTTCAACTCTAAAAGCCACCCGCCTTAGTCGTCTGACTCTTTGCTTTCCTCCCTGTCTATTTTACTTGACACCCCAACTTAATCCATTGCGTTCGAAAATGGTCGCTAGGTGGCAGGATGGTTTTAAAACGAGCTCAAGTTGAAATTCGGACATTTTGTTAACGGAGTCTTTCAAACACTAGTCTTCACTAATCCTTCAAAATCCTCTCGTCCAGTGCTCTGAGATGGAGTCCAACAGACATGGTGACGACTCATTTTTATTCTGTCTGTATATGACTGTGTGTGCACGTAGCCTATGTATCAAAACACATCAGAGCACCTTTCGATTTCCTCGCTAAAGCGCAACACACAATGTCATGACTATCTGACTGAATTAAAATTCAGTGACCTTATGTAAGAAGACATTTCCTTGCGCTTGTCATTGTCAGCCTGACGATCAACCTCATTGTGATGGTTCTTATCAATACATTTCATATTGGAATGCATAGATTAGAATGCTTCCTTTACCTTGAACCACTCACAGTTTTACACATTGTAGTTGTTACAGCACATATTATATCGTGCATTCCTTGAACGTATATTTCAAGCTTCTTCTCAGCAGATGGCGAAACTAATTCCAAACCAATTTATTGTGATTCAGAAAAGTTATCTCGTATTAAATAGATGGAGCCACAATCGGAGCAAACGTTCCTTTCTGGCGACTGATTTAAATGAAACGTTGGTGGTCGTTACAAATTAAGTTCCCATTTAAAATGACTGGAAATCTGTAACAGTTGTAGGGGCCTAAGCGAACCGGTTGAAATAAACGTAGATGGCAGTGCGTTTTCTAAGGATGCAGTGATGTAGAAAATGCCGTGGCATGAATTTAAAACGTCGCCTTTAGAATCGTCGCTCAGCATAATGCAACTGAAGGGCTTGCAGCAATAACCAGGTATGTCGGATTTTTTAAGTTTTGGGAAAATGGCTTCAAACTGTTGTATCTAAGCCATTTTACGAGATATCGACAAGCTATTTGAAGCACCATGTGAGTTATTACGGAGGTAATATTGTTATTGTTACATAATGCAATGCAAATTATAAGATTAATGTTTTTCACGACATTTTGCTTCATACCTGCTTATTGACACTCAATAACCCAGTATGAAGCAAAAATCGTCTGCTGTTAGTCGACATACCTTATTCTTGCATCAAATGGTGACTAGCACACAGTGCAAATTAAACGTGCAATAAGAAGGTAAGTCATCATAGCTACATTAGAGTAAGAAAAAAATAACGCAAAATCAGTGAATTGTAGAGTAAGTAAGAGACAATAACCGGGAATGTCAAATAACCTGATTATTGCACCGGTTTTAATACAAACATTACAAGAAAAACGACAATTTTTTTATCATACCGGGTTATTGCATTGGAGTAATGCTACCGGCTGCTAAATACCATATGTCAACACACTGTTTTATCCAAAAGCCAATTAAAAAATAATCAGATTTGCACCAAATTTGCAGGGTATATAAAATAAAATATTCCAAGCACGCTGGCATACTTTTTCACATAAACCAGGTATGTCGACATACCTGGTTATTGAGGCAAGCGCATCAATTGTGTCAAGATAACACAATGTGCCTGGTTTGAACATATCCGAGTTTATATTATGTAGGACCCAAATTTGTTACTTTGTCATTCATAGATGTAAATTTGTCATTGTCTACAGTATATCTACACTATTTCTGCATTATATAATATAAACAATTGAGAAGGCAGTTAAACAACAATAATTATATAACAGGCGAATCTATCTGCATTAGACGTTGTACTTGATTAAATATGTGGAAGATAAACTGCTGATGGGGAGGGGGATAGACGAATGGTAACACTATTGCTCGAAGAACATAAGATCGTGAAAGACGCGGTTCGATACTCGTCAGCTCACTATAGGTCGACTCCCTAGGGGAAACTGTAAATGAGAACTGCCTTATAGGCTTCCAAGATCGTATTCTATAAGATCATGTCATATGTTTCAATATTACTTACTGTCGTTTGTCAGTGAGCTTGTCAATAAACACGAATATTATATTACTACTATTTCACATTATACAACCATTGTTTCAAATATAAATTCAATAAATGCAACAAGATACCCAATATATTTAGTATTTGTTGAACATAATCATTTATCACTAGCAATAAAATCGAGTCAGTCGCGTGCATACCTTTTATATTCATGACCACAAGCGCAGAAATCAATAAATTCTCGTGTCTTAATTGTAAACGGTAACTTCTATCACGCCGGTTTCTAATAAACAATGTTCCAAGTTCCAACCAGTGTGAACTCAAACCTAGCCGTAATCATTTCAGTATCCAGAATATTTCTTTATGCTCTGCGATGTCAACTGGTATAAACAATACAAATTATGGTTATGATTATGGTTAAGATACGTCCGTAAGATCGAGAGGCACCCTATATGGTGGATTAGCAAGTTGCGAAAGGCAAATTTTAAGTGGAGAACGAAACGACACAAGAGACTTAGCAGAACGAACAGACGCTGAGAGATGGAGAGAGAGAGAGAGAGAGAGAGAGAGAGAGAGAGAGAGAGAGAGAGAGAGAGAGAGAGAGAGAGAGAGAGAGAGAGAGAGAGAGAGAGAGAGAGAGAGAGAGAGAGAGAGAGAGAGAGAGAGAGAGAGAGAGAGAGAGAGAGACAGAGACAGAGACAGAGACAGAGACAGAGACAGAGACAGAGACAGAGACAGAGACAGAGACAGAGACAGAGACAGAGACAGAGACAGAGACAGAGACAGAGACAGAGACAGAGACAGAGACAGAGAGAGACAGAGAGAGACAGACAGAGAGAGAGAGAGAGAGAGAGAGAGAGAGAGGAGAGAGAGAGAGAGAGAGAGAGAGAGAGAGAGAGAGAGAGAGTTCAAATTTTTAGTTCCATCAGCCGAAAAAGCGCTTTCATGAAGAACAGTTCTAGTTTTAGGCAGGGCCAGAGGGAGAGAAGAAGATGACCTCCTGGAATAAAGGCAAGTTAAGGAGACACGACTTATATTAAATGTTGTCGTTGGCAGAATGCAAAATTCTTTTATTCTATGAGTCTCAGTTTGAATCAAATTCTCTGTTGAAGTGAACAGTAAGCCGATGCAAGGATTTAATCAGAGGTTCATTTTTTAATGTAGGCCTATTAGTTATGGCTCCAGCTAAGGAGTTCTGAACTTTCCGCAATGTCATCATGTGTGTCTTATCGATACCAATAAGAAACGAGTTTCAGCAACCTAGGCGGGTGGAAACCAATATGTTTGTTAGAGATACCTTGAAGACACTAATAGATGATGCCTAATTCTACATGCGTTACTGATGTGCACGTGACAGGTGTTGCATGGCAAGTTATAACGTTACTATTTCAACTGTGACAGCTTTCCATACTCATTTTAATCGCCCGATACAAAGACCCAAAAAGGTTAATTAATGAGTAAAAATGAGAGAGCGGAAGCCAATGCAGATTGATATGAGTAAATAGATGTTAAAATGTAAAAAAGATACATGACTTCATAGAAATTCCTCAAACGAGTTATCCCAAAGAATTTGAGCTCATGCATTAGCATCAAGGTCTGACAATGGACATACAACAACGGAGAATTCAAAGTAGAGCAGTTTAGGCTCTATTTCAAACCTATCTGTTACTGTTATTCTTAACATCATCAGCATTGTTCTAATTATAATTACTCATTTATTAACCCTCATGTCGAAACTTGGGCGTAAATTTACCATACAGAGCGTTTTCTTCACGCATAACTTGTGAACGTAATGAGACATTCAAAATTCCTTTGGGGACTTTTGCTGAATGTGTTTTCCCAACAAATGGTTTTTGTTTCATAAAGTTACTTTTGTGACATGACGTCAAACTTTGATCATCGGTTTCTCTTAAAGTATTAATCTTAGACAGCTGATAATGGTATCAAGTTATGATTTTTATCGCAGGAAGGTATTCGACAGCCTAGTTTAAACACCAGTCGGAAATTATTTCTTGCGGAACACTCACCATGGACGTTTGAAATGGCCTTAGAAAGGTGACATCGGTGTGAAGACTGCGGTCTTGGCCTATAGGAATCCGAAAGACATGCCTGTCACTATGCTTAATTACATTCCAAAATCTATAAATATGAAGTAACAGGTGAACTGGTCAAATGACCCTGACATTCAAGATTCGTCGATTGTCGTAGAAGTTTTCTGTACCTGTTTTTATGTGAATCCCGGCGTATAATGCTATTCTGTTTGTTACCGCGTTTTGAAATAGCGATATTTCATTGTAAGGAACTCCAATGTTGATAAATTCTCTGTATATAAGCATTGAATATACACTGTGTCCCGATGAAAAGTAAACCCCAAGAAAAAGTGTCATAACTCGGTCAAAACTTGTAGGATTTGCCTGAAATTTTTAAAACAACACGAATAGCCATATTACCACCAAATCCTAACGCCATTTGGAAATGTTAGTGAGTTTGTCAAGTTAATGAGCGCTTGAGAGGTATACGTTAATAACCGCGATCACAAAACAGCGATCATCAAAATAGCGATCACAAAATAGCGATTTAAAAACCGCGAGTGCTCAAAATAGCGACAACCAAAACAGCGATTTAATAGATTTATTTCCAATGTACTCGTAGACTCTAATTTCAATTAAAACCTTACAAAATAGCGTTTAGGCCTAATCGTCTTTTAACGAAGTATAGGCCTACATACGAAGTAAACAAGACTCAAATCTAATTTATAATGTTACAAGTTTAATATGAAACCTGTCTTTAAAATGATTAACGAAGCATACTTATCAATTTACGAAGTAACGAGACTCTAATCTGATTTAATGTTACAAGTTTAATGTGAAACCTTCTTTAAAATGTCTAATGTACATATCAATTTAATGTTAAACCTGGAGACTCAAATTATGACCGTTTTGGGTTAATTCAGAGGTGGGCAAACTACGGCCCGCGGGCCGGATCCGGCCCCCAACACTCCAACACTTTTTATCCGGCCCCCACAATTCTTCAGAAAATTATTTTAAAAAGTCAGACCGAGAGAAGTTTTCTTCGTTTTACTCAAGTGGCGCTGCTCACTTGCTTACTATTCCGGTCTCGTCTTTGATACGGACTCTATGATTAACTCTACCAATCTGCCCCACTTCCCTGCAGAGGTTAAATCCGTTCAAGTAAAGCTAATAGTGCTTTCAAAGCAGATGAAAGAACAAAACTACGGGAACTTTCCTACCATGCAGTTGCAAACTGCAGGTTAGAAAACATATAGCCTTCAGCTGTCAAGTTTGACAGTAAAGTTCTCCAGGCGATTTGTGGATTTTAAATCAATTGACACTGAATTTGCTGTGCTTACTATACCATTCACATTTGACATTGACAATTAGCTCATATATAAGGAACTTCAGCTGGAGTTAACCGACCCAGAACGTGACATTGTTCTCAAAGAACAGCTGAAAGGATCAAACCTGATTACATTCTTTACTTCGCTCAGGAAAGAAAAATGCTCAAATCTACAAACTTCTGCTTTTAAATTTATTATGTTATTCACATACACTTACATCTGTCAACGAAGATTTTCAACTATGAAGATAAACAAATTCAAGTACAGGTTTCAGTTAAATGATCTAAACTTGAACTCAAACTGTGAATTGCAACTAGCGCAGTCATTCCGGATTATGGAAAACTTGTTAATTAAAATAAGTCATGCATGTTCATAGTAGCATATATCGCATAATTAACAGCCAAAGTGTATTTAATATATTATAAAAAGTAAACTTCTTTTCATGTTAGTCGTTGTTAAAAGTTAAAAATTTGTTATCCGGCCCTCGAAGTATTTTGGCGTTTTATATGGCCCCATGTGCAAAAAGTTTGCCCACCCCTGGTTAATTGGTCCTGATTCGTGTGTTGAGTGGTGTGTTGATTGAACTCCTAAAAGTTCAAAAGGTTTATTAAAATAATCTGTTTATGTTTATGTTTATTGGTCATCGTAATTGGCAAAATCGCAGTTTTGAGCCTCGCTGTTTTGCCGCAGTCGCGCTTTTGTGCATCGCAGTTTTGTGATCGCTATTTTGACGATCGCGGTTTTGTGATCGCGGTTATTAACGTAGGCTAAATCGTTTGAGATGCAGCACTGAAAAAGGGAAATTTCCAATATACAAGAGCCATAAGGAAGTGAAGTTCAGCTACAGCTGGTGTTAAAAATGTACTTCTTGTTCACGGACACACGACCGTAGACGTGGACGCCACTGTTTGATGGCCCGGGCGATGATCACGTGGTCAAACAGCTGCCACTCTTCAATCAGGTGATCAACGTCACGAATGCAGGAACGATAAACGCGCTCCTCCAGTACAATCCAGATTTGATAGTCAACATGACTGAGATCTGGACTGTTGGACGGCCACAGCTGCGGGGATATGAAGACGGGTGTCTTCCGGGACAGCAGAGCAATGGTCTTACGTGCTTGGTGCGCAGGGGACTGTCTTGTCGAATGTGAAGTAGCCGCCCGATGAAAAGTAGACCCCTAAACGTTTGTCAAAAATTTGTATGTTGGAAATTTCTCCTTTTCAGTTCTGCATCTCAAACGTTGATAAACTTGACAAACTCATCAACATTTCCAAACGGCGTTACGATTTGGTGGTAATATGGCTAGTGTTGTTGCTTTTAAAATTGCAGGCAAATGCTAAACGTTTTGACCGAGTTGTGACACTTTTCTTGGGGTCTACTTTTCATCGGGACACAGTGTAGATGTGTAACGCGTTAATGTATGCTTCTGGCTAGGCGTTAGGCAGGCGATAGGCCGCTGACCGACCTTGCATATATTGAATTGAATAGGGCCTACTCGATCATTGAACATCAAGCTGACATAACGCAATTGAACAAGCTACAGAGCTTTGACTCTCGGGCAGCTAGTTAGCGTCAATAGGCATTCTTGTAGAAAATACGGTAGGATTAATTTATGCGGTCTCCCTCAGAAGTTGCGTCCACTGCAGCGAAGGGGAGAAAGCATGCCGTGCAGCACATGGTTGAGATATTTCGCGATGGCATAAAACGCCGTTTGTCTGACTTATTGGCCAATTGATCGACACTGTCAGCATGGCCATGGTCGCCTGAATAATCGGTCAATCCTGTCTCTGTCCCTCTTGCTAGTATACTCCCATCAGGCTGGGTAGGCGTCAAGAATATTTATTCCGGATATTTCTATAGCCCCTCTCGAAGTCAACTACTACTCAGAGGCGCTCCCGACTACAGCATTTGATACTGTGTCGGAGTTTTCACGCCGAAGCGCCACGAGCAATCGCGAGTGAAGGACTTGCCCAAGGTCCGTACGCAGCGGCTAGAGTGGGATTCGAACCTGCAACCCTCCGGTCACAAGGCGCCGAACTTACCACTGAGCCACCACGCCCCACATAATAATATGCGCCACTGTTGTTGCCATGGTGACATCGCAAAGGTCTTCTGGTTGGAGACTATGCGAGCGGAGCACTCGCAGAGCATACATCAAAGAGAAGCTGGCGGAGAGGATCTGGTCTAGATGGGTTGCCATTCCGAAGTCCGACTGCAGCGTGACGCCTAGTATTTTCATGGACTCGACCCTTTCTGCTTCAGGAATTACTTCTGCGTCGGGGTCAAGCTTTTTCTGCCTGTTTTATGTATCACATTTCCCATGTATTGGATGTAATAAATCGGAGATTGTTCTTTGCGTCCCAATCCGTTATGTGCTCAAGTGCGATGATTTATTAGTTACTTGTTCAGATGTTACGAGGCTCATGTGCTGGCGCGCGAAAGATTTGCTGATAGAGTTAGTTTTTGAAGAGTGCCGACAGTATAATAAAAGGGAAATCTGTTGTTAAAGATCGTGTGTGACTTGCAAAGAAAAATCAATTGAATAAAATGTTCGGACTGTGTTCTCATGAAGTGACAGCCACGCTATACTATTAATTGAGCTACTTTTCGTAGAAAGATAGAAGTAAAGAGGGACAGTTAAGCAGGACAAGAAGAGGAAGAATATAGTGACAGTGTAAATAGAAAAGAATGTTATAAGATAATAAGTGCTGTAAGCCTTTGACAAAAATCACAATTCAGATCACAATTCAGATCACAATTTCTATTGTTTGCAGTTCTTGGAACCAAAGGTCAGCCATAGCTACTTTATTTATTAACCAACTTGTCCCTAATAAGGAAAGTACCTTAAACTACAAGATCATCCAATGATCGTACAATGCTGCATTTACTTTTCTGGATTCCGTGACCCCGAACACATTGAAATAGGAAAAAAGACCACCCTTCTAACAATTGTAGTTCCTACGAAACAACCGACTAACCATAGCAGTTAAACTGACCTTGAACTATCTTTGAATTAGAATTTCTTTTTGTCCCTTACATATACTGAAATAGTAATATTAGATAATTAAGGTCAAGCGACATATAAATGAAGGTCATCCTATTGTCCTACAATGCTAGAAATAGCTTCCTTGACTTTTATGTCTCCAACAATCCTATCGTATACACATGAATTAAGTCTCTATCAGTTTTAGTTCCTGAGATTCCCCGGGGTGGTGGTGGTGGTGGTGGTGGTATGAGTGTTAATCAACCGTAATAGCACTTGTGGCAGAAGAAACCACAAGTCATAATTGAAATAGCAATGATCTGAGGTAAGAACGTCTATAGTGACACTGTGATAATGCTCAAGTTGGTCGATGATACCTACTAAGGAAATTTATTTTTCAATCAAAATTCAACAGGACAAAGGCCATGCAGGGGATAATCACTCAATCAGTCATTCACTCAGTCGGCCATTCACTCCTTCATTCATTCACTCAGTTGCTCACTGACTCACTCACTCTCTCGCACACATTTACAAGTTAACGAATTGATTTTTAATGCTGTTTATTTGTTGCTCTAAATTTTAAATTCTGATTTCAAGAAACTACAATTTGTTCTAATTTATTTCTGCTCAATCAAATAAATGATTTTATATCTTCAGGGAAATTAAATTTTGAAAATGTTCAACATAAGATGAGTCCATATCCTTTGTTTCCTTTGACCTGAAAACAAGAAAAACGTTACTACTATTATACTTTGAAAGTTACTTGATTGTTTTCATTAAATGTAATAGGCCTATCATTATAATTATCATCATCATCATCGTCATTATAATTGTCATCCCAGTCAATCTGTATTTTAAATTCCCGAATAAATATTTCGTGTCATCAAGCACTTCCGTCATCTGTATTATGTCTCACCTTCCGACTGTAGAAATCCGTAGTTAAATGGACGATATATGGTCCACCTACTTTGGGTTCATTATCAAGATTCATAAAAGTTCTCTTTCACTGGTTGTAGATCATTCTAAAGTTGCTCTGAGCATCTGGAGCTTAATTGTAATTGTAATTGAACATCTATTCAGATATACTTCAAGAGAGAAACATGATGTGCGCTGTCTGCATTAGCCTCTGTTATGATTTCGAATGTCATAATGTACTGGTCTTCTGCGACTTAGCAAAACAACACACGGAAATTAGGAGCTTAACCAACTGATTCCCGGAGAGTCTCAGGATCAAGTTTCATCGATGACTAGGAGGAACGACATGTGACAGCGCTCGCAGTCCCTCATTAGTGGAAGTTGACGTACGTCCGGCTATTCCTTGAGGCATCGGGTGCAAATAGAACCGACATTCGTTGCCGATAATTGAGATTTTCGTAATTTCGAACTATCTAATGCGCTACTTAAAAGCGTAGTGCGGGACAACAGTTAACTTACGACTAGTGCATCATGTCACAGGGATTTTCCATATATATATAAATTTACCGTGGAAGTCCGGTTGCCAGGTGAGCAGCAGACGAACTGCTTAGGCGGATTCCGAATGGGGCGAGAATGATTGGAAGATGGAAGACAGGATGTATCAGGGTCTGTATTCCAAAAGAAGTGAAACTTTAGTTTGGAGTACAAAGAAACCACGAGGGAGAAAGAGTAGGTAAGGTACTGGTGATGGGTAAGCGGTAATGTGGAAATTTGCGGACTTCGAGTTACGGTAATTGTAAATGTAATCGTAACTGAAAACTTATATAGCGCCACTCAGATCAGCTGCGCTTTCAACCCGCATCAATGCCAGCTCTGGCAAAGTGGAAACTTTCAGGCGTCTACGGAACTGGAGAGGAGAGGGCAAGAAGCTCTTGGCGGGGAAACAATTTTAGACAGTTCCAAGCATAGTCGAAGCTCTTGGATTGTGCCGTGGAAGAGCGCATACGAGGGACAGCCATAAGGCCCCGAGCCGAAGATCGCAAGGAACCCCTCGCAGGCATGGAAGAAACTGGGTTGCAAAAATTCATTAGGTAAGACGGAGCAGAGCCAGTGAGGCAGTTACGCATGAAGGTGATAGTTTTAAACTGAATTCGCTATTGAGCAGGGAGCCAGTGGAAGGAATTTCGGACAAGGGCAGAAATGTGGGCAAAGTTAGGAATATCACCTATAAGCCGAGCAGCAGCATTAAGGATAGTCTGGAGTTTGGGCATATTGGAGGAGGAAAGGCCAGTGTACACAGCATTGCCAAAGTCTACCCGAGTGCAGGTCAGAGCGTGGACCATCGCAGTGACAAAATGAAATGAAAGAGACGCGGATGAAGGAGCTGGCCTAGATGATATGAGCAAGACCGAGACACAAGGTTAACTTGATCAGTGAAGGAGAGGGTAGGATCAAGGGCAATCCCCAAGTCACGAACAGATGAGGAGATTTGAATGAGGGGAACCTAATATGCAGAGATTCAAAATCAATCATACTGAGCTGGAGGCGACCGAGCCAATAATAAATTGAATTGTGTCATTGTTCAGCCGCAAGAGATTACAGGAAAGCCAAGTATCTGCTGGTAAGATACGCTCGACCATTTGGACAGCTGCAGAAGAGGCTGGGCTATGTAGAAGAGAGTGGGTGTCGTCAGCATATTGATGAGACGAAACCCCGTACTGCTGAAAACTCTCCCCCCCCCCGTGGTCCGAAGTACATAGGATGAAGAGCAGAGGGGAAAGAACAGAAACTTGCGGGAGACCATAGCAGGTAGTGACCCAAGGAGCACAATGTGTTCCAAAGACCACAGAGATGGACCTGTCAGAGAGGAAAGAGCGGAACCACAAGAGGGCACTGTCAGAGATGCCAAAGGATACAGAGAGCCGATTTAAGCGAATAGAGTGGTCTGCGGTGTCAAAGGCTGCGCTGATGTCATAGAGCTAGCGGAGTGACATGACCACAGTCAAGAGCTTGGAAGACATCTGCTAGGAGCCGGACTAGTAGGGTTTCAGTTGAGTAGGATGTCCTAAACCCAGATCGAAACTGATGGATGAGGGAATTAGAGTCGAGGTAATGTACCCGTTGAAAAAGAACACATCGTTCCAGAAACCAAGAAACGAAGATATATAATTATACAGTATATATATATATATATATATATATATATATATATATATATATATATATATATATATATATATATAGACACCTTCTGGGGGAATTCCTCCCAGGATACGTATTGCCCCAAAGGCGAGTAATATAGGAAGAAAGTAACAGAATAAGATATATGAATTTTTTTAGATATGAATTCCTAAAAGGTCGTCATATATATTAGAGGGATGAGTTTCGAGAGGAAGAACAAAAAAGGTCTTCAAGTTTTTTCGAAGATGAAATTCCCGAACAGGTCGTTGGATCTTCGAATGGGAAGAAATTTCCCCAAAAAGATTTCCCTTGTTGGTCCCCCAGAAGCCTTGTTTTCCCCCCTCCATAAGAGGGCGACTAGATTAAACACTGTGTACGGCACACTACTCTGTCATGAAGATCTAGGCCTACTACAAATGCGAGTTGTGATTAAAACAATAAAACTAGTTTACCCATGCCGTTTACAGGTTTGATATTGTAACTGCGGATTGCTCATTAATATTTAGAGTGACTGTCAAATCTGTTCCAATAGCCTATGTCTGATGTTTGACATTTATTACGTCGGCTTCACCCACTTTGGTATGATGTAATCAAGTGGCCCCGGGTAGCGGGGTCTTCGGCTACTTCTGGGTCTCCTGGTTAACTATACCCCGGCATTATTGTACACTGACAATGAACAGATTTTATGGTTTTGCGATTAAACCACCTAATTTCAAGCGTAGTATGTCAAGCTAAGACGAAATTTAAAAAAAGACCATTCACTGTCAGGAATGTGGCTAACGACGTTCTGTCCTATTTTGGTCAATTGCATATTCCCGTTTAGCTTTAGTTTATACTTCATACTTTTACTAAATGAAAATAAAATGACCTCGAAACAGGCATACAATGAACAGAAGCGAAAATTTTGAAATAAATTAGCTGCCGAGGGCATGAGTATTCAAAAGCCGCTATATAAAGTATTGTCTCGTTCACATACACACTCGAACACACATGCAAATTTACATGAATAGATACATGCAATAATGTATTATACATATACATTATATTTTATATATTATAATCTTTAAAAAGTGTTGCGTACATACATCACGGCTGCAAATCTTTAGCGCAGATACCTAGGCAGAAATATGCGAGATATGCGAGTATAGGCTGAACAAAAAATCATTCAAGCGTTCAGTAGTAAAATAATCATGATCATCAGATAATCATCATCATCGTCATCGACGTCGTCATCATCATCGTCAACATCATCATGTTCATGACGATGATGATGATCTTCATCAACATCCTCGTTTTTGTCATCATCATCACCATCATCGTCATCGGAAACATCATCATCAGCTTAAAGATAAGCGATATCGTCATCATCATCACTATCATCTTCATAATCAATATTACTATCGTCATAGTCATCATTATCATTATTATTATCATTATTATTATCGTCATCATCGTCCTTACTGTCATCGTCATTACCTTCATCGTCACCATGATCGTAAACTTTGTCGTCATCATCATCATCATCTTCATCATCATTATCATCTATTCGATCCTTCACATCGAAATTCTTAAGAGTGAGATGAGGAATTTGCATGTTATGGTAAAACTTACAGTATTCTTTGGGGACCGCTCCGTTGCTCGTTGGAGGAAAGAAGATACAGTATTGCTTGGTGCCACCTGTACAAAGACCTCCATCGCCTCCGAAGCTCACTAAATTAAGTTAGAAGAACTGAATATTAATGCTATATTATCATTATTAGTATTGCTATTGTATTTGTTATTTACGTTTTTATTTATTTTTTAAATTTTTATTGTAAGTGCTGAGCGTGTAAGTTAGGAGAATATGGGCGTCGTGCCTGGCGATGCTACTCAATCTTTCCACGGCTTGCGAAAGTTCACGGGTGCGTGCTTCAAGACAGTCCTAGCGCTCCCAAGGCAGAGAGACGGGCAACCAAATGTGCAATCTTTTCGTATTCTGTCTGCAGGAACCCTTGAGCGCTGTGTTGTAATCGTGCGAAACCACCTCACACTTGAAACGGTTCAGTTGTAAGCCCAGCTCTAGCAGTGCCACGTTAGCAGCGACTATCTGTTCGCTACCGCCCAGGTTGAGGTCATCCAATTAACCAAGTGCGATTCGAAATAGCCAGAATAGGCTGGAATGTAAGGCAGAATAGCAATAGGCCTAGGGTGCAGGCCGACCTGAAAAAGAGGCTGAATACTACATATTTCAATTGTGATGGCTCAGAATAAGCCAGATGGTAGGTTGGAGACAGTTCCGTAAGGATTATGACGATGGAGTGCAGCATCTGGTTCTTTAAAGGGAATAGAAAGGGTTGGAAATGTTCAGTTTTACCTAGATTGACCCCTCGCTCAAATCCATGAGAGAGCGTCTAGCTGCATGTGTGTCACAAACCTCGCAGCTGGCCCACACCCACCTGCCGAAGCGAGAAGTGTGCCACGACCCTGGGAACGGCAAATGCGTATGTTGTAGCTGATATGCGTCAAAATATCCGATGGCTATGGGGCTCGGAGCACCTGAGCTCTTGCGAAATGCAAACAGGGTTGATAAAGGGAATTGAAAGGGTTGGAAATGTCCAGTTTTACCTACTACTACTACTGCTACTACTACTACTACTACTACTACTACTACTACTACTACTACTACTACTACTACTACTACTACTACTACTACTATTATTATTATTATTATTATTTTTATTATTATTATTATTATTATTATTATTATTATTATTATTATTATTATTATTATTATTATTATTATCATTATTGTTATAAAATGATCTGAAGCGAAATATCAGCGTCACTCAGACAGAGGTTGCAATGTCCTGGAGAGGCAGATGGCGTTCCCTCGTTGCAGGGTCACCGAAATCCGTGAGAACAAATACGACGTCTCCAGTGGATCGTGAGTTGCTTCCGTTATCCGGTTTCCCAAACCCATAACGAATTGTAAACCTTCCCCGCTCCAAGAGCCTCCCGTCTCCAAGGCGATCGCCACAAAAGCATGGGTGTTAGTAATGCTTGAGTATTTCGCCCTTTTGGACAGTACTGCCCGTTCCGCGGCTTCGCCAGCTCCGATGGATGTTTGGGCAAGATGGGAAGTTGCGTAAGTGTCGGGCACTGTCACATCCCATGTCAGGCATCGTCCACGTGACCAAGGGATCAGTGTGACAACGTGTGATCGCTTTCCATTTCCTCTTGAGAGGCCGAGAGGCTCTCTCTGAGCAGGGATTTTAGCTCTGCTCAGCGCTCTCCAGATTACGTCATTCAGCATAGCGTGCCGCTGTTGTTTCCCGCCTCCTCTTTTACAAACCAGACCATGAAGCCCTCTTGCGTCGACATTTTCTCGGCAGTGGTGGCACAAGTGCGGCTCACATAGTGTCGTACCAAGCCTCACCCCGACTGCGATCCGTATCTCCTCGTCTGAGAGGCGGAGGCCCAAAGCAGTCACAGGGGGAGCTAGCATCCAGTCACCAGAGTGAGGTGCTCGTGAAGCGAGCAGGCGAGCACGATCGCGTGGACAGCTGGTAGACTCGAACAAGCCTGTCCGTACTTTGTCTGTATATCTGATATCCCACTCCTTTTGGCGATGAGTTGCTGCTCCTGTTGGTGGTTATATTATTATTATTATTATATATTATTATTATTATTATTATTATTATTATTATTATTATTATTATTATTATTATTATTATTATTATTATTATTATTATTATTATTATTATTATTATTATTATTATTATTATTATTATACGTATTGCTATTGTTATTACTAGCGCCATTGTTATCACTGTTATAATTATAATCAGCTTAATCACCATAATCATCTTCTTAAAACTCACTTATTTAGATCAGTAAAATTATCCATGCGTGAGGTGATTTTGTTAGGTTCCAAAAAGCACCATATTAACTGTGTTGATACATTCATACAGATATAAATAAATACACACATACATAAATATTATACATAGATATATACTACAGTTTTAGATTTCAAAACATGTTCATCATGTATAGTTAGGAAGAGAAGTAACGAGTAAAAGAGAATTGTAGGTTGGCACTGAGTACTACAGTCATGTTCACTGACACAAAATGGCTCCACGTATAAGAATGATTAAAAATGCGAACTGTTTCTAATTCTTACCATGGGCAAGTACCAGAAGGCAGAACAGGAGGATCAAGAAAATCTTCATCTGAAATATTATGCCCATATATTTTGACATTAAAAATCAAGATGAGTTATTATCATGCGACGTATTTGCCTTTGTACAAAACAAGTTTTGAAATGGTTGAAAAGCGATGAAAAGTCGTTATCATTAAAATACCTAATATGTGTACATAATCGTAGCCGTAATCAGTGGATCTGAATTATTATGGATATTAAAAAATAAATTGAATTAGAGTAACTTGTAAGAAATCATTGGTTCAGTTTTAGTTCTGTTCATAATTAATATTGCCTCCGCAATTTTCAGTGGAAATAATTTTCTAAGCATTTGAAAAAAGAAGCAATGTTGCTCATTCCACATCTACAATTCAGTAAATACATTTCCAAATGGTGCAATACACCAACACCGACCATTTGCTGTAATCAAATGTTTTTATCATGTGGTTTTTAAACACCTACAAGGCGTGCGTCAATCTCGCCAATTTACGTTAAAACAAGGCCCGCCGGGGGAGGAAGATAACTGAAACGTTAAGGAACCTTACGGGAAGATGGCGTACAACCTGCCAGACAATTACAAAAAGGAATCAGATCTTAAACTCAACGTGATTTGCACGGGTTACCAGAGCAATTTCACCTACATCAATTTTGATATATAAAAATGTTTGGAATGAAGAAATTTCACCTGCTGATAATACTATAAATTTTTATTAAAGGTAGTGGTAAGGTAGTAACGGGTGAACTGCGCCACTCCACAGAAGCACTCACCATCGTTAGGTAAACTAATCTCGTTAAGATACCAGCCCATTTTATGACCCAGAAGTCACCGGTTCGAAACCCGACTATATACCATTTCTTTTTATTTTTTTGCATATAATAATATGAATATATGCATATAGGATGTTTAAACTATATTTTATTTTCCTTTCAGACACACCTTTAACTTAGGCTATTCAAGTTTAGCTAAAACTGAAAGTACACGCAGATAAAATAAGAAGTTTGTAGCTTTCTGAGCAGCCGCCTTACTTTGATGAATGCTCGCTAATAGGCCTACGTTGAACGAGCAAGATCCTTGACCCACAATGTGTGGTAATTGGCATAAGCCAATTTTTCCAATGTAGTTAGACAGTTGGACATTTAAGCAGATACACGACTCCAATCCAACGTTTTGTAAAAGTTTTAATATGAGTTTTAAGATCCGCTTGTAAGCTTAGATTGTATTTAGCTCGTCTGGTAGAAAAGGTGGGTAAATTTATGAACCAGAGCACTAAGGTCGCAATTTCGAAACCCCGGTATAAACTTTTTTATATTTTTTTCTAAAATAAACATTGTAGCAAAGTCTTATTGACAGTATTTGATTAATTTATTACTTTCTTTCCACACGGTTCCAGTCGGACTTTTAACCCATTCGTTACTTTTCATTATATTTGAACATTTGGTTGTTGTCAGTGCTTAAATTTTTGCGTCATATAGCTGCAAACAAAATTAATTAGTTAGTTGTACGCAGCCTTGCATAGCATCTGGCACTCTCACGTGCATTACATTATATATATATATATATATGTATATGTATATATATATATATATACATATATATATATATGTGTGTGTGTGTGTGTGTGTGTGTGTGTGTGTGTGTGTGTGTGTGTGTGTGTGTGTGTGTGTGTGTGTGTGTGTGTGTGTGTGTGTGTGTGTGTGTGTGTGTGTGTGTGTGTGTGTGTGTGTGTGTGTGTGTGTGTGTGTGTGTGTGTGTGTGTGTGTGTGTGTGTGTGTGTGTGTGTGTGTGTGTGTGTGTGTGTGTGTGTGTGTGTGTGTGTGTGTGTGTGTGTGTGTGTGTGTGTGTGTGTGTGTGTGTGTGTGTGTGTGTGTGTGTGTGTGTGTGTGTGTGTGTGTGTGTGTGTGTGTGTGTGTGTGTGTGTGTGTGTGTGTGTGTGTGTGTGTGTATTCTGCCCGACTTGGTCTGCCGGTATGACTCCGAGCGAGTTAGGGACCTAGCTAAAAATTAGTTAAAATTAGTTAAGATTGTTTACCCTACCCGTTTATTTTTCTTATAGCCCCATCCCAATGCATGGTCACTCGAACTTTAAACGGTCTAATCACATCGAACGGCCTAGGGATGGTGCTAACGAGTCAGTTATATTTTAAGTTGTTACTCCAACTGCATAGGAGACCCTTTTAGCGGGACCACGGTCCCTTTGGGCGCTCCTTTTGCGATCTGTTGACAACTGTTATGTAACCAATTATCATGTACGTTACCTTGTCTTCGGTTGCAATAAAGCTTTTTGATTGATTGATTGATAGATTGATTGATTGATGTGTGTGTGTATATATATAGGCATATAACGATTTGTTCGTTGATTCCTAGATAGCCGTGTCGGTGCGCCCTTGTGAGTTACTGAAAATGCGCTATAAAAGTGCTCTGATAGATACACTAAATAAACAATTTTGCAACATAAATCATTGCCATTATGGCTACCAAGTATTATAACCAAGGAATTCTGTCACTAAATATTCTGTCACTACTGCTGTTCGACGTGGTTCACGCCAGCACGGTAGCCCGCATGCTGTATGAGAGTCCTGCTTGGTGGGGTTTTACTCGGCAGCCGGATAAAACATGCTTAAATTCATCATAGGCAGGTTGATTCGACTGGTTGATAGTTGATAGCTGATTTACTGCATCCTTTGTGACACTACCACTTTTATTGAGCTCTGCGAGGAGGCTAATAATGGCATAATTAAGAGGCCTACATAACATGTACATCTTTATAATAGGCCCAGTGTCATACTGGACAGTAGGCCTATTATATGATTTTTTATTCGTTTAGCGCCGCTTTACAATAATTTATGTGTAGCTGTTGATCAGCACATTTAGAACACCAGAAAGCATCAAAATCCAGCATGTAATTAGTTGCCATTGTATTTAGTAACTTCTGTTGTGTCGGTGGATATTGCACAAGGGAGGCACCAACCCAGTAGATCAGTCCACTGAGAGTTTGTGACGGCAATGAAAAGCCACCTATAGTTAGAGCGGAATCGGTTAATGCTTTGTGCATCAGACGCCAACACGATAGAAATTACCAAATACAATTGCAATTTCATATAACGTAACCGCTTCACGAGTAAAATAGGCAGGTCATAAGGCAGGTCGAGAGTAAAATAGGCAGTTTGAAACGGGTTTGAAATAATTAATTAAGTCACTAAATCGCTGAAACGAAAGAGTTGAACGGGTTTAAAAAGGCCAGAAATATAACGAAATAAGGAACAGAGAAGCGACCCAAAACACCGAATCGCTACCTGATTTGATATAGTGCCTGCGAGACATCAGGCGGATATCCGTGGGATCGTCATACCGCCTGTACAATTGGAAACTGCATTTTAATATTCGTGTATACATAGAAGGACTTCTTCTAATCTATTGAAATACCGTCTTAGTACGGGCAAACATCTAGTGTATAAATTATATCATATGATATCATAATGCATGTGTTATAGGCCAACTGTACTTTTATGAGTCACTCTGAGTCATTTTTAATGACTACGAGTGGCAGATAGAGGACGGGTTTGGATGGGAGGAGACGAGAGGGGTGTGAGTCCAATATTTAAGCCTGCCGGCTCCCCTACCTGGAACAAAGATCGTATACCGGGTTTTGTCCCCTTCAGAAGTCGGTCACCGCATTTCATTATAAAACTAAGATCATCAGATGCTATTAACTCGAAATTGGAAGATAGGATCAAATCTTAGTACCCGACGCCGCCGCCATCCGCCGTCGCCGCTAAGTCCTCAAGTCACTAAGCTATCGACTGCTAGCGACTTCGTTCAGTTAATATTTTGCTTGTTGTTTTAATCGCGGTTTCCAAGTTTCGATCTGACGAAGACATCAGCAGCAGGACATGAGCAACTCTTCCGATACATACAATACAATATTAGTTTGTTGAGAAAAACAAGGTAACATGCCATAACTTGGTACATTGTAAAAGGAAGAGTTTGCTCTATTAGTTAGAGTTCGTATAGGAAATATAGGGGATATAGTTGTTGCTGTCATTTTTTGGTAAGGTGAATTTAAGCATTTGGTTACGAAGATGGTGTTGATGATTACGAAGAGGAGGTAATAAGCAGGGTGAGAATTGTCGTGGGTTTGGGGGTTCAACCCCCTATAGTCTTTGTTAGGACCCCACAGTTAAGTCTTCATTGCACACCCATGGGTCTTTTCCAACCCCCTCAGTTGTGCTGCTGTGATTTAGCATTATTTGATGATGAATCTCTGACAATGTGAACACATTTCCATGGTGTATCATGTATGCATTTTTTTATTTTCTCAAGAAAGGATTTGATTTTTATTCGAATCTGTGTAGCAAAACTATTAGCGTTGAAATCGGCTGCTTTCAAATTTCACTGACAGCAGTTTGCAAAATACAAATAAAATATTCAACTCTACATGGATCAAGTCTACCACTACACCCAGTCTTCTTCTGCAATTCTCACAATGGGAAATAAGTGCCGGAGTACATGATTCTCATTCTCTGCTATTGCATGAAAGAGGCGCCCATCAGCAGTTTCTGACAACTGGTTGGCCGTAAGATCTGGTATCGCTATAAATCCTCCTCGCTTCATTCGATTTATCTAGCGTTCAATTTCACGAATTCACAATAACAACAAATTTCACAGTCATCAATCTGTCCCCTGTCAGCATGCCCACATGGAGCGCAGTCAATATTCCCAATACTGGACCCGTATAGAGCCCTTATGGTTTCCATCTAATGCGCACTGAAATGATGGCACGGTCAGTACAGTTGCGGTAAAATCAGGCAGAGGCACCCGCAGCGTGACGCACTGGACCCAGGTGCGTCCAACCGCCAAATCAAATTCACACAAAGAATGTAATGTAAATGTACGCGATTTTCTATTTTTCCGTATATGGCCTCGACCCTGCTCATTTTTCAATGAATTGATCGGGTGAGATCCTTCACCACCGCTGCCCATTTGAATGGGTGCCACGCCATTTAAGGTCCCCGTGTTGGGACCGTGCTAGCCCGAGATTTAAATCTCTTATATAAGCCACCTTCGGGAAGCGAACCTCGGTCCGCATGCGCTCTAACACAGAGTCGCATGAGACGCGCAACCAACGCTCTTACCGATGTTGCTAACTGGGCCAACAACGAATAGGCTTCGCATCGATATTTTTCAAAACAATTGAATCACCTATACATTATACATAACATGCAAAACAGAACATTCTTAAATTATTTTTAATCAAGAGCGGAAATAATTTCTCACAGAAAACAGTATTTTGTTAAACGGCAATTCTAAAGCATTTAGAAACCAACTAAATGAAATTTTAAAAAATTGAATTTTTTTGTTGTGCGTCCAATTCTTTCAAGCCTGCGGGCGCCCCTTAAATCAGGTATGTCCAATAGACACCTGAGAAGTCGATAGCAAGTCGTTAAGTAAGTCGATAAGTCTGAGCTACTTAGTCAGTCGATAAGCATGCGACTTAGTTGATTGAGTCGCTAAGTCAGTCGCTAACTCATCAAGTCAGTCGGTAACTCCTTAGCGACTGACTCCGGGTACCACTACAAGGCTTAAGTCAATTGTGCGGACAAGTGGTTGCCGATAGAGATCATTGCTTCTTATAGGATAAGAATGAATTTCAGTCGTGCGTAGGAAAAGTTACCAAAATTCGATTGTAACGATACGTAAATTGACCACTACTGACCACTATTCTAATTTGCTCCACTTTTGGCATAGGCCTACTTCACGTTTACAAAATAAACTTACATAACCAATGTTTTAATTTAGTAAATTTCTGAAACAAAGAAGCAATATTTCTTATTCTACGTTGACTACTTCGGTAACTACGTTTTGAAATGGTGCAATACACCGATACCGACCTTTTGCTGGAAACCCATGTTTCAATCGTAAGGTTTTCAAACACCTGCAAGGCTTAAGTCAATATCACCAATTCACGAACAAATAAAGCAAGTGCAATATATAAAGGAGTTTGGAAGGACGAAGTTTCACCTGATGATCATACTGTAGGATTTTATTACAAGTGAAACATCATGCTCTCATCATAAAATGATTTTAGTGTCGAACCAACCAAGGCTTGTTGCGCCAGATGTGTAGTTTTCATTCGAAATACGTGGACTGACTGCCTGTTGATCTCGATCGCCCGTTTCCACTTGTTAACCTTCGCAGGACGGAAAGATTTTACGATAGACGGAGGACGAAGAGGGGTAATTTTTTACCCCCCAAAACAATGTATAATATCTCAGCTCACAGGTACGCTACAATGACAAATGAAGTGTCAACTGCAACATTTTCAAGGTCAAGAAATCGATTTATCATAGTAGTAATAGTGTGCGAATACTATTGTCGAAGATGACGGCCAACATGGCAGCCCAAAGCATAACAATATGTATGTCTCAGCTCATAAGTAACTTACAATGACAAATGAAGTGTCCATTGTAGCATTTCCAAGGTCAAGAAATCGATTTATCATAGTGGAAATAGTGTGCGAATACTATTGTCCAAGATGGCGGCCAACATGGCAGCCCAAAGCATAACAATATGTATGTCTCAGCTCATAAGTAACTTACAATGACAAATGAAGTGTCCATTGTAGCATTTCCAAGGTCAAGGAATCAATTTATCGTAGTGGCAATAGTGTGGGAATACTATTTTCCAAGATGGCGGCCAATATGTCCGCCAGATACAACAATATGCATGTCTGAGCTCATAGGTAAGCTAAAATTGCAAATGAAGTGTCAATTGCAACATATTCAAGGTCAAGGCATCGACTTATCATAGTGACAATAGTGTAGGAACACTACTTTCCAAGATGGCGGACAATATGATCGCGAAAACACAAAAATGTGTATATCTCAGCACATAGGTAGGCTACAATGACAAATTAGGTATCAATTGCAGCATTTCTAAGGTCAAGGAATCAAATTATCGTGGTGGCAATCGTGTGGGAATGCTAATTTCCAAGATGGCGGCCAACATGGCCGCCAGAACACATAAATATGTATATCTCAGCTTGTAGGTAAGCTGCAATGACAAATGAAGTGTCAAATGTAGCATTACCAAGGTCAAGGAATCGACTTATCGCAGTGGCAATAGTGACCGATCAGTCAGTTGATTGATAATCCCTTTTTTCTGTTTTGGCGGCCATATTGGTCGCCAACTTGGATAGTAGTATTCTCACGCTATTGTCGCTACGATAAATGAGCCGAGATCTTACATTTTGGTGTTTTGGCGGCCATGTTGGCCGCCATTTTGGACAGTAGTACTCATACACGATTGCCACTACGATAAAACGAATCCTTGACCTTGGAAATATTACAATTGACACTTCATTTGTCATCGTAGCGTACCTATGAGCTGAGACATACATATTTTTTTGGCGGCCATATTGGCCGCCATCTTGGAAAATAAACTCTCTACATTTATGAAACTGTTAACATTCAATTCCATGGTAGATTCCACACTTGATTTATGATTGCAAGTCACTTATTGACACATATCTTTAAAAAACATATCTGCCCTATGAACGAAAAAATAACGACGTCGACGACGAAGAGGGGTTACCCCAGGACACTTTGGATTGAAAAATCGTTTTCCCACCGCATGTCAATGCGGTGGGTATGCAGTCAGAAAATGTCATTGGTGGTAACTTGTAAACACGTGGAACGGCAAATTATACCTACCTACAGTTGTTCCGCAATCAACATCCAAACACCGCTGGGGTAATTATTTACCCCTCTTCGTCCTGCGAATGTTAATGATTAACATTAACTCTACGGGGAATGGACACATTCTCATGAAATATTCGCATGGACATATTCCCCTCAAACATATACCCAGACATATTCCCCCAACCTAGGATAAATCTTCTTTTGCAAATTGGCTATGCCCGCATTTAGTGGTCAATAAAGTTGACCACTATTATAGGGAAATAAATAAGCTCAGCGTTTTAATGATCGAAGCATCATATCTATTGCTCTCGAATCTACCCTTGAACATCGTTATTGGTCATTAAACTCACTGTTTTATGATGAAAACATCATATATCTTGAATTCGAACCTATGCGGTTCTCTACAAATATAGGCTAAACTTATTTGCTAAACACACCTACCTGTTCCAAGTTTCTCTAAAACCGCATGTTGTGGCCATGTCCGTGAATCTTCTCCTCAACGGATTGTATGCCCTATCGTCTATTATGACACCCGCAAGAACGTTTGCACCTGCAAGAACGTGCTACGGTATGATACCTCTATCCCTGGCTTCAGCAGTGCTCTGTGTGTCTGATACCTTGGTATCTCTTAGGTAATCGTTATGGTCACCTAAATGACTTCAAGCTCTAACTTCTTTCTCTATATAATAATCCTTAACCCTGGAATGACAACCAGTTCTCAAAACAAACATAAATTCTAACTTTTGACTATCCAAGAATTACAACTACAAATCTCGCACAGTCAGCAACTCTCTGAAAACATCACCAGACAAACTATTTACTAATCATCGTGCATACAAAATGCAAGGAAATTTGCTACCCGCTCATTATTTGTGCTTCTTAGTTCTTACCGGTATCAATAAGTCAAACATACTGAAGCTCCAGAGAGTTCAGAACTAGAGACAAGATAACTAATATATCCAAATCCGAACATATGACCCCGTTGCTTAAATCGTTGCATTGGCATCCTTTTCAGCAAAGAAATAGTTTCAAATTGGGACCCATAGTTTTTATAACTTTTTACTGTTGCCAATCACAATACCTAAAATCAGTTCTTATTCCTCAGACTTATCATTATTCAACGAGATCATCTGATTATCGTTGTGCGGTCATACATAAATCACGAACTGTTTTTGTGAACGAGATACTTCGGTTGTTGACCTACTTTTTTTTAACTCTCTCTGTGTCTGTGCTCTCTGCTCAGTCGCTTGTGTAATTTCGTTCTCAACTTAAAGCTTATCTCTTTCAAATTTGCTTACCCACCATACGTACAGAACTTCTCGATATTGACCTGATTACGGTTTGGTGTTGGTGTGCTATCGGTTGATGCCTTGTGCACTATACACCGGCGCGATAGAAGTCACTAATTACAATTACAAAACGCAAAATTTTGACAAAGATTCGGCTGAAAGGCTACAACCCGTGCCTATAGAATTATACAGTTCTATGTCCACTTTTTTCAAAAATCAACCTAATGCTATATCCGTTATCAGGATGACATGGGCTATGTCCTGAATAGTCAAGCTTAACTGTAGACGCTTTCTTCAACGCTATCTGTCAGGATTATATAGTTCTATGTCCACGAATGTGGTCAGTATTTTAAAGTATTTTAGTGCTACAGAGGTACAAGTCCTCATCCAATCTCCTTGTCTCCTTGTGCCGTCGGCTCTAGGAGCCCTAGCGATCGTCACGCCACACAGTCTCCGTTGCCGTCTTGCTACTTCTCCCAGTAGCCCTTGAGTCGCGCTTTGGCCTGGGAGTCCCACCTCAGCGCTCCGGCCTGGGAGTCCCTCCATCCGCGACCATCGGCGTGGTTTGGTGTGTGGCATGACGATTTTCTTGGCATGATTAACAGGGGTGGTTTGCCATTGCCTTCCCCTGGTTTTGCCTGCCGTGCCCGTTCGTTCCTCCTCCTAGGAAGAGTACTTCCTAGGAAGGGTACTAACGGTCCGCACCACGAGAAGGTGGGCACGGAGGACTTTGGTTCACCAGCCCAGGTCGGATCCGAGTCTACGCTCATCAGAGTCGTCGGTCAGGTCGCCTCCCTGCTTTACTCTGTACCAGAGTGACTGGTGAACCTTTGCGGACCAAAACAATAGAATGAATTATTTTCTATCACGTGCATGTTCGATAGATCCGCGATGAAGTGACTTTTGAAGAATAATATTATACAGCGTTATGTCCATAGCCAATACCAGTGAGAGATCTGAACACGTGACTTGGACTTATATCCCTATAGTTCTCACGTTGTCTGCAATCGTGTCCGTAACCTGGACTTTTTAATGTTATACAGCTCTATGTCCAACAATAGTCAACCCTGCCATAATTATATCAAAATTTATTCATATTCAGTGTACATTATAATCAAAAAACATATATAGTCATACTAGGGGAACACAGTGTTATCCAAATTTTTTTATTTAATTGCCATCAATGAAACAGCGTGAAACATTTTCGTCAGCAAATCTAAGAAATCGTTTTTCTCGGTTTTCCAAAAAGTGGACATAGAACGGTATAATTCTATAGGCACGCAACCATTCACAAAACGCGGGGTCTCTTAAGCTCCACCCTTCTACCTATACAAAGTATGTAATCAGCAATTTTACATTTTACATTTAAAACAAAGTCAACAATAAGTATTGCCCTGTCAATCAAACACACCGAGAGTCCAAGCCCCAACTCTGATTCTTAAGCACAATTCAATGCACAGTGGGCTAAAAACAACAACTCATTTCAAAGCGGTATCTGACGAATAATAATAATAATAATAATAATAATAATAATAATAATAATAATAATAATAATAATAATAAAAATAATAATAATAATAATAATAATAATAATAACACTGGTCAACAATTATTTTATTGCCGATTATATTAGAGCGATTTTAGGGTAAACCTGTGGTGCTGATTCCGAATATGGAGTCGGTTTTGCTAGATTGGCTCTAGTTTTTGAGTTATTCGACTAATTATGAGAATTTAATGGTTAAACGGAGCACAGTAACAAATCGCATTGAAATTGTCTCAAATTTTGTACCAAAGTGCACACATAATATACATAATGGCATTGTCTTCGGTCTGATAACATTTAAACATGGTAAGCTGATTGATAAAAATCACAATTTTTAGACTTTTATAAGACTTTTGACACTGTCAGGCACTCTTTACTGGCCGACCAACTGGCCATTGCACTAAGTTCCATGGTATCACATCGTCCCTGGCCTGAATTAATGAAAGTATCATACAGGGCTTAGGCATGGGTCCCACCAATTTTGTTGTAGCCATGTCTGGTTTAAATCCTCTCTACCACTTTAATCGCATCTTCAATTAACAAGATGACTACTATCTTCTCATCCTGGCTTCTAATATCTCCACCACTGTTGCAGAACTTGATCACATAAATAGGCCTACCTGGGCCCAGAGATGCAATCTTCATCTTAACCATTCTAAATCCAGGGACATTATCTTCACCAAGTCCAAGACGGTCCTTAAATCCTATCCACCACCTATATGCGGAATCTCAAGGGTCTCTTCATTAAAAATATTAGGAATTGAAATAGCCGATAAGTTTGAATTCTCTCCTTATATCCAAAAACTGAGCATAAAGGATAAACAATCCCTTTACGCTCATCGTATCTTGATTTCTCATGGGCTCTCGGGCCCAGGCTTCATGACGTGATACGGGCTACCACTGTATGTTATGCTGTTCCCAGGTATGGTTGCTTTGCCAACAAGCAGGAACTTGATCATTTGGGCGCAATTATTCGTACATTTGTTCGTCTTGGATCCCTCCCTCCTTCTTTTCCTACTTTTGAGGAACTCTGCAAAAAAGCTGATCGTGGTCTCTTTAATAGCATTCTCAAAAACCCTAGTCACCTCCTCCATGACCTTCTGCCTCCCATTCTAAAGACCGGGTATGATTTGCGCCCTCGTTCCCATAATCTGATTCTCCCTAGATTTGACTCCCTTACCCAACGAGGTTTCCTGTGTAGGATGCTGTACAGTTAGGCTCTGTTTCTATTATTTCATTTATCATCTAACGTCATTATTAATGTTATATTTTTTCTTTCCCCTTTGTGTATGTAAAGCGCTGTGCGTTTGCTAGCGTTTATCAATGAATATACTTACTTAATTAATTAATTAATTAATTAATTAATGCATAGTTAAACGCCGTTTGTACGATTTTCTTTTATGTCAGTTATCAGGACAATCACGTTGGAGGCTCCAGCAATAGACTGCCATCATGTGTATGTCCCATTTGCCTTGATACCTTTCTTCCATGACCTTTATATCTTGGTGAAACCTCTCACCTTGTTCCTCACTGACATGTCCAAGATTATATGGAAATCTATTTAAGTGGCTATGAAGAAAGTGTACCTATATGCTCATATTAGAACCCAAATTTCTGAAGTTTGTGAGCATGTTTTGCACCAGTTCTTCGTAATTGTCTGCTTAGTTGTTGCCTAAAAAGTTCTGCACAACTAAGACAAAACTGCAACAGGCAGAAGCTTCAGGACCATTCATACATTTTGTGAAATCAGAATCCATGATAAGTTTACGATTCCAACTTATATAGTATTCGAAGTGTCCGGAGTGGGAGTAGGTAACAGTGTCTGGACATGGTCCGGACAGGGTGTCCCGACAGTTCACAGAGTACAGAGGGACAGCAACTAACATCAAGACATAATCCGAGCCAAACAAGTAAATACATACACACATACAGGCAGACATATACACACATACAAAGACACATACAAAGACACATACGCACACAAACAAAGACACATACGCACATATACAAAGACACATACGCACACATACAAAGAAGCATACAAACACACATACAAGGAGACAAACACACGGACGCGATGCTGGCCGGCAAATTCGCTACAAATCACAAAATTTTAATATTTATTTGCTTATTTCGAGGTGTCCATTATCTCATGAACTAGAGCCAATTCGAAAAAGCCACTTCCATATTTGAATTCAGCGACCCCAAAATACCAAAGAATTGTTCAAATATCCTTGGCAACGAGAAACATTTTTTATTTGTTGACCAGTGTAATAATAATAATAATAATAATAATAATAATTTTTTAAATAATAATTATAATAATAAAAGTACTAGTAGCTGTTGTTGTAGTAGTAGTAGTAGTAGTAGTTGTAGTAGTAGTATTATTATTATTATTATTATTATTAGTAGTAGTAGTAGTAGTAGTAGTAGTAGTAGTAGTAGTAGTAGTAGTAGTAGTAGTAGTAGTAGTAGTAGTAGTAGTAGGAGTAGTAGTAGTAGTAGTAGTAGTAGTAGTAGTAGTAGTAGTAGTAGTAGTAGTAGTAGTAGTAGTAGTAGTAGTAGTAGTAGTAGTAGTAGTAGTAGTAGTAGTAGTAGTAGTAAATCAGGTTTTCCAAGAAGAAAAGAAACAAAAACTCGAAGTCCTCGAGAATAACACAAATAGTGAACCAGCCAGAAGCGTTGCCTACTGTATGGATCACCAGTCACCAGTTCATAAAAGCATGCAGGTAAGCCAATTTCAACCTATTTAATTAATAACCGGCTCTAAGTCGAAATACATTTGCAAATTTACCAAGTCATGTCCTTTTAATTTGAAATACCAAGATGACCATGTCAATATTCGCATCCAAGTAAACAAGTCATAAGAGAGTTAAGCATGAGGGAGATATATGCAAGTTCTTATTCCTTAGTGAATAGTCCTCTCTACATCAAACACAGTCAATTATGTATTGTGCAACAAAATTCAGGCATCAGTATGCATCCTCTTGATTTGTGAGCCATACTTTTATTATTTGCTAAACCTAATTTCCAAAGAACCCTCCATCAAAATGAAACCACAGATAGCAACAACGCCCCGTCCTCAGAGACCAACCAAAGCAACAGCATATACTGACAATTAAACAATCAGGCGGTCCTTACATTAAATCAGATCTACCGTTGCACCGGTTAACATACAAGCAGGCACTCATAGTACTAGACACATGACACATGCTGGCGATTTCTTGATCAGAAGCCATGAAGCACACTGCAGAATATCTTTTAGAGAATAAGTCCATCCATGACCAAAACGGAAAGCAGATTACACCAACTTAACCCTGAGTCCACCAAGGCTAAGGTATTTAAATACTTTTTCACATCCGCGCAATTATATGCTGTTCAACATCTTAGCATAGAACTGTTTATTAGGGAGTCAATGTCAACTCATAAATCAATAAATAATAAAAGTAGGCCCTAATTGCATCGTATCGTAATTTATAAGGCGCCTCTCGCAGTATAAACTATTCAGAGGCGCCCTCAGTGCATGAGCCCCGTGGAAACAGAAACGTCTTGAGCAAGTGAGTAGATGCTGTGGAAATTCCCATCAGGAGTTTAGTTCGTAGTCGAGAGGGACCTGTGACAGCAAAAGCTCGACGTTGGGCCAGAGTGGTCCTAGTACGAGGGACAAAGAGATCAAGACGGCCAGTAGAGCGCAAAGGACGAGCAGAAGCTACAAAAAGAGGTTGCCGCATAAGGTCAGAGAGGTATTTAGGGGCAAGCCGTAGCTGGGATTTGGAAACCAGAAGGAGAATCTTATACTGGATACGCGAAGTAATTGGGAGCCAGTGTAAGACTTCAATCATATATGTGGAGATATGAGCAAAGCGAGGAAGACGTGCTATGAGCCTAGCAGCATTTAAGACTGATTGGGGAGAGGCCTAGCATGGGGAGACCGAGGAGGAGCGCGTTACAGGAGTCAAACCCAGAGCAAATGAATGCATGCACAATGAAGGTAAAGACAGTAGGTACACTGGTACAGTGGATCGCCTGATAGCTCTCAGTCGTCTCAGTTGGAAGAAGCAGGAGCGAGTTAGAGTCGAGATATGTTCAGTAAAGTTGAGGGAGGAGTCAAGAGTGACACCCAGACCGCGTACACTGAAGGAGTAGGTACGAGAAGGAAACTTGAGTGCCAGCAGCTAATAGTCAAGCTTAATTAGCTGTTGCTTAGTGCTTAGCCTTTTCCACTCGGATTAAATATTGGTATCGTTCTCCCCAAATCTGAATATTTTTACACGTAAAAACCTGAACGAACAGTGTGATAGTATACATTGTATATAACAGTTGTCTAAGCCATTATTAATTATTTTTAACCAAGAAACATGATCAACAATACCGTCAGTGAGTCCAGTGTTCAACTTTATTTGTATGTTGTCAGTGTATGGTAGTCCTTGAAACATTTCCCGGGGTGCAAACCAGGTTGCCGGGAACAAGTTTCGCTTGTTTATTCAATCATGTATTTACTGAAAAGACTTGTTTCTGGTTCTTGGGTGCGTTCTTGGGTGCGCTTTTTCAAGTCAGCTATCTTTTATAACGTTATGTCCCACTAGGTGAGCCATACGATCGTCAAACTTGGACGCTAGTCATATGTCCCACCAGGTGGGACATTCGATCGGAATGAGAAAATCAAAATGTCCCACCAGGTGGGACAGTCGAGTGGAAAAGGTTAGTAATAACAGGTCCAAGATTAAATTCCAAATAGCAAACAGTAGCTATTCACCCAGTTACAACACGCGACTTGGCGGGCCACTTAAATACCCAAAGATTCCTGTGAATCGGAGAACAAAAACCTTTCGAAAGAACACGCTTATATAGTACCCCATTTTGCGCCACTCCTTCCATGGAACTGGTCAAGCGTAACATCTGCTCTCATATCTAAAGAGTAAACATGTAACAATTTAAGTATGTATCTTGCAGCTCATACAAGGCGCTTTCACGAACCTCACAATTAGGCTATGCATGGTTGTCTAACACAGATTTTAAAAAACGTGACTTAAGATATGCTTTAGTTTGGTGTTTTTACAAGCATATGCAAATCATCACGTACTCGTGATGGAGGATTGTTTTCACAAAGGCGATCCGAGAAATGCACCAGAAATACATCGATCCGTGTCACAGAACGGTAGGCCTACAGCGGGACAACATAAAGATCGTCCACCAAGCTGGCTAGAGACAGAAACGCAGAAATCTGAGTTGTATTGTATTGTATTGTATTTAAACATTTATGAAGCGCCTCTAGTAGGGTGAACGGTTCAGAAGCGCTCCAAGTGCACAGGGCCAAGAGAACAAAAATAAGTTTTGATGAGAGTAAAAGAAGATGAGGGGTTACCTATTAATATTAAGAGAGAGTAGAAGGAGATTGTGTATTCGAGAGAGAGAGACAGAGAGACAGACAGACAGACAGACAGACAGACAGACAGACAGACAGACAGACAGACAGACATACAGACATACAGACAGACATACAGACAGACAGACAGAGACAGAGAGAGACAGAGCGACAGAGACAGAGATAGAGACAGAGACAGAGACAGAGAGACGGAGAGAGACAGAGAGAGACAGAGAGACAGAGACAGAGAGACAGAGACAGAGAGAGACAGAAACAGAAACAGAGACAGACAGACAGAGACAGGGAGACCGAGAGAGAGAGAGAGAGAGAGAGAGAGAGAGAGAGAGAGAGAGAGAGAGAGAGAGAGAGAGAGAGAGAGAGAGAGAGAGAGAGAGAGAGAGAGAGAGAGAGAGAGAGAGAGAGAGAGAGAGAGAGAGAGGCAAAAGATCGGGACTGCGCCATAGGTGTTCTTTTAAAGCATTTTAGTGCAAGATGTAAATTGGCTTTTCGTGTCAATGCGTTGTCTCAGCTCACATAATTATTTCACCGCCGATTATTAATGATCGGGTCTCGCGCTCAGGTATACAGTCTATCTGTCTTGTTATCTCTGCTGTTCCTGTATTTCTGTCCGCTTTTGTGTTTTTTCAGTTCAACTCATTGACCTGAAGTTAACACGCAAACGGATAGTCGTGAGTCATATCGAGGTCAGTGGCGTCACGAGGGGGTGCGGACGGTGCGGACCGCACCGGGTGACACCTTCAGAGGGGGTGACACCAACATGAGAAAATGATGAAAATTTTGCAAGATGACGAATTCCTAAAAAGTCATCACATTTTTTTAGGGTGACACCATGACTTACCGCACCGGGTGACACCAGCGCTAGTGACGCCACTGATCGAGGTCATTGTCAGACCCATTCCAGCCTTCGTTAACTTTGGCTACACTGTAGCCTATGCTCCAGATTTGCTAAGAGAAGTTACAAACACCACACATATCAGATCACTTTCTAACTCTTGCAAGGCCATGCATTGTGTAACTCATTCTGTGATGTTAGCGTGTTAAACCTTATCGATTGACTATATCTGTAATAGACTGTGTTTTTGGGAATGAGTCACTGACTCACGTCAAATATTTGATTAAATGGCTTAACTCGACAAAGAAACTTCAAATCTCACGCTGATTGACCTAGTTTTGTAAGTAAGCTTACCTGGTGTTTTCGTTACAAGCGGCAAATGAAAATTCAGCTAAAAATTGACAAGAGCTAAAACTATTATCTCATGAAACGAGCGAAGGACTAAAAAATGACCTCCATTAAAGCGAAGGACTGGCTTACATTAGGAATTGACATTACATTGATAAATTCTGTTCTAATATTACATTGACCTCCAATGCTTACACTCACCTCACATTGCACGTGTCACTCATAGAACGCATACGTGTTAAATGTAAGTATTCTGTCTGTCAATTTGGTAAATTTTCAACCGAAGGACCTGATGCAGAATACATTGCTTCTGCCCAGTGTCCAGTGATCGTGTATTTAGTAGACTTTTTAACTTGCTTCTTCGAGAAAAATTAATCAGGGAAATAATGAAAGAGTCACATTTAGCTTTTAATAGACCCAGTAAATAAAGAAGCACTCATGAGTATTCTGCTGAATCGCTTATGTCTAACTTCTCTAGGCCTACCTGAGGTTGCTGCTAATTTTGACACTACACACCAATATTGACTAAATTGTTTCAATAATAGTATACTTTTGTGAGAATTTTGTTCAGGGACAAATAGAAAACCGAAGGAACGTTGTGTATAAAATTGTCTCATCAAACATCACTATGAATATTCATCTACCGTATATGCTGAATGTCCTAGGTTATTCAGTGTACCGTCATTACGCACTGCACAACTGCACAAAAAAGATGCGTCACGAGAAATTGGTAAATTTTTTTGAAATTAATAACCGTATAATGTCTTAGCTGCCAATCATTCTTTTAAAATTAGAAAATTCAATCTATTTTGCAGTTGGATATATTAGCTGTATTTCCTAGGTTATCCGGTGTTCCGCCATTATGCACTGCACAAAGAGGATGCGTCACGTGATATTGGCTGTAGAAATGAATAATGATAATCGTTAGCCTGATATTTCTAAGGCGCTATTCAAAAGCTAAGCTTTGAAAACCTCCTTGTAACGGAGCACTGTGTTGTGTCAGAGGGTTTTCCAGAGAGACATTCAAGCGACAAGTGAAGATTCATGTCCCATTGCCAGAAGAACAGAGACAAATGAGGAGGGTTTTGTTTGGAATGCGGAGGAATGGGTAGATCACAGAATGATTTCTGAAGGAGATTTGTATTGGTTTGGAAAGGAAAGACAGAAGGGTTCAGGAAAGAGGCGCTTGAGGCAGATGATGGTGGATGAGGGACGATATTGGTGTATGATCTGAGAATTTTAGAAATTCCGAAGGGAGATCGTTCGAAGGTCGAGGTGCAGTGTCTAGATGGAAGCTACTAATTATAGTATCTCCAGTGTTTAAAAACATCTTCATGTTGAGCCCGGCTAGTACTTCAGTGGGCGAAATTCTACGCCAAATGGTGCCTTCTTCATTCTTAGCCTTGCATTCTTACGCAGTGGGTAAAGGTTCAAAGGCGAGTTAGATAGTGGAGAAATGTATCCTGCTGTTGAATCTTAGTGGTTGTTTTTACGTTTCTGGAGAAAGATTCTTCAACCTCCAGATACTTCTAATGGCGACCTGCGATTCATACGTGTTATAACAGGCATAGACCCGTCCGTGTTTTACCTGTATAATTCTTCACGATCATGACCCACTTTCTTCCTCAGTGAACCTAAGTCAGAGCTAAATCGATCTTTCTCATCAGATGTTTTTTTATGATATTTTTTAATACTTAAAAACCCATTATTCTTGTAGACGTGAAATTTTTCTCGGATCACATATCGTTCATGCACGCGGCGTGTGTGTCTGTCTGTTTCTGTACGCTTGCTGTTCCTGTTCGTCTGTTCGCGGTCTTGTTTATTTCAGTTCGGCCCCTCTGATGCAGAAACGCATTGAGTATGGGATCTCAAGGTTTAGTCGTAGTTGCGTTGCGGACTGTGCTCCATCGTATCTTAGGGAGCAGTTTGTCTCGGTCTCATCCATTCCTGGCCGTAGATTCGTTCTCCTTGCTGCACAGAAGGACTGGTAGTTCCCCATCCACACTGCAGCACAGAAGCTTCGCTATGGTCGGAATAATTTTCTGTGATTGGTTAGATGATGACCGTAATTTCATATCCAGAATGCTATACAAATATATGAACTGATTAACCAACTAAGCATAAATACTCACCAATCTAGAATTGTTGTGGACCGTACTGAAAAATTAAGCTTTTCATACATCCCGCAACCCGCATAATGAACTGTCTCAGAGTTGCACTCCACAACCCTCTTTTTGTTCTGTGGTTGCCCAATATTCCTTCTACCAAATTTGAGGGAGATTGATGACTACTTAGAGGTCGCTTAAGGTTGCAGTGTTTTCATCATTTTAAGCATGGAATCTGTTGAAGAACAGAAAAGAACAGAAAACAGAATTTGAGTTGAATTAAACATATATTGCAGCAATTAAAATAAAAGAAGGTTCCACACTGTTCAATGTTTTTATGGACACTAGTACCTTTTTACTTTTCTTAAATACCATATTCACTGTCCTCTGTCACCTTCATCAGTGCGGCCTTGGAGCAGAACGCATTGCTCGTCCTGTGGATTTTCACGAGCCAAAGAAGGAGCTGCTTCTACTGTTCATTCTTTGTCAGCGATTAATTGTACTGCTGAATCAAAGCAATGGCTTTCTAAGCGGAGTCGTTCATGACGAACGCTGCCACCTGGAGATCCTGGTAGGAAGTATCGTCCTACCGTTCTTTAAGATCCTTTACCATGAGTACTTGGGCATTCTCTTTTCCATTCAAGTGAAGAACGTTGAAGATTACAATAATAGTGCAAGCACTAGGCCCTATTCTTCATTCCAGTATTGCTGACAGTGGTGTGAAACACTATTCCACGAACTTGATTTCGGAGATCCAGTCATCCAGCGTAGTGAGGCAGGCTTTTTACCAGTTCCAGAGCCAATTCTTGGAACCCCCAGTAATAGCTCTTTTCTGCCACAGTAACAATTAAGTACTGCAATTCTGTCAACTGTTTCTTTCTGGCCAGTATTGTCAGGTAGCAATCTGCCATCCCAGTACAGGAACAGATGCGCATTGCCAATGACCACTGACCTCCTTTTCGCGGTTCTTATAGAGTGATCGTGGGTTGGAACTTCTTTGCAAAGTCATGGTATCGACATTATCACCAATAGCCCGTGCAACTGCTCCAGCAATATAATTATGTGGCACCTTGGTCTGGTACATTTACTTGGTCCAGAGCAGCAGTAACATAGACACACTGAGATCCCTAAGGATGTTGACCTTTGCTCGCTTTGGCTAGGATTTCAAGTAATGACTACAAACTTGGAAAACCTCCTCAGAATCAGAGGAGCAAGAAGATGACGAGCCACTGGAATGAAGCTCGGAAGCAGAAACTGAATCCGATGGATAGACAGGGTCTTTAGAGTCTAAACAGTATGAAGTGGATTGGCTACTTGAGGAAGGAACAAATGCAGCATTCGATTCGATAGTACTCAGATGCAACTTTTGTTACAAAGTTATGAAATCACTCCTCTCTAGCAGTCTGCCCAACCACTGAGAAAGCGATATATGCTGCATTGTCGAGGCTCGTCGAAGAGTTGAATAAGGTTGCTTTTTAATGCATTTTTGTTTGCCTGATCAAGTTCATTATTTCTCCTGCGATTCTTTATAAGTTTCTCGTAGTCATCGTGAAGTTCCTTTAAGGTGCGAACCCCTGAATCGATTCTCTAATTTGAAATGCTCTTTCAACTTTCAATAACCTTTCACATGGCTAAAGATACTGCTTCTTTCGGCTGAGACTTCCTCTAGACGTGAAAGAACATTAGTTAGCCTAGAAGATAAACAACATCCACATTTGTTGGAAGATGGGACACAGGAAGATGGGACCCAGTCTCTGCCCATCCCTATCAGCCAAACTGTAGCTTCTTGCCTTTGCCATTATTATGTTTATCAGCTAAGTGGAAAGTGGATACTTTAAGTTGTTACCGGTCAGAATTTGCTTTAAAAGGAACCAAAGTCGCCACTGGTGCGTTTAACACTGAGAATAGATATTTAAGTTTTGTTCATCTGTATGGTCTTAAACGTTTGTCTTTGCAGTCAAGGGCTGCTTTTCCAGTCCATCACTTGCAGTGTAATGCTATTTTATGTGTTAAGTTTAATCAGACTGCAAGAAAAAACTCGTTTGCGGTCAACTCTCTTCAGTTAGCTAATCCTCAAAAATGCACTAATAAATCTGAGTAATTTACGAAAGTTTTGACACTAACCTGAGTGACTGTGTATAATGACGCCCATTATGTATGTACATTTTGAGCGGGCTAGCGAAGTAAGATAAGTTCTGAAATTTAATGGGATATTATTTTATTTGCATCTGTTCGTCCCATTACACCCATATTTAGTATACCTACCGAAAAGGCTGACAAAGCGACGTTTGCAGAAACTCTTTAGCGACGAGGCTGTTACACCTGACTAACAGGTCCGTATACATCTTCATGGACTCAGTAACAAACCGTACTTTGGCTCTAACCTCCCACTCTTGACTGCGCGGAATAACTCCCGATCCTTCCATGAAACGAGTCACCCAGTTAGGCGGACATGAGGACGTTGATGCATAGGCATCGCAGGTTGAGGCTCAGGTTCGCCATTCCAACTTGATTAACAATGATTAGACATCCGATGACTTACGAACCCCTCCGTAAAAATATTTCTAAAGAGTACCTCTAGCCTTCTGTCAGGCTTTAACAGGGTTCTGCTAAACATTTGTAGCAATTTGCAGGCGCTGCTGTAGTTTGCTTCATGTATTCTAGCTCAGCCATCTCGAGCGGCCCAAAGGCGGAATTTGGCCAATGTCACCAAAGGCCGAGTTCAGACATTGTGTACTGGATCAAACATCCTATCGGGTTTTGTCCCCTTCAGAAGACGGTCACCGCATTCGAATGATTGACTTACACAGAGGCGTAGCGACCGCCCTCCGTATCCTCCGACCGGAGGGGGCCCCGCAAGGAAGGGGGTCCCTAAAAGTGTTTAAAAAATCGGTGAACGGCGTGAAGTTATTATGAAACCGTTTTGATACATCATAACAATATGAACCCTGTATATTGTATATTACCGCATTCCAGTTTCCGCATTGTAAGGGGCCCCGGACGTAATTATGTTCGGAGGGGGCCACGTTCTTTGTTGCTACGGCTCTGGACTTACCGATTGACCGATCAACGACCGAGTGACACTCACTGCCTGATTGACTGATTGATAGATTGACTCAACGATTGACTGTATGACTTAGTGACTGATCGACTAGTTTGACTGACTGATAGTTTGACTGACTGATTGAATCAGTGACTACGTCCAATCAGCTGACAACTTCTGACGCTCTGTTTATTGAATGTCTGTGTTTCTTGGTAAAACATATCCTCCAGCTAATGACGTCATAAATACTTTTCACTTTTCATTAATAAACGAACTCCAATTTTTCACTTGATTCCTGTGCCTTTAATATCGACTTAAAAATATCACACAACGTTCGGAATGTAACATTGTGCAGAACATGGTAATCCTGATACTCAGAGGCGTGTTTACAGAAAACGGGGCCCTAGGCGCAAATATGTTAGGGAACCCTTCTGGACTTGTATTAGCCCAAATGAAGAAAACAAATATAAATTACAATAATATAGGTCCTACTTTTATTTAAATGCTACACGTGTTACAGTATAAAACAGATGTTTTTTTTATATTGAAAAATATTTCATTCGTTTGGGGACCCTCCGAGATTTGGGGGCCATAAGCGCGCATACGTGTAAGCGCGCCTCTGCTGATCCTGGATTTATATAGCACCCCAAATGGAAGCGCCGCTCATTACTTTTAAATGGGCGTACATTGCATATAAATTATATTGAATTTAATATTTCGCTATTGTTCGGTGAAACGGGGAAACACAAAATGGAGGCAGAATGGAGCTGGAATAGCTTTCCCATTGTACGCTACATTAATTTAGATTCATAATACACGTGGCGTCAGCAGGAATTAGTGTTCCTTCGTGCATATGGCGCCCCTATCGAGTAAAAAGTGACGCCCCTATCGAGTATACTGAGGGCTACCTGTATCTGTTATGTGACGCGTCTAGTTTGTGTTTCTAAGTGTTGCAGTTAATCTGAGGCCAGCAACTGTTGTTCATGTTGCTGTGTACATGTAAATGTAAATGTACGTTTTCTATAGCAGTTGTGTAGCTTCGACCATGCTCATTTTTCAGTGAATTGATCCTTCCCCACTGCTTCCATTTAAGGCTGCGGTTATCGTTGTTATCCTTGCTGTTGTTTTATAGGCGTAATTTGTAGGGGTACGAGGGTACCCATTCCCCCACTTTTTGATTGGGGATACCGTACCCTCCACTTTTTAAACATTGCCAATCAATATTTTATTATTGTGCCTTCTCAGAGATCGCAGTATCCGCCTTTCTTCGTTATGTAAGAAATTGGTACCCCCACTTTTTAGACCAAAGTTACGCCCCTGCAAGTGTTTTCTAAGGGAATTTGTAGTCTGCTATAACTTCCTATGGGACATTAGCAGCACATAACACATGTACAATTACTATCATCCTAATTAAGAGACTGATTTCAAATTACATACCAGGACAGATTAATACTGTTCGCGGATTGTTTAGCACGACAATCATTTCAACACAGTGAAACAAATTTAATTGAATTTTTGGCATTTAATAATTAATAAATACTTTTCATATCTTGCTACTTCAATGACCGTGAACAATTAACAGAAAACTTTAAAAAGTTGTGTAGGAACCCAGTTTTCTGGCCAATGAAAATTCGGCACAGTTGTTTTGCCTATACAAAACGTGATAGATCTTGGCCAATAGAAACAAGTTCAGAGAAGATTGTTATCAAATATAGCCTACTTAATCAGCATCATGTATGTATCAATTGATTTGGTCTGTTTTCTTTTCACAGAGTCATCTGGCAGAGCTTCTGGCGTCTTTCCTAGACCAAGACGCAGTAACTCTGGACTAAGTACAAAACCCGACCCAGTTTCTTCCATGCACCGTTAAACCTGGCTATGTTAGCCTGACCTACAAAGTAGTTCCGACACAGTTTTCTCACAGAACAATTGGTTAGATTTTAATTTCGTCTAAAAGTCTGATAGACGCCTCGGTCTTGACAGAGTCCGGCAGTGAACTAGCATTCGATATGGTTTGAATTTTGACCTTATCCTTATCTTTGTCCTTCTCTCTGTTCTTGTCCTTATCTTTGTCTTTATCTCTGTCCCTTTCGTGTTGCTGTTGGCCAGCACCTTTCTCTCCGTGACTGCTCGCGTGAACGACATCCCGTCCTACAAATGATTTTAAATTACATTCATATTATATACGTAATATTCCGACTCATTGATAATTATAAGTTATTAGAAACTATTACGCGTACTTAAATTTATTATGATATAGTTAATATGATCGATATAATAATTTATATAATCGACATGAAGTTAGTATGTAACAATAAATCAATTTACAATTTACAATTAAAATTAGAGAAACACATATTATTCCGAAATATCCAAACAGGGAGACAGACAAAGAGAGAGGCAAACGATAACATCAGTTAAATTAGATCACCGTTGGCATTGATGACAATCTCATTGTCTTTGACGCTGTTGTGAACGTGAACAGATTTCGAAACGGACTTCGTATCTAGAAGAAAACAAGCAACTAAATCAAATCGAATCCAATCCACTGCGGATTATCGCATCAAACCAATTCTATCTCATTCTTTCTAATACAATCTATTCTGATCTAAACTAATTCAACACATTACCTAATCTATGCTAGTTTTACTTGACCTTACTTATTTTCATCTATGTCAAATTGTCAATATGTAAATTGTACTCTAACAAGTCTACCCCAGCGCAGTAGCCTAGTCAAGTCTACACTATCATACACACATAGTCTGCATGCCAACACTTACATAATACATAAATATATACGTACGTACGTATTCATACATATATAGTCAACCATTCCACCGTGAACTTGTGTATATATACACACATACATATGATATACCTACACCCAGATATACATAATTATATACACAGACGCTTGTCGGAAGTTATAGCATCCGTCTAGACTGGATGTGCGGCTTATATGCGGGTGTTGAATCATTCTTACGTAAACTGTTAAGCTCCAGTTCTTCACAGATACAGAAAGGCAGGCAGACAGACAGACAGGCAAACGGACAGACGGACAGACAGACAGACAGACAGACGGCATGCAATCGAATCCGTCCGCCCGCAAGGCTTCACACTCCGAGAACGCGCATTGGATTATGGGAAGCCTGCACGTGATTTTCTCTCGGCCGATGAGCGAAGCCAGATGCTTGACTGGATGTCTTCCATGGTGGGGAAGGGTAAGTGGTTTAGGGATGGTGGTGGAGAGAGGTGGTAAAAGAAGATACGGAAACACAGTGTAGATCTGCTTACCTATACACACAACCTTACCATACCTTACTGAGGTAGGGTAAGGTATGGCTGAACAGTGGTAGGAAGGTGTGATGGAAAGGGGAGTGTGTAGATGTTGATAAGCGCTTTTATGTATGTATGTATATACATACAGACATACATGTATGTATATACATACAGACATGTATGTATGTATATACATACATACATACGGGAAAAAAATTTTCCCGATGCACCCTAACGTACATACGTACATACGTACGTATGTACGTTAGGGTGCATCGGAAAAAAAATTTTTTGAAACGAATATTCTAATAGTTGCCGATAGTTGCCTTTTATACTGCTTACTTAGCATGCAAATTTTAGGATTTTTTGGATAAGTCCTTGAGGTGCCCCAACGACCCTCAAATGTTCATGATTTGAAGGCTCCCGAGCACTGCATTTAACGTAATTTGTTGTAGGGCAAACTAATTTTGTGTATAGCTTTAAAGAGTTCTGTTGATCTTTTATTAGGTAGGAAGCATGGGCGGCAATCCAGGAGGTCGAGACCCCACCTTTAACAGTGGGGGGACACCATGCATTCCCCCCCCGAAATTTTGAAGAAACACTAAAAAGGTAAAATAATGTTATCGCGCCTGAGCGCAAAAATGTTTTACCTCTTTTTTTACCAGATCAGTTCAAACCTTTTTTTGACCAGATCATTTCAAAAGTGCCCCCCCCCATCTGTCAAACAAGATCGCCGCCACTGGTAGGTAGCAATACATTCGAGTTCCTAAAGATGAGCAGGAGTTTCTAACTGACCAGAGAACAGTACGGTTGATGTGTATCAGCAACGTCGACAAACTGACAACAAATAAGCTTGTCAACAAGCAGAAAAGAATAGCTAAGCAAGTTCGACAGGTGGAAATATACTGCGTCATTATGTGGTGGAAGGTCGTGGATGTTAATGATGACTCAGTAGACGATTCTGAATCTAATTTCGATACCAGCAGGTCAAACACTTGTAATTGACCAGAAGATTAATCTAAATATCATACTGTTCAATTTAGTAGAAATCAACTTGTGATGAACCTGCATAAAACGTCAAGAGAGTATAGTCAAGAGACTTTCGAAGTAGACTACCAACATTTAACTTAAGCCTATGATCGTTTTGGTGTTCCAGACAGAGCAGCTGCTGAGATAACACCAGTGTGCTGCAGGATTTCGGTGTTATATGTGATGCTGATTTGTCAAATGTTATTGACCAAAATAAAGTTAGACGTGAACGATGAAATTAACGCAACGAGCTGGAAGACTTGAACAACGTAGGTGATGTACTCGTTCATTTTTGATGGTCGAAAGATAAAACTATAGTACAGAATGTCAAGGAAGGAAATAAGTATACTACCGGCGAGCTGTTACCGAGGAAACCTTATCGTTGTTGAATGAAGGAACGAGGATCGACTTACGTCGGACATATCACCCACGACTAGATCAGCCTTGCAAAATTGGTAACCACATCGGAGCATATACTTTCACTACATATATCGCCAGCATTTGAAGCTCTACTGATGGTTTGCAACTGCCAATGTACAATTGCAATATTCTATTTGCAGCTGTCAACCACCGCAAGTGATTCAATGTTCCATGGTCTTTTTCTAGATTAATTCAACGAGCACTGGCCTCTAACGACCGTGTTACTAATGTCCCACAATACTGCCAGTCACTACTTAGGTCAGTTAAAGTTGCAGGTGGTAAATCCGATTCAATTTTATCAAAGTACACTACTGGTAACTGTTTACACGTTAATAAACCATTGCCAATTGGTCCAGAGAAAGGACGAGGACCGCTTGTTGCTCCATGTTAACCGATGGCCGTAAGAAAATTTGAAAGCTGGGAATGCGTCATATCCTGAAAGCTAGGAAACTGTACAATCTGGAAATCTAAATTCGTTGTTCCTGTGCTAAAGTTTGATGCCGCTGATGAAACTGAACTCATTTTCTGGCAAATATGCATTGCAGAACACCACTAACATTGGAGGTATCTGATATAGAAATGATGCAATTTGTAGCGATGCACCCAGCACAATAGTTCGACTTTCCTAGATTCCCATGCCAATCATAGGCAGTTGAGTGTTATGTCAAAATAGGGACTGAGGCTTGCAGCTGCAGTCTGCGGCATCAAAGCTAGGAACGGTTTCATAAGAACAAGATTGGAATCCAGGCGAACAATGCCGACTTTTAACAATAAGAAAGAATATCGCGTAGCATGACTACTTACTTGCATTAATGGGATAAGACTACTACTGTAGTTTACCGTTTCTGTAGTTTAAACTCAACTCACTGTTTCATCATTGGTGTAATGGACAAAATGATGGAATAATATACCTAATAATATTATGTTTTACCGATATTGAATTCTGCTTCTCATCAGATTCATATTGTAGAAGCTAGTTTTTCTGGACATTACTCCTTGCATAACCTGGGCAAACGTTGTGCGTCTAATATAAAAACTTCAAGGTCATTGGGGCACCTCAAGGTCATGTGCTAAATTGATAAAATTGCACCAGAATACTGTTGACATCAAATAGCAACTACTTTGCACTACTAGAAATAAAAATGAGAATTTTTTTTCTCCCATTATGATCGATGCACCCTAATGTACGTACGCATGTATGTATGTATGTACGTATGTATGTATGTATGTATGTATATATGTATGTATGTATATATGTATGTATGTATGCATGTATCTATGTGTATGTATGCATCCAGATACTTACTATTATAGCGTTTTTAAAGTGCATAACTAAAACGTCATAAATGGGGTTGTTTTTAAGATGTAGCATTCATTTGCCTTCCATACAACCTTACATACACCCTTCTGAGGTACCTGCCGTTATCTTGGCTTAATCTAAGTCTAGCTTAGAGTACCCTATAATGATCTTACTTTACCTTACCTTTCCATACAGCACCCGATTAATTGTTGTTCACGTGTAAATGGCGAAGAAGTAAATTTTTTTATTTTGAATACTGGAAGGGGAAAATATATTCCGCTACCTGAAATGATAAGGAGAGGCTTGATGTAAGAAGAAAGACAGTCACTTAAACTAAGCCCTAAAGGCACCCACGCGCTTAAAGTTTATCATGATATTTTCACCGACAGTGTAGGCCTACTCATTATAACCCAGTTAGCTAGGGGGCGCCACTGGGCCGATAGGCATATCTCGAAACAACTTTCTGCCCTGGCCATGGTTTGGAAACCCGTGATCTCTCGGCAGTGATGGGTAATAGTTAGGGTAAAATAGGGTAATTTCGGCACCTTAAGCAATTTCTTCAATATTTAAAATGCTATCACATCTGTAGGACACATTGAAGTTTCCACAGTTTGCTGCAACTCTCTGCTATGAAATGGCGCCTTCAAACTGTGAATCGTCTTTCACAAATTTATGTTATAACATGCGAAGTGAAGACATTGAAAAGCCGAAATTACCCACATGGTAGGGTAATTTCGGCCACAGGGTAGGGTAATTTCGGCAGGGGTGACGAAATTAACCGACATGAAAATTACCATACATTGGCATAAACTATGAATGTGTACCCTATGGGGAGCATATATACCTGCATTTGTTTACACTCTACAGTCAGAGACTGTAACACGCAATGCTATGATTAGCTTATGTTTATTAAAAAATTCACAAACTGTTCAAACAAACCCGAGTCATAGTAGCCTAGTGCAAATGGACGGGCGACTGGAGGCCACTGCCATCATGCAAGAGTTCTTTTGCGCAAATCCTTATCCTAGCTAAAGTAAGTCAACAATTTAACGACGACAAAAATGACTAAGCAATATGAAAACATTTATGAAGCATTTAGGCCCTGCAGTGCAATAAACATGACGTTTGTGAGTTGCGACATCTAAAGTCTACTCGCAACTACCACATTTTGTTGTCGGTGCAAGTGAAGTTTTCACACACCCATTTCTGGCCTCGTCTACACGAACGTTACAATGCGGAATCTTACAAAACAGGCATGGAGTTGTGTCGACGAAACTAGGCCTACTGGCTGCAAACCGTTCTGTGACTCGATATAGGCTAGAGTTTGGCCTTATCATTACATGTCTTTCACAGATGCAGCCGCTACTGCAGAATTCACGCTTCCTCCTCTTGTTCGTCTTCTCTAGTGGACGTTCGTTGAGTTTTCTTCTTTGCAGCCTCTTCCGTCTCCAACTGTCTTTTGTAGGGCACACTTTTCAAGACTTCTGCGTGCCTTAGTTGGTCGACAGCACCGTCCACGCAAGCTCTTTTCAGATAGTCCTGAAGAGTTTGGCGTGGAATTCCAAGCTGTTTAGCGACCTTTTTGGACGCTCTTCAACAAGCACAGCCTTTACTGCTAACCTGATGTCATTGTTCGACCATTGAGCATATCGTCCACATTTAGGGCTTGGCTCAGTTATCTCACCAAATCATCCATTTTACATGTGCAAATACTCTAGCGTTTTAACTATGCAACGGATGCTGACAGAATTAAAACATATGATGAGTCTATTTAAACGTGGCCAACGGAAGCAAGACAGAATGGTAATTTCGGCACTACCCTTGAGCAAATTTCGGCACTGCCGGAATTAGAAAACAGTTGAATGCCGAAATTACCTCATAGATAGGCATTATTCTGACCGTACATAGAAAAAATAATCGGCTCCTATACACTTTGTATTCGCTCAGAGTTCTGAAGAGGAATATTTAAATGTGGAGAAAAACCTATGCATTTATTTATAGGAGCGATACAAAATTTTTAGCAACGATGACTCTGAATTGATATACAGTTAACAAAATGCATAAAAACGAAAATGACTCACCAATCGTTCTAAAAATGCGATTCTTACAAGGTTTTGTAACTTTTTCTATATTATACCGTCCAGACCTATGACGTCACACCATACAGCTTTAGTGCTGCACGATATTTTCTCGGCTACTCGGGGGTGCCGAAATTACCTCCATGCCGAAATTACCCCACTTTACCCTAACTAAAAAGTTGCTAACTTTTAAGTTTAACTAAAAAAATTAGCTAAGGATGAAGTTTAACTAAAAATATATAGTTTAGTTAAAACCATAGTTTAACTAAATATTTTAGTTGCTAACTAAAAAGTTTAACTAAAAAAATCAGTAACACGCAACTATTTTCCGCAATGAACATTGAACACTGTCAACAACTCAACGCGAAACTTGCTGATTAACACTGCATGGTTTTAGCATTAACAGCCGGTGTTTTCAAATTCACACACTACTTACAGTAAGCCTGTAACTGTATGCTATAACAGTACACACTGCATAGTTTGAAGGTGAAATTGTCATTGACGCTCTGCATTATTACAGTTCACATAACCTCTCTTACTGTGAAAATGTTTGTCATAATAAGTTGGTAAAAAGTTGGAAAAAGTTTAACAACTTTTTTTAGTTTAGTTAACTAATTTCCAAAAGTAGTTGCCAACTTTAATTAAACTATAGCTTTTTTAGTTGGAAAATAGTTTTAGTTTAACTAAGAAAAAATAGTTTAGTGCCCATCACTGTCTCTCGGTTGACAAGCAAGCTAACCACTACACTATCGCGCACCCTCTTGTAATTTGATGTAAATTGGAGATTAGTCAGAGATTGCACAGGCGCTTGGAAGTTTCAACCGCTATAATGATCGTCTTGCCATGCATCGGTCATCCATGCGGATCTCTTGCTGGCGAGTGGAGGTATTATCCTAGTTATTGCTTACTTGCGTATAAATGTTCACATAGGTATGCGGACGTTTCGTCCCCGGACGATTCGTCCCGGACGATTCGTCCCAGGACGATTCGTCCCGAGGACGATTCGTCCCGAGGACGTTTCGTCCCAGGACGATTCGTCCCAGGACGATTCGTCCTAGGACGAATCGTCCGAGGATATCATTTATCGATTTGTGATTGGTGATGATTGCCTATTTAAGGAGTGATTTTAATTTGGTATATGAGATTCCCTTTTAGCGGAACTTGTCCCTTTTGAGCTGTTGAAAAAACTGTTGCCTGGCAAACTGTTCTGTATAACTAGTTATAAACTGTTTGATGTCTTCTAATAAACGGATTTGTAATGCTAAAACTCAACAAAACATCGATTGTCAGAGGACAAAACTCCACTAATGTTAAAACTCAACAAAACATCGATTGTGACAACCTAAAAAAGACTAATACGATAGATTGTCAGAGGATAAAACTCCACTAATGTTAACAGTCAACAAAAGACTAAAAAAGACAAATACGAATAGACCCGAGTTGAGTTTTATCCTATGACGAATCGTTCTGGGACGAATCGTCCTGGGACGAATCGTCCTGGGACGAATCGTCCTGGGACGAAACGTCCGGGACGAATCGTCCTCGGGACGAATCGTCCTCGGGACGAATCGTCCTCGGGACGAATCGTCCTCGGGACGAATCGTCCTGGGACGAATCGTCCGGGACGAATCGTCCGGGGACGAAACGTCCCCAAATCGTTCACATAAACATGTTAGGCTGGTGTGTCAGTCATTATAATTATGACAATTTGGTAAGGAAGATGTAAGACATCAAGCAGAGGTGGACGTTCAGGCGAACACTGTGGCAAAGGCCTTCATCAGCATCGATAAGGAAACGGCTGATGAAGTGGGTTAGTGTGTCAAATTGAAGCAGAATGCGACAGACATACAGCTAAATGCTATAAGTTATAAACTGTTTGTCGCTGAGCATGTGGCGGCAGCTATATATTGCACTAAAATCAGTATAAAAAAAGAAGTAGGCCTATCACTTGTGTCGACTGCTACTTCTCAAACTCTATGGCATAATATTCAGGACTTGCCATCGAGTCAACGTTTTTTTTTTGTCGAAAGAGTTGACTTTAAATTGAGAGGAGTTTGCCAAGCACGCCTTTAGTTCGATTCTCGACAACTTCTGCTTTGGTTTGGACTGAAACCGTTGCCCGATATGAATGCCTTGGAAAAATGTCGATGGACTATCTATTACTACTGTGTCCAGTGTTGAAGTAGGGCAGAAACTGGAGTAGCGGAGGGAATGCCATGGTCGCACGCCTTTACGAAAGGAAGGCTAACGGTGTGTGCTTGCAATACCCGACGACATGTCGATGCATATGTTTTGATAGAGGCGAGGATCTTATTATATTTTATTTATAAAGAAAGGTCATTTATATAGTGCCACTTTTGAAACTAATACTCTGACTCATCAAGTGCTCTATAATAAGCAAACCACTTTTTGGACCACTCTAATATCTTACCTTATTCTACTTACTCGATAGCTACTATGTACGAATGAACTAGCATTGTGTATACTACATAGATAAACAACGCATGTTTATCTGGTCTCATAAGAGCCTAACCATGGCGATACATAGATACGCTTTAGTACTAGACTGTGCAGGTTTGCACAGGCGGTCTACGTAAACAACAGCGCCTGCTTAACGAATGATGTGTCTACCTGCTGAGCTAATTGTGTTGCTCGCAATTTATTCCGCTTTTTAACCGACTCACGGATGGAGCCGGATTTAAAACGGTGACATCAGCAGTCGAATAGCTGCTGTTCAACGGGTCCTGCTGCGGTCACCATGGCAACGGCAGCAGAGCGATGGCACCGGACGAGAGAATGAGACAAAGGTGGAGACTGACAGAGATATGTAGACAGAATGAGACAGAGATGGAGACAAATCGAGGCAGAGATGGAAACTGACAGAGACATATGGAGAAAGACAGAGATTGGACAGAAACAGCGAAGCAGACAGATAGAAACTTAGAGAGACAAATGGACAGATGGAGACTTCATGTACGAATAGACGTGGAAGATCAGCGAAAGACAAAATGAGATACAGAGAGAGAGACAGAGAGAGACAGAGAGAGGCGTACAGAGAGAGAACTCGACAGAAACAAGTACAGAAAGACGAAGAAACGTACAGACCGATACAACGAAAGAGACAGGAGGCAGACACAAACGGAGAAAGAAAGGAACATTTTAATAGTTGGTCGACTTCTCACAGTGAAGAGTGAGAAAACTGTTCCGGTCTGAAGCGGATTGATGTCGTTTGATCTTGTCTAGTCGAAGCATCTGTCTCTGTCTGATCTTCTGTATTCTATTCCTGTCTTCTATATCATCTAACCTTTGTGAAGTAATGTCTCAACTGACCTAGTATGCTGCCGTCTAGTCTCTTATAGTCTAGTCCAGTCCAGCCCATTGTAGTGTAATAGAGTCTAGTGGTCTAGCATTTCCAGTCCAGTGTAGTCTAGTCTACACCAGTCCAGACCAGTCTAGTCTACTGTAGTCTAGTCTCTTATAGTCAAGTGTAGTCTAGCTTAGCCCAGTTCAGGCTAATCTACAGTCTGTAGTCTAGTCTCTAATAGTCCAATGTAGTCTAGTCTAGTTTAGTCCATAGCAAACAGGTCTATTTTAGTCTAGTCTCTTATAGTTCAATGTAGCATAGTCTAGTCTAGACCAGACCAGACTCGTCTAGTACAGTCCAGTATTGTCTATAGTACTCTTTTCTAGTCGGCTGTAATCTGGTCTCAAACTAGTCTAAACTGACCTAGTTTAAAGCACTCTAATATAGTCTTTAGCCTAAACAACAACTGTTTTTATTTAGGAAAAGTTGCTCTATAAAGTTTAACAACACAACATTCGAGGACTTTTAAAAACGCAGTAATTAATTTTGCCATGAAGTGAAGACCAGTAAATACCTTTGTCGAAGATTTCGCTTGCGAATCCTGCACAAAAGAATAGTTTCATATTGTAAGGAAGTCTACCTCTGCCGAAAATCAATGTATTTATAAAGAACACAAAAATCTACTATTTAAGCTGTAACTACTAAAACTTCTAAAAAAGCAAACTTTTATATATTACATCAGATTTATTCAGCGCATTGTCATTTTCACCTACGGTTTCATTTGAAGTGACGCATTATAAATTAGGATAACGGCGCAACAGAAGAAATCGGATTTCATATTATCATTAAATTTTATGGGACTCAAATTCTGGGAATTGCTGGAGTTTAAATTCTGCAATGATGTTTAGTAAAGATTAATTAAAGTAATTAAATTGATTAGTTGAAGACAGGGCAGACGATATCATCCAGGCTGGTTTAAAAAACATTGCTACGTTATATAATGTTGTGCTATGGTAGGCTACTATGCAGTGATAATGATAATATGAAATCCGATTTCTTCTGTTGCGCCGTTATCCTAATATCAGTTATTTGCGCCATATTTAATTAAGTTTAATTGGTTAAATTAACCTTCGATAAACGTTATTGCATAGTTTAGACTCCAGAATTTCCCAAGGCTTGGGTTCCCTATATAATAATATGTAATCCGATTATTTCTGTGCAACAAAGCGTAGGCGCTACAGAAGATTTTAAAAAGCATGTTAAAATTAGCATTTATGGTTAATTTCATCCCCTCCGGGGAAAAGATTTGGTTCCAGATTTCTGTTCTACCTGCGCCACTAGCCAACTCATGTATAATTAGTACACTGACCGTACTCTGTCGGTGTGAAGATGAGACAGCGAGGTCAGGGCCGCATTAAGGCTAGTGCGGGTCCGGGTGCTGTGATTGCGAATTTCATCACAGAAAAATTTGATGACTTTTTGGGAATTTTTTATGACCTTTTTGGGAATTTGTTCTTACATTAACTTTTTTATGTACTTCCGAAAATGCGGGCCCCAAAATCTGCGGGCCCGGGTGCCGCAGCACCCTTAGCACCCCCTTAATGCGGGCCTGAGCGAGGTACAGGACTGGCCACACGCCCTCGTATACCGAGGCATACAAAATGAAGTGATGGCCAACACTTAATACTCATGACTGCCTCAAGGCAAGCTTAAGGGATTGCTCTTCTTCTACTTCTTCGTCGTTTTAAAAGCAAGTGATATTAGTTTCAACAAACCAGAAAAAGATTAGCAAGAACAAAGAGATGAAAGTCGCCACTAAAAATAAATCATCTAGTAACAGAACAAAGTTGTAGTTGCATTCTGGCACATGAGTGCATATACTAGACTCTGGACGAGACTGGAATGTGATGGAATGCACAAGACTAGCCTGGACACAAAACCATATTATCTGGGTCACATCACGCCAAGACCTATTTCGATCACATCATGATAACCCATAAGGTCCCATATTACGTTATATCAGATTCAATTAACGTAGTCGGAAAATAACTAAGGCTGTGAACGTGCAACTTATGTCGATCATAAGTTCAAAGAGAAAAGTTAAATCGTCAATCTAAACTGGAAACACAGGAACCACCGCAAGGAAGAAGACGTATTGCTGCAGTATGGAAAGAATTCGTGAATCGAGGTACCAGGAACGGCTGTAAATAAAACAATGTGAAGGAGCAAAGCTTAACTACGAATGATTCAGGCTTCTCGGAACTCTTTGGATGAAATGCAAGGAGACCATATTCGATTGAGTTGGCAATGAGTTGAAGATCTCAATGCCTTTTCGTAATTTGTCTATCACTCAGCGCTGCATTAGGCTATCTCAAGGAGATAAGAGTCCTCGTCTTATCCATCCATGGTTGCAGATTCATTCACTCCCATGCGGAAGGTGAATTGGTTTCCCCGCCAGAACAAACAGTTTATTGAATGATGAATAAACACACGACTAGTGTTGAATGACTGTTGAAAGGAACGAACGAATTAAATGACTACTAAACGATTAATATAACTTAACACACAGTTATTAATAGTTTTTAGTTATTTTTGAGTTGTTATTTCTTAAAGTGAATACAATCAATTCTCGAGTTGTAAAAATAATTCTGAAGGTTACATCTCTAAATGCAGCTACTTGTGTAATAGTCGTAATCATCAGCACCATAATCATAATCACCGTCATCATCTGTCAAAATAACAATCATAATCACCATCAATGTCGTCATCACCGTCATCCTTATCCCCATTACAACCGCCATCAGCACCGCCATCATCATAGTGGCAGTTAATCTATTAGAATTCATGTAACCGATTTACCGACCTATCCTGTTGAGTTTATTATCGGCTGGCGTATGTCGTACTGTATTCATCCGCAGAGTCTGCAGCCCCGTTCCTGGACAGTTCCTCAGCGCTGCCTGCAGTCCCTTCGGTCTGACCGCCTCGACCGGCAACACCCTTCGTCGCTTCTTCGGCAGCTTCGCCCTGGCCTGGGTGTGCGAGTAGAAGAGAGCGAAGTTACTGACTATGACGGGTACCGGGAGGGCAATCGTCAGAACCCCGGTCAGAGCACAGATGGATCCAACGAACATACCGAGGTAGGTTTTCGGGGTCATATCACCGTACCCCACTGTGGTCATCGTAACAATAGCCCACCAGAGACCGATAGGTATCGACGTGAAGTTATTGTCTTTGTTCGGCTGGGTCCGTTCGGCGTAGAAGACCAGCGACGCGAAGACGACGATGAAGAGAACGAGGAAGAAGACGAGGAGACTGAGTTCGTGCGCCGAGGCCTTGAACGTGTGGATGAGTATCTTCAGCCCTGGTGAGTGTCGCGTCAACTTGAAGAGACGCATGATCCGGATGATGCTCAGGAACTCCATGATGTCGTGTTCCTTGCGCAGATAGGTCACGATGAAGTCCAGGTAGAAGGACAGCGTCGCGACGAAGTCGATGATGTTCACCGGAGTCTGGATGAAGAGCAATTTATTGTGCGCTACGACAAATCGAATGATAATCTCGAAGGTGAACCATGCGTTGCAGCAGCACTCGATGTAGAAGAAGGCTTCGTGTGGGTCGCTGTCTCTCTGGTCGACCGTCCATCGTCCCTCGTAGATGTGCGTCGCAACGACCGGCGGTGACGTTACGTTATCCGGATGATCGGCGTTTGAACCCGTGTATAAGTCGAATGAGGCGTTCGTTTTGCGGATGAGTGGAACGCGCATGCTGCTGTGCGTCTTGAGGCAGAAGGACAGGATCGAAACGACTATGAAGAACACGGACACGCCTGCAACGATCTGTGAAACACAACACAGGGCAATGCGACGACGCCTGACTAATTTAAATTCAAAGCAAATGTAAATAACTGCAATGTTCATGTAAATAAATGATGGGAAGTAAGTGGTATGCAAATGCCAACTAGCAGAAGTTTTATCAGTTTCAAACTTGCGATGTAGATGTTGTGTAAATGCGAACTGGCTAAAGTAAATGTTATGCAAGTGCGAACTTGCGAAGTAGATGTGATACAAATGCAAAACAAAAATAACGCATATATTATGTAAACGCTAAGCATATATAAAATCAAAGTAAATACATTGTACATACGAGAATGTTAATACCACAGTATATACCTTTTTAACTTAAGATCACGTAGGGGTTATTGAAAATAGATAATTATCAGAAATGTGACTTTCTCGGAGCGTCGGTCGGGTACGACTGCCTAAATGGTCTCTTGCCGTAGTAATTCTCTGATGCATGCGTGTTGTCGTGGCGAGGGAGCTCAACCATCGATTGCCCAAGGGGGAAGGTGCGTCCGACCGCACCCAAGCCCCGCTTTTCCACGGATAACTTTAGAATGGCTATACAATTGTAAAAATGATTTCAGGACATCCTAAAGCCATCAATTTGCTTTAGATGATAATATTATATCTTGAGTGAGTATTCTCACACACTTTACCACACAACCATAGCGTATACTAAGGACACCGCAAGATATGCGACTGAGGGTCATACTGGGACATAGCTACCAGCCCAGAAATAAATTGGACAACGCACGTTATGTGACGTCGTTGGACGGCGAATTCAACGCTGAATGTAATACAGTTTGATCTGCTGCCTATTCGGGGTTATACAGGCCAAAGCTACATCCGTATAATTGAATACATGTGAAATGTCCATAAATTGTAAAACACTACAAACGAGTACTAAAGTTCAAATAAAGTTTCACCAGGTGGCGCTATAGTGAAGTACCATACATCTGTCGATTGTAAATTTAATTTGGATTATAACAAGCCAAATCCCGTTACAATATCCCAATCCCCTCTCCCGGTTTTACATTGAAAACAATGGCTTCGGTCGGACCTCCCCCTTAGCCATTCGTGTACCAAAAAATACCTTGGGCACTCGAGGGTTAAGCCATTTCTGCCTCTTGGGAGGGGTGGGAGCCTGCGACGTAGCGCGCAAGGGCAACAGCGTGAAAGGAATGCCGCTCTCAGCAAAGCGACTGGTCAACCTAGAGGAGCCAACCGTTCACCGGACGAAACTGAAGTCGGAGTGACCCTTGACCCACGGAAGGGTTGATAGAGTTATCTGGCGAAGGCAGAACTGGTCACTTTTCCGGGAAAACAGTGTAATTCCACATCAACCGACGACTTCTGGCCGGAAGAGGCAGCTCTTGCGAAGGCGCGAAAACAACATCGATAACGACAAGAACGTGCAGACGAACCAGAAAACAACAGAAAATGCAGCAAAACAAGAAAGTAATAAAATATAAACGCAAACGCGAAGAAAGCAACAACAGAAAGAGAAACGAACGGAAAGTAATCAGAAGAAAAGAGCGAACGAAAACTTGAAAACCAAAACATAAAACAACACTCATAAGAAATCGGACGCACGCAGCGCAGGCAGAGAGCAATCTCGGAAAGACATGAGAACATCAAGAAACAGCAAAAACAACAGCCTCCGGAAACAACTGGAATACATCAAAGAGACGAAAGTAGTGGAAGATTCGACAGAACGAACGAACAATAACATCACCGAACGCAGGGAAGAGTAGAAGAAACACGAAAACAGAAAGAACGAAGAGAAACTTTACTGAAGACGTCAACGGCCTCAGTTGCCACAAGATGTCGTTAACCCTTGGTTACTACTACTTTCAGAAAAGTGCCACAGTCTTCATGTTGCTGTATTCTTTGGCCGAAGCAAAAATCCAGCAGGTATCAGCTATCGCATGCAATGCAACGCCGAAGACGTCCCACGATGTCTTCCGTAAGTCACACTTGGATGACCTACACGGTCTTCTACAGCCAACGTCGATGTTCTACAAGTGCTTCCGTAAACAGTGACAACCTTACGCCAATATCCGACAAGGACTTCCGTAAACAGTCACACTTGGATGACCCACACGGTCTTCCTTAAGCAATCTGACGCCCATGTCATATACGGCGTTCCGTCCGCTGGCTATTTGCACTGTTCACGTTGATCGTTGAAGACCCTGTCGCGTTTTAACGTCCAAGGAGGGATGTGTGTTTGCCAACTGAAGAGGGCGCCACATTTAATTGGAATCCTTCTTCGAGCCGTTCTTTACGTCGTTTACGCAATTTGACGCATTTAAGAAAAGGTCACGTGTGCATGATTGCACAAATTAATACACGGGTTGACGCATGCTTATATGCAAGAATGTTTCTATTATACATGTATATTTAGCTGTAATTTGCAGTGCTCATTTATAGATAAATCGATTCCTTGACCTTTTAAATGTTACAATTGACACTTCATTTGTCATTGTAGTTACCTACGAGCTGAGACATCGATATTTTTGTGTTTTGGCGGCCATATTGTGCGCCATCTTGGAAAGTAGTATTCCACACTATCGCCACTACTATAAATCGATTCCTTGACCTTGGAAATGTTACAATTGACACTTCATTTGTCATTGTAGCTTACCTGGGAGCTGAGACACACCTATTGTTGTGTTATGTGGACATATTGGCCGCCATCTTGGAAAGTTGTACTTCATTACTATCGCCACTACGATAAATCGATTCCTTGACCTTGGAAATGTTACAAGTGACACTTCATTTGTCATTGTAGCTTAACAGTGAGCTGAGATATTACACATGTTTTTCTGGTAAAAAATAACTCCACTCCGTCCTCCGTGTATCGTAAAAGGGCTTCGTCCCACGAAGGTTAAAGAAACCCAATAAGAAGAGGTGCTGTCGACCTGATTAAACAAGACCACGATCGACCAGAATAGTCTTCAACCGCTTTCGAAAAAGAAGCACAGAAAGTAGAAGCAGCTCATGTCGCAGATTGCATTAAAGCCTGTTCCAGAATGAGGGGCCGACCACTGAGCCATGGCCACCGACCAATGACCACCGACCATGTTGCACTGTGGCAGTAAGTGACGAGGGGAAAAACCAGATGACCCGTTGCGCTACAGATGAAAGTGATCTGAGGTCAGGAAATAACGATACTGAAATACATACAGTAGCTCTCTAAGGCTATAGGATGGAACGCAACTGATAAGCAGTAAGATTTTCATCTCATTGCGCCTTCGCAAGGACAAACAAAGCTGCTCACATGTATGTATGTATGTATGTATGTATGTATGTATGTATGTATGTATGTATGACATTGTATGTATGTATGTATGTATGTATGTATGTATGTATGTATGTATGTATGTATGTATGTATGTATGTATGTATGTATGTATGTATGTATGTATGTATGTATGTATGTATGTATGCATATGTGTAAGTTTGTATGCACGCATGTATGTATGTATGTATGTATGTATGTATGCATATGTGTAAGTTTGTATGCACGCATGTATGTATGTATGTATGTATGTATGTATGTATGTATGTATGTATGTATGTATGTATGTATGTATATGTGTGTAAGTTTGTATGTATGTATGTATGTATGTATGTATGTATGTATGTATGTATGTATGTATGTATGTATATGTGTGTAAGTTTGTATGCATGTATGTATGTATGTATGTATGTATGTATGTATGCATGTATGTATGTATGTATGTATGTATATGTGTGTAAGTTTGTATGTATGTATGTATGTATGTATGTATGTATGTATGTATGTATATGTGTGTAAGTTTGTATGTATGTATGTATGTATGTATGTATATGTGTGTAAGTTTGTATGTATGTATGTATGTATGTATGTATGTATGTATGTATGTATGTATGTATGTATGTATGTATGTATGTATGTATGTATGTATGTATGTTTTTTTATGTATACGTATGTATGTATGTGCCTATGTATTCATTGCCAATAATCCATCCATCCATCTCTACTCAGTGACCTCAGCGTCATTCCGTTCGTACCTCGGTCAGCCTCTACGATGGTAGTGGTGGTGATCAGACAATGCTTCCCTTAAACAGTCCACAGCATTTGGCTGATTTACGCGCATCCAAGTGCAAGGACAGAATTCCTTAAACCGTCGGACGACAGGCGGCGCAAGGCAATTCGCAAAGCCACCGGCGGACGCTAGGCGGCGCCGGGTTTCTCATTTTCGCGGATTCGGATTGCTCGTAAAACAGAGCGTTGGATGGTAGGAGGCTGGGAGTGGCCAATGAAGAAGAGGAAGAGGAGTGGGAAGAAGAGAACTGAGGAGAAGCAAAGGAGTAGGAGGAAGCAGAGGACGATGGGTTGGAGCAACAGGAAGGTTTGGACTGGCGAAAGAGGAGGAGAATTCGGTAGATGTAGAACAGGATGGTAAAAAAAAGTTATATAGCTCTTTCGAGAGAGGTTTAAAAGACGCCATATAAATCTAGGCTCACGTGTGGATAGGAAAGGAGAATTGGCAGATGAAAAACGACTGGAAAAGAGGATAGGTGGAGAGTGAGAAGGAAGGTAGACATGAATAGGTTCAGCAGGAGAGGAAGTTGCATGGAAAAGAGCAAGGGTAGGGGACAGGATGAGTAATAGAAGGAAGCAGGAGGAGGAAGAACAAAACCAGGAGGAAGCGGAGGTATGAAAGGGCTTCCGTTAACAGATTCTTTCCCGCCAAAATGCCAGACTAGGTCAGCTTGGTCTCAACCGTCAGCACGTCTTTTCCTGAGCAACCGCCACGTGCAAGATTGCGCGCCAACCAATTCATATCGTAGCCAGGAGGCCTTCGACGCTAGACGTTTCCAATAAGCTAACAAAAGCTTGTGATTGACTGCGTATAAGTTTAGCGCGCGGAGCAACTGCTAACATTAGAGCAACACGTTCCCAAAGTAGTAAGTAACCGGATGAATCATAGGCAATACGTCATGGAAATTTCCAATACAAACGCGATTGAAACTGGCTGGCCATTGACCAGTCGGCGTAATTATACGTTCCCAAAGAGTGAGAGAGAGAGAGATCTTGATTGTACTGTCGTGTTTCAACGTAATTTCACTCCACACTTGTCAGTTTGAATTAACAAAGAAGATTATTATTATTATTATTACATATTACGAAATCTAGGCAGAAATGAGAAAAATATGTAAAAAGTAGAAGGGATAAGAGAACAGAAGCAGAAAGACAGATAGATAGAGGAGAAGAGAAGAGAGAAGGAGGTGGATGGAGACAGACAGACAGATAGAAAGGCAGAAAAACACAGACTCGTGCAGTGCGAGAGGCGGAAAAACAGAGACAGGCACACTCACACAGACAGACAGACAGACGCACGTTGACACCAAGACAGAGACAACTACAGCAACGAAAGGAAAACGACAGAGAGGCACAGGGAAGCACACACGTATACCGAGACATTGGAAAGAACCGGACAAAAGGACACAAAATCCAAAGCAGCAGACACAGACGAGAACTCACAAACACACAAACACACACAAACACAAACACACACACAGCAACAAGTCCATACGTCTCCAGGCCCCACCTGGGCACTCCAACGAACCGACCAACTGATCCATTTCCTGTTACGCGTCTTCGCCTACCAAAGACCCCAACGACCAATCCCATCCCTCCACCCTTCCTTCCAGATCCCATTAGGCAATCAAGAGCGCCACCTAGCGAGATTTACGGTAGGACCCAACGGTCGACGGAAATCCGACTTAATCGCCTTCCAATTCATCTATTCGCTCACACCTTCAATATATATATATACATATTATATATATATATTATATATATAACATACATATGTATGCTAGTATATATGTGTGCTTATACAAGTGAGTATAATATTATATTTATTGTATTAAAGACACAGCGAATACAATAACATAGAAAACATGTTTATCTGTTCGGAAGATACCTACTGGGTATACATGTGCAAGACATTATTTATTTAAATAATATGGACCAAATAGAGTTATATATGTTATTAGTAATCATAAAAATATATATATGTATCAAACACAGATAGTAATACAAAAATTATATAAATTGTTAACGTTAAATGCAGATAGAGTTACAATGTTGAAAAGACAGACATACATATTGATAGACCCACACACACACACACACACACACACACACACACACACACACACACACACACACACACACACACACACACACACACACACACACACACACACACACACACACACACACACACACACACACACACACACACACACACACACGGACAGACAGTCAGAAAGACATACAGATAGATAGACAGGCAGACAGATAAACAGGGAGATAGGAAGACAGGATTGGCAGAAAAAGATGTTACTTCGCCTCATCTAAGGCCACTGTAGTTACCCCTACCTTAATCGTACCTTAATTCACCTTATCCCATCTTGTGGCACTTTATTTACCTTACCGGAAAGGTCCATTTTACCTTACCTAACTTTTTATTTCTGCAGGAATCCCTTATTTTACCTCATCGTAGACATGTTGTACACTTCATAGTGAACCTGGAAAGGGTTCAAGAGGTACAAGATGTGCTACTATGATGGATGGAGAGGGATTCTTGAAAGACGGCTCCACTCCATCTTCCACGATGAAACACAGGTTGTCCGATAACACTCGTCTGTTAACACGCCAAAGTGACAGCCATAAAGAAAGCCCTTGCGGTACCTGGTCTCGCCATCCATCGACTCTCCTTCTTCCACTTCCATTTCCTTCCATTTCATATCCTTCCCTTCCATTCCATCCATTCCCTTTCCTTTCAAATCCCTACACTTTATTCCATTCCAGTATCGCCGCTGAATTGAGTAGCGCTATATAAATGTTCCTTTACAATTACAATTACAATTATCTATTCCTTCCATTTCAATCCCTTCCATTCCACTTCTTTCCCCTTCCACTACTTTAATTTTCATTTCCTTCCAATATATATTCCATTCGATTCCATGTCGTTCTCCTCCATTACCTTCCAATCGCGTTCATTCCACTCAATTAATTTCAAATCTCTTCTATTCCAATTTCTTCCATTCTAGTCCGTTCTATTCGCTTCAATCTCCATAACTTCTCATTCCATTGTCTTCCATTCCCGTTCATTGCATATCCAGTACCTCTGAATTAATTCCATATCACTCATATTATGTGTCCACATCCGTCCTAGTTTCTTCAATTCTACTTAAGTCAATTTCAACGAATTGCAATTCTTCTCCTTTGCTTCCAATTCGTGCAGCGCCTTCCGAATATTTTCCTTCTCTTCCCGTTTCATTCTCTTCTCCTCTTCCCAACAACCCTATTTGGTATTTTTCCATGTTTTTCCATATATACGAGACACGCTGTACTGGCTTCCTCGATGACAGAATCATCATATCCTCCGCATGGGAAGAGCTTCATAGTCGGTGCGGCACCTGACTACACAAGAGAGCTCTGCGTTCCTATTTCCAGCCAGCCTAGTCGACGGTCTATGCATCCAGGAGCCTCTGAAGACCTGTTGCTCGCGCGATTCCATATGACGATGCGACACATATTGCTTTCTCTTGCATTCGACCATCCTCCTGGACCACTGAACTTATGAACAATTTTCTCACATATTGCTAAAGGAACACTTTCAAGCGATTTTAAGACTCAGCTGTTCAGATCTGTTAGATTGCCCTGTTAAGCGCCCTGTGAGGTTCTCAAAAGGCTCTTTACAAAGACCCTGATACAAAATGTGAATAACATCTACCTTGGCTGGCGTTGACGAGTATGGTTCGTCGAAGAGCGCCCAGATCCTCGGCTTGACCCTCGTCCACCAGTTTCCGTCGTCCATCATCAGGTATTCGTCGTTCAGTCCGAACTTCTTGAGGATTTCTTCTTCCGTTGGTTTGTCTGTGTCGAGGTCCAAACGGTCGAGGATCTGCAGGGTCTCCTGAGTGTCACGATGCGTCGTGTAAGTCATCCAACAGCACGGCTCCACCTGCAACGCACCGTACGACAACATAAAGGTAACTGGAAGGGAGGGGAAGAGAAGGAAAGGATAGAGAAGGGACGGAAGGAGAACGGGGTGGAAGGGAAGGGGTGAGGAGGGGAGTGGAGTGGAGGGTAGGGGAGGGAAGGGATGGGAAGGAAGAGAAGGGAAGGAATGGGAAGGAAAGGAAAGGAAAGGGAAGGGAAGGGTAACTGGAAGGGAAGGGTAACTAGAAGAGCAGGGTAGGGAATTTATCATAGGGCTAGGTAAAGTAAGAAAGAAAATTTCAGAGGAATGGAAGGAAATTTAATTTATGGTGGGCTATCGTAAGGAGATGTATATGCTAATGGAACGCAACGAAAGGGTGGGGAAGAGAAAGCAAGGGAAGGTAAGCAAAGGTAAGCAAAGATAACGGAAAGATAGGCAAAGATAAGGGAAGGTAAGCAAAAGTAAGTAGATACCAAAGGGAAGGTATGCAAAGATAAAGTAAGTGAAGGTAAGCAAAGATAAGTTGGGAGAAGGTAAGCAAAGATAAGGTAAGTGAAGGTAAGCAAAGATAAGTTGGGAGAAGGTAACAAAGATAAGGTAAGGAAAGGTAACAAAGATAAGGTAAGTGAAGGTAAGCAAAGAGAAGGTGAGATTAGATAAGCTAAAATAAGGTAAGGAGAGACAAGCAAAGAGAAGGCAGGGTAAGGTAATGTAAGAGAAGAGAGAAGAGAAAATGATAAAAGAGAAGTGAATAGAATAAATCTATTAGAATAGGATCAAATAGATTGGAATAGAGGGGAAGGGAAGGGGATTTATAATATGGTACTATATATCATTGTCATGTAACATAGTACAACACCGACTCAACTTTCGTATTACATCGAAATGCAAAACAATTGAGTGTAATTCAACGAAGGGTAATAATTAATAGCTTGACATGTAAGTGGTAATACCATAAACTGCAATGACCTGGTTCGAATCGAGTCCCCAGAACTCCAGTTCTTCCTCGAACAGCGGTCCACAGACATCCGTCGGGTAGTGGAGCTTCCCCGTCCGGTAGTAGTTGAGGATCTGGGCGAAGACGCCTGGGTGTCGATCGAAGAAGTACTCGTTGAGGACGGGGTCATAGTTGGCCAGGGCGTCAGTCAGACGGGACAGGCGGGTCGCAGGGATCTTCTTCAGGGTAGCCTTGTACGTCTCGTGTCGAATGCCGCCGACGTTCAGGACTACCCGGTTCTCGGAGTCGCCCATTGGAGCAGAGGGAGACTCAAGGGACACCAGGACGAGTAGGAGGGGAAGGAGCAGGGGAAGGAGGAAGAGGTGAAAGGGGTAGAGCGATATCTGGCGGCTGATGCTGGAAATGAACAGAAAAGTTAACCTGTCTGTTAAATCTATTGTCTGTTGTGTTCTAATAAAGCGGATTGATTGATTAATTGATTGATTGATTGATTGATTGATTGATTGATTGATTGATTGATTGATTGATTGATTGATGAGTAGTTACGTTGACTGATTGGCGAGCGAATCGATGCATGACTGAATGAATGGAACAAATTGAATAATCGACAGATGAATTCATCCATCAATCCATGGATCATTCATTCGTTGGCTTAATCAACCAAATAACATATAAAGTAAAGAATCAACTAATGATGATATTTGCTTATTGTTTACAAAGTGAAACATGCTGACAAACCGCAGCATTGAACAAAGTTAGAGTTCTGACAACTATAGATAATGTTGAGTATGGTGTTCGGGAAATAAAGTCTCTATTGTCTTTAACTGGAAGACAGTACTGGTGATTCTGGGAACGCAATGAATAATACAGTTTTATGGACTGGTGGTAAAAGAGGCCAAAAGACGTGATCTTCATTGTTCTTAATAGATGCAACAATCGGCAATCAGTAGAATTCGCAAGGTCAGCTATAGTCAGTTGTTCTTCCTTGACAAACCTCATTCTCCGGAAACCTCATTCTCCGCAACCTCCTCATAAAAGTAGTCAACCAGTCATATAATCGATCAACCAATTAATCAAACAATTAATCAATCAATTATTCAACCCATTAAATAATCAATAAAGCAAATGATCAATCGAACGATTAATTAAAGCATGAAAGCATGAATCGGCATTTGTCTTATGTGAAGCCTTTAATCCCTATTATAAAGATGACATTTACGGTTACAAATTACTGCAGCCTGGATATAACGCAATGCAATCTGTGGTCCATGTAATCACAAGTGTTTGCCTCAGGTGAACAGATTCTAAACCAGGCGGAACAGACTATGAGGTTATGTTTGCTCCATTTAAAAGCTCATGTGCAGAGCCGTCCTTGCCGACATCGATTACGTCGGGATGGAACTAATTCCACTCGACCCAAACATTTGACCCAAAGGCATCACCATCAACTATTCCTGATGCCAGCCATTTGACGGCGACTATTATACGAATAAATGATCTCCATTGTCCTCGGTCATTTGTCATGTCCGTTGCTTCCATAAGTGTTAGTCCAAGTGATGTTATGTCCTCATTTATATTGTCTATCCAGCGTAGTCTAGATCTGCCTTTGTTTTTCCCTTCGAATCTTGCATTGTGTGGGATTCGGACAACTGGTATTTTCTCATCAGAGTCTTCGTATGTATACAATCACATAAACGCACTCTGAATGGCAAGCAGCTTACAACACAAAAAAGCAAGCAGATGCACAAATACAAGACAAACAAGCAAACGTTATTCCCGCGCAGTCATCGAAAGCTGGCGACTGCACCGGATGAGGTAAGCATCACAAAACACAAATATCAAAACCAACACAGAATTTGTACGCCAACTCAATCGCTATCAACAACGGCGATCTGACCTAATCCCGTGCTACTGTCTCCTTACAATGCTACTCTAAACGTCTGTCTATGCTTGACGCTGATTGGACAAAAAACCAATAGATCAGGCGCGCAGATAAGACAGTTGATGATTGGCCGCGAGGAAAGCGGCTCATCCCACAACTGAAACGCAGCACGGGTGCGTTTTTACAGCGAACACGGTAACCGTACACAAAGAATACAAGACGGGTAGAAAAAGCGGGGCGTTGAAAAGCGGAGATCGTTTCTCAGGGAGAATGGCCGGCGGCTCCTCGAGAGTATTGAAACGAGGAAGCGCCGAGAATTATAAATCCCGCGCTGCGCTGTTGTCAGTGATTCGGGCGAGGGATGGTGTGATAAGACCGGGGTTGAATGAGAGACATGGTCGTATACAAATGGGGGTCGAGACGATAGCACGCAGCGGGCGAAGACAGGCGAGACGAGGAGGGAATTTCTAGAGGTCGCCGGGTCAAACGCTGACGTCATTTGGACGTAACTGGAAGCATAGGAGGCGCGTGTTATCGGACCCTGGGAAAGATGGAGGTGTTGATAGGTGAACGGATGGATGGATGAATGGATGACGGGCAGATGGTCGTGTGGATGGATGTGTGGACGGAAGGAGGAGAAAGGAATACAAGTGTGCAGCTAACGTCGTTCCATAGACGTCTCTATGTATATATGGACCATTTCCAGAATGTTCTCTCCAAAAAGGAACAACAAAGTTCATCAACAAAACATCGTTTCATCTTACAACTTGCGATGAAAATGATACACTGCTTCCGCAAGTACTGCAGGCTGGTATGTGTGAGTGAATGTATACATGTATGCACTATGTAAGCATGATTGGTAAATGTATATGGTATGCAGTGCTTGTTTTTCTAGAAAAAAGGTACAGGAACTGAACAATTATGGAAGGGCTAAATCGAGAGCGAAGCCCGAGAAAAAAATGGGTTTTGGTTGGGGAGGGTCTCGGTGAGAACCTCCCCAAGAAAATGTTTGACGTCACATTAAATTAAATAAACTAAATTATTCTTTTATTAAAATAAATTATTTTTAATAGCTGAAAAAAGTGCCGGAATGTCGTTCCATATCGTTCGGGCAATAAAGAGCACTGATGGTATGCATGTATATGCATATCTATGCGTATGTGTTTATATATACGAATGTGTTTATGTATGTACGTACACACGTGTGTATGTATGATTTTATGAAAGTATGCATAATGTGGATTTGGATATCGAGTGGCGCCTAAAAGGAACTTTTCAAAGGCATTTTTGAAATTTCACTCAGCCATGCAGCTTCGTTTCCAAAGCGCTACACCGCTAAGAAGCCCAGAAGAAGCATAGTACTCTCAATTCAATTTCGCTTCTTTCATCAGCTCCTTTCTTTGACCACCCTCCCCTCCACGAACATATACATCCGACCACCCACGCAGCTCCTTTGCCTCGTCTGTTCCTTTTTACTCCTCTACGCCACTCACTTGCAAACTACTCACTCAGCGCCACCTACCGACATTTGTCCCAGAAACAGTCGTACACCTACTACCTTAGTAATTTGCTCCCATATTGCTTGTACAATTGGGGTAAGCGATAGTCAAGTGGTTAGAGCGCTGGACTGTCAACCGAGAGGTTCGGTGTACAAATCCCGACTCCACCTGCACCTTAGCCAACTCAGCTATAATGAGTACACTGACCGTACACTGTCGGTGGAATGATCAGACGGTGAGGGAGAGGACTGGCCACCCACCCTCATATGCCGAGGCTAAGAAAATGAAGTAGCTGATATTTTATAACCAGGGCCAACGTTCCCTCTGAGGCAAAAGTGCAGGTTCGCAAGCCTGGTCATCTGTTGCGCGATGACTTCAAGAGACATGAGCAACAGTGGCGGATCCACGTTTTCTTGCGTGGGGGGGCAGAGGTTTATCTCGAGGGGCGCCACATTCTGGGTATATTGGTAATCAACTTTAAATGATAGTAGGGCCTACATGTATATTTGAAATGATGCCATGTGTAGTAGACCACCAGTATATAGGCCTATACTATCTCATATATATATATAAAACTGTTTAAAAGTGACGAAATGTTTCCTATCCTATGTCCCTTACCATGGATATTTTCAATGGGAATAGGATATTGAGGATAGGAAAAAGGTTAAGGAAACTCATGACATCTGACATCTGATCGGTTCTAGATATATCAATTATCGAGTGAACAATTAAGGGGAAGAACTGAGCAGACTTATCTAATAGTTCAAGAAAATTCCCAGTGTTTTTATTCTCAACTATGCAAGAATGTTCCTGGTGTTCTCTGAATGATGGCCATTGTTTACTAAAATAAAATAACGTCACAGGAATCGTCCTTTTCAATAGCTCTGGGGAGTGGAGGTTCAAATACCCGCCAAGGAGAAATTTGCTTCGAGATTTCTGCTCCACCTGTATCCCCTAGCCAACTCATGTATAATTAATACACTGACCAAACACTGTCGTTGGAAAGATGAGACGGCAAAGGAGAGGACTGGCCACCCACCTTCATATGCCGAGGCTAAGAAAAAGACGTCGCTAACACCGTACCCATGGCTGCCTCAGGGCTAGCTTAAGGGACTCCTCCTCTTCCTCCTCCTCCTCCTCCTCCTCCTCCTCCTTCTCCTCTTCCTCCTCGTCCTCGTCCTCCTCGTCCTCCTCCTCCTCTTACTGCTATTCTTTTGCACTTGGCGTCAGTTTTCTGCGGGTTTGCGTTTAGTAGTTCAAAGTCAACCATCAGTATACAATTTATAATTATATTCAATTTATCACAATTTTAAGGTAATGTTATTTATTTCAGGAAAGTGAATTGATTTTATAAATACCATTATTTTCTTAGTGTCATGGCAGTTTAATCCAAATCGCGGATCGCCAATCCGAAATCGACTTGTAGAGAATTGGCAATGTTAAATATCCAATAGGCCGTGTCATTAGGTATAGACGCCGACTGCAATTTGATATACTATACACTCTTGGGAGTCCTTGTTTGATGATGGGTATGTTTAAGCCTGTCTGATGCTGGTACTGAAGATTTGGGGGAAGAGTATCATATGACTCATATTGAGGATGACTGCACGCATGTGGTGTGTGTACTTTGGAACATAGCCTACCTCCTGAGGCACTTTGCTCACATGGAGAGTGAGGGTCAATTCAGGGTCATGCCAATCTTCCATGTCCTGCCTATGCTGTCTGTCTATCTACCCCCTTCCCTAGTATATACGTTAAGATAGACAGAACAGCAATACTTGGGGAAGCACAGATGAAAGTAGACCTAGCCGACTGACTTTAGCTAAACATGGGTCATGCCAGGCCCGTTCTGGAAGCCCACCATAACAGGCGCGTCTGATCTGGAGGGGCGCCGTCATACAACCAAGAGGGGCGCGGGGGGGCGAACCGCCCCCCCGGGCCTATGGCTAAATCCGCCACTGATGAGCAACAATTTTTCATCCTAACGGTGACCGCGTGATGCAGATGAACGTGTCATTGCTTTAAAACACTGCATAGTGTACTGTGCAGAGCGACTATTGCCCACGGCTGCCTCACTGGCTAACTAAGGGACTGTTCTTCTTCTTCCTAATGCTCTTCCTCTTCCCTCTTCCTCTTTCACTTCTTCTAATTACTTACTCCAATCACTTCCATGCTGTTCTGTCAGCGCCACCTTTCGCCAGTTATCCCAGAACGAAAAGCAGCCAGAGTTATCCTCTTGTTCCTTTTCATCTTGTTTACGTCAAACTCCTAGAAAACTACTCGTTCAGCGCCATCTGTTGAGTGACATCCACAATCTGTAAACAATGCACCGCAATGTTGGTTCTAAAAATAGCACTAGTCAAACATTGGCCCACACTATTTACAGCACATCGTAGAGCACCCGTAGCGTAGATTATGTGTGTGTGTGTGTGTGTGTGTGTGTGTGTGTGTGTGTGTGTGTGTGTGTGTGTGTGTGTGTGTGTGTGTGTGTGTGTGTGTGTGTGTGTGTGTGTGTGTGTGTGTGTGTTTGTGCATACTGTAGTATTCAGTATGTACAACAGTACAAGTATTGTATGCATAGATTATTAGATATATATGCGTGAGTTTTGTATGGCTGACTGAACGGATAGATGTATGGATGGATGGATGGATGGATGGATGGATGGATGGATGGATGGATGGATGGATGGATGGATGGATGGATGGATGGATGGATGGATGGATGGATGGATGGATGGATGGAGAGAGGGATGGAAGCTTGGATGGGTGGATAGATGAATGTATGGATGTATGGATGGAAGGTTGGATTGTTGGGTGGGTGAATGGATGGATGGATGTATGGGTGGGTGAGTGAGTGGGCGGGCGGGTGGATGGATCAATTATTGTTGGATGGATGGGTGGGTGGGTGTGTAGATGGATGGATGGGTGGATGGATGGATTCGTGAATGCGTGGGTGGTTGGGTGGATGGATGGGTGGGTAGGTGGATGGATGGGTGCATGGATGGTGGGTGGATTTGTGGATGGATGAGTGGGTGGATGGATTCGTGGATTAGTGTAGGTGTATAGGTGATGGATGGGTGGATGGATGGGCGGGTGAATGGGTGGATGGATTCATATATGGATTCAAAAATTGAATGGATGGATAGGTGGATGGTTTGATTTGATGGTTTGATGGGTTGGTGTGTATATTGGCGGATACGTGGATGCAAGATGGTTGGGTGTGTGTACATTTGGTTGATGGATGAATGGTTTAACGGGTGGGTGGATTGGAAGGTGCGCGTGTTGGGCTGGGTGGCTGGATTGATTGGTTTGATGAGTGGTTGGTGGATGTAAGCAGCCGTGTATGATTGAAAGATGGATGGATGGATGGATGCGCGCAAGGATTTACGGACGGACAGGTGATGTGCGAATATATATATATATATATATATATATATATATATATATATATATATATATATATATATATATATATATATATATATCAATTCATTCTTTATCAGCTGAATGGTAACACTCGACGAGTTATCAGTCGCTCCTTTATCCTGCTCCAACTCCTTCTCATCCTCCTCCTTGTTCGTCTCCCCGCCCTCTTCCTTATCCTTCTCCCTTCCTGTCCCTCCTATTCCTCACTTTCTTCATACTACTCTATGCCGAGGTCTTCCATTTCAAAATGGAAAACACTTCCACGAATCCTATTCTGATTCCTCCTCTTCCTCTAACCTCCTCTCTGATCCTATTCTAAACACCATCAGTCCTACCTTTCTGACGGTCTATCTGTCCGATCCCTCAATCTCGACCTGAAACCGAACTTGACCTTAGAAGTCTCTAGATAACGCTTCCTCCTCATGCTCCATCTCCTTCCTCCTTCCATCATCCTTCTCACTCTCTTCCTACTCCTCCTTCCTTCTCCTACCCTCCCTTTTCTTCCTCCTTCTTTGCTTGCTCCTCTTACTTTTCCCCCTCCTCTTCTTTCTCCTGCTCCTCCTTCTAATTCTCTTCGTCTTCCTAATGCTCTCTCTATCGTCCTCCTCATAATTTTCATTCCATCATCTTCATCCTAATTTTCTCTCAGTCGTCTTCCTCCTCTTCCCTCATTCCCTTCCTCCTACCTTCTTTCCCGTCTCCCCTGACTAAGCTTCCCGCCCATTCTCCATTCATCCCCTCCCAGCATCCGCTCCTCCTTTTCATCGTCCGTCGTTCGTGTCTCTCCACCACGCACTTCATCTCAACCGTAACCCGACCACTAAAACTGCGTGACCAATCACTACCATCCATACCAGCCCCACCCCACCCCAATACATCTCATCCTCCTTTCCCTCCTCCCCTCCTTCTTTCCATACCCCTCGTCTTTTCTCTTTTTCCTACCTCTCTACCCTCCGTCCCCCCCTCCGTCTCTCCCTCTCTATCCTTTCTTTACCTGCCTCCCGCCACCGCTAGTGCCACTCTGTAACTCTCTCCGCTGCTCATCAGTCACTCCTCCTCCCTGTTGGCATCAATCCTCCGTCGTTCATTCTCTCCCTGTCTCCATGTCATTCTCTTCTTCCTTCTCTCCCTTTGTCTGCCTCTGTCTCTCTCATGTGTCTCCCCTCTCCCGTCCGTCTGTCCGCTTGCATTCAACCCTCTTCGAAACACTTTCGTCCATTCTTGGTTCCTCCAATTCTATCTCCTTTTACCTCCGTTACTTCGTCTGTTCCTTCTCTCATTGTTTGTTTGTCTGTCTGTCTGTTTGTCTCCCTCTCTCTTTCTCTCTCTCTTCCTCCCTCCATTCTTCCCTCCCCGTCTCGGTCGGATGCAGTCTCGACCAATTTACGGCCAGCCGGAAGTGGTTGCAGGAAACGCTCGGCATGCCGGGAGCTATGGGCTCCGCTTAGGAATACAGATGGCTTCGAGTTCATTTCTATACTATACCTTGCTTCAATATATTACATTATAGTATAGTATAGTATAGTATAGTATAGTATAGTATAGTATAGTATAGTATAGTATAGTATAGTATAGTATAGTATAGTATAGTATAGTATAGTATAGTATAGTATAGTATAGTATAGTATAGCATAGTATAGTACAGTACAGCACATCCCAGTATAGTAAATGAAGTATAGTATTTCATAGTGTAGTGTAGCATACTCTACACTACTCTACTCTACTCGACTCTACTCTACATGAGTTAATATGGAAAGCGTAATTCTTAACCTCAGAAAGGAATGACATATAAGAAACCGAGCAGGACGAATAGATACAGGGAGAGAGTTCCCAAATCTATGAACCGTAAAATATCGTTCACAAAGTTCTCCGTTTAGTTCTCATGACCAGAAAAAGACAATCGGATGACCTAGTTGAAAAACGATAAGTCTGGGGAATCATGGTTGACCTTAGATACTGCCAGGGTTCAATGTTTAATGAACTAGCAGGTTCAATTTCAAACAAATCCTTTGCCAAGAAGGAACCCCAACAGCATGATTATATGGTATACATATCTAAAAAATACATCGATTTTGCCCATATGGGCTGTATATGTCAGGGATATGACATAGCAATATTGCGTATGTCACTTCCAAACCATATAAATTCCATGTTGTACGACTGCATCAAACAATTGCACGAAATACGTCGAAAAATCACGTCTCGTGGGCCTATGTGCTATTGCTGCTGACAAAAAAACACAAATCCGGCTAATTTTTCCTGGGCAGCCATGTTTTAGAGCAGAAATATGCAGGCGCACACGTCGATCTCCTTCTCCGAGAAGATTAGGACAATGGAGACTTCGATCTTTAATTTCTGTTGTGGTAGATAGTACAAGGGCGCACCTATCGGAGCTCCATACATATATGTGCATGCAGACAGTCATGTATGCATACATACATACATATCAGATATACAAACAAACATATATACAAACATATATACAAACATACATACATACATACATACATACATACACTCTTAGAAATACTACGCTGGCGCATAACGTATAACAATACGTTACAATTTTTTGACGTATTGATCTGTTGTTATTGACGGATAACTACGTTGTCATGCTAACTCTTAACGTATTAAATATACGTTAAGCTGTTCTAACGTAGTAAATTAGTAATCTCTTTGTGCTTGACAGAGAACGCAACTGTGTGCTTGTACACAAAATGTAGTTCAGGTACAACCAAGCAAACTACGCGTCTAGGAGTTTGCAAAATAATTTTAGTAAGCAAGTAATTCAACACTTTCTAAATTATGCAATGTTTCTCACATGCGCGAACAAAAGTGGACAGCCTTATTGAAGCAAGTTCGTAACTTTTAAACACTAGGCCCACTTAGCCTAGTGCGCATGAATACACCTTAAGCGCGCTCAATCTATCCAAGGGTGGGGTGAACTTTTCGCACTTTGGGCCATATTAAACGTCAAAAAATTCGGAGGGCCGGGTAACAAATTGTTAACTTTTAATAAGGACTAACATGAAAAAGTTTACTTATTTAAAATGAAATATGCTTTCGCGGGCTTAATACACGGAGCTATTATTAAAGACGAGAACGGAATAGTAAGTAAGAAAGTAGCGTCACGTTGGTAAAGCGAGGAAAAGTTCTTGCGGTCTGAATTTTGCGGTTTTGTTATTTTCCGAAGACTTGTGGGCCGGATAAAAATTGTTGGCGGACAAGTTCTGGCCCGCAGGCCGTAGTTTTCCCATCTCTGATCTATCCCTTTGCGTCCTCCGCCTACTTGCGTTTTGGACTTTGAACGACATTTAGACTGGGCCAGCTAAGCCGCAATACGCAGCAGCTCAGCGGTGAGATGTCATTGGAGGTCCATATTTAATATGGAAGTTTATTATCTTCCTGCGTACTACCCAGTTTTGAACAATTTATCCTAACTGCTGATTCTAAGCTTTTCATGGCCGTCCTTACGTGTCCTACACATGTGCTTCATGCGCTATTCATCATCATTATAATGATCAGTTCCTGACGCCAGCCATTTGGCGGCGATGGGTACGAATAAATTATCTCCAATGTCCTCGGTCATTTGTCAAGTCTATTGCTCCCCTTAGTGTTAGTCCAAGTGATGTTAAATCCTCCGTAAGGCCTATATTATCTATCCAGCGTAGTCTTAGTCTTCCTTTGTGTCTTTTTTCTTCGAACCTTGCAGCCACGTAGTGCACTGTGTGGAATTCTGTCAACTGGCATTCTCTCTACATGTCCAAACCATCGGAGTCTTCGTTGAACGACACTGTCTAGTAGAGTTGTTTTGATGCACTGTTATTATGTCATCGTTTCTTATTTTCTGCAGTCTTGAAATCCCTGCGATCTTCCACAGCCAGCTCATTTCTGCTGAGAGAATTATAGACGGTAATAGCGCATGCAGCACATGTGTGGGACACGTAAGCACGCTGGTTACGCTTTGTGACCCCGTTTTCATAATCTGGTTCTCCCAACTGTAGACAGTCTGGCTCGGAAATATTTTATAATAAAGATAATTTCACTGGAATATAGGCCATAGCACTTTAACCTGGACGGGTTTAACACGTGTAAACCAAAGTGCGGTTAGCAGTTGGATTATTAAAGGATGTACTTACTTACTTTATCAAGCACTCTAGCTTGTTACAGAACCAGGGTACCAGTCTTGTAGAGAAAGATGGAGATCTTGCGGCCATTGTTTTGCGATGCGTAAGGACCGCGTGAATGCTGTTTTTGTCGAAAAAAGTTGAAATGTACGTGTAATTCAGGTAAATATTCGAATTTCTATACTATGATACTAAGTAAAACTCTGTAACGCGCCGCGGTTTAAAATTTGTGTGCATATAAAGTTAGACACGAGGGTTATACATATTGAGGGGTCTACACGAATTCCCGCAATCCCATTCTCTGAAAGTGGTGAAAATGCAAACTTGACCGAATTCCAGAACAAAAGTTTCCTACAAGCTTTCGAATCCTGACAACCACTATGGCGTAATAGGCCAATATCCTGATGATTAATAGGCCTTTATTGTAAAATGTCTCGAAAAGTTCTATTTGCCCAACTGATTCACAAATGTTAAATTAGAATTTCAATTTCGGGAATCGGAGAAAATTCTGTTTGCTTTTGGAGTCTTGAGGATTCGCTGCACCCTATAAAAGGATCAATTTCTAATTAGAATAAATTAAGTAGTGCTAATAACTGAGAATATTGAGTACTTTTAGCTTATAAAATTAATTACACCGGATACATTTTTCTTTCAGGTATTCGACATCCTGTGTTCTAGCTAGTATGACTAATTGGGCCCCGTTTTCTGTAGATGTGCCTCTGCTTAAAATTTGTGTCTTTAAAATATTTGTTATCCACCGCAGGCTTCGACAGGTCTTACGGACTGATTTTTTGGATTACGGCTTGTTTTTTGGTGTTTCATCGGTTGATGCCTTGTGAATTAGACACCGGTGCCATAGAAGTTACTAATTACAATTATGATTACAATTACAGAGCTGCACATGTAGCTGAATAACTGGCTATTCAGTCTAAACTTTCAGGTGTGTTTTTAGGTATTTTTGAAAACATATGCTGAACTATACCCTGTGATCGATCGAGTCGAACTGCTACGATAGACTTGGCTCGGCCGACGATCGACTTTGTCGACTAGTCGACCTCTCGTCAACTCGATCGACTTGGCAAATAAACGGTCGACTTTGTCAACTTGGACTGTATCTCTTGGCCAGGGGTGCGGGAGCCACGGCGCCAAAGGTGCCAATGCATACACATGTTTTGGCTCTGTAGCGCCAAGGCAGATGCATGCTTACACAACTTTTGGCTGGGCGCTTTGTATTTTGCTGAAGTAGTTATTGACTTATTGTGCTACAGACGCGTTTCACTTCATGAATATATAGGCCTAGTAATAAACTTTTCCGCTGATTGTAAAATATGACAAAATATTCTTGTTGGTTATAACGCATTATAATATAATGTATAATTCTATCCATCTTAGGTCTGTACTTGGCTGAGGTTAGCTGACACAACTTTTAAACGCTTTCCGAGTCACTGAGCACTCTTGGCCAAAGTCGAAGCATTCAGTCCTGTCCTAACATACACACATTCGAACGTTTTGAGATTGTCGTTACTGACTACAAAGCTGAAATTTTCTGAAACTAGCACATTTTAACACATCCTAATCTTTCCATTTTCACCATAAAACTGTGAAAAAAGTATTTGCAGCTTACAAAGCATTACAAAGCTTTACGTCATCACATCATGTGGGTCATTTTGTGAAGTAGCCGCAAAAAATAGCAAGAAAATATTTCAGAGTCAAGTCGAAGAAACAACGATTGACTCGACTTGTCAAAACATGATCGACTCGACTTGCAAGTCGATCTAGTCGAAGATTTTTCGACCGACTCAACTTGGCCGAGTTTTGATTGACTTGATCGACTGACTCGATCGATCACGGGGTATATGCTGAACTAGTCAGATGCTCATTTATCTTTTAAGTTTAATTATATTGAAAAATGGATTTGCTTTTATGTTTGAATTTTCTAGCATGGATGCTCTTGACGAGTACGCTCAGCTGATGGACTGCACGAGCATAGAGCATCAGAAAGTCCAGGAAAAGATTATTGCTTCAGTTCAGTCGATCACCCCTATTGCTGAATACAAAGACTTTATTTCCGAACATGGGTGAGTTGCAGAACACGACGTCTGGTTTTTCGTATGCATCGGCTTTTGACTAGGACTTCTCCATTGGATTATTAATTTTGACTACAACTTCACTGAAGTAAATGTCAATCAATACCTTGTTCATTATGATATTGGGGGTGCTTGATAGTGTAGTGGCTAGTGTGCTGGACTGTCAATCAAGAGATCGGGGGTTCAGATCCCTCACCAGGTCAGAAATTTGGGTTCAAGATACCTGCTTCACCTGCACCTCTAGCCAACTCAGCTATGATGAGTACTCTGATTGTACACTGTCGATGGGAAGATGAGACGGCGAGGGAGAGGACTGGTCACCCACCCTAATATGCAGAGGCTGAGAAAATGAAGTTGCTAACACTTCATACCCATGGCTGCCTCAGGGCTAGCTTAGGGGACTGCTGTTCTTCTTATTATATTATTAATATTATTACTACTACTACTACTGTTATTACTATTATTAGACATTTATTAAGCACCATTTGCTAATGACAAAGCAGCATTGGATGGCACTGTTCAGTTGTGAGTCAGGCACTTGCACAAGGTCCCTACACAGTAACCATCTCTGGAGTGGCTCTAACCTTTACTGTCCATGTTACTAGGTGAGCACTCTAACCAATTGGCCACTGTGTCTCGCATGATAATGGAGTTATTCAAGTTGTCTTGTACATCATGCACAAAGGTATGTCTCCATTGCTCGTCAATGACGCTTTCCAATTTGTTACTGTAAATTTTAGCTTCTGACCACTGACAGCCTCTCACTGAGCACTGTGGCACTTTGTAGTAGACATCACGAGGCACAGGCTGATGTTTATGGGATTAAAAAACACCTCCCTCAAACAGCTTATCCACCGTAGACTGCCTCTCTGTCACACGGACTGGATATTTCCCTGATTATGGGTTGGTTTTGGTATGCCATCGGTTGATGCCTTGTACATTAGACACTGGCGCCATAGAAGTTACTAATTACAATTACATTTACCTTACTGGAGGGTGTCATGTTTGAACTAGATTGCATTTTGCATGGCCTGTATGTGTTGGATAAATGTTTGTCAACAAGGCATTCTGTACAAGTTATCATAAAAGTACTGTTGACAAAACTTGTAAGCCTGGAGAGGTCACTGGAATCCAATAGCCTGACCCCTTGTGATTGTATCATCAATGAAGGCTTTTTAATGTTGGGCCCTTTTGAGGTTATTAGCTTTGAGAAATGTGTGCCTTCACAGATTAAGCACTGGAAGTTTCTTCTGCAATTGTCGCATAAGGTTGATTTGATTTTTGCACCATACTTTGCCAGCTCGTTTACTTGTTCTTGAATGTTGAGTACTTTGGCTTTGCTTTTCAGTTATTTTGCTTACCAGATGTACTTGACTGCCTCTTTGTCAATATTTGAAGTTTGTTGAATTTTTCATTTTGAAAGTCTACTTTCTGGGGACTTGTCCAATTCTGTAGTCCATCTTTTCAAAAACGTGTGCAATTTGTCAGGTTTGTTCATGCACGTTATTATTAATGCTTGACAAATGTAACACTCCTCATGTGTTGTTTTACCATGCTATAAAGTTCACTGTATAGTATTGTATGCATTGCTTGCCTGTCATTTTTATGTTAAAATGCAATATATTTTTTGTTTATTTCTGGAAAGTTGAGTAAATGTAAATGTAATCTGACTTTTATAAAGTGCCACTTCAAGAATAAACTCATCAGTTGTGCCCCCGACTTGAGCCATTGAAAGTAGTTTGAGTGAAAACTGCTTCCAACAGGAACTTAACAATCCCCAGAATGTGATGTTCTATACTAATTTATAAAGAAGTACTTGGTATGGTAGCAGTTCAAGACAATTGATATGACCACAACTGATCCCTTGGACAAGGAATAGCAACATAAGAAGAGCATTGACATGACCCTCCAATAATTTCTGTGATTATGGTAATGGAACATCTACTTGCGATATTGGTTGTCATACTTGTTCACTGGTTATCAATTTTGTCTTTTTGTGGACTGCTAATCAAGCTGGAACCAAATGTAATGCCTTTAAGTTTTGGGGTCCTGTGCTGCGTTTCATGTAATGGGTGCCCTGTCTAATTTTACAGACTGATCCAGACCGAAAAGAGCAGGTGGCATGTTGCTAATTAATAATGACAAACACCAAGAGATGTAAAGAGCTGCACTGATACGATACAATACAACTGTATTTTTATATTGCCCTCCTTCTAAAGTTCAGTGGGTTGTTACAGTGACTTGAGGTAGGTTCGAATGTGCAACCCTCTGGGTACAAGGCACAGAACATATCGCATCCCCCGTTGCACTGATGTAACATGATAAATGATGTATCATTAGCAGTGATGACTTTTGCAAGTCTTTTACGTGATAAAAAGTCATGATCCCCAGAATGTGAAGTTTCAACTCCACCCCTTATTACCACAAGTCTGAAACCTTAATCACTACAACCATGTACCTAAATAAAATTAAAACATTGATTTTATTTCACAGGAAGATGCTGTGGACAATGTACTCGACCTCGATGAAACCCGCCGTAGCAGCTGCTCTGCCTTCTGTCTACTGTGTCTCAGCAAACTGTACTCGGACCTCCATTGGACATGACACTGCACTCATGAATAAGGTGTTTTTTTTATTTTTACCAGATAATTGTATTAACTAAATATTAACTTTATACTTGTACATTATTATTTGTGGGGACATTTGTGTTTATATATTAACATTTCTGGAGACATTCCTTATTATCGTCATTAAAGACTTCAATACTGATGGACCTTATGTGGATGGCACTGACATAATTATTTAGGTCACAAGTACTAGTCAGTGTTATTTAGGTCACAAGTACTAGTCAGTGTTATTTTTAAAATTCACTAATTTACCCGCTATAATGGTGACTATAAGTTAGTTTTTGTGAAAAGACTCATTATTATATAGATTATATAGAACTTTATTTGACTGTGCCCTCCTTCCAAAGTTCAGAAGTGCAAACAAGAGGCCATATGGCAAACCATTGATGGACTGGAACATTTGTTCAAGGTCCCTACACAGTAACTGCCTCTGGCGAGGCTTGAACCCGTACTCTGCATAACAAGCTGAGCGTTCTGACCAATCGGCCACTATGCCACATTATGCTGTGTGGAGCCTGATAAAGTGATATGTTTGTTTTTGAAACTGTCAAACAATTAGAATTCAGAGTTCATTATTTTCATGTCATAAAATTAAATGCTTTTCACTGACATACTGTGTTTTTTCTTCGTCAAGTAAGTAAGCAAGTATATTCTTATGATGAGTTCTCTGCCCAAAGGTTTGTCCATTTTCTCTTACTTGTTAACAGTATTTATTGATGTGAGGTTTTGAAAATTCTGATGTATTACTTGGTACTATTTCTGCATACTTATTAATGAGCTTCTGGTCATGAAGTGCTTTGTAAGTTTTGGGAGCCCAGCTGTTTTAGCTGGATTTGGAGTGCCTCTGAGTAGGCTTCTTGAAGAGACGCTATATAAATTATCAAAATGAATGAATTTCTAAGTGTATTTTATATGTTTGTGTGATACTTAAAACAATCTTGCTGTCTGATTGTACGTAATGTGTGACTTCTTAATTCATCACCGTGCAATGAAATTGTTTTGCTTTTCATTTTGACAGATCGGTTCATCGCTCGATACAGAGGCTCTCAATTCCTCCACCAGTACTGCCAATCACCCACCAACCGTCATCTGCCACAGGCTGCTCTACTTATTATCTCACAGGCTTTCCAATCCAAATTGAAGTCTTAGCAACTGTTCCTCGTCTCTTTGGTCTCAGGCAACAGGAATAGGACCTCCACTGGACATGGATCTATTGATCCAACGCATACTTCGTGAATGAGCTGGTGCTCTGCACTTAGATTCAGAGTAGCACTTTAGAAATTTGGACTTTAGGGTTATGATCAAAAACTATCTAAAGACTGAGAGATGGTGACTCAGTAGTCGTTGAGGCCACTGACCGCCTCTTCAAACTATTTTAGATTTTTAATGTAACATTTCTGGAGTACAAAACTTTATACAATTTAAAGACAGCAAGAAAGTATGCAAACAGTTCTTGAACTTGGCATTTTCTCACCAGATATGTTCGCTGCAATAGTAGTATTAAAGGTCATGACTTTTAGTAGTGACACTTGGTGCGTTGTGGCATTTGTTTTTTCTGTTATGTGTTTGTGTTTTAAATGCAAAAAAATAACCGTGTGTTGGCAAATTTTAAATTGTTCTGTGACATGTGTATGCATTTACTTTGTATGTACTATGTATACAGGATTTTAGTTCTATGCATATGTATTGTTGAGTTGGTGGATTTTAAAGTTTTCAGCCTCTCATAGAGATTGATAGGCCTAGTTACGTAATACATATATTTGTATTTATAAGTGTATAATAATATTCAAATGCATTTGTACTATATAATTATGTAGAGTTTATAAATGCCTTTTCCTTAAGGGTGGGGGTAAATTTTGTAGGGGCAAAAAATTTGGGGGGGCAAAAAAAATTTGGGGGGAAATATATGGGGGCTAAACATTTTCTCCCCCTCCCCATTTCGGATGCCATGTAGCATTATATAGCGTATATATTACTTCACTAATTACGTATTTAGTACGTTACTGAAGCTACGTTAACCTAACGTAGAATTACTCGGCACATAGACAACGTATTCTACGTTAGCGATGACGTATTTCTACATTAGATTATTAACGTAGTGAACTACGTTAGAAAAATCACTACGTTAATGTAACGTAGACTTGCTCATTGAAATAGCAGCGTGGAGCTACGCTACTTTCTACGCTAGATCTGAAGTAGTAGTTTTTGGAGTGTACATACATACATACATACATACATACATACATACATACACACACAGTCATATATATATATATATATAAACAAAAAGTATTACAATACAGACGCACACTTTTAAATGAGTAGGCCTGTAATGAGCTAGGATTTTGGCCATGCTTAACTGTCACACGCATAACGTATGCGCCCAAAGTCTAGCGCTTTCGGATTTCATAAAATGCGCTTCATAAAAGTCCACATACAAAGACACTGTGCATACACGCATACATGCATGCATACATACAAGCATCCATACATGCATGAATATATACATGTATATCAATCAATCAGTCAATCGAACTTTATATAGCGCCCTTTATAGGTCTCTACTCAGAGGCGCTCCCAACAACAACGTCGTATCTGGACCATATCCTGACCATATAGGAATTTTGCCCATTTGAGCTGTATATGTATAGTATATTGTACAGCCATATAGATTATGACACATGCACACCATGGGTCCGCAAAGGTTCACCAGTCACTCTGGTACAGAGTAAAGCAGGGAGGCGACCTGACCGACGACTCTGATGAGCGTAGACTCGGATCCGACCTGGGCTGGTGAACCAAAGTCCTCCGTGCCCACCTTCTCGTGGTGCGGACCGTTAGTACCCTTCCTAGGAAGTACTCTTCCTAGGAGGGGGAACGAACGGGCACGGCAGGCAAAACCAGGGGAAGGCAATGGCAAACCACCCCTGTTAATCATGCCAAGAAAATCGTCATGCCACACACCAAACCACGCCGATGGTCGCGGATGGAGGGACTCCCAGGCCGGAGCGCTGAGGTGGGACTCCCAGGCCAAAGCGCGACTCAAGGGCTACTGGGAGAAGTAGCAAGACGGCAACGGAGACTGTGTGGCATGACGATCGCTAGGGCTCCTAGAGCCGACGGCACAAAGAACAAAAGAGCACACCATACAAAATCTACATTATCAATATATACAAAAATTACAAGAAATTTGCCCAGAATGTCAAATCCCATAGGCCTATGGGTGTTGTTGCTAATGAAGGAATATTAATCCAAATAAAACTACTGAGCCTCCGTGTTTTAAGCAGAAATATACAGCCGCACATGTAGATCTCCGACTGATATTATTGCAACAATGGACACTTGGTCGACTGGTCATTTAATTCATTCTTTAATGACGGGCCTAGCTGAATCGGCTATCAATTTCAGGCTACACACACATACACACACACACACACACACACACACACACACACACGCACGCACACACACACACACACACGCACGCACGCACACACACACACTCACACACACACACACACCACACACACACAACTGATTGTAACGATGCATGCCACACGGCAGCTCACCTTCAATGTGTGTCCAAAGTAGGCCTATATTATTATTTGAAGTTCAAATGTTAGACCTTATCCCGTTTGAATGGATGCCACGCCACATGAAGGCCCCTAAGTCCGGATCTAACCAGCCTTAAATTTTAAATCTGAAATAACTACAGATCTGAGTTAGATATAACCATGGATGGAGCAACCTGCCTTTATGCTGGATTTCTAATCTCAAAAATTAATTACATTGGCATTCATATGGCGTGTATTATTATGTAACTAGCCTATCTACACTGCGTGTCCTATATAGATACCAGATTTTTTTACCAATCTGCATTTCATATAGAATGCAGATCTGTTAAACATGTAGATGCTGCATGGTATAAATATGGCTCCTTTATGCAACCACCTGATCTACACCATACCTATGCCACGTAGATACCAGATTCTATACCAATATGCATTTCACATAGAATGCATATATGTTAAACATGTAGATGCTACATGGTATAAATATGGCTCCTTTATGCAACCACCTGATCTACACCATACCTATGCCACGTAGATACCAGATTCTATACCAATATGGATTTCACATAGAATGCATATATGTTAACAATCTAGATGGTATATGGAATCCATGTGTTTTCTATATGTAATCACCTGATTTACACTTTAAGTATACAACACATATCCCAGGTGGGTTACCAATCTGCATACCTCATGCAATGCATAATATGCAAACCATCTGGCTTCTACATGAAATCCATATGTCACACGTATAGTGCAGATAGGCTAGTCACACACACACACGCACGCACGCACGCACGCACGCACGCACGCAAGCACTCACACTCACACACACACACACACACACACACACACACACACCTTAAACCGGATCTCTTAAACATGCAGATGCTACATGGTATAAATATGGCTCCTTTATGCAACCACCTGATCTACACCATACCTATGCCACGTAGATACCAGATTCTATACCAATATGCACTTCGCATAGAATGCATATATGTTAAACATGTAGATGCTACATGGTATAAATATGGCTCCTTTATGCAACCACCTGATCTACACCATACCTATGCCACGTAGATACCAGATTCTATACCAATATGCATTTCGCATAGAATGCATATATGTTAAACATCTAGATGCTACATGGTATAAATATGGCTCCTTTATGCAACCACCTGATCTACACCATATCTATGCCACGTAGATACCAGATTCTATACCAATATGCATTTCACATAGAATGCATATATGTTAAACATGTAGATGCTACATGGTATAAATATGCTCTTTTATGCAACCACCTGATCTACACCATACCTATGCCACGTAGATACCAGATTCTATACCAATATGCATTTCACATAGAATGCATATATATTAAACATGTAGATGCTACATGGTATAAATATGGCTCCTTTATGCAACCACCTGATCTACACCATACCTATGCCACGTAGAAACCAGATTCTATACCAATATGCATTTCACATAGAATGCATATATGTTAAACATGTAGATGCTACATGGTATAAATATGGCTCCTTTATGCAACCACCTGATCTACACCATACCTATGCCACGTACATACCAGATTCTATACCAATATGCATTTCGCATAGAATGCATATATGTTAAACATGTAGATGCTACATGGTATAAATATGGCTCCTTTATGCAACCACCTGATCTACACCATATCTATGCCACGTAGATACCAGATTCTATGCCAATATGCATTTCACATAGAATGCATATATGTTAAACGTGTAGATGCTACATGGTATAAATATGGCTCCTTTATGCAACCAACTGATCTACACCATACCTATGCCACGTAGATACCAGATTCTATACCAATATGCATTTCACATAGAATGCATATATGTTAAACATGTAGATGCTACATGGTATAAATATGGCTCCTTTATGCAACCACCTGATCTACACCATACCTATGCCACGTAGATACCAGATTCTATACCAATATGCATTTCACATAGAATGCATATATGTTAAACATGTAGATGCTGCATGGTATAAATATGGCTCCTTTATGCAGCCACCTGATCTACACCATACCTATGCCACGTAGATACCAGATTCTATGCCAATATGCATTTCACATAGAATGCATATATGTTAAACATGTAGATGCTACATGGTATAAATATGGCTCCTTTATGCAACCAACTGATCTACACCATACCTATGCCACGTAGATACCAGATTCTATACCAATATGCATTTCACATAGAATGCATATATGTTAACAATCTAGATGGTATATAGAATCCATGTGTTTTCTATATGTAATCACCTGATTTACACTTTAAGTATACAACACATATCCCAGGTGGGTTACCAATCTGCATACCTCATGCAATGCATAATATGCAAACCATCTGGCTTCTACATGAAATCCATATGTCACACGTATAGTGCAGATAGGCTAGTCACACACACACACACACACACACACACACACACACACACACACGCACGCACGCACGCACGCACGCACGCACGCACGCACGCACGCACGCACGCACGCACGCACGCACGCACGCACGCACGCACGCACGCACGCACGCACGCACGCACGCACGCACGCACGCGCGCGCACACACACACACACACACCTTAAACCGGATCTCTTAAACATGTAGATGCTACATGGTATAAATATGGCTCCTTTATGCAACCACCTGATCTACACCATACCTATGCCACGTAGATACCAGATTCTATACCAATATGCATTTAACATAGAATGCATATATGTTAAACATGTAGATGCTACATGGTATAAATATGGCTCCTTTATGCAACCACCTGATCTACACCATACCTATGCCACGTAGATACCAGATATATATCTACGTGATATCTACCAGATATATATATATATATATATATATATATATATAGAGAGAGAGAGAGAGAGAGAGAGAGAGAGAGAGAGAGAGAGAGAGAGAGAGAGAGAGAGAGAGAGAGAGAGAGAGAGAGAGAGAGAGAGAGAGAGAGAGAGAGAGAGAGAGAGAGAGAGAGACAGAGACAGAGACAGAGACAGAGACAGAGACAGAGACAGAGACAGAGACAGAGACAGAGACAGAGACAGAGACAGAGACAGAGACAGAGACAGAGACAGAGACAGAGACAGACAGAGACAGAGGGTACAAATATAACGACACTCAAATGATTATAATAAAGATGCAGGCCCAGTTAGGAACATTGGTTAGAGCGTAGGCTGAGTCTCATGCGCCTGTGTGTTAGAGAGCGTGCGGTTCGCTGTTCGCCTCCCGATGTTGGCTTATTACAGTGATTTAAATCTCGGGCTAGCACGGTCCGCACACACGGGGACCTTAAATGGCGTTACGCCTATTCATACAGGCAACGGTAGTGAAAGATCTCACCCGATCAATTCATTGAAAAATCATGAGAAGGATCGAGGCCATACGGTCGCTATATAAAAACGTGTAGGCCTACATTTATATGCTGCAGCTGCAGCGCGTATTCGGTGAATGCGCAAAGTGTTTGGCGCGGGGGCGAAACTTTGGTCTAAAAAGTGGGGGTACCAATTTCTTACACAGGCCCAGTGGTTAAAATGGTTTGGGTGAGCAATGGGAACGCCAAAGAAGAGTTTCATTGAAACGCATGCGTGAGCAGTGGGAATGCAAGAAGCAAAGAATTTCGAGAGCAGTGGGAACGCCGTTCCCACCCCACTTTAACCCTTGCATAGGCCTACACGAAACAAGGCGGAAACTGCGATCTCTGGGAAGGCACAATAATAAAATACTGATTGGCATTATTAAAAAAGTGTGGGTACGGTACCCCCAGTCCAAAGAGTGGGGATACAGGCAGGGGCGTAACTTTAGTCTAAAAAGTGGGGGCACCAATACTTCGGTCTAAAAATTGGGGGGTACCAATTTCTTCTCCACTCTTGCTCTTCGCATGGTGACCATTTTGAACATATTCCCTGTCCGTATTCTCCTTAATTTTGGCTCTCGGTTTACCTCTGTATCTAAGTACTTTCATACTTTTGGCGGAGGCTGCGTTCTCTGGGAAGGCACAATAATAAAATATTATTGGCATTGTTTAAAAAGTGGGGGTACAGTACCCCCAGTCCAAAAAGTGGGGGTACGGGTACCCCTCGTACCCCCGACAAATTACGCCTATGGATACAGGTACCCCTCGTACCCCCACAAATTACGCATATGATAACATTTAATCTACCATTAGGCGGGACTGAGATAAATTTAATTTATAGAATCCACTCTACTGTTCTTTTCCGTGGAATCATTTTTCAGCACTTAAAACTTTGCCAGTGCAATGATTTTCAAAAGTTCTTCCTCTAACCAACTCACATGTTTATTTCTATTTCACCCCACAGTTAGCAGGCGCTCAAAGTAATGTTCCTCTCTACAGAAATCTTTAGTTAAAGGCCAAAGAAAGAAACCACTAAACAGTAGAAGTTTCAGTTTAGCGACGCTGTGTCATAAGAAAGATGATTAGCGTCGCCCTCCTCCTTAATCCAGGCTTGGGACTAGCACTGTCAGAGTACAAACAGTGGCGGAGTTTTGGTTGTTGTCGTTGTTCCGGTTTACTTAACTGTTATTGGTTACAGTTTAAAAGGTGTTTTAGAGAAAACGAAGCAAAATCCTAATTGCATCTGAAAATTATAAAGTAATGTTTTGTTTAAGCTGAAAATAGTTATTTCAGAATTTTTTTAAAGTTATAAGTACAGTATTGTTAAAGTCTGCTATTTATAATTACTATTATAACCTTGTAGCATCAGATTGCTAACAAAATTTTACCACAAGAATATGCGACACCTGGTGACTAATATGGAATATATCGATTTTGTCTTAAATCGTTGGAAAGGAATCTATATATTGTGAACAGATTGATGATACATACATACATCCTGTGCACACACGCATTTGAACTCAAGTACTGGCAGGAGTTTGTTTCAGAGAGGTGAAACAGCTATGGCTTTGGAGCGATTCGCAAATTTTAGTGATGAGGTGACCGCGGAAACAGAAGACTAAACGACGAACTGTTGTTCATCGTGGTTTAGAGTCTTTTCTGTTACCGCGAGGGAAACATAGCAGAGACAGACAGACAGACAGACAGACAGACAGACAGACAGACAGACAGACAGACAGACAGACAGACAGACAGACAGACAGATAGACAGACAGACAGACAGACAGACAGAGAGAGACACACACACACACAGACAGACACACAGACAGAGACAGACAGACAGACAGTCGACAGACAGACAGAACTGAGCTTAAGTAGGTCCCACGTAGTACCAAGGGAAGAGTTCCGTAGGGATAATGGATAATGGTAATGAAAATCCAGGAGAGGCGCGGATAGCTCGCAGTCTCCTCAAGTGGTAGTAGCAAGTGCGAGAAAGTAATATAAGGAGAGATGAGAAGCAAAGGCCAGTCTAAGCAAAAGAACAGTCTAAGTTGATTCCGAGGTCGCGGACATTCATAGGGTTTGAGAAGTTCGGAAAGTGAGCTGAGAGAAGTGAGAAGTCAAGTTTAAATAATTGCTGCTTTGTACCAAACCAGAGGGGTATTGTAGGTGAGTGATATCAGTTTATATTCTATTCGTTCGGGTATTTTAAGCAATTGGAGAGATTTCAGGACAGAAGTGATTTGGTTATGTTTCGGGGTTTTACTGACAGCACGGGGCTGAATAACTAATTGGGGCGGTTTATTTTGGGTATGTCTTTGTTCAGAAAGGGCGAGTTGCCGTAGTCTAATAATGCATGGCCATTGCCGAGAGCAGCTGGCTTAAGAAATAAACTGGACATTGTAACAGGGTATTTAGATATTTAGACTTTGACATGAAGTGTTACAGATTTGCGTGCTTTCTTACTTATCTAAAAAAATAGTTCCACCACTGAACGCACTAATACTTCTAAGGCATTTGCCGCCGATTATAAAATTCGCAAAGTTAAAATTAATTTATTTTTAAATAAAGTAAATATGTTTTGAAACATAACCCGTTGCCATTAATTGGGGATCAACTATTATAACCAATTATTTCTGTGATGTTTGTTTACGCATAATTCTGTCGAAACTGGCCACGCCTGAAAATTCTTTAAAATGGAAATTAGTTAAGTAAATTTGTTGTGCAATGTTATCAGTGTAAATAAGTGAAGGCCAATTGTTACAAAAGTTTATTCTTTCACCTTCTCAGTTGTGCAATGCCAGGGACTCTATTATTTTCAACACTTTCCCGCGTAGCGTATGAATTCCTAACTTACGCCCCTTGGTTCGTGCATGGTCACGAGGCCATGACATTATGGTTCCTTTAGAAAAATGGCGGACGTTTAGATCTATTACAAATGTCGCGAACTTCTGATGATTCAAGTAAGTAATCTTAAATCCCAAATTCGTATCACTTATTACCATATTTGTGTAATGAAAACACAGCTTTGACCGAGATATTGCCATTAATATAAGCATATAGCGCTTAACAGACTTGCTCGTGGTAGTTATTCGAATTATTAACCAGTGGCGCACCTCAGACTTTACTTGGCGATTATACTTGGGTTTTCTGGTAGAAGTCGAGCAGTCATTAAAATTTATGTGCTTTTTAGTGTGCTCTCAGTGACTTTCTGTATTGCATTTGCAGAATCTGCAATCATCGTCTACATAGCCATGTAGCTATCAAAGTCGGTAGCCATGTGACTGGAATTGATTTTCTGTTTGAGCCTAGTGTGGCATATCCGTGAAACACTGTGAATACCTTGAACGTTTTTCAGTTGTAAGTAGAATTTCCAGTCTGTTGCTATGTCAAATTTCACTTAATATTTGTTTTTAAATTGAATATTATTATTACCATATTGCTTTTGTGAGGTACTTAAAGGTTGCTATATTAAGTGTTTTGATACATACATACATACATACATACATACATACATACATACATCATACATACAATTATTATTATTATTATTATTATTATTATTATTATTATTATTATTATTATTATTATTATTATTATTATTATTATTATTATTATTATTATATTTAATTATCTGAAGCGCCATCTTAGCGTCACTCAGTCAGAGGTGGCAGTGTCCTGGAAAGGCAGATGGCATTTCCACGTTGCAGGGCCACTGAAATCCGCTGGAACAAATACGATGTCTCCAGTGGATCGTGCGTTGAGTCCGATATCCGGCTTCCCAGCTCCACAACGAACTGTAGGCCTTCACCGCTCCAAGATCCGCCCGTCTCCAAGGCGATCGCCACAAAGGTATGGGTGTTGGTGAGATTTCAGGACAGAATTATTATTATTATTATTATTATTATTATTATTATTATTATTATTATTATTACTACTATTGGTGGTTCGGTAAACTTGTGCTATAGGGGTTGTGCAACCTGGAAAGTTGACTACATGTATACCAGGAGGTCTCACCGTAACACTAACAGGCGTAGTTTAATTAAACAAGTTAACAACAAATATCTATACACGAATGTTTCCCGCATCAATGACGCTAATAACACTAGTTAAAAATTTTAAGGTAACTTTAAAGCTGAAGTGTTCAAGGTGAATATTCAAATCTCACTATGCTGAATTTTTTGTATTTCAAATATTGCAAAACACTCAACTCATCCTTGCAAATCTTGTTAAACTCCAACAGTTTCATGTTATAGTAAGGTGTAAAACAAAGAGCTGGACTATTTTAAAACTTGAATGTTTTAAAACTGTGCATGTTTAGATGGTTTGTAACGTTTATTTAACGACCCCGTCATATCAAATATGATTGACGTCAGTCAGAGCATATATACAAGTGTATAATCGGTCACGTTTGGGGTCGCATGTTCGCATGTTTAGAGTTTACACAGCTGTTTTAATAGTTGGAACCGTTGTGGCAAAAACTAGCCTTATTAGTGTCTTTGGCGCTAACTAGTTAGTTTCGTTAGATTAGCAAACCCTTCTTTCATTTAATTAGGATTATTAGTGTCAAGGTGTGACCTCCTGTAATACATAGTCCCATTGAAATTGGTTAGTCATTAACTTTTGATAGGGACCCCGATATCGCAAGTTTGCCGGGGGGCTCTTCATAATATAGTGGTTAGCATGCTGTACTGCTGACCGAATAAAACGTTTCTTAACCTGGGTTCATGCAGAAACGCCCCTCTAAAAGTCCTTGACTACGAGATATTTTATAGACGATAGTCCTGAGCATTGCCCTTTGTTGATCCGATTGAATGTTCATTTCCCTTTCTTTTCTTAACTTTTTTGTTCCTGGTTGTGGTATGACAAGCAGTTTACTCAATAAACAAATATACATACATACATATCAGTTAAATGTAAGGTTTCCATGTGTTTTTGTAGTGTCATGTATGGGTAATCATGCAGACTGAGAGCGTGTTTATATAAACAATATGGTTGCCACAGACTTCGCTCCAATAGAGCACTGCTATCTACCTGCCACATCCCATAATGCAATTTGTTAAGTAAGTAACGAACACAAACTTTTATTACATGATTGACTGTTTAGCGTCATGAAACGGTTGGACATATTGCACAAAAACAACCGCAAGTGCCAAATTACACTTCCTCTTCCCACGAAACACTCAGTAACCATTTTCAGGCACTCGCTACTTTATTTGGTTCTGTTTCTTAAGAAGTCAATTAAAGTTTGTGTTCATTACTTACGTACTTACATTATGAGATGTGGCAGGTAGGTAGCAGCGCTCTGTTGGAGCAGTTAGTGGTAACCATATTGTTTATATACACAGGCACTCAGTATGCCTGATTACCCATGTATGTATGTGTATGTACCAACTTCAACTTTCAAAATTCCTCTGCTGTTTTTGACTGTGTGGATTACTGTATACTACTTGAAGTCTTGCAATAGTCCTTTGGCATCCCTCATGTACAGAGCACATGCAGATCATCTGTCACCTTACTTATCTTTCATGGTCACACCTTGCAACTCTGTTAATGGTTGATCCTGTCTTCGATCAGCATCTGCTGGAAAGCCTGTTATTCCTGGTACATGTCTTGTCTTTGACTGGCTTTCATTCTCAATTGCCATTCCATCCATTGAGAACTCTGTGTGCATGTATGTACTTTTGAATGTAACTATGTCTGTGTGTCTTTATGTATGTGTGTATGTGTATTTGTTTAATGTATATTTATTTAAATGGATATTTGTATGCATGTAAATATATGTGTGAATGAATTTTTTTTTATCTTAATAGGTTTTATCTTTTTATGTGGACTCACATTACTAGAGTAAAATGTCTTCGATTAAAAATTTATGGTATCATGTGAGGTACATATGAAGACAACACAGAAGACAGTTGGGTGCTCAATTGGCCCGCATTGTGCCATGTTTGGCAACTGATATGGGCCCATGTTTGTTAACTGCGGCACTGTTGTTTTTGGTTTTTCCTGTCCTGGACAAGGATAAAGGTGATGCTAAGACACAATATGGTTAAACTACACACACAAGGCTGTTACAGAATACAGAGCATAGCTCATATTAAGGAATTATTATTGTTATTTTTATTATTACTATGCATTTATTAAGTGCCTTATCTAGTGATCAAGCATTTGTCTATGGCGCTGAGCAATGTGATTGAAGGACTTGCTGATGGTTGCCTCAGGGCTAGCTTAATGGACTGCTCTTCTTGTATCGGTATGGGTAAAATAATCATGTGAATTTCATTTCTTTGACATGTATAATGTATAACAATGTGTGTGTGTATATATATATGTATATATATATGTATATATATATATATGTAAAACAGTTAAATGCATAAGCATATATGTAAATGGTTTTATATACATATATATATATATGTGTGTGTGTATAGGCATGTAAATTGTTGACCTTTTTTCAGACAAAATGTTTAATAATCAGCTTAAATTGGTAAGTTTCTTTGCATTGACAAATTCCTCCACTCAAATTCTACACCTTGTGTATATATATATATATATATATATATATATATATATATATATATATATATATATATATATATATATATATATTCTACACCAATATATTAAAGTAGTCCATGGTAGGAGCCATGGACTACTTTCTGTCAGCCACTCTGAAAGAGGTTCAAACACTTATCTTTTTCTCGCCTAACAAAACCGGTCTTGACACTATTCGTACTTGGTTTCTGAAGAGTGCTTTGATGTCCTGGATCTGTAAGATTATGGCTTGTAATATATATTACATTGATTGTCAATTTCGCATTGCACAGGAGATCCCTTCCATCTGTATTTGCTCGTGCATAAGGTCATCCACTGCTTAAGAAACATTCTTGCCTTTGATGACCTGTCAAATTACAGACCAATCTCAACCTTGAATTTTACATGTAAAATCCTTGAATAGCATGCAAACTCATCTATAATCAAACTCACTTATATCTCCCCTTTTCAGACTGCATATCCTAAGTTTCACTCAACAGTTTCACTCAACTTACTGTTCGTTACAACATCATATGTTCAGTGGACAGGGTTAGGGTAACAGCACTTGTTCTACATGACTTGTCTGCTACTTTTGCTACTTCATCGTCTTAAGCACTGCTTTGGGATATCTGGTCATGCACTAAATTGGTTTATTACTTATCTTAGTCCATGTACTCGGTGTATTTAAATGGTAATTATTCATCTAGGGCCTTGTTGGCATGTGGTGTTCCACAGGGCTTTGTGCTTGGTCTTCTTTTGTTTACATTACCACACCACTAGGCACAGTGCTGGAAAATCATTCGCTGGGCTATCATTTCTATGCTGGTAATACTAAAATGTACATTTCATTTGACAGTCTGTCATGGTCTTTAAAGTCTTGCAACTTCTTGGGTGGGGGCCTCTAAACTCTTTAACCGATCAAATAATGAATTTCTGTTACTGGACACTGCACAGCAGCTTTAAAAATATGATCAGCTTTAGTCATTGAAACTGGGTGACTCAATTTGTTAAGCTGGCAGACACTTCTTGTAACTTAGGCATTGTTTTCAATTCTACCATGTCTCTCACTGGTCATGTAAACAGCATTTGTAAGTCATCATATACGTTCATTCGAATTTGTTGCTAGTTGCCTAGATTACTGTAACGTCCTTGTTACTGGTATCAATAGGTGAAATATGCCTAAGGTGCTGAGATTTGAGCCATAGCAGCCAAATGCTGCTAGAGCCATAACTAATACATGTATCTTAATCTGAACATGTTACCCATGTGCTGAAATCTTTGCATTGACTTCCTGTTCAGTACAGAATTATTTTCAAATTGGGTCTCATGGTTTACAAATTCTGGCCAGCCACAATACTTAAAACCAGTTCTTATTCTCCAGTCTTATCATTATTCAATGAGGTCATCTGATTATCTTTGTGGGGTCATACCAAAATCAAGAACTGTCCTTGGTGAGTGAGTTTTTTTGCAGGACCTATTGTTTGGAATTCTATCCCTGTGTCTGCTTATTCTGCCCAGCCCCATGTGTCATTTCGTTCTCAACTTAGTCTTTCAAATTGCTTATTCACCATAGGCTATCTCCGTGTTATGGACTGATCTTCTGGATACTGACCTGATAATATTAGGCTTGGTTTGATGTGCCATCGTTTGATGCCTTGTGCTATAGACACCAGCACAGTAGACGTTACTAATTACAATTATATGTATATATAAAATTATATATGTTTTTATGTAATAGTTATGTGTAATACATCTATATAAATAAAGCCAGCTTTCTGTGTGTGTGTCTGTCTGTCTGTCTGTCTGTTTGACCGGGCTTAACTTCTACAATTTTGCACCTTTTCACTCGAAACCTTCACTACTGTGTCGGCCTCGGTTTCGGACACGCAGTGGAGGGGTTCGCTTCCCCCGTTTTCACCGCTACCATGGTGAAAAACGGCCAAAACATCGCCCCAAGCGATAGGAAAATTACCGTCCCTGCAGTGACATTAGGCTTACTGCATTGGATGCAGTCCCTGCAGTGACATTAGGATTACTGCATTGGATGCATGCACGTGTAACAAACATCGAAGAGAAATTTATTGTTGGTAAGTGGTGGTGGGGGTGGTGGGTGGGGGGTTGTGGGGGGGTGGGTGTTGGGTGGGGGTGGTGGGTTTGGGGGGGTTGTGGGGGGGGGTGGGTGTTGGGTGGGGGTGGTGGGGGTGCAGGGATTGAAACTTATAACCCCGGGCAACGCCGGGTAATCCAGCTAGTACTTATATAATTATATGTGTGGTTGATTTGGTTGTTGTTGGGATTGGCTTCTTAAAGTGCCAGAGACTGCTATAGTTATCGGTTTAACACTGCCTTATATTATTATCACTTGTGTAATCTGCTAAACGGTAGCCTCGTTGGTAACCTCTCCTATAGTGCAAAGGGATATCAGATTCGTTGACGCTTTGTGGATGCTGATGAGGCATTGGTGTAACATGCACCATTGATGCATTGTATATTTTTTTAAATTTTTTGTAGCTGGTTTATTGATTTTGTTGTTATAACCTGTCCTAGGGATGCAGTGATTTAGCCTACTGTGGTTATTATCTAGAAGCATTGATATGAAATATTTTACAATTACCATGAAGTATTTTACTTCTCAACAGGTGCAACTTACTCAATGATGCTTATGCAGTGCATTCTTGTGAATTATCATGTAAATTATTCATCAGTTACATCTATAGTGTTAAGCAAGTCTTTGTGTAATTTGATGCTATAGGCTTGTTGTGTAATTAATCTACGCCACGGACGCATTGTATGCACAGTGGGTATGTGGAGTGTGGTCCACAGTTGGGCCTCATTGTTTTCGCAGTGGGTCTGTGGAGTGTGGTCCACAGTGTGGATGCATTGTGTGGTTATTTATACAGAGGGTCTGGTATAGGTAATTCCAAGTATGGATCTGAGAACGTATGATTGCAAGTGCGTCGGTAGTTGGGTATGCATGTATAATTGTATATGGGAATTTGTGTGGACATGTGCTTGTCTATGTGTATGTATATATATGTTCAAGTGTTTGTATGCATGGTATGTGTGTGTGTGTGTGTGTGTGTGTGTGTGTATGTGAGAGTGAATGTATGTTTGTTGACATTCATGCATTTATGTAGGGCAGTGAAAAGGCATGAGTGTTTCAAGGGGTATAAGCAAGTTGAAGCTCTTGGGCGCAAGTGGGTATAAATGTGTGGGCTAATGGGCATGAAAGTATGTGTGTAGGTGACTGCTCATGAATAAACTGAGGTCTTCCCTGAAGTTAAATCCCCAGAATCACTATAAAAGTTCACACAATTGATCACAGATTGTATTATCTTGGCAGTAGTTAAGTACTAGTTAAGAACAATGAAACCATTGTACAACAATAGTTATACTTACAGGCTTTAGTTAAGTACTCAGTTATCACTGTATTAAGAATGATGGATGATCGATTGCTTTCCACTTACTTTACTACTACCCAGGTGGCGTTGGTAGTGGGGTCATTTGACCCATTTTGGGCCTCCTGTGTAGCCAGACTTTGGCATATAATGTATGTTTTGCTGTATCCGTGAAAAATGTTTGGTTACCAAATAAACATATATCATATCATATATCATAATTGAATTAATTAATAAACATCAGAAAAAGTTCAGTTCATACTCTGCTGTGTATTCACTTCCTAATGAACTCATCTTTTCTTCACCTATTAAAGCTATTTCCTTGACATTATTCTTACACCTCTTCTGAAAAAGTGCTTTGGATGCTCTGTGCTCAATGATTGTCAATAAATAACTTCTTATTGGGTGAAGCATCTGGTTTTTAATTTTGTGTGAACTCTTTGTTGGATTGTAGGAGCCGTAAAAACATGAACTTTGCCAGTAACGGACAATGAAGTCTGACTTAAATGTGCTGCAGTCTTTACAAACTCCCATGACAGCGAAAGAAAAATCAACATAGTCTGATGACAGCATGATCGACCACAAACAGAACACTGTAACTCCCATAATAAATTCTTATGTTGGACACAGCATTGCATTCAATCTTGAGGGAACATGACATTGTGTTCTTTTCCTGTCAGTGTCATTTCTTGTCACGAGGCGGTTAGTCAGACCTCTTTGGTTGACATTAATGATCTCTTCATCAACTTGTGTTTTTGATAGTTGTAAAATTATATCGATATGATATTAAGCGATCAACAATTTGATCCTGTTGAGTTGATTGGAATGTCTTGGTTACTTATTTTATTCCTTCAAATGGTATTTTAATTTGTCAGCACTGTGTGCATTAATGCTTCTCTGCATATTGTGTTCTTATAACCTCCATTTTTATATTTTACAATTAAGAAATTGAGTGATGAATTTGTGGGATGTGTACTTGACTATATAAATTTCTAAAACATTAGGCTGGTCAAGAAGACGTCAGAGCTATAGATCTCAACCTTATCAAATGTTTATGTGAACTGAAATGCGGTAAAGCTGCACGTTTTGATGGCAATACAGTTACGTAAGTTGCTAACATTACTATTTGCAGTAGAGTGCATTATGGATATGTACCAATGATTTTGGTTGAGGCGTAATAATTCCTCTTGTGAAAACTAAAAAGGTGATCTATCTTGTAGCAGCTACTGTTATATAACACTTAGTGAAAATATTGCGAAGTTATTTGAGGTGTGTCTTTTTGAGCTTTATAGCAGTTATCTATGTTCTTCTGGCCTTTGGTCTGGATTCTGGAAGAAAATTGGTTGCGATAGAGCAATTTATACAGAACTTGAGGTCTACTGTTGAGTAAATCAAAATGTTTGCATTTGATTTGAAAGTATGCCTAATGATGAAGAATATTTCACACAGATTTTAATAATTTTGATACACTGGTTTAGTAGATGGTTGCAGCTGTAGGATGGAATTGTGTATTTTCTAGAATATTCAAATTAGTTTGCGGTGTCAGACAAGGAGGTGTGTTATCTCTATGCTATTTGTTATTTTTGTGGATTACAATATTGTTATCTGATAGATAGAATGACTTCTATGTAAAAATTAATTGTTACTTGTGAATTAGAGTATCCTATATGGATATGAAGTTCAGTATAACAAAATCTGTGGTGCTCTGGGAAATTTCATTCCCAGAGCCTTATTCACTGGTTTCCACAGACATGGCCACAGCTAACTAATGTTAAGATGCTTCTATGTTGACTAATGTTAAGATGCTTCTATGTTGACTAATGTTAGGATGTTAACTAATATTATACAATTAATATTACATCATTCAACTAACATGATTTAGCTATCCATATTATTTTTTCACTATGATTCCCGTGTTAATGTTCCTGGGTGCGGTGTGCCATCCAGTTTTTTCAATAAACGAATATATATAAAGGATAGTTGGTGCCCATAAATATTTGTGTAAGCATTTGCCATTAGTGTTTGAGTTTGCCATGTGTTGAAAAGCAAAATACTTAGCAGTTATACTGTGACAGTTAATGTGCAAAAGTCATTTTGACTGCAGGAGACAGTTTGAACCATAGGCGTAGACCCTGGGAGTGCAGCCGGGCACGTGCCCCCAATAATTTAGATGGACTGTACATTTAATGCAAAAAGTGTAGAATGAATAATGAAATGCCCCCAATATTTTGGACAAGTTTACGCAAGTGGTTTAAACTGAGCCTAAGCGAAATAATTTGAAAATTTACAAGTCTGTTAATAATAGCTTTTTAAAAGGACACTTGGATGAAATTGTTCTGTTGCATTTATTCAAAACACATTGTGAGCCACTGCTTGTATTTGCATGTGAATGTGTTTGACCTACCATCTGTAATTACGCAATGTTGACAAATGCATGGAACAGAAAATTTTGGAGGTTTTTGAATGTAAATAACACAATGATTGATGGGTGCTATCATATTTGTTGGTTGTTTACTGCAGGCTGACTTTGATGTTAGATAGTATTGTTCAAGTTAATCTGGTGTCACGACAAATGGTTCACGGACAAATGGTTCACAATCTTCCAGCTTCTAGTTTGAGCTATATTTTCATCGAGAATCAGGCTTATAGTTTGAGCTCTATTTTCATTGATGTTCCAGCTTCTAGTTTGAGCTATATTTTCATCATCGCTGATCCAGCTTTAGTTTGAGCTATATTTTCATCGCTCATCCAGATTCTAGTTTGATGAAAATAGAGCTCAAGTGCTTTTTCGTAGTCCAATGTAAAAAACACAAACTAGAAGCTGGGAGATTGTGAACCATTTGTCCATGAACCATTTGTCGTGGAACCGTTAATCTACAGTACTAACACTGTACTAAATGAACTGCAAGCATTATTTGTACAACGACAAAAGACACTTTGTGAAATCTATGATATATTGAAAAATTGTAACTTTAGTGACTTAAGGATAAATGTTTATGAAAGGCATTTGCTTATCAATTAGTTGAGCTGCTTATTTTTTCTCATTGTATGTGCATATTTGTTCTGCTGTTTCTCCTTTGTATAGGGGGTGTTCTTTTGTGTTGCCCATATGTGGTGAAATAAAGTTTATTCAAAATGGAAACTACATAAGCAGACTATGTATGTTTTACATTGTGTGCATATGTTGTAGATGTGCTGATTACTTACAGAAGATGCATGCACATGGATGCTATATAGACCACATATGGTTTACTGGTGAGCATTCTGTTTGAAATGCAGATTGCTAAACCATTTGGTATCTGTATAGTATACATGTGGAGTAGATAAGCTAGTTAAATATAGGAACTATATATATTGCATATGGCATGCAGATTGGTACATCATATTGTATCTATATAGCATACATATGGTGTAGACCACCTAGTTACATATAGAAACTTTATAGATTCTATATAGAATGGAGACTGGTAAAGCATCTGGTATCTGTACGGTATACATGTGGTGTAGACCACCTAGTTACATGTAGAAACCACATAGATTCTATCTAGACTGGAGATTGGTAAAGCATCTGTTATCTATATGATATAAATATGGTGTAGATCAGCTAGTTACATATAGAAGCAATATAGATTCTATATAGAATGCAAATTGGTAAAGCATCTGGTCTCAATATTGTATACATATGGTTTAGATCACCTGGTGTCATATAGATGCCATATGAATACCATCTAAAGCCCAGATGGTTTGTACATATGCATTCAATATGGGCTGTCGGGTGCAAACAAGATGAATCCAGGGATCCCTTCCATATGAAGGCCATATGATTCCCATATTACTTTGCATCTGGTCTCAATATTGTATACATATGGTTTAGATCACCTGGTGTCATATAGATGCCATATGAATACCATCTGAAGCCCAGATGGTTTGTACATATGCATTCAATATGGGCTGTCGGGTGCAAACCAGATGAATCTAGGGATCCCTGCCATATGTGGTCCCATATGAAGGCCATATGATTCCCATATTACTTTGCATCTGGTATCAATATTGTATTCATATGGTTTAGATCACCTGGTGTCATATAGATG